>JAQFVV010012427.1:8239847-9439847 GCA_028023455.1 Epiperipatus broadwayi
GATGATACGTGCAAACTTCCTCCTATTTGGAAAGATTTCTTTAAAAAACATTCTTAAATTTAACATTTTTGCTATTGGTGGGATTTTTAATGTTTTATTCAAACCAGTGATTGTAGCGCCTCTACAACCGTCTTTCTACCTTTTTATAACTCTGTGGATGGCTTGTGTGACCAAGTCGAAACGTCAGTAAATTGATATTAAAAGTTTTTAACACGGATGAACCCGCAAAATATGTATTTTATATATTTAACCCGTGCAAATCTTCGTTTTAACATTACTAACCTCTACGGGGAGGAAATTTTTAAACAGCTTCGTATATTTGAAAGAACGTGGAGTAAGAAATGTAAGTTACTTTGTAATTTATCTTTTTTGTTAGCGTGCAAAAATCACAACGTTATACCCACTTGCTGTAAAATTGTGTTTCACAAGAACAATTATAATGTTAGTAAAATTCTAAGGAAAACCAGCAATATTATTTTAAACTCCTTTATTAAAGAAACTCGGAAAAATTTAGACAAAATTGATAAAGTATTGCTACATTTACGTTTATTCCTTAGTAATAAAATACATCCTTTACTGTGGACTAGTTTTGATCGTATTGCAAGTTTTCGATCATTTAAAGATTCGAATTGGTAACAGCAAAGCAAAAGAAAAAATTGCAAATGCTAATTAGAACACAATCCCCAAACATTATGTATCCAAATCAAAAAACCGTTTACAATTTATCTAAGAAAGCCCTCTCTACAGATGAAATTTCGGTTTTAGAAAAAGGTTTCAATTTTGCTTTAACACCTTCCCGGATACCTTTTGAGAAAATTGTCTGTAATGTTGAATCAGCTCTTGATAAAATTGATTCTACATCGGCTGATTTAGCTAGAGCTGAGATTTGTAATATTTTAAAAAAGCTAAGCTTCCTAAAAATAATTTTTCAAAGAAAGAAAGACAAGCATTAAATAATATAAAATCGGACAAATCAATTGTTGTACTTCCAGCTGATAAAGGTAATGCCACAGTTGTAATGGATCGTGACATTTACCATAATAAAATTTTAGATCTGCTTAGTGATAAAACTTATAAACTATCAAAAAGAGATCATACTACCGATCTTGGAAAAAACAACAAAAGCTATTATTAATAAATCACCTATTGAAACAGAGATAAAAAATAAAATAATCCCTCGTGAAAAATCTTGTGTCTGTCCAAAATTTTATGGACTTCCAAAAATTCACAAACCAGATACCCCTCTTCATCCAATAGTAAGTGCAATAGGTTCTCCAACTCATATTTTAGCTAGATACTTATCGGATTTCATTAAACCTACAATCCCATCTATTAAATCATATATTAAAAACTCTCTTCATTTTATTTCTGTTTTAAAAAGTTTAAAAATTAATGCTAGTGACATTCTGGTCAGTTTTGATGTCGTGTCTTTGTTTACAAACATTCCAATTGATGAAGCTTTAAATATAATCTCACAACGTTGCAATTTACCAGACCATATTATTGCTTTGATTAAACATTGTCTCTTAAATACATATTTTGTATACAATGGACAGCATTACAGACAAGTTTTTGGTACTCCTATGGGCTCACCTATCTCAGGAGTAATAGCTGAATTATTCATGGAATATATAGAAACTCGTGCTTTAGAATCATCATCTTTAAAACCTCTCATTTGGCTCAGATACATAGATGACACTTTTGTCATATGGCAACATGGAAAAAATACATTAGATGATTTTTTCTTACATTTAAATAATATGCATCCTCATATTAAATTTACAATGGAGACAGAGTCTGATGGAAAACTCCCTTTTCTTGATGTTCTAGTCACCAGAACACCAAATAGTTTATCTTTTTCTATTTACAGAAAGGATACACACACAGACAGATATTTACATTTCCATTCTCATCATCACCCAACTCAGATAGTTTCTGTAGCCAAAACTCTTTTAAATAGAGCAATTAACCTTTCAGATGACACACATCTGAAAGAAGAAATAAATCATATTAATAGTGTTTTATTAGCAAATAGTTATAATTACAAATTTATAAAAAAAGCCTTATTTCAAGCCCAAAATAGACAAAATAGGAAACAAAAAGATGATAAGTCAGCTATTAGGATTTGTGTTCCATATGTAAAAGGAACTACAGACAGTATCGGACGTATATTAAAACGCTATAATATAGATACAGCATTTTCTGCTCATCAAAAGATCAGCAATATAATAACCAAGCCTAAGGATTCAATCCCTCTTGAATCTCATGGTGTCTATCAAATCTCATGTAAAAATTGTAAAGCTTCTTACATAGGTATGAGTAATCGTCGCATCAGTGTTAGGAGAGATGAGCATGCTAATGCAGTTAAACAACACTCATCATCATCAGCACTCTCACTCCATACTATAGATTCAGGTCATAAAATAGATTTTTCTAGTACCAGGATCATATCCAGATGTGATAATCTCTACCAATGCAAAATCAGAGAAGCCATTGAGATACTTAAAAGGCCAGATTGTATCAATAAGCGAGATGATACGTGCAAACTTCCTCCTATTTGGAAAGATTTCTTTAAAAAACATTCTTAAATTTAACATTTTTGCTATTGGTGGGATTTTTAATGTTTTATTCAAACCAGTGATTGTAGCGCCTCTACAACCGTCTTTCTACCTTTTTATAACTCTGTGGATGGCTTGTGTGACCAAGTCGAAACGTCAGTAAATTGATATTAAAAGTTTTTAACACGGATGAACCCGCAAAATATGTATTTTATATATTTAACCCGTGCAAATCTTCGTTTTAACATATATATATATATATATATATATAAGGAATATGAAGATATACAAAAATGATGCATTAAAAAGGATTGAATATCTCAAATTTTGTAAAATGGTGTAGAAAAGAGTTGAAAATGATATAAGAAAGTATAACAGTGAACTAGGAAGGAAAGCTGTAGAAGAAAATAAAAGTCTCAAGAGTATAAAACAACATTTTGGTATTGGTAGGAAATTTATATCTGCAATAAGAAAAAAAATGGAATTATTACTAAAATGAGATATGACATCATGAAATGAATAGAAGACTTCTATCAAGAATTTTATAGTAATAAAGAACAAGAACCTCCTATATCTATCACATATTTGGAATTGCTCAGAATTTTCAATGAAAAAGTGAGACATGCAATTAAATGTATGAACAAAGGAAAGGCTCCAGGTAATGATGAAATTGTAATTGATATATTAAAAGGAGCAGGTGAAGAAATATAATTTTTTTAGCAAAATTATATACCAAATGTCTAAATGATAAAGATGTACCAGATGATTGGAAGAATGCAGTATTAATATTTGAAAAAGGTAATAAAGAAGATATTAGAAATTACAGACCTATCAGCTTTTTATCAGTTTTATACAAAATTTTTACCAAGATAATTACATCTCATCTACAGAGAACATTAGATTTCCATCAACCAAGAAAACAAGCTGGATTTAAAAGTGGTTTTAGTACAGTAGATCATATCCAAGTATTGAGAGAAGTTATAGAAAGTAAAAATGAATAAGAGTTACCATTATGCTTTGGATTTGTAGATTACAAAAAGGCATTTGATTCTATAAAGATTTCTTCAGTGATTAAAGCATTGGATCATCAAGGTATAGATCCAGGATATTGTCATATTTTAAAGAATATTTATAAAAATGCAACAACAACAATTAGATTACATAATGATACTGGGAAAGTTAGCATTGAGAAGGGTATAAGACAGGGTGACTCCATATCTCCAAAACTTTTTACAGTAGTGTTGCAAGAAGTATTTTGTGGATTATAATGGAAAGCTAAAGGAGTGAAAGTAAATGGAGATTATTTAAATCATTTAGATTTTTCAGATGATGTAGTTGTTTTTGCAAATAAGGCTTAAGAGCTGCAGGAAATGTTTCAGGAGTTATATCAGATGAAAGTAGGAAAGTAGGACTAAAGATAAATGTTAAAAAGACTAAAGTAATGTTTAATGGAATTTCTCAAAATATGAAAATAAAAGATTGATTATGATGAATTAGAAAAAGCTAACATTTACAAATACCTTGGTCAGATTATTAATACAGATGGAAACATAATGGATGAAATTAATCATATAATTAAACTTGGTTGGAATGCTTTTGGTAGAAATAACTTGATACTAAAAGGAAATATGCCTATGTGTTTGAAAAGGAAGGTTTTTAATAAATGGGTTTTGCCAGTTTTTACTTATGGATCTGAGACTTGGACACTTAATAGAAGAGCAATACAGAGACTTCAGATTACTCAAAGAAGTATGGAGAGATGCATGTTGGGAATAACAAGAAGAGATAGAAAACACAATATATGGATAAGAGAACAAACAGGTGTTACTGACCTCAATGGAAAAAATTAAAAGACTGAAGTGGAATTGGTCTGGGCATATTTCTAGAAGAGATGATAATAGATGGACAATTGAAATCTTAAACTGGATTCCAAGAGATTGTAAAAGACCCAGAAAGAGACCACATGTGAAATGGATGGATGAAATAAGAAAGTATGCAAGGGTGATGTGAAGTAGTGAAGCTAAAGATTGGAGAAGATGGATTGAACTTAGAGAGACCTTCATCCTGCCATGGATTGATAATGGTTGATGATGATATTCCTCATACAGCATTTTAATTCAAATACTTACCCGAAATTATTTGCAAGCAGATTCATAAATAATTTTTAAATATACTTGCAAATACAATTTTTAACCTTTCACTTATCAGTATCAATTTATTCAGTTAATCCATCTCAAATGATGACATTGATAAATGAAATATTAAAAATTGTATCTGTAAGTTTATTTTAAAATGATTTGTTATGATTCTGCTTACAAAAAATTCTGAATAATGTATTTGAATAAGATTGTTCAGTGAGTGATTATATTCCTCTTGATTGTTATTTAAGCAGTAGTAACAAATTGTGTGTACTGTTAAAATTAGTAATATATAACTTTCCACATGAAATGTTTCGTTGCTTATGAAAATTCAAAGAAGCTGTTATATTTCAAAATTTCACACATAAAATTTCTTATCTGATTCACTATATTTATGTCAGCTACTTTATTAAACAGAAAACAAATTATAATTTGAGCTTAATGTGGCTATAATTAGATGACATGGTGTCAGTTTACATTACCAGTTTTAACTAGTTGTTGTTACATCCTAAAATTTGCATTATATTTCAAGATTATATATAGATAATCTATAGTTAATTATTGCATTTTTTCACTATTTGAATTTGAAATTTCATCGCACTTTTTTTAAGTTATACTTGATTATATATATATTAAAAAGTAAATACTGCCATACACTGTACTAGCGATTAAAAATAAAATAGAAATTCATATAACACTATAATACTAACCAAACATCAAAATTTGATTAAAACAACCATGGATTCTTCATCTATTTGTTAGTAGATGTAACAGTGGTTGTAATAGATGAAACCATTGTTTTGTTTAAAAATATATTTATTGACATAATAAAATTGTACAGATGAATAATAAATGCACTTTGTTAATGTTGGCTCATCCATTGCTGACATTGGTCTGGTAGATATATGCCAGAGACATTCTCTGCATTAGCAGGTTGATAAATGAATACGTACATTCCATTTTGTTGGTATAGACCACCCCTTTTAAGGTTGGCCCAATAATGCTAACTTATCAGCTGGGATACATGTAGTGTGAAATCAATGCCTCTCTAGTAGAATCCGGCATGTTGCATCATAGATTACTTCATTTACGATACACTACAATGTCGATATATCATTGTTGTGGAAGAATTTTAGTAAAATTTTGTTGTTTTGGCTAGTATTGTAGTATTATATGAATTTTTGTTATATATATATATTCCTTTGGTTAGGTTATATATATATATATATAAATCTAACCATATATATATATATATAAATCTAACCAAAGGAAATACATATAAAAACAAAAAAAGACTTATAAATCCAAGAAATATTATATTTCAACCAGATTTTAATTTAATGTGAGTTAAGATTATTCCATTTTTTTGATAAAGTATTTTAATTGATCTAATGTGTGATTAAGTGATCAGTGCTATTATTTCTATCTACAGTGAAATATGAATTTGTTTTCTTTTTTAGTATAATAAAGATCCCAATCTAATATATTTATTTTATTCTCACCTACAAACTATGAATTATAATGAAATCATTTGTGTGAATAGCTAGAATAGATGACATTATTCATTATGCCATGAGAAACTCAATTTTTTCAAAGGTATTTGTTCTTCTGCATAAAAAAAAAAAGAATGTAAAAATAAACATGGTCAAAAAATTTTAAATCTTAACCCAGTCCTAACCCACTGTTAAATCCCATTTAATTCTAACTATAATTCTAAATGCTAATCTGTGCTTACAAGTACTCATGAAATAATTACACTTTTTATATTATTAATTCTAACTATAACATAATTCACATGATCCTTTGAGCATGGTATATCTATTTTTTTTTCATAACTTCTTTGCTTAAATAAAGCTTATTGATTATCAATTTATGTGTTGTGTAGAGATTCAATAATGATTGAGTATTCATGTTCTCAGAATCAATATCAGCATTTCCAATACATAATTTACCATTTTTATCAATTCATTCCCAAATTCTATAAGGAAAAAAATCTTTTATTATATTTTGTTAGTATATGACAAAGAACAATAACTTAATTGGCACACAACATTAATCATATGAACACAATCACTATTCTACAAAACAATTTTTAGTATCATTAATCTTTTGTAGATAAATATAGGAACTCTATAAATATAATGTACTCAGATCTCTTAATGAATTCAACATTAAATTGTCCCATTCTTTGTGGAGCTTCATTCATGATTTGTTCTTCTAAAATCATTTATGACTATCTACCTGTCAATTAAAATTACTTTTTTTTTTAGAAAATAATGTTTCACTAGATGAGCCTCTTTAGCTACAAATGTTGCCTTATATTTAGATCTTTAAAATTATATATTCTATATACTATATTTTGAAAATATTAAAATATCTATCTTTAATATTCTGACTTTTTTAATATCATGACTGTTCAGTCATTATTATAAATATTACCACTATTTATATCACACAAATAAACAATTTAACTGACATGGCAATCTATCAAGAAATTATAAGAATTGACTTTAAAATTAGCTTTTTTATTTTTGTGTATATTTATGGTGAAATTAAGATTTTCAAATAAAGTGTCATTTATTAAATGAAATATCTGTTCTGAATCCAGTTTCAAAGCCTCTTGATGGAAAAGAGAATAAGGTTAAAAAAATAAAATAAAAACAGAAAAAGAGAAACAATATCACAAAAATATCTGTAAAATATCCAAAATATATGTCTGATCGGTTTTCTTGGCATTATCTTCAATTATTACATTCACAAATTGGATAATTATTAATTATATGATTCATATTTTGTGTTTATACACTGTTATGTATAGCAAACATTTTTAATATTTGCTCCTGAAAAAGATAAACATTGTGACATGGATGGTTGTAAACCTGTTAATAAAACTTCTATAAAATCTATCAAAATCAGTTATAGCTAACTTAACTATTCAAACTTTAAAAAAATGTTTTGAACTTACATATTCTTATGTTATTTTTAAAGGTTTTTTTGGGTAAAAATTATAAAAAAAGAATCTTTTTTGAGATATATGTTAGGAGGCTTATTTAATAGCTCTTTAAATGTTTTCTCTAAAATATTTCTTCTCATATCTGATAGAAAGAAATAGTAAATAAATGGATAGTCACAACAAAACAATAAAATTAGATAGTAATATTTTTACAACAATATTAAATTGCACCTACAGCTATTTAATATGAACTCTGATTTTCCTAAAAGGAGTTGAGTATTCAGTAGCAAAATATATGATTGCTACAGAAACTATATTAAGAATATTTGCAATCACATCCCAAAAGAACATTATACAGATTTCCAAGAAAGTTGCTTCTATAATTTTTTTAAAATCTAATTTTTGTTAAATAATAAATTTAATCTATAGATAATATTAATCCTAAACAGAATGGAATATGGTCACATTTAATTCCTTTAATGAAGACAATTATATTTAGTTTACATCTCTGTTATTTAGATATATTACTGAATGTAATACCTTTGTAGAATAGGAATGAACCTCAATCTCTGTCAAGATTTAAATTTTTTTATATATATTTGGTAATTAGCTTTTGTAAAAAAAAAAAATCTCTGATTATTATTTAAAATCACTTGTTTTATTGTAGAGCATTTGACACCTGACAATAGTTTGACAGTAGATGATATAATATAATTTAATAACATAAGATTTAATAAGCACTATGAATGAAAATAAATATGAGATAATATATTGTAGCCATTGATTTGTATTTCAATCAAATATTGAAAAGTTATATTGAGTTTTGAGTATATAAAATAACAATTTTTAAAGCTTGCAGTTGAATATCAGATGTTCTTTGCTTAAAATTTATTCTGTGTCATATCTTTTAAAAATCAACACTTTTCCCCAAAATTTATAATGGTATTGGATGGGTTATTAAAGTACAACATTGTTTTATGATAGTATTTAGTTACATTAATTTTTGCTATACTGTATACCCATTTTTGTGTAAAATACAATCTTTTTTTATTAATATTAATAAATTTTGTATTATAGTGATTTAAATTACAAATCTTTGTATTATACAGCTACTTAATTCAACTCTGTGTACCTGCCCAGGTGAAAATTTTGTTTATTATTTTTTACATTTTTATCTTAAATATGTATATACGTATTTTTAAAGTAATCTTTTTTTAAAATTCAAATATATATATATATATTACAATAAAACTTAATCATGAAGTTCGAAATAAAAAGTATATGTTAAATTTAGCATAAAAATTACGTTTTTATAGATCGGGAGCAGGATATTGAAAAAGTTTGGAAATCTAAATCAAAATCATTTTTGAATAAGTTGTACATTAATTTGAGATCATAAGACAAAAAAGACAGCAAGGCCAAATGAGTTTTTAAGAAGGCTTCAAGTCTAAATCACATTTTGTAATAAATTTAGTGTTTCCTGTTTCTTTTGAATTTGTTGCCGTTTGTTTATTCTATTATAATAATAAGTATTTTTGATTTTTTTGAAAAAAATACATATTTTAAAAAGTAAATATTTTAAAAAAAGTTAATATCTCTGACAAGATATTTTCACGTTGTTACTGAAATTTTATAATAAGAGAACTGCTAAAATGCATTTAAGTTATAATATTACTACATAAATTATTAAAAATAATTTGAGTACAGAAAAAGACAAAAGGCATGACTTATGCCACCAGTTTAATAAAAATCAAATAAACAAAAAATACAATATAAGTCAATGCTAGTGTTTAATCAAAGTGAGTATTCATAGATGCTTTTTAATTATATAGAATATATAAGTAAAATTATGCACTTAAAGTCCATCACTTCTGATGCGGAAATGACATTTGATCTTCTGAGTGAATAACTTTTCAAATGTTTTTGACTTAGTGTTGAATAGATTGGTAGATTCAAAATAAATATTCCAGGATTAATTTTCAGATTCGTTACATAATTAAAAGAAATCAATTTATTCGAATGGTATCACTGAATGCTCAATATAGGGCTACTAAAAGTCATGTGATTATCAAGCAAACCATTAGAATATTGTTATTATTAGTAGTAAAATTTGTGATTGCCAAATGCAACTTACTTAACATACATATGATTTACTTATATATATATATGGTCCTCATTTAAGCACAGACAATAAGTGTTGTTTTATATAAGAATAAGCTCCTAGTACAAATGATTGACTTATGATTTTAAAATACTTATTGACATGTAAGTGTGTGTAAATTTAATATATTAATCAAATAGCATATGTGTGAAGATTTATTTTCTTCCACATGATATATATATTTAATGTTTTCAAAGTTATATGATGTAAATAAAATAGCTTTTGGATTAAACCGTGTTAGTTTTGATTAATTCCCAACATTTCGATGAAATATCTGCCATTGTCAAGGCTAATTTTTCAAAGAAAAACAGTTAGATCTCAAATAGTAATGAGATTGAGTGTGAGGTAGTTGAGCATTCAAAATATGTAAATTAATGATGTTTATTTTTTTCAGTTTGGCCATTAATTGTTTTCAAGTTCATCTTAGAAGAAAGAGATAAAATAAGTTGTCTCCATAAGACGGAATACATTGTGCTTCATCAGCTCTATTTAAACTAATTGGTCTTTTTAATATTTTAATTGACTCCCTCATGGTTCTCAATTCATACTTTTCCAAATTAGCAAGCATTTTTGCATTATCAAAATCAGATTTGTGATCTTATGGAGACCACTTATTTTATATTTCTTCTAATATAAACTTGAAAACTATTAGTGGTGAAACTGAAGAAAATAAATATTTTGTTAATTCATATATTCTGCATGCTCAACTACTTTATGCTCAGTCAGGCGTTAGAGGCCTAGTGGTTATCATAGCTGCCTTCCAAGCAGCTGGTCCAGGTTTACTTTTTGGTCAACGCATTTGATACATGAAAAAAAAAACTACTTCATGCTCAATTTCAGTTTTTACCTCACACTCAATCTCATTACTATTTGAGATCTAGTGTTTTTGCTTTGAAAACTTAACCTTGACAATGGTGATGTTATTTCATTAAAACATTGGGAATTAATCAGGGTGAAAGAGGTTATTATAATAAGTAAAATAATTGAAAAGGTTGATATGGTTTGATTTCTTACACCTATCTATGTAAACTGCAGTATTTTATTATATATTAGAACTAGAGGGCAATCAAAAAAGAAATTCTTCTTATGATTACAATAGCTTGATGTTTTTATTTTCTTTGTTAGCCAAGAGCAGTATTGACAACTGTCCTAAGTAAAAAGCATTCTAATTAAATATTAATAAAAACTTCCCTACACTAAATATTTCCTCTTAAATCCATTAAATATATTATATTATAATGCTCAACTTACCAGTGGGGAAGGGGGTTATTATAATAAGAAAAAAAATTGATATTTTACACCTATATATCAAAGCAGCAGCACTTTTGTCTTTATATGAAACTTAGAGTGGTAATGAAAAGAGAATTCTCCTTTTGAATGCAATAGCCTGACAATTTACTTTCTTTCTTAGCCTGGAACAATTAACCTGTCCTAAGAAAAGAGCATATTAAATTATAAATGGAAACTCCCATACAATAAATATTTACATCTAAATATTTTTTTAAAATATTGTATATATATATATATACAGACTTTCAAACTTCCTTAGCTATCCAATCTATGGTAAAAGATAAATGATCTCCAATATCATGATGAGCCAATATATTAATCAGTTGGTCCAGATCATCATCTTCCACACACATATATAATCAGTGCTCAGTTTATATTAAGATAGCAAAACGTCAAAATTTAATGGACATGCTTTAATCTATTCCATCCAACTTTTCAACCAAATATTTCATTGAAAATCTGATGATGGAATGCCCAAATCCCCTGATGATGCCAATATTATTGTCATGCCCATGTTGACTTTAAATTACTGATTCCTCATGTATAGGGCCTTATCCATTTAAATACATAGAAGAAATGATGTGCGATGGTGATCTGGACCAACTGATGAGTGGATTTTCAGCATCAAATATGTATATTGGTGATCATTTATCTCTTATGCATGTGTGTGATCATGTATATCGGTTGTGAAAGATAGATTAGATAGCTAAAGGAAGTTTGAAAGTCTGTGTTTAAATCCCCTATATAATTACATAATCCATGCATATAAATTATATTTGTATTCAGACAAATATTATAAATATTAAACATATATAATATTTTAAAATTGGGCAAAATGTATTCAAATGATGCCAAATTTGAATCTTACTTTGTTAAAATTTTAAGCAAAATGTTTTTCATAAAACAATTAGTATTAAAAATCAAACAAATTGTCCGTATGATTTAGCATAAAACAAATAGTGTTATACTCAGGAGCTAATGTTTCTGGACCAATTTCTAATTAAGAAAAGTAAAGAAAAAGCTTTGTGTGATAAATTAAATAAACTTTAAAATCCAACCTGTTTTTTTGATGTTTTGTTGATAATATAATGCAAATTATAATTACAAAAGCATACTGTATATATAAAAAAGACTATAGATCTATATATGTATATATTAGCAATCATTGTCTGAGAACTTTTTGAAATCGCCAGACAATAGAGTACTGTGACCAAAGGATAACATTTAACCATAGGTAATGATAAATTGCTATAACTTGCTATTTTTTTAACAAAACGTTTTAGATTTTGACCTACTTCGTAAAATAACAATCATTTTTATTATTAAGATGCATAATACGTATGCATACATCAGAATAGCATATAATTCTATTTTATATATTTTGTTTTAATACTTTGTACATATTTTAACAATTTAACACTTGTTTTAAAACTACGACAAATGTATTTTGCATTTAATATTACTTTTTTTTTTTATAAAAATAATATTAAAACTTTTTACATCTGTATAAAAAATTTCAAAACATTTATTGACTTTTTGAACTTAATATGCAAATATATAATCGTAGCAAATTTTATTCTCTTACAAATGCAGTGAGTTATTCTAATTTGTTTCTTTCAAGTGTAAAATGCTTTGTTTTGTGTTGATATATGTTTATTTCTCAATCACACTATAATTATGAAGAAATGGTTTGTTTGTTTCATGAAACTCCACGTGAAACAAGCAACGTGATAACAGTATGTTGAAAGGTGTGGTCTGAGTAATTGTCAGAAATTCATCTAAATGTTATTCAAAATAGCAAAATATTGTGGTGATAAATAACTGAAAATTATAGCAATACATTTTTGTGCATAATGATTTTAATTAAACCTGCAATTTGCCCAAATATAAAAATAATAATCATAATAATAGAGGAAAATGACTACGGATACAAATTAACTTATAATAAATGTTTTTTTTTTTTTAAAAAAAATAAATAAATAAAAACTGTATTTTAAAGTTAACCTAATCATTTACATTGTACAAGACTATAAAAAAATATTCTTCATTAATCTAATAGCTGAGAATAATACTTTTTACCACTATATGGATACACACACATATATAGAAATCCATATAACATTACAGTATTAGCCAAAAACAAAATTTCACTAAAATTCTTTCTCAAACATAAACCTATAAATTTTACTAATAAAGATTTAATTGTTAATAAGAATAAAGAATTTATTTATTTGCCAAATAGATTTATAAGAATAGTTTTTTATTGGGTGGTATGAAAGTGACCTGGAAGAAAGACCTAAATTTAAATTCATTATTAAATGATTCAGAACAGTCGATTCATTGCAAATCTATTCCTTGAGTAGTTTATAAGATTCCTTGTAGAGTTGTAAAATATATATATAGATCCGACTAAATTACGAGTTAACGAAAGAGTTATAGTTAATAACAATAGAGTTAAAATAGATATCATACCTCAGCTTTGTATATTCATGAACTGAATAAGGTCATAAAATATTATTTGACATTACAGAGATTAATTTTTATATATATAAGTGAATTGAAAAGAAGAGTAAAAGAAGCCTAGATGATAACATTTTTTTGAATCTGAGGTCATTTTTCTTTTGAAGACATCCTTTGATATTGAATGAAATTAGTTTTGACGTAAATGATGGGAAGGCTATTTTATTTTGTGTGTGTGTGTATATATATATATGGTATGTTTAGTTGAATATCATGTTACAAGGTCTATTTGTTAATAAATGAAACCATCATTATGAAAAAAAAAATAGTGGAATTTTGTTTTTAGTTAATATTGTAATGTTATATAAATTTGTCTTTTATTTATAATTACTAGCATTGTGTTAGGCAGTGTTTAATATATATATATATATAATATTTAAATATATGTATATTGTCAATACTAGATTAATGTAATTATAAGGGACTTGAACTTAGAATTTCAAGCTCCCTACATTTGTCAAATCCATCTTATATGTAAAAAAATATAAAATGATCTTCAGTATATGTATTTTATGCAGAACCAGCAGTCATCCGTTGGTCCTGATCATTTCCCACACATATACAATCAGTGCTCAGTTTATATTAATATAGCAAATCTTCAAACTTTAATGGACAAGCTTCCATTTTTTCCACTCTCCAATTATTTAGCTATCAATCTCATTGAAAATCCAAGGATGATGTGCTTAATTCTGTGTTGATGCCAATATTATTGCCATTATCATGTTGACCTTAAGTCAATTTGATCCTCACACATAGGACCTTAATATATCCATTTAAATATATAGCAGAGGGATGGGCAGAATACAGACTGAATATGTAATATATATATATATTCAAGATCATTTACCTTTCTCATTTGTATGTGGACATGTGTATCAGTTGTATAAGATGGATTGTATAGATGTAGGGAGATTGAAAGCCTAATTCCCTTATAATTACATCAAGTCTAGTGTTGACAATATACATATATTTAAATATTACATATACAACCTGTATTCTGCCCATCCCTCTTTTGTGTAAGTAACTGGATATATTAATGTCCTATGTGTGAGGGGTGAGATTGACTTAATGTCAACATGGATATGGCAATAATATTGGCATCAACAAGGGTTTTGAGCATTCCATCCTTGAACTTTCAATGGGATGGATGGGTGAAGAGTTGGAGAGTGGTGAAGATTGAAGTTTGTTTATTAAAGTTTGAAGATTTGCTATCTTAATATAAACTGAGAACTGATACTGGAGTTCATTTATAATTCTCACATGTATGTGGTCATGTGTATTGCTTGTATAAAATGGATTGGATATATATATATATATATATATATATATATATATATATATATATATATATATATATATATTGTAATGGTAACCAGAGGAGGGAGAATCATCTGATTATGGTCAGACCCAGTGTCTTTGTGTAGGATGCTGTGAATGATATGATGAAGTAACTAAACAATGATCATATCCACCTCGAATGGGCTAGCTCTAATTTTACTTATTTAATTATAGATATAATTTAGGCCAGTTCATCCATACCTCACCCTTTCAGATTCCATTAAGCCTCAGTATTCAAACCCAGAAAAAATGTTGCCTTCAGCTCTCTTCATGGGTGAACTTACTTTGTGTAGCAACTATTGCACCTCTATATAGGTTTTTATTGATTTAAGATACATCCAACCTTATTGTGGTGGAATATATTATAATAATGTGTGGATGTGTGTATATACATATGTAGTCAATTAAATTGATGAATGAGTGTATGAATGAATTTGATAAACCAGAGGTCAATTTTTATTTATTGTGAATAACAAATCCAAACTGTATTAACATAGTAAAAGATGTAATCATGTGTGTCCAATGTGCATCTCTATCTATCAACAGACACTCATTATTTATAAAGCAAATAAGATCATCAAAAATAAAAATATATTATAAGTTCATTGTCTTAACAATTGCGAAGCTGATTAACTATTTACAAGATTATTTCACTGTATTTACAATAGCTCAATTATTCAATTTCAGTTGTAGAGGTTCCATCTTTTTTGGGGACTCCCTAACTATGTACAAATTTCCTAACATTGATAGAAAAAAACATTCTCACTAGATCATTAGTCATTCATACCAAATAAGCTAAGTATAATGACTATTAGTTAAACATAAACAAATAACACAAATTTGTCCTGTACTAGTGCATGTAATTAATAAGAAAGAGTAACAAAGATTCTTACTTCATCTCATATTAAATGATGATGATCAAATGTCACATCACTATGAAGAAAATTAACCTAAATTTTATTTACAAAAAAGATTTTCTAGCTTAATAACCCCTCCCTTGCATTATGTTACTTCTTATTGTAATGGACTCTTACAACTGCAAACACACTGAAACTTCCAAGTGTAAGAGAAAAATAAAAGATAGAATTTTACAAAAGTACAAAGCAATAAAATAAATAACTAAATAACACAATAATTTTGATTTTTTCAAATCTTCCTAATTAAAGTCTATAATTTTAACATTAAGGTCTCTCATGGATACAGTCTCTTCATCTCCTCATCAGTCCATTCTAATAAATCCTCCATTCCTCACTCAGATTCTCCAGCAATGTGCTTGAATGAGATTGTTTCCATTCTGGATATCACTTTCTTCTTGGATCCACTCAGACACTTCAGATAAGATGTTAGTGTTATTCTAAACATTATGCAATTAAGGCAGCACCCTGGTCCTATGGCACATTTATCTGGCCATTATACCTTGTTTAGTAATTTATAAAAGATTTAATTTTCTTTAGCTTATTATTTGGTGTTTAGTAAATTTACGCAAAGAAAAATTGTGTTCCATCATTTCCATCTACATGCTGGAGATATAATATTTCCTTTTCTTCTTGTTTTATTGTTAGTGCAGTCTTTTGTCTTTGATTATCGATGTAAAATTATTTCAGTTCTTTTGTTACACTGCTAATATTCAACAACTTTTTCTGTTTTAAATGTTGACTACAATTTCATTTAACTTTTAGTGATATTAAATTTTATACAAATGAGATGGTATTTTTGAACACATTGTCCATTTTATCCTTCATTCTAATATTCGATTTTAAGATATTTACAATCTATGGTTATCATATCCTTTGATAAAATATAAAAGAGAACAGAAATGAACTGGGTTTGTTTTTATACTGGGCCTCGTTTCCATTTGTAGTGTACTCACATTTTTAATTTCCTTTTCCATTGCTGTATGTGCCTATTGTTGCATGAATTAATGGTTGTTATTGAAATTACATAATAAGATTATGTAGTAAAATTCTACTCTCATTTTCTAACATTTGGTTGCTTAATTATTGACTTGACATCAGGTCATCACCATGTCTACTAAGTTACTGTCTTACATCATGATGTTTACACATTGACAAATGAGTCATTATTGGTATAGGTAAATATATGAAAGGTTTCTATGACTAGGTTTTTATTTTCTATTGAAAAAAAAGCATTTACTTCATTTTAGCATTGTCTTGGTTTGGTACTTATTAAAATAAATTGTGAGTGTGTATATGTCCATATGCCTGTTTGCAAACAAAAAATAGATAACAAGTACCTAACCTATTATCTCAGTTTATGTTTTTCATGGGTTTAGTTTGATGATGTGGATACATAAGGGTTGGTTTGAATGGGATTGCAAGCTACCTTTACAATATAAATATGTTTATAAATATATGTAAGTATACCCGGTGGATATGGCTAGCTAAAGTTTAATTACAAAATGTTCAAATCATCCTCCCAAACATTATATTATTTTAGAATTTATATTTATTCAGAGAGGGTGTTTTTAAAAATAAGCATAACATTTGTGATGATGATTTGAACACTTTATATATGTGAGTGTATGAATGTAATGATTAATATTTAATTTCACAAGATATTTAACTGCAAAATTTTCAAATGTATGATTTAAGTATTTTATTATATTCAATATACAAACTCAGAATAAGATTTTGGTCATCTTCTATTTAGTAGTATTGCAAAAACAAGATATTTTTAGATGTATTTTTAACTATGAAATAACATGTTAATCTTATTATGAAGCAATGTATGAGATAACCAATGCAAATTTTAATTCTGATTAATTTATAAAAGCACTTAAAATAATTTATTTACAAATAAATAATATTTATAAATTAATATATAATTATTTATCTGCTTTAATATGTTAAAACTTTATAATATCAAAGAAGCAGAAAAATGAAAATTTTTGATTTATTTATTTATTTATGTTTTGTTTATACAAAAAATGATTCACTCTTATCTACTGATCTACTAATGTGGGCTTATTTTCTACATAACTAAGATTAACCAAGTCTCATTACTCTTAAAATTCACATTCTTATAATTGTAATCTGCTCAGATTCAAGATGGAATTTTAAAAAGCTGACTAAAATCACTATATTGAATATCTTGAAAGAAATATTAATAAAGTTCAACTCTTATTCTTTTGATGTAGTAGATTTAATAAACTCATTTGTCTAATTATACATTTACTTTTAGGTTGGCATCATGAAGTCTAGAGATGCTGAGTAAAATAATCAATTCTAAATGTTGAAACTCTGTTTATCTTCAGTAATATGTACCTGAAATTTCTTCTAAGAACTGAAATGTATATTTGTCCTTAAAAGTTTGTAGATGTTGCATATATAAAGATTATTTATTTAAATGGTGATTAGTATATCATTGAGCTATTGCCAATATAAAAATCTATGTTTTTCTAGATGATTTGAAACAAAAGTAATCAACCCATGTTTAGACACAGTTAAAATCAGTGTAAAATTACATATTTTGAAAGTGGCATATTAATAAAATAATAACAAATCTTCTAAAGTAAATTACATCAATTTTGTATTGTGCTATTATTTTGGCAAATCTTTATTTTTCAATGTTCAACTGAATTAATTTAATTGCAGTTTCTAACTGGAGATAATATTACTATGAAAATGTTTCTTCTGGCATTTGAGATGTTTCACATGCCTGCACCATGTATTTATTTTTTATTACAAGAATATATGGTTCTCACATCTTTAGCTCTATAATGATTATCATCCACAATATAATAGAAAGTAATAATTTTATATTTTTTTGCATTATTTTATAATTTGTTGTCTAATTTACCAAAATTTTATCATAAGCTGTCAATCTAGGTGCACTATTGAGAAGAGATTGAGGGAGCATGAATTGTTATATAAACATGCAAAATGTAAAAATAATGGTGATTTAATTTCTCCTTCAGTTTTCTTTGATCATGAAAAAACATGTAAATATAAATTTAAATTTGATTTTGAAAATGTGAAAATTCTTCATGAAAAGAGAAATCATAATAAAAGAAAAATTAAGGAGGAAATTTTTATAAATAGGAATAAAATGCATTTAATAAATAGGCAATCTGCTAACATTAAAATACGAGATTCCTGGAACTTGAATTGATGACGTTTGCTTCTGCTTTGTTTTGTTTTTTTAATTTTAATGGCAGTTGAGGCAGGTTCAAGAAATTAACCAAAAGTACTTCTGTGAATTTAAGGATTGTTTATAATAGTTTGTTACCGTTATTATTATTTTTATTGTAATTACAATATATATATATATAATGCTTCACATTTGTAGATTATAAAAGGGCAGTTGATTAAAGCATTGAATCACCCAGGATATTTTCATATTCTGAAGAATATTTATAAAAATGCAACAGCAATAATTAGATTACATAATGATACTAGGATGGTTAACATTGAGAAGGATGTAAGATAGGGTGACTCCATATCTCCAAAATTTTTCACATCCATGCTGCAAGAAGTATTTTGTGGTTTAAAATGGGAAGGTAAAGGAATAAAAGCAAATGTAGATTTATGTCATCCAGATTTTGCAGATGAATAAAAGCAAATGTAGATTTATGTCATCCAGATTTTGCAGATGATTTAGTTGTTTTTGTGAATAATGCTTCAGAGCTTCAGGAAATATTGAAAAGTTATAAGATGAATGTAGAGTCTAAAGTAATGTTCAATGGATTTTCTCAAAAGATGAAAATAAAGATTGATAATGATGAATTAGAAGAAACAAACAACTACAAATATCCCCATCAAATTATTATTATAGATAGAAACATAATGGATGAAATTATTTATAGAATTAATTGGTTAAAATGCTTTTTGTAGAAATAACTTAATATTAAAAGGAAATATGCCTAGGGATTTGAAAAGGAAGTTTTTTTAATAAATGTGTCTTACCCAATTCATACTTATGGATCTAAGACTTGGATTCTTAAAAGAAGATAAATATAGATACTTCAGACCACTCAAAGAGGAGAGATGCATGTTAGAAGTATCAAAAAGAGATTGAAAACAAAATATATGAGTAAGAGAATGAACAGATGTTACCAACATCATTAAAAGAATTAAGAGACTGAAGTAGAGTTGAGCTGAAAATATTGCTAAAAGAGATAATAATAAATGGACAGTTAGAATCTTAAACTGGATTTTAAGATTGTAAAATACCTAAAAAGAGACCATATGTGAGCACACAATAGATTCAAGCCCCAATTTAGCATGGACAGTGAAAGTTGATGCACATATAGAAATGCACTCTAAACTTAAGTGATTCATTTAAGTTTTTAAACTCTTACTGACATGTGAGTGTGTGGAGATCCTGCAATGAATTGATAAAGGTTGAAAATGATGATGATATAAAGCTTTATTAGATTATATATTCTAAAAAAGTTAAATAGAAAATAATGAGCTAATATTTTTTCGTTCAATTTTTTTATACTTAAGCTCATATTTTATTTCACTTTTATAACATACAGTGGAAATTAAAATGAAATATATGAATTATTATAACCAATTTTTAATTGACCTCTTCCTTCTTCCTAAAAATTCTATTTAATATGTTGTTCTAGATTCATAAATTACATTACAAATTTTAATTGCAATAATACATTAAGCAATCAAATTAATCATATATGCATAAGTTTTTGCTGAAGATAGGTTTAAGATATAGGAAATAAAAAATTATGAACTATTAATGGTGATTGTATAATCATTGATAATAGTTTGTCACTGACAAAGAAAAATCATAAACTTAAATAAACTATGCAGTGGAAATGTTACATTGCAAAAGAATTATAATATCCCTTACAACATACAATACATTAAATTTAATTACTACAAAATACCAAAATCCTCACTTTAAATTAGCAATAGCAGTGAGATAAATGCAATATTATTAATGTAATAAACAATATTGTATTGAAGAAATAAATATATAATTTAATTAATAGTATAGGACTTTATTCTAAAAATTATGACAGTCTGTAACATTGTATTACACTTCTTTAGGATTGCAATACATTATAATCCAAAAGAAGCATTAAAAAATTTAAGCCACTTCTAGTTAAAATAATTAATAAATATCAGAGATAAATGTTTACAAAAATATATATTGTGTTTTTTAATGTTTTTTATGAACAAAAATAGAAATAACATTCAAGGAAGATGATAAACTTGTTTATAAAAAATATTACTGTATCGAGCAGTTTTTATTATGAATATTTTACTAGCTTTATGCAATTTTTATTCTCTTTTACAACTTAAAACAACAGTGTATGTAATATTATAATTTTTTATCTTGAAGACAAAATTTATATTTAAATAATTGTTTCAAGAAACACTTTCAAACATTTTTTTTTATATAAAATATAGAATTTTATTTAGAAATTTAGTTACAATATATGTTAATAGTTAAACATAGGATATATTACATGATAATCAGTGGGATGAAAGCTCACTATTGATATCTTGTTTGACACCAGCTAAAAGGACTAATATGAAGCATATCTGCAAGGAACGAGTCTGGAATAGTATCCTGTTGATATAGATGACCAAGCTTGCATGTCTCATATAGTTCAGCGATAGGTCTAATCCTTTGTCCATGCTCCATATGACCAAATTGACCCTTCATACTGGAGGTTACTTCTTCTATAACAACTCAGGATCTAGGCAATAATCATGCAGAGCAAGGTAAGTTATCACAAAGGGATGCAGGCCATTCAGCCTCAAATTACTCTCCAGGGAAGATTTCTATTTAGAAGTGAAAAAGATCAGCTTTGGGGGCCAGATCAATAACCACAGTGGAGTCATAGATGTAGGAGGGGGCCAAATTCTGGTCCCTTTTCTGAATTTTTTCCATTTTTTTAATATAGAGTTCAAGCGGACGCTCTAGTGCATGATTAAAGGTGAGCCAGCACCGTGTGTACCATAGCGAAAACAGTACAAATATTGTTATTCGTATCTCTGGGATGGATCCACATAGTATATTGTCAATGAGAGTCGACAGGGCAGGCATATTGTTATTTAACATGAAGGCTATAAGGACTCTGTAGGGGTGAAGGAAACACAGTGACAGAGGAGGTGAAGACAAGTTTCATCCTCTCTGAGGCATAGTGAGCAAGTGGACTCTATGTTTGAGAATCCTTGGTGATGCACCAGAAAGTGTTTAGTAGGCAAGGCATTAATATTTATCTTCATCAGGAAATCAAAATATTTGGGTTCAAGAAACCATCGCTTAAATTTCTTGATTAGCAGATGGTTGTTCAGCCTGAGGATAGTTGATCCTGCAGAAACATCAGGATTAAGGATGTAGTATGCATCCCAGAACTTGATTTTCATTGAGGACGATTTTATAGGAAGCATAGTGTGTTTGGAGATAAGACATGCGAGGGCTGCCAGCCAGTCAATACCAATAGGGGGTGGCTTATCTGTGGGAGTGACCTCTCAAGAATGTGAGTAGTTAGGATATTGCAGACACATTCTGTAGAAAGAATTGTAGGAATGTTGGAATATGAAAGTATCTATGGAATGTAGGAATAATCCATTGAGTTTTGTGTGTTTCTGTAGATTTCTCAAGCTTATGGTTGCACTTTTCCCCCCTCTAATCAGATCAATGCACATCTTGTGTATTTTCCTGATGAAGACTTTGGTAAAATTGACTACTGGGGTGAAATAGGATATTCTAGGGAATATTAGTATGTTGATGAGGGAGGACTTGGTGAACACGGACATGTAAACTTTGGATAGAGAGGATGTGATTCTCTGTGTGGATTGAAGTAGCTTTCCTTGGATAAATCTCCTCATGGCAGACATGGATTCACTTTCAATCAAACACTTTCAAACATTTTATTCTTAAAATACCTAATTTATTCTTTAAAACTAATTATTATAGTACACAAACCTATTCTTAGAGTTTTGTGCTTAATTTTTATCATTAAAATATTTTTGACTTTTCAATGACTGAGAGTAACTGCTAAATAAGAATGAACTGTAACAAAACCATAAAATTAAAGTCAAAAATGTAGAGATGGTCCACTAGATGGAACCAAGGACTCCAGTTCATGCTGTCCTGGCTCCCCATTTTAGTTACCTTAGTTATAGTGGCAGGAATGATATTTCCCTAAACTGATTCCAATTGACAAGAGTTATCTCTTAGGTCTCTGTTCACACAAACATTATGGCACCAACTGATAACAACTAAGAATGATAACAACTTTCTTTAAAACACTGTTAGAAGCAAATGGCAGCTATTCAAGTTTCTAGAGGATTCTATAAAAAAAAAAATTTCAAGAGGTATTTTGATGTAATTCAACTTTACTGATGGAATGAGAGTATCTGATTGTTGGGAGGGTCCCTGGGGGCCTAAATCCTAGTTCTTTTATGGGATGGAGCTTGCTGTGGTGATCATTAACAAAAATTGGATAGCTCATTCATTAGCAAGAATAACATTATTCATGACAGTTTGATTACTTGTGTTACAAACCAGAGATTTTACCTAATTTAGGGAATATTTTGCCCAAAGGTTTAAGTGTTTCCTCTAACTTTCACACATACATCCTGTATCGGATTTTTTTAAATTGTCTTACAAAATGTCATTCTATTTAAAATGCTCAACACCAAAATTAGCACTAAATTTAACAAGTAAGTTTCTGGACAAGTCTATTGGAAAATTTGATTTTGAAGGAAAATTTAGATTTAACGCAACTTTGATGACTGAATGAGAGTATCTGGTTGTGGGAAGGGTCCCTGGAGGCCTAAATTCTAGTCCCTATGTGGGATAAGGCTGGGAGGATGGCACTGTAGGGATCGTTACCCAAATTGGATATCTTGTTCAATTTATTAGCAATCATAACATTATACATTGCGGTTCAGTGATTGTGTTGGAAGCCATAGATTTTATTCAATAAATTAAAAAATTATTTGCTCAACAGTGAATGTTAATGGACTATATTTGAACATTTGATTTCAAGTGTTGCTCTGATTTTCACTCATACATTCTACATCGGATCTCGTACAGAGTCTCTCACAACATCATTTTAATAGCAGTGCAGAGCTTTGCAAATCATTGCTAATTTTCACATTTGACTATTAACAATAGTTAAGCACCTCATGCAGTAGTGCTTCAAGTTTTCATAAGTTATCAGGGTACTGTAACATGATGGATGAGGTTAAATATGCTATTTTAATTTATACCTCTATGTTGATCAGCAATCGCCTTGGAAAACTAATATTATGTCATTACCATATCAATCAATCTTCAAAATAACAACTGTCATTTAATCTCTACATTCTGCAAGATCATAGAGAAAATTAAGATGAGACTGAATAGTAGCCCCTATGGAAATAATTAAACATGGGCAATTTACTTAAAACCTGAATATACCACCCCTAAAAAATCCAAGAACTCTCAATTATATACAAACCTTTGCAGCCACAAGCTCAAACAGATATCACTGGAGGTTTAAACACAAGATAAACCATATATAGCAATGCTTAATAACCATAAAAAACACATTGTATTTGTCTTGTATATCTAATAGACTAATAAATTCTTTTAAAAAAAAAAATGGAAAGAAATGTTTTTCTAAATATAATAGAAAATGATTAACTGCTAAATTTAGCTTATCTTTCCACTCTTTTTATTATTATAGGTTAAATGTAAAAAAAAAAAATAGGTCATTGCAAATCAAATTTTTTTTCAGCATCCTTTCAAAAGAATACAGAGAAGAAGCCATGGTGTAACAGAGTAATCATGGTTTAGCTTTTTTTCACTTCCTTGCTCCATTTTTAGCTAAGATTCTCCAGATAAAATTTTTAACTTAATTCTTTTCAGATATTTTATGCAGAAGAGGAAGATAATTTTTGCTACAAAATTTTTATATAATAATTAACTTCTAAAAACTATTTGAAACTTTATTAATGATAAAATTAATATTGCTTTTTTAATTTTATAGTATTATGAAATAATTAAAAATGGTAATATTATAAATATATATAACTCTACATTTATAACACATATACAAAAGGCATAACATATTGAGATAGCTAATTGTTAAGAAATGTCTATAGTTAATGAAATTAAAGGAAATAATTGTGTTTTTAATTAATTGGTTATTATAAAGTCTTTTAGGATGACAATACATTATATATATATATATATATATATATATATATATATTATATATATATATATATATATATATATATATATATATATATATATAACAGCAACAATTAAAATTCATAAATTTGATACTAGAAAAGTTAACATTGAGAAGGGTGTAAGTCAGGGTGACTCCATATCTCCAACATTTTGTTATAGCAGTGCTGCAAGAAGTATTTTATAGATTAAAATGGGAAGCTAAAGGAGTAAAAGTAAATGGAGATTATTTAAGTCATTTAGATTTTACAGATGATGTTGTTTTTGAAAATAATGCTTCAGAGCTTCAGGAAATGTTGCAAGAATTATCAGATGAAAGTAAGACTAAAGGTAAATGTTAAAAAGACTAAAGTAATGTTCAAAGGATTTTCTCAAAAGATGAAGATAAAGATTTATTATGATAAGTTAGAAGAAGTGAACAACTACAAATACCTTAGTTAGATATTACTATAGATGAAAACATAATGAATGTAGAATTAAACTTGGTTGGAATATTTTTGATAGAAATTACTTAATATTAAAAGGAAATATGCCTATGTGTTTGAAAAAGAAGGTTTTTAATAAAAGTGTTTTACCAGTTCTTACTTATGGATCTGAGACTTGGACACTTTAATAAAAGAGCAATACTTAAACATCAAATCACTCAAATAAGTATGGAGAGATGCATATTAAGAGTAACAAGAATAGATCAAAAACACAATACAACTGTAAGAGAACAAACAGGTGTTACTGACATCATTGAAACATTTAAAAGACTGACATGGATTTGGGCTGGACATATTGCTAAAAGAGATGATAAGAGATGGACAATTGTAATCTTACAATGGATTCCAATATATTGTAAAAGACCCAGAAAGAGACCAAATGGGAGATGGATGGACAAAATAAGAAAGTGTGCAGACATGATGTGGGGAAGATGGACTAGAGATTAGAGAAGATGAATTGAATTTGGAGAGACCTTCATCCTACAGTGGACTGATAATAGTTGATGATGATGATGTTGAAAGGAGGTTGCCTTGATAACAGTTTGAGATTGTTGATTGTTATTGATATTGGAATCGTCTAAATGTTAACTGTTTTTAATGATATATATATACAGTACATATGTTTAAGCCGTGTCTTCTTTAATATACTTTTCTCTTTTTTCTTTTTAATAAAAAATATACATCATATACAAAATTATAGAGAATTAAATTAAAATTTATTAAAATTTCTAGCAGGTGAGTGTTTTTTAAAATAAAAATGAATTTAGAATGAATAGATTTAAAAAATCCGTATTTTCTCACTAAATATTGTGATTGGGCAAAAACAATGAATACAAAAGTTCTGCTATATATAAAATTTTAACAAGAATTCTAGTCTAAATAAAACATATTTTTCATATAAAATAATTGACTGTTCACACACACCCACAATTTACATTTGCTTTTTTAAAGACTATTATAATCCAAGTTAATTATATTTTTAGGAAAGTCGAATTAGAATTTTATCTTATGTCTTTAGTTGTCTATTTATGCTTAATATACAATTTTTATTTTATTTTTCATTCTATTTCTCTTTGCTTCAATACTGTCATCAGTATCAACTATTTTATTTTGATAAATGTCTTTTTTTAAATTGTGAATTATTTATCAACTTCTATTTATTCCTTTGAATACCTTTCATCATTATATAAACTTTAAATATTTATGTCTTATAGTGAATAAGGTTGCAACTTAAATTTTCCTTACACACACACACATATATATAGATATATACGTATACTGAAATTACAGATTTTATTAAATGGGTGTAAACATATGGATTTTTTTAATAACTTGCCATAATAAACTGTATAAAATTATTATCTGAGTGCTAAAAAAATACTTACTAATTCTAAAAAAAAAAACTTATAATCAATTTGATAATCAAAAATAAAATTAAAATGAGAATAATTTCTGCATTCTATCAGCAGTGTTTGGGCATCGACACACCTTTAATTTTGATAATTTGTACTTATTGGTTGAAGATTTAAATAATTACAGAATACAGATTAAAAAATAATTATATATATAGCATAATAAATAGAAAATTGTGACTTATTGCTTAGCAACAGCAAATATACTTGAAGTTTGATTTAAAAAATTAATGACTTGATTGAGATGAAGAATTCATTTTTAATAGTGATAATCATTTTAGGATTTCCCAATGATATATTTAAATATATATATATTCTTATCTTATACGTATTTATTTTCAAACTATGATTATGTTTAAAAAAATAAATGCATAAAACTACATATATTGTTTTAACATTACTGTATATATATATTGTTTTAACATTACTGTATATATATTGTAATACCCATGTTGACTTTAAGTCATTCTGACCCTTCACGTACTATATACATATTAAACAAAATCAACATGTTGACTTTAAGTCATTCTGACCCTTCACGTACTATATACATATTAAACAAAATCAACAATTTCAAAGATAGTAAAATTTAGGAATGTTAATAAAAATTCAAGTCAATTTTAGCAAATTCAATTTACAAATTAAAATAACTAAATGACTATTGGGGGTGGGAAGTGATTGGAAAATGACATTTATGACACTTTTGTGTTTATATTAGAAATACTGTCTCACTTTCTACGGTTTTTAGTGCAATAGAAGAATGATATACTCAAGAGTTAAATGTTCCTGAATTTAAAATCAACTTGTTAATTCCATTGCTCAAACATAACATGATTAACCTGTATTTTTTTAATTTTCTGAATACAGGTTATTTTCCAAAAATGTATATATTTTAACTGTATGTGATGTGATGTAATGCATTATGACTTTTCCTTATACGAAATCTCTCAGCAACTATGCCCAGAGAAATATGTTAGCCACTTTCTCTTTCCATTCACCACCCTACGTTTTCCGATATCCTGCTTCATCCCATTTCCACATCATAATTTTTATTAACTCCATGGCTTTTATCTCCAAATCCCTCTTATCTTTTCTCAAACCCAGCATAAAAATCAATAATCCACTTTTTGTATAACCACTTTCATTATATTTAGTTTTTCACAACTTTATTATTTGTATCCTTTCTACTTTCAGGCATTTACATTCAATTAACAGATTACTAATATTTTCTATGCCTTCCTTACACAACTTGCAGGCTAAATCTCCCATGTTTTTCCATTTACATGTATAATCCCCCATTGCTAAAGCTCCTGTTCAAGCCTTAAACAGTATACTTTCCATTCTGTTTACACCTATATATATTTAAACTTTTTTATTCTCTATGTTAGTTTTCCATCTCTCCAACTCCCTATACTTTATTAATGCATCGATTCTTCTATCCCATTCCTTATCACTGTAACACTCAACAATTCTAATACAATCATCTCACCTTTTGTACAAGTATACTGACATAAATTCTTTATCCAAATCTTCTGCATACCACATTACTTTTCTCACACACCTTGTTACCTGCCCTTTATTTATAACCCAATTAAATACTATTTTGACTATTCTTTTATTATCCATAAACTGCAATTTACCATTTTCATTTTGTTTTTTGCATCCCTCATATAAAAACTGGACCACCCCCTTTTTCCTTGAATTACCACCTTTGCCATCCACACATCTGCATCTAATGTATATCTTCTTACTTCTCTTTGTACTTTTTCCAAAGTAATCTAATACTTCTTTACTAACACATAATGTACAGTTACCATATGTTAACCCTGCTACTGCCAATCCCTTCCATACAATTCTAGCTACAGCATATTTATTACACAAAAACACTGTTAATTTCTTTATCAATCCCTTTTTTTTCTTTACTTCATTTATCAATTTTTCTCCCATTCATCTAAGTCATACCTATTCACCATACTTAACTTTATATTCCCCAATAAAAATTGTTTGTCTTCTCTTTCCCCAGTATTAATCATCATTACTTTTGTTTTTTCTTCACTAAACTTAATCCCATCTCTTTACCCATCCTTGCACATGTCCTCAGTCATAACTTCCACATCCTCCCTTCTTTCTGCACACAAAAAGACATCATCTGCAAATAAAAGACCTGATAATGTATATACTCCCTTGCCAACTATTAATGGTATCTCTATCCCTCTTCCTAATCTTTCTATTCCTCACTCCATTTCTCTCAAATACAACAAAAACAAAATAGGTGACATAGGGCATTCTTGTCATATGGCCACCCCTTTTTAACTTTATAGATTCTATATTCCCTAATTGATATGTATAGCAATTATTCTTCATATAATTTCTTAATATTCACTAAAGCTCCAACCATTCCCAAATGTACTAAACTTACCCATAATCTATTCCTATTTACTCTATCATACACCTTTTCTATATCTATAAAAATTATATATAACTGTCTACCTGTATACCTATTCATATCCATAAGTTGTGTAACTACAAATAAATTTATCTCCTATATGCCTATGTGATTGAAAACCTCATTGCATTTCTCCCACTATATTATTTTTTTCCATCCATTTTGTAACTCTTCCAGCCACCATATATGAGAAAACTATATAAAACTGATATTACCACTATCAGTCTATAATTGTTTAACTTTCTATGATACTTACCCTTTCCTTTAAATAGTAGCCTTACTCTTGTATTACTCCAACTACCCAGAAAATCTCTCTTCTGTGCCCTAAATTCATTACGATCTCTGCTGCCCATCCATCTAAACTTTTTGCCTTTCCACTTTTTAATTTCTTCCCTGTCTCATTCAGTTCATTTTCTGTAAACCTAATAGTCCCATTACTACATGCTTTCATGTCTGCCATCACTCTGTCCTTCAGGTCTAACATCTTTTCTACATTCATTGCATACTTATTTAATATTATCTCTAATTCTTCTCTAGAGCTACTCTTTACTCCCTCATCATCTAATAATAATATCTCTCTCTTCCCTACATTTCTTCTTTTAATGTATTTCCAAAATTTTTTACTCCCATCTCTTCCAATTTTATTAATATCCTCCAACAATTTACTATTCAATTTCATTCTCTCTCTATAATTGTCTATTTTCTTTAACTTCTTTTTTTCTAAGTACTTTTCCCATTTAACATTAACATCTTTTTCACTTTCTTTGTTCTTAATAGCACATTTATATTCTCTGCATGCTTTTTTCTTCTCTTTTACACTTTAACTAACTCTCACTTTTTATGACTTTTATTCTGAATATTCCCACCTAAAATCCTATTTGCCACTTTCTCTATTGTATCACACACCCCAGTCCTAATACTCATCTCCAACCAACTCTTCCATGGTTTCTTCAACTTTTATTTTATATTCTTCTAACTTACTCTTATCATTCACTCTCCATCCACATCTTTCACTATTGTTTTTACTTTTATTTCTATTTTCCATCACATTACTAACCATTTCTATTATAAAGAAATTATGATCACTATTACACACTCTCTCTTCATTAGCAAGCACCTTAATTTTCTGTACTTTATTCATTCCCTCTTTCTCTACTAATACATAATCTATTGTGTAGAATATATTATTTTTAGACCATGTGTATTTTCCCTCACAAATATTTGATAAATTTCTAATGCTCAAATTCACTCTCTGACAAAAATTCTTCAAAACCTGTCCATTCTTATTAACTACATCATCAATTTATTCAATATACCCATTCCATATCTCTTATAACCATTATTCTCTTTCCTTTTTCTTTGAAACTTTGTATACCCTTAACTAGGCATTCATATATGCTACTGTTCCATTCCATTATAGATTGACTATCTCTTTTTGCTATATACACTATAGCCACTATTCATTCTTGGATTCCTAACCTTATCTCAAACCACAAATGTTCTTGACATTTAACAGTATTTGAATATTTTTTTGACATAACTCCTATACCACTACCACTTTTTTTTTCATTTCTATTTATACTCTGCCATACCAAGTCTTCCAGAATAGGTTTTTCTTCCCTTAGATGTGTTTTCACTATTGCTAATACATCAAGCTCTTCATTTTTAATTGCTTTGTTTAATTCCAGCCACTTTTCTGGTCTCCTACTATCTTGCATATTCTAATACCCAATTTTAACAATTTCTTCTTTCCTAATTACTCTTTTATAAATTCTTTTGACTCTTTCTTCTCCATTACATTTATAAATAACTTGCTTACCATTAATTGTACAGACCCATTCTCTATCCACATCCACATTTATATCTAAATCAGCTACTCTTTGTTTATTTCTTACCTCCCATCTATTCTTCTTCTCTCTGATAACACTGCAATTTAAAACCCCACCATCCTTTATAAATTTTCCAAACTATATTCTTTATAAATCAGATTCCCTAAAACTTCACTTCCTTATTTTCCTAAGTGCAATCCATCTTTACTATATAACTCCCTATTCACAATAACAAATACCACAAATCCACAAACCTAGCATAATTTCTCACAATTTTTTTAATCTCTCATATATAAAATATATAATTGTTAATTAGAGAAGATATTAATTAGTATTAAAGTTTATCGGCTTAACGTTTTCGAGGATCCATGCCTCATATTCATAGCCTTCATAAAATGTATAATAAAATATGCAAATACAAATATTCAAATAAGCTAGTATTACGTAGCCCATTTCTTCGAGATCTCGAAGCAAGTATCCTTTCTATTAATGGCATGGATGTTTCCATTGATGTAAAATGCCTCCTTTATTTTTCTTTTGTGATCATTTGATTCTGAGCACAATATTATGGGATTGGTGGGTGTGAAGTTGTGTCCGGATTGTTTAGCATGCTCCAAGAATACAGAGGATGTGTTGTTGTTTTTCTGAGCTCTGTTAAATGTGTAAATATGTTGACCCAGTCTAGTATTGATTGTAGCTTTCGTTTCACCATAATATATAGCATGGCATCCAGCCTGAGGGCAGGCAATAGAGTACACCATGTGTGGGGTGAATGATCGATCAATGTGGTCTTTAGAGTTGTTAAGCAATCTATTAGAATTATGTGGAGTTCTAACTGCTATGTTAAATTTATCGTTTAATGCTTTCATTAGTTTGTTAGATATTTTAGGAATGTAGGGGATTGTTATTCTAGGTAGATTGGTGCAAGGTACATATATAGCAGATGCCCTATCTAACATATACCTCCTGTCAAATCTTGGATTATCCATTCCTACTCTTCCTTTAATTTTACTCAAATTCCTAATCAATTCTATGTATTCATCCATTGCTCTCTCTGATGGTTCTAACAAATTATTAGTCCCTACCATAACATACACATCTCTCCTCCCTTGCTTTTTTACTTAATCTGTAACACCCCTAATTCTAGCTCCAGGAAAACATGCTTTTACATACCTGTTTCTATTTTCTCTTGCAATTATATCTCCACATTTTTTATTTAGTGAATTTTCTATCAATACTGTCTCATAGTCTAAATTTCTCTGCTTCATTCATAACCTGTATCACCTTCTGGATTTCCTTTTCTACTTTTTTCTTATCATTCCTACTCAATAATTTTTTTATCTGCTCATACTTAGTCTCTAATGATTTTAATTTTGCTTCTACATCCTTTACCTGTTCCTCTATCTTACTTATTCTTTGGCTAACCATCTCCATTGCACTACCTATTTTTTCATCCATATCTCTTGTCACTCCACTAAAACATATATTTTGCTCCATTTCTCCTGATTTTCTCTTTAAGCTATCTACACTTAGAAACTACTTTGTCACCTCTTTTATCATATTTACATCTGTCTACATTTGTAGCAAACTCTGCATACATTAGTGCCACCAATTATACACCTTAGTAATCAATGAATGATATTTGGGTGGTTTGATGCCAATCCTGTCTATATAATAATGATGACTGAGGTTTTTAAAAATCACAGACACCAAAATGTATAGTTGTTTAATTGAGTTCAGATCTATATGACTATACAAGTAAATAAACTTGGATTGAAAACCTTATCTTTTATCTTGGATTCCTAGATTTAAAGTTAACTAAATAGGTAAAAGGTCATTGCTGGAGGATTGTATTAGATTCTAAGATCTAGGTGCAATGATCTCAGATACAAAGTTAAACTTGTTTGGAGATTTTGGATGAGTAGGCACTAGATAGGGATTTAATGCACAAACTTTGCATCCCTTAATTACTGAGTCTTGCACTGGGTGGGACTAATGTATGGAGTGTTTGTTACTGTCATTAACAGCTTGTATAAGCATAGGAAATAATGATCATGTGATTTATTTAATTTTATTGTAATATAGTTTCTTTTTGTAGCGCAATTTAATTAATATTTCATATTTAAAGTCATAATGTAAATTTTTTAAAAAAACTGTTGTTTACCACTTTAACAGAAATTAATGAAACTCATAATCTAGCTTCCTATTTTTACAATATTAAATAATATAAATTAATACACTATACAGGCTTAAACCTCTCTCTCTCTCTCTCTCTCTCTATATATATATATATATATATATATGTATGCTGGATTCGACCTCAGACTTTTACATGACTCTCAACTCTCCATGTCATCTCATATTGCTGACCCATCTGATTACACACATGTTGAAAAGATAAAAAATCACCAATATACATATTTCATGCTAAACCAGCACTTATCAGTTGGTCCAGATTACCACCTACCCAACATATATACAATCAGTGCTCAGCTTTATATTAAGATATCCAATCTTCATACTTTAATGGACAGGCTTCAAATTGTTCCAACCCACAACTTTTCAGCTTTCATTGAAAATCTGAAGATGGAACATTGAAAACCCACATTCTTAATATAAAGTTGAGCACTGATTGTATATATGTGTGGAGATGGTAATCTGAACAAACTGATGAGTGCTGATTTAGCACAAAATATGTATAGTGATGATTATTTATCTTTTTAATATGTGGGTGATCAGGTGGGTCAGCAATATGAGATGGCATGGAGAGTTGAGGGTCAGAATTTGAATCTAGCATACATTATTTATATATATGCAGGTTTAAGCTTGTATAGTGTATTAATTTACATATTGAAACATATGTAAATAATATTTATTTTTTATATAAAGCGCAGATGGTTAATTGAAATTAAATTGAAAGGCTGCAAACCTTTCACGCTTATTATAATACTTATCTGACAGCCAATCACATGTTATGATGGCTGTCTGAATAATGATCAAACCATAAATACTAGACAGAGAATATAGTCCACCAAAGGTCTGCCCATCCCTCACATATGTATGTAAAAATGGATTATTATCCTGTACATGAGGGTCAGAATGACTTAATGTCAACATGGCACTAACATGGGCTTTGAATGTTCCATCATCAGATTTTCAATGAAATGGAAGGCTGAAGAGTTGTGCATTGGAGTAGTTTGAAGCCTGTCCATTAAAGTATGAAGATTGGCTATCTTAATATAAAGCTGAGCACTGATTGTGCATATGTGTAGAGATGATAATCTGGACCAACTGATGAGTGCTGGCTTAGCACAAAATATGGATATTGGTGATTATTTATCTTTTCAACATATGTGTGATCAGGTGGGTCAGCAATATGAGATGGAATGGAGAGTTGAGGGTCAGTCTGAGTTTGAATCTGGCATACAATATTAAATAATATAATCACATGTTTAGTATTTTTGGAGTTAATATCATGATCAGTCAAGTGGTATAATGTATTACAGTTTTAATTTATTTGATCAAGATCACTGTTTTTTTAACTTTATTTAATCAGGAAATTGATAATTTTTTAGTTCTTGGGTTCCCTACTCCATTATTGTCCCAATTTTTTAAAATTACAAATAATAAAAGCTCAATTAAATCCTTTTAAAACTATTTTATTATTAAACACTTTTGTCTTAAACTTAAAAAATTATTTAAAATGTGTGTAGTAAAAAATATTAAATATAAATAAAAAACAGAGACATACCATTCTTTGAATAATGATAATAAATAATGGAATAGTTAGTTTCTTGAAAGTTCCAGCCTGAGAAGTGGTTGAGCTTCAGTTCAGGGTCTTTAGTTCTCAATATTTCAAGATGATAAAATCTTTCAGAATATTGTTGATATTAAAGAATCACATGGTGTAGAGGATGATGTATAAGATTTACTATGATAGCAGTATGTAATATTTACTAAAGCAATAAACCTAAAGCATGTGTGGTTGAAAATGCGAAGGTAGGGACCTCTACAGGTCTTAACCACAAGCTTACACATTGGAAGAAAAGAAGGAAACCCTTCTTTATTTCAACCTACGTTCTATATAAATAGATAAAACTGAAGCAGTTAGATCTGAGAGCGTGAAGCTATTCAATACTTCACTAATTAAGTCCACAATTTCTATTATACATTAGTACTCGTGAAATCTTTCGATTTACAATGAGTCAATGGAAAGATCTTATGATTGGTAGTTGATAATTTTATATCAGTTCTACATATTTTTCAGATAAATAGCTTACATCGAATTCAAATAGTCATCTAAAATTGATCTTTAAATTGGTATCATTTTCAAGCAAATCTGTATTAATCATATCAGGGTGAAACATTTAAAATCTTTATTATAAATAAGAGCTGTATTATAGATAAATAAATATAAGGTCACTAATTTATGAATATAACTTTTTTTTATTTAAAAATCAACAAAATTTACTAATGTTACACTTTTTAAAACAAAAGTACAGTCTTCATTAATAAAAAAAACTATTATTGAATATATTGAGTGTTTCTGATACGATGCATACTTCTCTCTGCAGATTAGTCAAGTAATTAACAGGCAATTAATAAGTAAAAGTTCATAAATCAATTCATAAAGAAATCTTAGTTTTATCAGCCAGGTAGAATTGTGATCAGTGTCTTGCTGTCGTGCATAGATGTCACATGGTATTCTAAGAAACATATTATCTGATTATTCTTATTATATTCCATACGCTAGTTTATTTTGAAAACGTTTTTTCATTTGACAGTTGGTGTTGTATTAAATGTAAGTATTCCCAATGAGAATATAACTTGTAAATAATTTATGTGTATAAAAATGGATTTATTACTTAGTTTATAATGATTTCAAAAACACTATCAGTAATATAACACCCATACATTATAAAAGCTTCAGTTATTCAGGATTCTTACAGATATCACAATCTAATTGTAATAAATTCTTTATCATAACTTTTCCGTTGTTTTATAAAAGAAAATATTTCTAATCATAATATTTTTAAAACATTGCATATAAAAGAAAATGTATTCTTAGAGCAAGGGAAACATATTTATAATGACAAATAATATGATAACAGAAATTTTAAAAATGTCAGCATCCATATTAAAAAAAATTAATATTCCGAAAGATAATATAGTCCATATTAATTATTTTTCAAGATAAAAATCACTCCAACAACATTCACATTTAGATATGATGATTCACATACACCCTATGCACATCTATTAAATGCAAAAATAGTAAATAAGCATCAATAAAGACAAAAATATCACTTTGTTGTACTATCATTGTTGCGATACTGGGACATATTTTGGGGCAAAATTTTAACACAAATATAGGCAGTAAACAGTTCCTAAAAGGCTCTCAAAAATACAAGAGTTAGAATGCCACATAAAACACTAATATTAATATTTTAAAAAAATATCAATATCAAACTCAGTTGAAATACTACTAATTAAAATATAAATAAATAACAATTGGGATTCATATAAGATTTTTGAAGGTTTAAAGTATTTGTTTAAGATGATATTTTATTACAGTGAATTTCTATATAGATATTTGTCTTAAAAAAATAATGTATTAAATAATCAAAAATTATTCCATATACCTAATCACAACTTTAATATTAGTGTATAAGACTAAAATAATTTTTAAAAAAATAACAATGTTTTCAGTGGAATATACTTTTTTCAATTGTCACAAGAGTTCAACAGATTTTATCATGAAATCTCTGATGCAAGATATATTTCATTTTTTATGAATTGTAATATGACATCAACATAGTTTAACATGATTCAAATGTTTTAACCTCTGCTGCACTCTTTTTGAAACTGTCAAATGAAATAATCATATCTGAAAATGTTTAATTTTACCAAAAAATCCTGTAACATTTGATAATTTAAAAAAAGATAAAAAGTGCTTTAAAAATATAAGTCCATGTTTTATAAATATTTTGTGACTTTAATCTGTAATTGAACTGGGGTCTCCAGTATCAAGCATTGATTTAATAACTCAAATTTCTATTTATAACAATATTTTGAAAATTCTTATTATTATCAGAAATAAGAATACTTAGGACAATCAAGCAATCATTTTATTATCTTTTGCATCACTGTTTAACTACTATTCAATGTATCTTGAACATAGTATCCTATTATTATTATTATGTTTATGTTAGCACTACTGCTTCAATGAAAGAAAGCTAAATATGCCTTCTTTGCCATAAGACTATTATTTTTCTTCAGTCTTAGAAGTTACTGACTATTTTATTAATGAATAAGATAATCCATTAGTTGGGACTATCACTAAAACCACAGAAACTTAGAGTATTTTTATAAAAATGTTTCTCTCACTACTCATTTCCTATTTAAGATAAAGACCAGCAAGATATGAAGTTTAATACCAGAAAAGATGAATGCAATAGTAATAATCAAATTTCATAATGATATTCACATTAATATAGAAAATAAATTTTTTAAACAAGTTGATCACTTTATTTAGATTAAATAAATAGTGTAAGAAGAAAAGGAATAGAAGAATAGCTATAACAAAGTGCAGTCAGAAGCAGTAACTTTGATATCAAAGTAATTGAATCTTGGCCACTGTGAGAGACTTATAAAGCCCCACATTTGTTTGATATTCTATATGAAAGAAAGAGATGGATTATTTTAGCTAATGATATTAAGAGGCTGGAAGTTATTGAGATGTGAACCTAGAGAAAGATGAAAATAAGATAAGATAGAAAGAAAAACTAAAATAATGAAATTATATGCTTAGTAGAAGAACAGAGATTATCTATCAAATTAAAATCAGAAAGTTAAATTAGATAGACTATATAATGATATTCATCAATTTTTTTAGAGATGTAGAAGATAAATTAGGAAATAACCAGGAGGGAAATCTCACTTGCTATTATAAATTAATTAGTGAAACATACCAATGTTGGAAATATAATTAATTAAAGCAAACAATAGAAAAGATCAAACCCTATGGAATAATTTCATTAACAAGTTTTAATGGATAAAATGTTAGACATACTTTTTTAAAAAAAATCATGATTAACAATGAAACAACTTTTTTGCAACTCTTAATTTACAAAACTCTGGAATAATTAAAAACTAAATACCTGAAGGTTTATATAAAAATATAAATCATCATTTGTTATCTATTTAAATAATATAGATAAAAAATATTTTTATATTAAATGCTTTTATTGACTGTGTACTAAAAAGCAAAAAAATAATTGCTGCTTCAACCACAATTGGGGTTTATAGATTTAACTTGAAATAAAAGCATGGGGAGAGGATCCAAAAATTAATTAATTCAATCCCTATTTTCTGGATCCCTTTGCCCCAATGCTTTTATTTCAAGTTAAGTCTAAAAAACCCACTTGTGTCTAAAAAACAATTATTTATTTATTTTTAAGTACAGTCAATAAAATCATTTAATATAAAAAAAAATTTAACTATTAATTTTAAGATTTTAGTATTGGCACAATAAATGAAAATGTAAAACTAATTGTACTTTAAATTACCTGGACACTTATTGTTGATATATATAATAATAGATAGTTCTTATATAAGTTAAAATGTATATCTCTTATGTGTATTATATTTACAAAGAGTACATAATAATATATATTTATACAAGTGTTTAGAAATATGAAATATTATTTGAGATAAAAAGTGTTTTAACATTTTTATTTTGATTGGAATTTTTTATTTTTTTTAAAAAAAATACTTACCAAAACTATATTGTAAATGAACTTCACTTAATATATACAATTTTACTTTAAATCAATTTCACACATATAGCTTTATATATATCACTATATATTTCTGCAGTAAGTTAATATGTATACCCCTTATATATATATATATATATATCATATTTAGTATGTGTACATATATATATATATATAAGAAATCAATAAATAACTTCATTGTTTAAAATTGTTGGCATTTGTTTTTTTTTATTTGAAAAATATTTTTTTAAAAAAATAAAGCTTAACAAAACTATATTATAAAAAAACTTTGTTATTACTTAAATCAAAACAAATAAATTTGATGGTGAGCATTATTTAAAACATTCATCTCACTCTTTCTATCTAACAAACTAAGTCACTATTTAAAAAATTAATGTGTTCTATCACTTTCATAGACATTTTAAACAAATACACAAAATTTTAACAAGTTATATTAAACTTGAATAAATTAAATATCAATTTTAAAATGTTAAAAAATATTATTAAATTGAAAGAAAAAAATATTTATATTGCCCTCTTGTGAGTTAAGAAATAAACAAACAAGCCAATTTTTCAACTTCAATAAAAGCATTTAAAAAAGACAGGTCTCACATATCAACTCCATAACATTTTTTTAGCCTTTTACTGCTTTCATTTTCTTGAATTCTATTTATTATATGTCTCTAATCTTAAGTGCATCTCAATTTAGTGTTGCTTCAAAAATTATGCTGAATCTTTATCAAACAATTGTATAGCTTTTTTAGGTAATGTAATTATTTATAAATTTATGTTTTAAAAGTTTATCATTGTATGTTATTTTTAATTACTAATATCATACAGATTTTAATCATTTATATTTAATTCATCCTATAATAAAATATTTTAAAACTTTTATCATGACTGGTTATTATTTTTAATTAAATGTACTTACACCATTATAGTGATTATATTACTATGTACATTTACATATAAACATTATTTATGGTTATTAGTAATCTTTTGAGAAATTATAATTATGATAGTTTTTGTTTGATAATTAATATTGTTAGTAAATTAAAGATAATACTCATAGTCCTTTATGCTGTTATAACAATTGCTTTGGTCAGAGATGCTCAGCTTGAAAATAGCTTAAAGATCTATTGTTAATGATTTAAATATTTTCTTGTATTACCTGTAATTTACTACATTTTTGTGATGATGTTATCATAGGTTGATATTTATATAAATTATTTATTATAAACTGACTTATATATTTGTCACTTTTTGTCACTATCAGTAATTTTATGATTTATTTTTTTTATATATTATTTCAACTGTCTTAGCAAACATTCTGTGAATTATGGTATTTGAACCTTGCATTATATTGCATTGTTTATGTTATTGTTAATTCTATAAAAAAAAATAATCCCAGAATCTAATCTTTCATATATAAACTTTTCTCTTAGTTAAAAAACTTGATAAATATTTAGTCATTTTAAACTAGTAATGATAACAACTGACTATCAAGTGACCATTTCAAATAATGGATGTATGTTTATCTTTTATTAAAACACTAAAACACTTTTGAAAAACTAAACTCTTTTTAATATGATCTTAATGCATTCACAGGAGCAAAGTTTTTCGAATCCTCTTTTATTTCATGTAAAATTCTAAACGGATAAATAACTAAATATTTTTTTGTTTTTCTATAACAGTAACAACTTTGTAGTAATTCTACCCAAATGTGAAGCTTTTAAGATATAAAAGCATTTATATCAGTTCACTTCTTACTTAAAACTAATATGATTGCTTCATTTTGAGATGTTTTGTAGAAACAGTAATATCAATTATTTTCAAATATATATAATTTTTATTTTATTTTAAAATTAATATTAATCTAAATTAGTCTCAATGTTCTATGACACTGAACTATCAGATTTGTTTTGAAATTGTGTTACAATAACATCACTTTTGGTTTTAAACATGGGCATCCTTAAGGCAGATCTGAAGTAAAGACTGTAAGTGCAACAGGAAACACAGTTAGAAGGAAATGAAATTGCATTAAAAATGCAAAACAGAAAAGTGATGCTTATTGAATTAAACTGAGTAATAAAGAAATAGCTCAAACATCAAAATAAATTTTGTGTTGTAATTATACAGAAGAGGGATGGGCAGAATACAGACTGAATATGTAATATTTAAATACATATATATTGTCTATACTAAATTTAATGTAATTATAAGGGACTTGAACTCAGACTTTCAAACTCACCACAGCTCTCCAATACATCTTATACAACTGATACATATAATCACATACATATAATGAGCACTAGTTCAGCACAAAATACATATATTATAGATCATTTATCTTTTTCATATGTGTGTGGTTATGTGTATCAGTTGTATAAGATGGATTGGATAGTTGTGGGTTGTTTGAATGTCTGAGTTCCAGTCCTTTATAAATATATAATATTTATATAGTAATAAACCTAAGTGCACATATTATAAGAATAATTTATATGTCAAACATTTTAGAGTCATTTTGATAACAGTGAAAGTAATGCCACATTTTGTATTGATGATAATGTTTCAATAAGAGAGAGGGTATCCAATTCAAGTTTATTAAAATATCTCTAGACAATTTTATTTGAGATTATTATAGTATGTGCATACAAAGTTTATTGCTCTATAAATATTGTTATATATTTTTGACATTTCTTATTTAATAGTTATTATTTATTTGCAAGATTATTAAAGTTATTAGAATATATGTATGCATGCATCATGTATAAATCTATGATATAAAATAAATTATATGCTATATGTGTGATCTAGATTTGTTAACTATAAAGTAAAGCTATTTGTCTATGACAACTTTTGTCAATAAAATAACTTACGATTCTTTCCATTACAGACACTCATGGAGATTTATTCATCAAAAATTCTTCTGTTAGAGTCTAATAAATCTAAAAGTTCTAAAGTCTTAAATTTAATTTAGAAGAAAAAGTGAAAATTTTGTTACAAGTTTTTAAGCTGGCAGTAAAAATAAGATTTCATTATGACTTTTCTGTTTAAAATTATCATTGATACCATTAAAATTTTAAGTTTTCTTAAATTGAGACAATATCTAAATCAAAGTATTATAAGTAAGGGTAGACTAAAATACTTGGTACTTTGGTATTATTCTTGCTACGACTATGATGTATTACTCTGATGATGTTTTAGTCTTATAATATTTATTCAAAGTTTCCATTTATAATATCATAACAACCAAAAATTCTGATATGATTAATCCATGTCAACAAGCTGACCCTTTCCTCTCCATTTAGAAAATATTAAATGGTTCATTCTACTATAGTGATCCCCTTCCTCCGCCACAGAATAATACATCTCTCGCATCATTTGTAAAGTAATAGGGTTTATATTTAAAAATACATTTATTCTATATGTTAGTATTATGCCTTTTTTTTTGCTAAAGCTTTGTTGTTGTTTTTTAAATATATAAAATATAATATTAAACTTGCAGCAAATGTATCACATTATTTGTAAGTAATTTTTTTTATTTTATTTCGAAATACAGTGGTAAACGTTTTATATTTGTGTTGTTATTGTTTTTTTTTTATTTGCTAAACTTTATATATATTTACCTTAAAAACTGTTATATTTGTGGGTTTTTTTAAAAAAAGATAATTAAAATATAAGTTAAAATTACAGTTAAACTTTATTTTATATTTCGCCATTTTTTTTTTTTTTTAGGTTAAAAAAATTAACAGAAATCTAAAACTTTGTTACAACTTGCCATTTTAAAAATGTTTTAGGGTTCTTTTTCATATTTCTCTTTGTTTCCATAATGAATATATCTCCATCATTGGAAAGTACATGTTTTTTTTAGATTTGAAGTACACATGGAATATGATGGCACAAAGCACCATAGTATGTTGGGAAGGGAAAGGATGACTTCTTTGATGACACATAGTGTTGGACTAAAAAGGAACAATTCAACAAATACCTGTTTTATTTAGTATCATATATTTTTTCCTTAATGAATATATGTCTCCATTATTTTTTTTATATTTAAACTTTCATATTACTGAAAACTTTAAGAAAACTTTGTCAAATCATTGACTAATAAAATGATATCTGCTATTTGTCCTATATTACTATGGCTGGATATTATCTAATTACTATATAGTTGTTTTTTTTAAATTTGGTACTTATGTATTAGTCCTGCAATGTAAAGGAGATTGTATACTTTTTCACATCAGTAATAGATGTATAACCTTGTGATCATGTCAAATAAACCCTGTGATCTGATTTGATCTCATTCAATAATGTGTTTTTTGTGTGATAATTTTACACTCTCAGTTACTGTCCAGATTTCATTCTGACAAGATTCTTAGTGCTGTCAATTGCATTTTTTAACTATTTTTTACTTCATTTGTATTTGTAGTTTTGATTCAACAATTTTTACTTCCATGTGCTGTTTTATATTTTCAAGAAAACATAAAATTGGAGGCCCTAACAAAATCATTGAAATTAATGAGAGCCTTTTCAAAACCATGCTGGACAAATTCTTCCTGAACAGTCGATGTTTGTTGACTTGTGCAGGAAGGCTGATGAGAATTTTATCATGACAATTAATGATAGAATATGGCAACTCTTATGGAAGCCATGAAACAAACTGTGGAAGGCCTATGAAAGTGCTGAAATACAAAAAATTGGTTATGATCATTTTCATGTGATCCACAAATACAATCATGTGTCAAGTAAGTGTTTATTTTGGGGAAAAAGATATCCATTTAAAATAAAGTAGAACTGACAAATTGATTGTTTCATCATGACAATTCCTGTCATATATTACATGGTAAGTACCATATAGGGATATTTTATAGGTTTTGTAATATTTCAAGTTATTTTGTAATTTATTGATTGTTTGGATCGTATTTAAAGCTATATTTAGGAATTGCATAATAGTGTGTCATATTTTACATTTTTTATGTCAAATCAATATTTTTACTATTATTAAAAATGTACTTTTCAAGATTGATTTTTGATTGATTTTCATATTTTTAGTAATGTTAGATATTAATATTCTGTGCATTGTTAAAAATGTACTTTTTAGATTCATTTTAGATGAAATTTATATTTTTAATATTGTTAGAAATTAATATTATGTATTAGTCCAGCAATACATATCAGAATCCTATGCCTTTTCACATATGTATTCAGACCACCGATAACTTTGTAAATCTTGCAGAAAAAATATCACATACATGATTACATGCTATTTTATCAGACCACAATATTAGAACATTATCAGCAGATTGATACAAATGTGAAAAGACATTGCAGTTTTGATATGTGTTGCAGGATTAGTACGTAAGTACCTTTAATTTATTCGAATATTCGACTAATCCTAAATGAATCATAACAAGTGAACATATGTAATCTCAATGAAAAACTTTACCTATAAGAATTCACAAATAATTTTATTCAAAAAATGAAAAATATATTATTGCCATAAATGCTAAGGAATTAAATTCATTAGCAAAGTATTTATATATATATATATAAAATCTTATTTGAGTTATATTGGGTGCTAGTTTATTTTATAAATTGTCAACATTCCTTTAAAAATAACTAGTATACAGTATAAGTAAAATAAGATTTTATTTTATCATACAATAGTAAAAATATTTATTATTATAATATCATTAAAATCAGTCAACATTTATATAATCCCAATGCCAATAACAATCAATAATTCCAAGGTGGAATCCATATTTATTTATAATCCAATATATTTATATACACTCTAAAGTTTACAATTTGATCACAGAGATTAAAATTATTAATACAAAGAAGTTTAAATTAACCTCCTAAATAGGTAAATATAACCCATTCTGAATGAAGACTAATAAATAGGCAATTATAACATTACAAGTTGCAATTATAATTTTCAAATTGCACCCAAAGTATTACTAAAATAATAGGTGTAATAGTATTCAAGGCTAAATTGGTTTATAAGTAATTATTAAAATCAGTCAACACTCAAACAATCCCAATATGAATAACAATCAATAATCTCAACCTATTATCAAGGCAACCTTCTTTGTAATTCTAATGGCATTTGCCCATTTATTTATTTTTAGATAAATTTCACTTACAATATAACCAAGCAAAGTATCAATTAAAAATTGACATTACAAACTGAAATCATGCTATCTTGTAATAGTATTTGTCTCATCTTAATGCTAAAGGTGGCATTTTGCCTGGTTATATCCATAATTGAAATTTATTTAAAAAAACAGATGAAGAAATTGTATTAAATTTATTAATATTTAATTTTTAAGCCATTAAAACTTTTCTAATTATTATACATAACATTTTATGGAATATATAATAAGCTTCAAAAATGTTGCAAGAGATATTAGATATGAGTAAAAGAGTAGAACTAAAGGTGAACATTAAAAAGATTAAAGTAATGTTCAATAGATATTCTCAAAAGATGATTTAGAAGTTAACACCAAAAATACCTTGGTCAGTTTATTACTACAGATAGAAACATAATGGATAAAATTAATCATAGGATTAAACATGGTTGGAGAGCTTTTGATAGAAACAACTTAATATTAAAATAAAACATGCCTATAAATGGTTTTACTAGTTCTTATTTATGGATCTGAGACCTAGACACTCAATAGAAGAGCAATACACAGATTTCAGACCACTAAAAAAATAAGGAGAGATGCATGTCAGGAGAAACAAGAAGAGATTAAAAATGAAATACATGAGTAAGAACCTAAGCAGGTGCTATTTTCATCAATGAAAGAATTAATAGATGAAAGTGGAGTTGGGCTGAACAAATTTCTAAAAGAGATGACAATAAATAGACAGTTAAAATCTAAAACTGGATTCCAAAAGATTGCAAAAGGCCTAGAAAGAGACCACATGTGAGATGGATGGATGAAATAAGGAAGAGTGTGGTAGGGATGTGTAGAAGAGAAAAAGATTGGAGAAGTTGAATTGAACTTAGATACACCTTCACTCTGCAGTGGATTAATAATGAATAAAAATGATGATGATGATAGTAATTATAACATTTTCAATTTTCACAAATATAAAAATGTCTGATCTATTTATTATATCTAAAGATAGTATATAAATAAACTACTTTTTTTATTAAGGTGTCTTAGACAAATATTATTACTAGATTGTCTAATCTCAATTTGCATGGTGAGTTTTTAATTGGTAATTGAAATGACTACTCTTAACTGAAATTTATTTTTAAAAAAGTACAAAAAAATCCCATTAAAATTATTTTTATTACACTTTAATTCCATGAAAAGTTTCTAATTATGTAAAATGGGATAAGTGTAGCATGTATATAAGTGTAGCATATATCTATGATGACTAAATACAAATATTCTGATATAAAAACCAACTTTTGGTACATGAAATTTAAGAAATCTCATCTTTAAAAATCTGAGATTATTTATTTAGCATAACTTGCAATCATTTCTAATTTATGTGTCATGCAGTTCAGGATGTTTAACTATTTTACATTCCCATTAAATTTACTCAACCTTGTTATGTAAATATTTGAAAACCAGGCACTCTTCACAAACCTTGGAGCCTAATTGTAAGTATAGAGGATTTGAACTCAGATTTTCAAGCACCCTTCAACTATCCACAGTATCTCATACAACTGATACACATGATCACATACATGTAGAAAAGATTAATAATCACCAATATACATATTTCATGCTGAACCAGCACTCATTAGTTGGTCCAGATTATCATCTCTCTCACATATATATAATCAATGCTAAGGGTGCTTGAAAATCTGAGTTCAACCTTATTAAAACTAGCCCTTAAGGCAAATGCATAAAAAAACAGGCCATGAGACAAATTTGATTATTATTTTCAGAATAATACTAAGAATACATGATTAAATTGATCTATAAGTCCATCAGAATAGCTGTTACTTACAGATATTTATTCAGACAATAAAGTCAATTACTCAAGGCTTTAATAGGTTTATAAATGTCAATGATAATAATAAACTCTTAAGCTATCAACAATCTCAATCTGTAGTCAAGGTAATCACCTTTATTATTAAAGAATGTTGCCTTGACTACAGATTGATATTGCTGATAGCTTAAGGATTGATTGTGTCAATTTATAGATATTTATCAAACCCAAAATAAAATAAATATAAGGAGAATGAAAACCACCATAATTCAACAACAGCAATATAACTTTATAACAAAATATACATAAATAAAACTGTAAACATTAATTCTTATTAAGGGCATGATCAGCACATAAATACACCTTTACCCCACTTAGAAATTGACTATTTAGCGATATTTCACAATAGCGATTATCATCAATTTGTACCCACTACTTCAATTTACAATTGATTTTTCTCTATAACGATCGGAAAAAATTTAAAAAAAAAGTTTTTTGGCAGCCATATTGAATTTTGCATCACTGGTGACATCAGAGATATAGGTATTTTAAATTCATTTTACCCAAAGCAAAAGTATATTATTGTAATATATATATATATATATATATACAGGTAATGACTTTGCTGTAATTGTATACACATACAATATTTTATTCATAAAATATGTTAGTGCTGCATTCAGTATTTTGAATATAGAATGTATAAACTTAAAATATATATAATTACTGAATCTATAATACTGTATACTGTATATATAAGTGTTGAATGTCTTTAGAAAAATTAAACTTTATTTAAATATAATGTACAGTACATGGATTATTTAAATAAAGTTTAATTTTTCTAAAGACATTCAACACATATTAGATGATGAAATAGTCCAATATATAAATACGGTACAGGACAACTAAAATACTATCATCACAAACTTTCAGGAAAATACTAAATATGAATATTAAACTGCATGCATGTATTTATTAATTATGATAGATTATTTTTAGAACACCTGGATAATTACGTAAAAATAGTTCTTAATTTTATAACTTCATTAATAAATATGTTGTTTACACTCAAGTTGTTTCAAATCAAAAGAAAAACAACATTTTAAAATGCAAATGTCGAATTAAAAAAGGTTAAAAAGAAAAGCAGATTGTATTTAAAATAAATGTTTATGAATTTTCTTCTACACGAATGGGGAGGGGGGCATTATTACATTACTAAAAATATAGTAAAAAAAATAAAAGAAAAATAAACTTTGCTGTATGTTTTAGAAAATTAGAAGTTAGATTTTTTACTTTTAAAATAAGTTGATTTTTTTTTCTAAAGTTGACCGCTTTACGATAAGCATTAAGCATTTTGTTATTGTGGAGTACAGTAATAAGTCTTTATGTTCAATTAAATAATTAATAATTAAACATTGTTTTTTAATTTGAATAATTTCATATAAGTAATAAACATAAATGTATAGTAGTAATATATACAGTAATACAAATTTTTAAAAAAAGCACTTCAGTATGGATTTTTTTTCTCATTACGATGAAAAACTTCTGCGGAAGAATATAAAAACTTTTAAATTCAAATTTAGTTTCACTTTCTCTTTCTTTTTGCTGTTCTGTACTTTTTAAAGTGAAAATATGCATTTTTTTTCCTGGTGATATAAAACTTTTCTTTTTAGATACCATATTTAGTCATCATTGTCATGAAAAAATCAAGAAAATCATAGAGCTTGGAAACCAATGTGGATAATTTACGTCGATTGGAACCAACCAATTTTTTTCCTATAGACCCCCATTATAATTATGTATTTTGTATACTAGTTTCTTGCTTAACAATGAGTTTTGGAGAACCAATTGCTATTGCTAAGTGGGGTAAAGGTGTACATATAAGTCTTTACCTTACTACTGTGCACCTTGAGTGCTCACTTTTACCATGGGAGGGACCACTATAAATCTTAACATAAGATTATGACTTTATAAAGAGAAGAGCAACCATCCTACATTCAACCTACTTTCTAATTATGATTTGTCTAAATATTAGAAAATAGGTTAAAGATAAGATGGCCACTCTTATCTTTATAAAGTCATAATCTTGTGTTAAGATTTGTAGAGGTTCTTCTCATGATAAAATTGAGCACTCAAGGTGCACAGTAGTAAGGTTAAAACCTTATATGTATTTATAAATAAAATATAACATAATGATTGACAAAAAACACTTACTACAAAATAAATAAATAAATAAATGCCTGATGTGAGTAGTATCCTAAGTTTTCATTTGATCTATCTTAAGCTTCTTTTTTGATAAAATATTTTTTTAATCTGAAATACTACTTGTGTATCTTGTGTGAAAAAAAATATAATAAAAATTATATGATTTATGAATAAAATGTATGTATCACTATTTATTTCATACATACCTGCCCAAGACAATAATTTACAATGATTGTAAAACAATAATATATATTATATTGTGCATACTCTCCAGTCACACCCATCATGGAAGTATTCTCTTTATTTAGAAGTTGATTTGTTAAAATATGTTTCACTTAAAAATTTAGGGAGAAATTTTGAATGACTATTTTAAATTAGGATAAGTGATTTATAATAATTCCTATAAATCCACCAAGGACAAAGTTATCTCTTCTTTCTAATGCTGTTTAAATTGTTTTAAGGGTGAAGACATCTCTGTAATATGATGAATAAACATAACTCTCCCCGAAATGGACTTATACAAAATAAAAAATATTTTTTTATTCATCCTCTGTGCAAAAAATAAAATAAACACAATTACATTTATTCACAACATCATTGCGGATAAAAATATTCCAATTATATATAAAGGAAATATTAATTTCTTTTGGGGTATACAGTGCATGCTATAACCATGTTTGCTAATCTATATATATATAGTAAACTGCAAGGATTTATTCCTCTAGCATAAAAGTTTAATATAACATTAGAAGTATATTTCATGATGATTAACAAATAAATAACAAATAAGTAGCAGTTGTTGGTAAATATTTCTTTTATTATCTTATACAAAAAAATATCTGTTCAATTTTATGAAATAAAAATTATTTCATTCTAGGAATATTACTAAATTACTATCTCATTTTGGTATATGTATGCTGAGTTGCTATACATTAACTCATGTATTAAAAATTTATTCATTCTATTTTTGATCATTTGCTCAACATTTAGAGTGATTTTAAGTCATAGCCTGGCAGGAGGGTGATTTACTCTTTTTGTTCATATATACATTGAGATATGTTTAATTTTAAAAAGTTTACCTACTAGACATACATATTTTTAGAGTTTTTTAAAGAAATACAAATACACAAGTATAATGTCAAGCATTGGTGGTTGAGAGGTCAGCGATAGCTGCTTTACAAGCAGTTGTCCCGGGTTAGTGGGTTCATTTTCCAGCTGATGCTGTGACACATGAGAAAAAAAATACACAAGTATAATGCATATGCCTATAAATAATTATTTCTGCTAAAGCTTAGATGTATCAGATATGTGTATAATTATTTAAAGCATTTTTTAATAATTGTTTTATGTCATTTTTAGAATTATTTTTTTTAAATTAATAATCATGAAAAAATATTAAATGTTATCCCAGAATTATAATTTTTTTTTTTTTTACATTTATAATATTTTGTAATAAATAAAAAAGAAATAATATATATATTTTACGAAGTGCATTAGGTTATTATGTTAATTTTTTTAAAATTTGCTGGCTTTTTTTTCTTCAGGTTATTTCGAATTCGAAAGCATTATTTTATTGAATGAAGTAGTTATTGCTTTGATTAATATCTTAATATTTTGTAAATTATCTCAATAATAGAATAATTAATAGATCAATCATAAGGTAAAACAGTTAGAATCCAAGGTAATTGTTAATTCTCTAATATTTGGGAAATCTGACCAATAAAAGAAAGAAAAGTTCCTCCTCTTTCTTTTTTGCTCTCTCTCTCTCTCTCTCTCTCTCTCTCTGATAATTCTTTTTTTTTTTTTAAAAAAATTATGTTTTTGTTTTTTTAATAGCCCTGAAAAAAAACTTTATAATACTAAGTTTTATGGCTACAAAGTCTAAAATATTGTTTTATAGAGTTTGTAGATAGCATTCCTCTATTTGACACATTTATATATTATATATGTGTGTGTGTGAATTTCAGTATTTATAATCATATCAGCATAATACTCAAGATATTCTTTTGAGTTTGTCTGTTTGAGGTTCAGACTTTATATTTAATCACAGAGGGTTTTGCTGAAATATCACAATAAATTACTGTCAATGAAAACATACACAGAAAAGGTTTTTTAAAACAAATATTCAGCTTTATTAATAATTGAATTATGAAATATCATAAGGTTTGGAGTGAGTGATTTATATATATATATATATATATATATATTAAGGCCTGGAGTGAGTGATTTATATATATATATATATATATATATATTGTGGCCTTCAGCTTTCTCTGAAGCTAAATGCCAGAGTATGACTTATGCCAAAATACCTACAAAAAATATCTAATTAAATCTTATAGAAAATAGATTTTGTTAGTGCCTTATTATAATGCTGTTTTTTTTATATAAAAAGTTATTACAACCCTATATACTTGTTAATTTTATAGTTGTAAAATAATTTTAATAGCTCAACTTATAATATTTTGGTCATGAATAAGTGTTATTCATACCCAAATTATTTAAAATTTTAATAGCTGATAAATTAAAATGATAGATAATATATTTTAATATTTAGTAATGTTGATTTAATTATAGTTTATCTGCTAAAGTATTTTGAAAAGCTGATATTAACTTTAAGATTAAAAAACCTGGTTGGACCCCTGTAGTCAGATTTGTTGGTAATCAAGAAAATTCATAATATTTTAATTTCAATTTACTTCTAAAACAAAATATTACAATTAAGTATTTTAAATTTATTTATTTACAAGCAGTTTAATAAAATCAATGTTAATTAAAGGTAGGGTTTTTAAATAATAAACAGATGAATGCCTAAATGAATGAATATAAGTTTTAATTTCAACATTTATTTAGTTTAAAGTATTATTAAATGTCTAATTTTAAAAAACAATTTAAAATATGTTCTGAGAATTGTCTAGGATAAAATTAATAATAAATGAATGTATTAAACATTATGAATAATATCTTTATTATTAAAACAATGTAAATTTCATTTGCATAATATTTTATTTTGATCTAATGTTTAAGTTTTAAATAATTATTGAGAAAATAAATAATTTTAATTTTATTTGTCTAGACAGGATAACTGATTTATTTTAAAAATTGAGTATTAATTATATTTTGGTTAGCAACCTTCCTTAGTGTCAGTACTTTATTTAAACTTTTATTTTTTTAACTTAAAGTACATTAGGGTAAATTAAAATTATCTAGGCACAACATCTGAATTTAAACTTCAAAGATAAAAAAATTTCATTCCAGCCAACTTTATTGGTAAAAATAGTTAATAATTATTATAATGTTTAGAGTTGATATATTTAAACTTCACACAATTGAAAGCTTTGAAAGACATTATTGTTGTCACTATGACAACTTACAGACTATCATTTATTTCAATGTCTATTTCATATTTAACTTTCCTGTAAAATATTTAAAACTCTTAGCAGGAAAGACAGTGTTATTAAAATTGTTAAATAACTTTATCCAAGTGTTCCTAAATATATTCATTTCATTTCAAATATTATTTGAAATTAATTTACTTTGTGTAAAAAAAACTTTGATTGCCATTTAATAAAAACATTTTTTTATTATGACAAATATATTACTAGTTTATATTACCTTCTAAAAGAAAAAAGAAAATATTTGATGTTATTATATTATTACTGAAACAGACAATGATTTGTGTTGTTAATACAACAAAATATTGTTCATTACTCTATAACAGTATAAAAGAACTCTCAGTTATTATGATTACTTTTACCTCAGAGGAAAGAAATCTATTTCTTGGATTGAGGAAGTAAACAATGGACATATTTTTAAAAAAAATGTTTTGAAGTATTTAAATAAAGTACTTACTTTATAAATGGAAGCATTAAATATTCTTACAAGTGATATTATATTTTAATTATTTAAATGACTTTTTCCTGTATAATTCTTTTGTAAAAGCATGTATATTTTTTCCTCTCCCTTGATGTGCTATGGACATCACCTTTGCAAAATATGTAACATTTTAAAAAATATTTCTCTTATGTAATTCTCTGATAATTTTAAAATGGTATATTTGAAAAAAGAATTTCTCTGCTGAATACTATTTTGTCATTAATGAACAAAATGTTTTGAAGGATTAAAATTGAAATGGTTAAATTAAATATGAAAAATATATTGCATCTTAATAAATATTTATTTAATCCATGAAAACCTAAATGATCATACCTATAATTTGCTAGCATAATTTATTTAAATTTTACTTGAGGATAATTGGGAGGCTTCTATATTTTATATTTTAATTAAGTGATATTTGTGCTGAATATGTTTACTATTCACAAAACTTTGTTGCTGAATAGACTCTTCTCTGTTCCCATCTAATGATTAATGGTAAAAGAACAGCAAAAGCGGACTTTATTTTATTTATTTTAAAATGGTAAAAGAATTAATATTTTATTTATATGTATAATTTTGTTTATCCTTATTTTAAATGCATATTATTTTATAAATTTGTATATGCTATTTTAGTAATAATATTTTGGTCAAAGTTCTCAGAATATCAGTGTATGATATTTGCATTTTTTTAAATAGTATGGTTTTTTTTCACATGAATAATTTATTGGAGATATTATTATGCTGATACCATATAAGAAGATGTATATTTCTATCATTTATTTTATTGCTTATTGATTACTTAGGCTTAATCAAGCTATATTTAGCATTAATTATTATTTATTGTCTTTTACACCTATTATAGTATTTTGCCTAGAAATTGTAGCTTTAGTTTCTCTTTATATAGGAATGCTTATTTTGCCAGTATTGTAAGACAATGTAAGGTGTGTGTCTATTATCATGTTTACTAGTTTATTTCAAAAGAGATGTAGTATTAGTCTCTCTCTTATATATATTTTATCTCACTAACATACATATTTTGGAGATTGTAGGTTAGGTTATTTCTAGTTTAAGGCAGCCCTATTTAGTATTATTGTCCCTGATATGCATTATCATTATTCCTTGACTAATGCCCTAAAAAGTAGATGCACTTGTTTTCAATTATGCTATTATACATTTACTCTGCCTTTTCTTAGTAATCTGGTTTGTTATTGAAATGTACTTTGAAAATCATGTGTAGTGGTTTACCATGACTTTCTCTGGAAATTATACTTGTTCTATCAAGATATTAAGAAATGCCTATCTTACCTCTCTTAGCATTCTTGGTTTATTTAAATGTAAATTGCATATTGTTGATGAGTATGTCCTGTATTTCAACTTTGCTGAGTTGGTACATAAATATTATAAATAATTGACCTCAAATTTTTAAATTGTATCTAGGTATGGTTAAATATTCATAAAAAGGACACTACTCATGAAAAGGGTATTATCATTATATGAATGATTTAATGTGTGAGAAATTATTAGAATTTAAATTAACAGAAAGTTTATTTTGACCAAGCAGATTATTTTTACTAAATCAAATTTATTATTTTCATAACTTTATGACATAGTTTTAAAAAGGAAAGTTGTATTTCTAGAAGTCTTGGCTTTGTGAACCTAAAAGGTATGATATTTGTGATTTGTTATTACTTGTATTTGTTTGCTAAAAAATAAATATTTGTTTTTTTTTCCTTAAAAACCTTCTTATAGTTTTTATCCATATCATCCATTCATTAATCAGAAATCTAAATCAATATAAAAGTATAATAAATTATTTTAAGTGTTTTGGTGATAAAAGCACATGAACATTAAAACTAATAAGCGTCACTTTATAGAATTATATTTAAGTATGAGGATTATATTTAAGAAGATTATTTTGCTTATTGCATATTATTATATGAAATCACTTTAACCAATTTATTTTATTCATGAAAAGATCACTGTGCTTATTTATTTTAAAACGGTTTTAATAAATATGAAAGACCATATTTATTATTCCATGATAAATTTAAATTATGAGATGACTTAGATCAGATGTGGCAGACATTTATGGTTATAAAATCATTTACCTATTCTTGATATCTAAATGTCATCCTAAATTATTATTTAACTTATTCCAAATTCAGAGATCATGATATATTTTATTTAAAATTAATAATAAGATTATTCTTATAATTGTGATAAGACATTAACTTAGGAATAAGTATATGTCTTAATTTTATTTAGTTACTAGGATATCATTCTATGTGGAATAGATCTGAAAAGTCAAAGAGAATTTAATTGATGACTAAAATAATCATATTTCCCTAATATACCCTTATTTATTTCATGAACCATATTATTTAAAAATTATTTTGCTGATGAATAAATTATTTTCAAAAGATGAATCATTTGTGAGAACGATTTAGGATAAAACTTCCAAATTTTATAAAATTAAGTATAATGTTTTATCTGATCATAGCAATGGGATACTTAAGAGATACTTATGATGCTGATAAGATGATAGTGGTAGTAGGTGTTTGTAAGAGTAAGATTTTAAATGTAACTTCAATGGTATATGCTTGCAATAACAAGAGTTTTGTATTTATGTTAGAGCATGTCACAATTTCTCCTCTTAGATTATTAAAAATATTGCTTAAGATTTTAATGATAATTTATTATAATTGCTTACCCCTATATTGCTTTTCATTGTGACATATGATATTTTACCTTGAACTCACAGAGCTTGTTCATTTATATTTCTAAGTTTATAAAATTGGCTTACCTAACATGTTGGACTTCTGTCAGCTGGAAGTACTGATTGATGGTCCTGGAAAAGTGTTGGTGATATTTTATCAATTTGTTTTTTTACTGTTCTTCTCCAGATGCTAATATATATATATAAACATTTCTTTGTTGCATCCAGAGATATGAAAAAGATAGAAATTTATATTTTTCAAATATCAGATTGGAGAAGAGTTAAGATTTTATTTAAGTTGTAAAATTTTTAATTTTGTTATTAAAATTTTGTATTTTCTAATTTTTAAACATGTGTGATGTATGTATAATGCACATACACACAAATAAGTGTAAATCAGTTTGCAAATCAGAGAAAAATTGCATGAGGTTTGTAAAAGTTTATTTTTTTTATTTATTTCAAACAATGCTTAATGTAAGGAACAATGTTTTAATCAATTACATTGATCTGATATCTACTGTATATTCAGTAGACAGTAGTAAGATTAAATTTCAAAGTAATGTCAATTTTTTGTTTTTAAAATAAACGTTATAAATAAATTACTTATCTTTTTACGTTATTTTGAAACTGTATAAAACAATGCCTAATCTACAAATAAAATTTAATCATGTGTGATAATAATAAAATTTTAGGCATATAAAAGCTAAATATTTTCAGTTACTTTCACTCTTGATTCAGATAGATTCACTTAGATTCATTCACTATTCACTTGGAATCAATTTTACTCACTATTTTTCAATTCATTAGTGAATTAGATCTGTTATTATTCTACAATTTTTTATGATCAAAATTTCCAGTTCTTTCTCCATAAGTCACTATAAAAATTTTTAAAGAAGAATCTATGATCGTTATCTACAATTACTGTGTGATACATGGTCCATTTAAAAGCAATCAAGAATTCTTCAGAAATTGAAAGGATCAACCACCTCCAGCATTTGCATTGATAATATCCATGGCTAAAGGACCCCAACAATGAACTCACTTCTTTTGACATCCAATTCCCATCAAGATATAAATTACTGACCTGACTGATTTGCTGTTTTCACTAATCAACAACTTGGACACTGAACTATATTTCTCAACTACCTGCTAAAGGAATGGTGTGCATTGAAACACTCAATTCAAGTACATATTCCAAAATCCAAAGATTGCAGCACAAAAGACTTCTAGTAAATGTGAGAACTTTATTTATCCAGTAATCTAGTCTTTAGTCATTATTGCTTGATAACATATGTTTATTGTAAAATCATTTCTGTTTGGTTTAAAATAAGTAATTTTTAACTAATGTGTATAGTTAAGTTATAATTTTATGCTCTTCATTAATTTCCTTATATGGGTGAGATATTATTTTATTTTAAGAAGTTAAGTTTAATATTGTCAAAGATTTAATTATTTTCTAATTATTTGTTATTTAAATTAATTATTACGAAAGCTGTTTATTATTTTACTCATGTATTTTATACAACTGCACTTTTTTTTTCATATGTCAAAGCATTGGCCGGGAAGCAAACTCGTGACAATTGTCTGCAAGACACTTCTTGCAAGGCAGCTGCACTGACCTCTCGGCTACCAATGCTTGACTACACCTGCACATTTATAAATCAAATTGTTAGATTTAAGAAACAGTTTGTTCAATTGAGTTTAATTCAATGAAAGTGTTTATTAGATTATTTTGCTAGTAGGTTATTAGAAAGTTGAGTGTGTATGATACATATTTAGTCACTTTTAGAATTTCCAATATTGACCAGAACATTCATTGTTTTTATCTATGGCAGCTACATTTCTATCCAAAACGTGATATATATAATTTTAATGTAAATTTTTGAATAGTATTCTATCTTTATCTTGCCCTGGTTAAGCTTAGTATGGCTACCACTGCCTTATATTTTATCACTGCTGTAGCCAATGTGAATCTTTCAGCCTCTTTTAGCAAAGTCTTTGACAAGCTATGATCTCTTTTCTCAATGTTTAGAATTACACATGTCACTTAAACAGTCAGGATTATTATTGTAGAGGAAGTCGTATAACTCATACCTCCTGTATTGCTTTTATATTATTTGTTTTATATTTTGGTGATTTTTGGACAAAGTTAGCACAAACAAATATAAGATAAAAATATATTAAATTAATTAATATCGAAAGTTTATGATTTTGATAGTATTTCGTTAAAGTAGTTGCACTTCTCAACTATCAAGTAAAAGGTAACCAAGATTCAGATTTATTTATTAAACAATGATAAATTATATTTGGATTATTAAATTAACAAAACCATCCATATGCAAAATTAATCAATGTAAAATTAATTTATTGTTTTTTTAATGTATTATAATGTCAAATTATTAATTTTCATTTTAGTAATTAATAAATATTTTGATTATTTAAATTTGCCTGCTGTCTGTTGCTGATATATATTTATCAATTGCTTAATAGTTATATGTCTCATGCTTTAATCTGAGCTAATGTCAGAAGCAATTATTATATCAAAATATGTTTGGATTATCCTACATTCATCTGCACAAAATAAATTTTCCAAACTGGTAGACCAGTATGGTAGCACTTATAATGTAACAAAATAAATATATGGGTCATATTATATCCTGAGTCATAACCTATTTATTGATCACCATTTGTAACAGAATAAATATAATAAACTAAGGAAGAATAATCATAATTTAATCATGCTGTGAATTGTAGCATCATTTGTAACAGAATGAAAATAATAAGCTAAACTACAATGAATATCAATCAATAAATAATAATCTAACGCTTGAATTAATAAAACAATGATAATAATCTCTATTATAATTTCATAAATTTCAATAGCATTTAGAATGGATACAAAACAAATAAAACATTACTTCAAACTAGTCTAAAATATAATCATTATTTGCAATAGATCAAAAATAAAGCAATAAAACTAAATGACACTGTTTTATAAGTAACAGTATATGCCTATAATATATATCTCTTATAAGAGAATAAAAACAATATCAAAGGATTGTACAGATAAACTTTAATATTTCTTATGATTCAACACACTGTTTATAATAATACAAACTTATACCAAAAAACAGACCTTAGTTTCTATTATATTTAAATGAAATGATTTATAGATTGGTGAAATAATAATCTTACTATGCCCTATAAGTTTACAATATCAATGATATCTAACAAAATATATAATTCAATAATTGATTTCTAATTACAACTAAATAAAATAAAAGAACGGCTAACTCAAACTTGTTACTCCACTAATATCAATATACTTTTATTAACTAAATCAATTATAATAAGATTAAATATTTAATAATTAACTCAATGTATCTTTCCACTTTTACCAACTTAAGATGTTATAAAATAAAATCATCCTATTAAATAATCTTAAGATTTTCAATATCCAATCATAATAGTATATAAAATGATAGATTCTTATTTGATGCTTATTCCAACAATTGAAAAATCACATCCAATTACTGTTCAGTTTATTAGACTATAACTATTAAAGCATATGAAAAATCTATACTAATGAACTTTAAATATAATTAAAGCAAATCACTGTAATTTATAACAGAATAAGTATATTACTATTACCAGATTTATAAGGGATTTAGATTACAATTTTTATGTCTGTATACTAACTTAATGTAATATTCATTTACTCAATATTGATCCAAATTAAAATATGTGGACATTTCATCACAAGTATCCTTACTCATCTTAAAATCATCAAATCAATTCATATATGTAATTTCTATTTTAGTATATCTTATTACAAAATATTTACAATAAGTTTTCAGTTACTTACTAAATACTTAAGAATATTAAATCAGTTAATTTATTGCTATAAAAGTTCTATACCTAGTCAGATAATAAGCATTAAATTCAATACAAAGAAAATGATATGTAATTACACTTTTTACCTAGCCTGTGTTTTTGATTTCTGAATTATTTTTATAACCACTTTTAATGAATTATGTGATATAATCAATTAGTGAATATCATCTCAACCAAATACAATTAACCAATAAATTTTTTTTTGTAAAATTGAATGACATCCAAACAAGTTTATTTGTTTGAAATTAATTCAAAATTTATTAACAATTTGATATAAATTAAAATCATATATATATATGACAAATAAACATTTAAATATATGTACATAATCCAATTAAGCTTTAAGCAATATGTTTTTAATTGACATAAACTTCATATTTAAATAGGTGATTGCACCTCAATCTCCACTTATTAGATACTAAATACAAACACATATATTTATGTAACACACAAAAAATATTGTTGAATATTTGTATTTTTTGAAAAATAAGAGAGTTCAAGATATATTTTCTTTTTATACTTCATATAAAAATATAGTTAATAAAATATAATATATGTATTCCATCTTTATTGTTAAAAGGAGGTTGCCTTGATAACAGTTTGAAATTGTTAATTGTTATTGATATTGGGATTGCCAAAATGTTGACTGGGTTTTAATGATTATATATACACATACACACAAATGAATATACTTATTCATTAATATAAAATTAAATTAAAATAAATACTTATTAGAATATAATCTTTTTGAACTCCTAATATTCAGTGACATAAATGAAATGAATTTATAATTCATAAATAAAAATGAATATTTTAAATTAAAATATGCTGCAAGATATAGATTCAAACTTTAAGAAGACATAACTCTCTTACATTTAGGCATGTAAATAGATCACAATTTAATCTAAAATTATACTAATATTTCTATCAATAAATAGTATACATTTTAATTGAAAAAATATATAGCAGTACTAATGATAAATATAAGCAAATGATGTGAATAATTATCTTTAAATACAGCATTTAAAAAATAGTACCATAGTTCTGGTATTCCTTTTTTTTAATTTCAATCTGATATTTTGTTGTTCCAGAGAAAGTAGAAATATTACAAAAAGCTATAAGATTAAAAGTACATTTTGTTAATTCCAATATTTTTCAAATATTCAAATTATCTTTTCATTCAGCAAATATTTGATCTATATAAGGTTATACATATGCAAACACTAATTTATATACATGATGATGCAATGTAAATATCCTTTCATTTAGCAAGTAATCAATTCATAAAACATTACAAGTAAATAGACACTAATTTCATTCATTATGATACTATGAAAATTGAACCAATTTTTATCTTAGGGATAAGTAATCAAGCATATGAAATTATATCAGTAGATGAACATAATGTTTGCATACATTTTTTCTGTTGTTAACATTTAGATCTCATCATTGAAAAGTAGGTAATATACATTTTTAAAGTGAAGAAACATTCTGATGTTTTTGAAATGCTAAGAATGAATTTTCAATTACTTTTCATTTTTAAAATAAATTATCATTCCTCACAAATCCTCAACATACTATACAGATCTAAGCAAATATTGTTGCTTTTGACCCCATCATTTTGTCCAGTTAACTATATACTTTTAAAAATAAATTTAAGAAAATTATAACAAGGAATTTGGATTCACTTGAAGCCAAAGTATAGAAAACTAGTTTTTTCTTTTCAGTTATATTTATAACTTTTTCCCATGATGTCATAGTAACTATAGCAATACCTTTTATTCACTCTTTAATCAATTCTATCCAGCTTTCCATAAATAAAAAATGTATTACATAAAATAATGACATAAAAAAATTCATAATTATTATATATAACAAACATTTACATTTTTAAGGTACAAATGAGATCCTTTTACTCAAACATAATTAAATAATTAAGACCACATTTTTTTCATACTACAATGGAAATAAATTTTTAGGACATATTTTTCAAATACAATATTATAAAAATAAAACAATGTATATACTAAAAACATTAAACATGTAAGCATATTATTTGTAATCTACTATGATGAACACAGTAACAAAAATATATAATAAAAAAGAATTTTATTTGTGTCCAAACTATATGTTTTATTATTTACATACACATTTTAAAATGAATAAAGTCAATTTACAAATCTTATACAATACAATTAATAATAAAAAATTTTATATTAATATTATCACTGCCATAGCAACACAATTAAATGCTTCATAGGTTAAGATACCCACCATCAAAATTCCACAAGAAAGAAAAAATTCCTGACTGACATTTTACCACATACTGAGACTCATCTCAAACTTCAGTAGGTAATGAATAAATATTTCTTCATTGATATGCATAACATTCTGACCTCTTTGATTTTGGCCTTTGATCAAGCTTACAAAGTTGGTTGTGCCATTTGCAACAGAATAAATATGTGGGTATGCTAACCTCTCTTATTCTTCTACAAATGGTGCAGCCAACTAAAAAATATATATTTGTAATTTAAGTTTTTGTAATATTATGCATTTGAGCAATATTCTATTTTTTTAAATATGTTTAATATATATTAGTTGACTAATCTATGTGAAAATATTTTCTTGAAAATATATTGTTAAAACACAAGTAAATATCTTTATTTTGTGAAAAGTATGTCTATATATAATTAAGTACAACTGTGCTATACATAATTTAGACCCATACAATCATCATTATCATCTATTATCAATACACTATAGGATGAAGGTCTCTCAAGTTCAATCCATCTCCTCTGATCTTTAGTTTCTCTTCTCCACATCACCCCTGCACACTTTCTGATTTCATCCATCCATCTCACATGTGGTATTTTTCTGGGTCTTTTACAATCTCTTGGAATACAATTTAAGATTTCAATTGTTCATCTATTATCATCTCTTCTAGCAATATGTCCAGCCCAACTCCACTTTAGTCTTTTAATTTTTTCAATGAGGTCAGTAACACCTGTTTGTTCTCTTACCCATATATTGCATTTTTAATCTCTTCTTGTTACTCCCAACATACATCTCTCCATACTTCTTTGAGTGGTCTGAAATCTCTGTATTGCTCTTCTATTAAGTGTCCAAGTCTCAGATCCATAAGTAAGAACTGGTAAACACATTTATTAAAAACTTTCCTTTTCAAACATAAAGGCATATTTCTTTTTAGTATCAAGTTATTTCTACCAAAACACTCCAACTAAGTTTAATTCTATTATTAATTTCATTCGTTATGTTTCCATCTGTATTAATAATCTGACCAAGGTTTTTGTAACTGTTAACTTCTGCTAACTCCTCATAATCAATCTTAATTTTTATACTTTGAGAAAATCCATTAAACATTACTTTAGTCTTTTTAACATTTATCTTTAGTCCTACTTTCCTACTTTCATCTGATAACTCCTGCAACACTTCCTGCCGCTCTAAAGCATTATTTGCAAAAACAACTACATCATCTGCAAAATTTAAATAACTTAAATAATCTCCATTTACTTTCACTCCTTTAGCTTCCCATTTTAATCCACAAAATACTTCTTGCAGCACCACTGTAAAAAAAATTTGGAGATATAGTCACCCTGTCTTACATCCTTCTCAATGTTGACTTTCCCTGTAACATTATTGCAATATATATAATAGAAAAATATGATAAATATATGTATAATGCATCCAAAAAGTCAATTACTATTTTGAAAAGTATTTTTTAATATAAAATGCTTTAATGATGTTCACATTCTTGAATAAACTACAAAGTTAATGAAAGTTTTGAACTCTTGTGGATTTACACTTCAATTAGTTTTAATTAGTTTATATATATATACACACACACACACAATCACTATCAGAGTCATTAAAAAAGCCAAACAACTTAGAAATTCTTTTTTAAACTTTCTCCCTAATTTAATTTTATAGATCTATTTTACCTTAAATTCTTTACAGTAATATTTTGATTTAGTAAATCCTTTTGCAAATAAAACTATTGAGATTAAATCATAATTCTCTTCTATTAAGAAAAAGATCCTCTAGTGTTTTGAAATGCTTAATTTTCAGACTGTATCTAAACCTGATAAATAATGAATCCTATATATAGTCTTTTCCTCCCATAGATACAATTCTTTAAATTTTTTCAATAATTTATAAATAGCTGATTTTTAAAGCTATTTTATAATTTTATTTTCAAGCTTTTTATTAATTTTCATATGTTTGATGTTTTTGGATTATAGAATTGTGTAGACATATTCTTGCACATTTATTTTAAATCATGTTAATGTTTAAAAAATATTAACTACAAGTAATCAAATATTATTCCTTTTGTATGTACTGTATATATAATAAATACTAATGTGCAAATTTATGAAGAACTATAGGTAAATTTGTTGAAGGTAAAGACCTCCTACCCTGTCAGACATTGTGAAAATTTTGCAAAAATGTATATGTCTAACTGTCAATCAGACAAAATAAATATCAAAATGAGTCTTATATTATTTGAAATTACTAAAAATTTGTATGGGAAAAAATTTAGATAATACTAATTAAAATAATAACATTTTATTTATCATAGATTTAAATTAATTTGTTATGAATAATCCAGATTAATGTTCTCAAGGCAGAATCATTGTGTACTCATTTTAATAATCTTGCAAATGTCCAAAGTCTTTATAAATATATAAAATTAAAATATATAGAATAAAATATTATGTCAATTTGTTGAAGACAAAAATTACATAAACAATCTTAAAATCTTGCAAAAAGTTGTATGTCAAAATATGTTTTACTTCGTCTGATATGCAGTTATGAATTTGTGTAAAATTTTTAATGTTTTTTTGTGTGAGATTAGAGGGATCTTTGCCTTCAACAGATTTACATAGTATTAGATATATTTCTAAAAATTTATATGAACATGCAATTAAAGACTTTTTTAAAAACCCACTTATTTTACAAAATAAATGCATAATTAGGATTTTTTTCTCCCAATAGCTGGTTTATAGCATCCTAATTACTTATTAAATTCTTAATTGGTGAATGGATAAATAGCTTTTCTTAACTAAAAAATAAACAAAAAAGGCAAGGACTAAACAATTAGCCCCTAGTATTTTATTAGCCTATTTCTTCATTGTTTTTTTAAATTTTTTATAAACGAATGCTGAAGAAATATTTGCTCTGCAGGAAATAGCTATTTTAAGAAATGTAAATATATAATTGCATATTTATAATTGATCAGACATTCCGTTTTATCTTTTTTTCCCAATGTTTTCCTTTAAATTACAACTAGTTGAAATCAATATCAAACATATTTAATTACAATTTATAGACATGTCATATAAAAAAAAAATGCATTAATCTATGCTAACATATTTACAGCAATTAGGAGTGGTTGTCATTTATATACCCTGTCATGTTTTGAAATGTAATATTAAATTAATAAATGGTAGATTATAAAAATAATATATTTAAATTTTAAATTTCATATTTATCTTAATATTATATCCTTAATTGGAAGTTTCAAGACAAGTTATACTATTTAAATATAGAGGTCACTTGACAAATGTGTTTAGAATTAAACATATGGTCATGAATATATATGCATATAAACGGATGTATTCAGAAAATTTTGTCTTATAAATATTTTGATAAATGAACAGAAAATTTCTAAAAAAATCCAATCTGCAACTGGTAGTTCAAATGAAGAAAACTTTTTCATTATTATTCTAATAAAAAAAACGAGGTTTTGTTTGAACAGTTATAATTTTTTTTCTTGATAATATTTTATATTTTTTTTAAGTATTTGTATAATTTTAATTTAAGTACAAGTTTCTATCAAAGTAATTATTAAAATAAAACTCATTAGATGTTAATTACTGTCTAATCAACTATTCATAATAATATTTTGATCCAATTGGTTAAATCTACAATTTTAATTTTTGCATTTAGCTAAATTATCACAATATGATTGTTTTATTTTAAAAACTATTGTTTTATATTTTGTTATTTATTACCTGTTGAAAAAAATTAATGGAATTATTTTAAAAAAGACAACTCACTGGAAATTTTATTGGCAAGAATGGTAAATTATAACCTAGTTTTAACCAATTATTATTATTTTAGTTATAGAATTCTCTAGCCATGTATCCAGTCTATTTTTAGAAAAAATATAACACACACATATTCACTGTTCACTTATTACATGACTTTTTACAAAATATTTTCTGATTCAGTGAAGACAAATTTTATATATATTTTTTATGGTGAAAATTGTCATCATTCCTAAAAATTTTAAATTCAGGTATATTATATATAATTTTAACTAGATGTAATTAGAGGGAATTTGAATCCAGATTTTCAAGCTCCCTTCAGTCATCAACTCTATCTTATAGAAACGATACATATTGACCACATATATGTGAAAAAGGTAAATTATCTCCAATATACATATTTCATGCTGAACCAGCACTCATCAGTGGGTCCAGATCATCATCTCCCACACACATACAATCAGTACTAGATTTATATTAAGAAAGCAAACCTTCAAACTTTAATGAACAGACTTCAATTTTACGACTCTCCAACTCTTCAACCATCCCTATCATTGAAATTCTGATGATGGCATGTTCAAAGTCCTTGTTTGTAAATTTTGTTGTCATACCTATGTTGACCCCAAGTCATTCTGACCCCTCATATGCAGGGCCTTAAGCTCATTTAAATACAAAGAAAGATGGGTAGAATACAGGCAGAATATATAACATTTAAAATACAAGTGTATTATATATACTTTTAAGCTAAAGGAGATTTAAACCCAGACTTTCAACCATTTTTAGTCATCCACTCCATCTTATACAATCAACACACCTGACCACATACATGTGAAAAATGCAAATGATCTCCAATATATGTATTGCATACTGAACCAGCACTCATCAGTCATTCCAAATCAGCATCTCTCACATATTAAAGTTTGAAGGTTGGCTATCTTAATATAAATCCAAGCACTGATTATATATATATATTCTTACCTCTCCCACCGCTCGCCCTCCAAAATTTATATATACTGTTTAAATTTATTACGCATAAATATTCCGGGTTCTAGCTCAGTTAATAAATAAATAAATGAAATATTCAGTATTAATTAAAATGATTACTAGCTCTAATCTTTCAAATACAAATACGGTTATATATTTTAAAATGAATTAACAAATATTTACTATTTTCATGAGACATGGAGTGACGATACGGGGAACGAGATAGACTACATTGAGATATTATCCACATGATACTACCCCAATGGCATAAGAACACTATTCCCTTTTTACTATACCAAATAACTAACTCATAGTATTCTTACGACTTTCTAAGCTCTTTTCACTACGATTAAAATAATAATTATGTCTTAATATTCTTTGTAATAAGAATCTAGCTCAATTAAATAAAATAATATAAAATAAAATAAATAAAATGAAATCTCAGGTTCATAAATTGTATTCTAACTGATTTAAAATTACGGTAGTAAACTATGAAAAGGGAATTTTATGTCATAATTCACTACGCAGTAACTAACAATAATAAAATAATAATAACAATAATAGTATAATATAATCTTATTTCTTCCTAAATGAAATAAATAAATACGTACGTGGTAGTATTTTAATAATCTGACAACAGAATACGTGTGGCAACATTAGCATATAATTTAATTTAATATTGTGGCAACCGACTTATGACCAATAAATAATATAAAATTATGATCTTTTAATTTTAACATAGCAATAAATTCTCAAAATTATTATAACACTTTTATGTTTACCTTTTGTGCAAAACTATATGTCTGTTTCAATTATAAATGTATCGTGAGATCATGCATCCATGTGGAGAAATAAACAACGCTGTCACAAAGCTTTAAAATAAATTTACAACAAAGTTTATTAATAACATAAACAAATAACAATATTTTACATTATGTACATTGGATATCCTTGCTCTCCTATCACAACTTAGTTTTCCTAGTTTATAAAAAATGAAATCAAACTTCTATTTATTTTTCTTAGTTAACTCTTATCCTTTAAATGCTTAAGAAAATACAGTATTATTATTATTGGATTTCTCATTATGGTTAGCTTGTTACAAAATGAATTTCTTATCGGATTATCCTTAACACTTTGTATCCCTACTATTATTAAAATTATATTTTTACAAAATTACATTTGTAGTAAAAATTCTACAAAACAATAAAATTCTAGTTTTATATTGGTTGTATGGAATCCTACAAATTCAAAACATTCTTATACATTCGGTATTAAGTTTTATTGTTCATTATCCGATGTTTATTAATCTTAATATACTCATTCAAGCCTTACTTCGGATGATAATTACAACTATTAACATACCATGCACAAATATATGTTTATTACACATTATTGAATTATTTTCTTAATAAATATGCAATATTTATTTTCTAAATATTATTTAAAAAAAACATTAAAATTTTATTATCACTTTAAAAAAAAAAAAAAAAAAACTTTGTTTAGATTTCTCTTTTAAAAAATCTTATATTCATTTCCGAATTAATTTTAAACTGTAATATATGATTCTTTCTCTCTTTATGGTATTTTGGACTTTCAATTTTAAAGTTACACAATTCTAACACATTCCAGTAAATAAACTATTCTTACTTAAATGATAACATATCCTCAGTTCTATTTTATTCATTATTTCTTTGAAAATATCTCTCTGACGATGCAGATTCACGAAATAAGGATAGCGAAGATAGATGCCTAGGATCAAAATATAACTAGAATATTACTCATCATAAACCTTGACAATAATGGCACAGTGAATTTAAAAGACACTATAGAGGAGTGACCTTTACCTGTCTACCAACCTCTATTATAGGAATGATGCTAAAGCTATTTCTTCAGCTTTATTATAACATCAAAAAATTTAAAAATAGGCAAAAAACACTGTCCAAACTACATGTGTTCAGTCATAGGACTTAGTTAACTATACTGAAATCACACAAACTAACTATGATCCAAATACTTTATTTTCCTATTTCTTAACAAAAACATCATCTTGGTTTCCTCTCCACTAGTACTACCAAGTCACTATCCGATCTTATTTCTCAAGATTTTTCTATACGGTACATCGACAAATACTTATCTACATTTCTAACAATAATAAAATGCATTTATTTCAAAACTATTCCGCTGTTCTATAAGAAAATCTTTTTACTACTTTTCTCGTATATTTTATCATATACAAACTATTTTAAAATATATGAATACTTTATCACATGAAAGTTCAAAAGAATCACACAATTGTTCTGATAACTTATATTATTAATATACTTTAAATAACTTATTGCATGCATATTCAGAATTACTCCTATCTCATAATATGTTTTAAAATGTTGTATAAAATGTGTACATATAATTTAAACTTTCACACATCATTCTTAATCAATAGATGATCTAAAAAAATACATTATGCATTATAAATAAATATCAAAATTATCAAACGATCTTTATCTTCTCGAGCGCGTTCTGTAGGCTTCACCATCCCATTGATTCTTGTAGATATAAGACTCCCATACATACATTTTATTTTTAAAACAATATTTCTATCATTCTATCAAGCTATTATATTCAATTTTTTAATATTACTAAATTTATGTTTATATGTTTTCCCTAATCTCACATAACATTTTATATTTAAAATAAATTAGTAAAAAATATTTAAACTATATTTACGGTACTTCTTCATCGAATTTTCTTGAAAATCGTTCATATTAAAGCTAAAAAAAAATGTATATTATTTCTTCTTCAGTCACTTAATGTTCTATTTTAAGGTAAAGCAATTATTGCTCTGTTTAATAAATCTTCATAAATGACAATCCTTGGTTTTATAATATTTAATACTATTATTAATTCTTGATATCAATTAATCCTGTAAAGAAAAAAAAAACGTCTCCATATTCTCTTCTAATATTGTCTGCTAATATTTTCCCGCGCGACTTTTACGATGCATCTTCTAGGTACTTTATTTAAATCTTCAATAAAATTTTCTGTTTCCATGGATCCATTTTCATTAAGTAATTTAATTTTATATTTTTTAAATCAAGCATTTCCTCTAATGAATACTTTATACTATTTTTTCTGATTCCTCTTGGATAAATTTTTCCGTTCTTTTCCATAAAACGCGTAATAGCACTTTCATATTATTCTATTACTTTTTTTCTTTATTTAAACTTCTGGTACTACATTTTTATAATGTTTCTTTTATAAGATAAACCTTCTTTCTTCATTATACTTTTACATGATTTTTCTTTATAATAAAAACCGCATATTAAATTTTTTCCATAGAGAAGAATAACATAACTTCAAAGTAGCCTTATAAATTTGTGCGTCATAATTTTTTCCTGACGGCAAGTAACTTCTCTTTTAAGTTTTCGCGAAGCGTCCCAATTATATTTCTCTGAGTTATAATAATAAGTTTCTGGTTGAGCATAAATAAAGCTGTATTAAGGCACTTTCCAAATATTTTTCCTTTAGCAATATTTTTAGGTATTTTTCCCTGTACTTCCATTTTTACTGTTAAGTTTTGGCTGAACTTGAATAAAATTTCCTGGTAAGATAACTTTTAAAATTAGCAATCCATGTAGAGGCAGTCAAAATATATTATATGTTACAAAAGATCTTTTAAAATAAATACAAAATTTTAAATTTATATCACTTTTCCAGCTACGGTGTTATCAGCTAAAAAAATATGTTACTTTCTCTTTCACTTTCACATTACTTCTCCTCTTTTGCTTCGTCTAATTCTTATATTTTTGTCTGCTAAATTACCTCCGTTGATTGGTTAATGACTTTATTTTAGCGCGAACAAATTTACACATTTAGTTTTATAACAGATTAGACTTTTAAAATAAAGAATTGATGACGTAATGTCTCAAAATATTATTTAGACTAGTATTTTTAAATTCAATTATAATTTTATCAAAATCATTTAAACTTTTAAAACAATTATTAAACTAATATTTAATATTCCAACTTTTACTTTAAGGATCGATGGCAATTATATTTAGTTTCCTAATTCACAAAATTTATTATTATTCTAACAAGCGTGTGTGAAGGTATATAATATACAGTCACGTGTTTACTAACTTTATCAAATGATTTTTAATTTACGTCTCGGTCTAAATTACCAAAACTGATATATTTTATAAAAAATTTAGAAAATAATTTAAACTTGTAGAACTAAATATAATTCTCACCATCATAAAGTTTATTTTAAAATATACTCTATTAATTTTGACTATTAAATATACTTATAACACTACATCTAGCATTTATTTAATTTATTAGTTTTAAAATATTACATTCAAATTATTAATATACTTTTAAACTATTTATAGCTGTATTATTTTATATGGCCAGCTTTTACAACCATAAGCAAGGATATAATTAAGCTTTATTTAACTGTTTTCCTTTAAATAATCCTTTACATTTTTTATATACCAGGTATTTTCAGCTTTCAATTGTACTATAAAATCTAATTATCCTATTATTATTTATATATCCTACAAACATATCTTAAAATTTAAAATTTTTTAGTAATTGACCATTCTACCTTGTTATGACCTATAGATAAGGGCACAATATATATATATATATATATATATATATGGGAGATGATGGTCTGGACCAACTAATGAGTGCTGGTTCAGCATGAAATATGCATATTGGAGATCATTTATCATTTTTGCATGTATGCAGTCATGTGTGTTGGTTGTATAAGGTGGAGTGAATGACTAAAAGGAGCTTGAAAGTCTAGATTCAAATCCCTCTAATTACATCTAGCTTAAAAGTATGTATAAAATACTTGTATTTTAAATATTACACATTCAGCTTGTATTCTACCCATCCTTCTGTGTATTTAAGTGGGCTTAATGTCCTATATATAGGGTGTCAAAATGATTTAAGTTCAATATAAGTATGACAACAAAATTGGCAGATAAAGGCTTTGAACATGCCATCATCAGATTTTCAATGATATGGATGACAGAGGAGTTGGATAGTGGAGAAGAATGAAGACTGTCCATTAAAGTTTGAAGATTTGCTATCTTAATATAAACTGGACACTGATTATATGTGTGGGAAACAATGATCTGGAGCAACAGATGAGTGCTAATTCAGTACAAAATACATATATTGATCATTTATCTTTTTCACATGTATTTTTACATGTATATGAGTGTTCTGCTTGCATAAGATGGAATGGATGACTAATGGAGCTTGAAAATCTGGGTTCAAATCCTCTCTAATTACATTCATAAAAATGTAAATATTTTTCATGACACAAATCAACAATTTCATCAAAATTTATATTAACTGATTATTTAATTAATTATTTATTATTGTAAAAATATGTATAAACTATATAAATTTACATTTCATGTATGTTTACTAATTGGAAATCCTTATTTTAAAGATTAATATCTTAATAAAGTGCTATTAGGATGGGGAAAAAAATTGTCTATTATTTTTATATATCAGTTTATGTAATATATAAAAATTACTTTTATTTACCTTTGAATAACAAGTTTTCTTTTACTTTCATCAATATGTATATAAACATATATAAAAAATAAAGTTTAAAAAAAATGTTTAACTATGTAACAATAAGTATTTAAGTTTAAAATTTCAATACATATAATTTTATATATACCAGCAACAATACCACATGATATTTTCATATGCTAACTCATATGCTTATAGAAGCAGTTAATTTTACTTTACTCTAGAGTTATTCACTGTAAGATCAAGTAATCTATGAATATCAGATAGCATAATACTAAAATATCACTATTGCCAAACCAATTTCTGGCCTGCTCCTTAATCAGTTTGATCTAAGATTCAAAGCAGAAACCAATGCATTTATATACTACACAGCTATCTTTTACTTTTTGTATTACTCAATCTAATGGCTAGAAAAAAAACCCTTACAATTTTAAAATAAAGATAATTCACTTGCATAGATCTGACACAAAATCAGATTTTATATGTTTTATAAACCTCAGTTTTATGCTAACTATAAGTTTCTTTACCCTTTGATTCTAGAAATTCACCTAATGTAAGACTGAGTAATCAATAGACACCATGTGTTTAGTACTAAAGTATACCCATCTCCAGACTAGTTTCTGAATATTGCCATTATCAGTGAGAATTAGAATTCATGACTAAAATTAACATATTTATATATGCACTAGCCACTTTTTATACTTCTTTATAGAAAACAAACTAATGAATAGAAAGTGGAAAAAATCTTAATATTTTAAATGTAAACTGATCTAATACCAAGACAGTTTCTTTATGTTTAGAAACCAGAAATTTTCTGGGAATAAAAGATATTATGGCACCATATCATCTAATGTCTGTTAATTAGAACAGGGTTGAAGAGAACTCTTAAAAGTATATAAATAAACAGGTGATAATGTTATTTGATATTACTGTTATTATTAGATTTTACAGTCAATGGCCTGAGGCTTCAAAATACATAGAAATTGATTTGGCGTAATAAATACATAACTATGCAAGATAAGTTAGGATTGGTTTAGAACATTAGAATTCTTTTTTAAATTTGTAGTTTTTAGATTGAATAATATAAAGAATTAAAAATGGCTAGTAGATGTAAAAGTGATTTACTTTTTAGTTTTGAATTTCAGTTCTCACTGATAAAGACAAAATCCAAAAATCTTTTGAGATGAAGACATTATAGCATTATAGTTAAACAAGTTTCCAGTATATGGCTTTAGAAAAGAGTGAAGTGAATTGCTGTTGGAATTTTGTGTATATGTATATGAACCTGTATATACACTTGTCTCCAAAGCTACGATAAAAAAAATTATATATTCTATATATTCTACAAGAGTATGTAAACAATTGTTAATCATTATGGTAATAAATCTTAACAATATTTGTGTTGTTGCTGAGGCAGATTTTGGATACAGAATATCTATCTATCTATCTATTTATCTATCTATCTATCTATCTATCTATCTATCTATCTATCTATCTATCTATCTATCTATCTATCTATCTATCTATCTATCTATCTATCTATCTATCTATCTATCTATCTATCTATCTATCTATCTATCTATCTGTCTAACTATCTATCTGTATGTCTGTCTATCTGTTTGTCTGTCTATCTCTCTATCTATCCATCCATCTATCTATCCATCTATCTCTGTATGTATGTATCTATTTGTCTACCTGTCTATCTATCTGTCTGTTTGCCTACCTGTCTATCTGTCTGTCTGTATGTCTCTGTCTGTCTGTCAGTCTGTCAGCCTGACTGTCTGTCTGTCCATTCATCCATCTGTCCATACATCTATCTATCTATCAAAATACTTATCTATATATATAGATTAAACTTCAATCATTATTATAAATATTAAAACACTGCAACAGAGAATAACAAATAAAAATTTAATTAAATAAACAAAATATACTTTTAATAGGATAGAGTAGTAATCATAGTTCCCAAATGGGTTGAAAGTATACTTCATTATTTAATTAGTGTTTTGAACTTTAAAACATTATAAGTAAGATTCTGTTTCATAAATTCTAAGTATATAAAATCATAGATATTCTAAAGAAAGTTATATGTATATATTGTAACTTTATTTTTATATTTTCTGACTTTATATATGATCTAATTTTTTAGCGTGTGTTAATTTAAAATATATTAATGAAGTTATTATCTTTTTTTAAACCCACCATCCATGAAATATCTTTAGAGAAATTAAATTATTTTTTGCGAAAAAAAAAACATTAAAATCACGTATAAGCATTTTTTGCGTTTAAGTATTGATTATTTATTTTTTGCTTATATTAAAAATTATTCAATTAATATTTTATATTAAAATACAAGTTTAATGTATATACTTAACCTAGATGTATTTTGAACTTTATAAAGTAAAAACAGATCTTATATTTATAAATTTGACCGTTAAAACAATAGGGTGTTAGCATGAACCCAATTATTAATTATACCTTAAGTTTAATTTAATAACTTATTATAAATAAAAATTACAAAGCTTCTTAATTTATTGTTTGGATGTTTTTATTTTGATGTTGATTTTTTTTACTTTTTTTTTTTTTGAAAAGCAAAATATATGCAATAAAAATATAATTATTTTACATATTTACTTTATTAGTAATAATAATTTTTATCTATTCAAAAAAATACTAGATGTAATTTTTTTTTCCTCATGTGTCATAGCATCAGCCGGGATGCGAACCTGCCATCTCTCAACCACCAATGCTTGACTACTAGATGTAATTAATAAATAATACTTAAAAATTTGACAAATGATATATACAATTAATCTATAGCGTGTTTTTATTTTTTTTTAATGAATTATGTATACAATTTTCAGCTTTCTTTCATGTGCCAAAGCATCGGCCGGGATGCGAACCCGCGAAACCCGGAACAACTGCTTGTAAGTCAGCTGTGCTGACCACTCGACCACCAACGCTTCACTACAATTTTCAGTTTTACTTAAAACAGTTTTATTTTTAGAAAACTACATGAATAGTTTTCAATTTTACTTATTTATGAAAGATTCAAAATAAACAAAAGGTAATACATGTGTGTGTGTGTGTGCAAAAAATACTAGGTACAATTATGAGTTTATATATAAATTAATAGTTTATCACTTTATTTATACACTAAAATACAAGGAATAAATCCTTTATGTTGCTTTTGCAAATTAAAAATAAATCCTAGATATGATATAGAATAAGATATTTTATCCTATATCATATCTAGGATTTATTTTTAATTTATACACTTTTCCTTCTACATAATTAAGTAATTAAGAGTTTAATAAATTATTCTTAAAATTTTAGAATTTACATATATAGAACTAATTTGTAACATGTTAACAAAAAAAAAATGTAGATTTTGAATAGGTTTAGTTTTTTTTTTCCAGGTAACTAGCTAATATCCAACTTACAAATCACCTAATATTGATTGCTAAATTATTTCTAGGTATTTCGCTAATCACAATCACATCTAGTATTTTTTTGCATATATGTAGTTATTATTAATAATATAAATATAGTTATTTTTGCAAATAGAATTATATAAATAGCAAAAGTACAATTGTTTATATAAAGCCATTTATTTCACGTATAGTCGTTATAATTTCTTGAACTACTTCTTTGTTCTCAAGCTTAGCTATACGATTTTTTTTGTCATAAAATTATGGAAAAAATCATCTAAAAAGAAGATTTTAAAATTATGTGAATTATGTATATATAACGTTCATAAATTTAAACTAGTTATTAATGTGCAATCTCTGATAAATTAGAATTGTTTGATTTAGCGTGTTCTCATACGCGCTTTCAAGAAAATTTGCATATCAGTAGTGATTAAAATAATTAAGATATGGCTAATTATAAATGTACAGTATATGTGTTATAGTTTATTAGTTCTCTGCGAAATTGCTATATCTGGAAGCGATCCCTACACTTCGAACTGATATATGTTCTTTTACATTTTCATTTGATAAAACTAATAAGACTATGGCAACTTGGAATTATGATTTAATACAAAAATAATACAAACAATTATAAGAATATTATTATTGCAAATAAATATTATCAAATTAAGTACAACTTAACTATATACTAACCTGAAGGCATACAAAATATCACAATGAAGGTCATTGCAAAATAGCTTTATAATGCACATGTATACACAAAAGAAATAATGAAAAAAACAGCATTAGGTGATATGTTTGCTACTTGCCACGTGGTGAGAAGTTTAATAGTTTTCCATTATTGTTTCACTCTCTAATTAATACATTTTCCATTTACCTATCATTATTGGTAGGATATTGGATTAGATATGGATTAGCTATTTGAAATATATATATATGGAATATTAAAAAATCATTCTAAGTTTTATTTATAATAATACTATGCTTTGAGGCCTCTTTATAGATCATATATATATAAATTAATTGACTGTTTTTTTTCTCATTTGCTTTTTATTAACTAAATGTAAAATACAATATCTGATTAACTTTCAATATATTTTTTTAAATCGTTGCAATATTTTTGATTAAGTATATTCAAACCTATCTTTCCAAAGTATAAGGTTTGTTTTATAAACACAATCTCAAACCCTAAATTTAATACCTGATTTGAAAAAAATAACAAATAAAAAATAAATTAATAAATTTTAGCATATTTAGTTATATACTATGTAGTGGCAGCCATTTTTAACATATTAAATGCATGCACTTAATGATGTTATTATAATTATAGAAATTTGATACATACTAAAACATCACACGATCACTATTCCCAATGCATGCACAAGCTGTTTAAACAGTAAAAAACTCTCCATACAGTAAGTACAGTGCTTTCAGATCCAACTCTCTTCACTGATGAAAGCCACAAGCTAGAAACTAGTCTGGATATATTGGATACGTAGGGATTTTATGCATAAGAATTCTTGCATGCATTAATTACTAAGCCTTGTTCTGGATGACACTTCTATATGGAGAGTTTACTACTGTTTTAATTCTATAAACTATTTCAAAATTGATGTGGTGATTTTAGGTTTTTATTTTTTTTTATTTTTTTTTATTTTAAAAAATTTTAATATAATCTTCCTCAGAGGAAGGTATTGATATTTTACTGAAACGTCAGCATTTAGCTTTTTCCTCGGATCCCGAAGTAATATATTGACATCTTTTATCCTGAAAACATTAGATTAATATAATATATATATATATATATTTATATATATATATATATATATATAACTAGATTTGCATATATTCCTAAACCAACTAAAGTTACATACTGGAAAACATTAGTTTGTGAATGGATGGTATGAATAAACAGAATGTAATAAATTGCATCAGAAAGTATTAAGAAATATGAAGGTTTTAGCAAAAATCCAAGGGGTGAAAATGACATCAATATATTTACTACAAGTAAATGATACTATATAGATTTAGAAAATGATATAAACTTGTAATTAATTTTATGCAAAAGTTTACCTTTTTAATTCTCAGTAAAAATTCTTCATTACATTACTAAAATGTTACAAGAAAATGACTACTGCAGTGAAGTATTGTTGAAATGTAAAAACTTAATACCACTTATGCATTATATCTTTTGCATTTCATCATCAATTTACACTACATGAAGAATTATGTTGAGGAAATGAGAATGATTAATATGTAAACATATAATAGATTGATTATAATACATGCCTTTTCTTTCATTTTTTCAATTTATTACTTCACTGTACTTTTTATAATTATTATTTTTTTGTTTTAAAGTGTATAACTTTTTAACTAAAATATAAGATAGATGTATATACAAAATATGTATCTATTTGTTGTTGCCAAAATGTATGAGGATCATTATGACTCTATGATAAGGTAAGAATAGGATTGTATATTAACCAGTAATGAAATTGGGTATTTATTTATCTTTATTTTCAATATTAATTTTAGTAATAGAATAAATTTGACTTAATAAGATTTCGGATGAGGTAGAATTTTCTTTTATTATCAATTATATTAGTCTGATATTCTTAAATTTCATTGTTTAATCTAAAATATATAACTAAAAATAGTGTAACATCTTTTTAAGTGCTATCAATTTTAAATGCTGATGATTCTAATCATTTTTTGTTGTGATATACTCCAGGTGTATTTTAATCAGTGACCCATATCTACTCATTTTTTATATGAAGTGCTCTTAAGATAAAAAGTTAAATATTTTAATTATAAAGTTAAATAAGTATTAATTTATCTGCAGTGTAAAATATTCTAATAAATATTTATTTTACCCAGCAAGAAAATACTATCACATAATTAATAAATAATATTCTAACTGGAATACCAAAAAATTACAGTATTTGTAAAATTATGTTAGGTATTTTAAGATTCTCATATTCTATTTCAGTAGATATTTTCCTTATTATAATCAAAACAGTTGAAAAAATAATCTAATCATGATTCTTTTCAATCATAGATTATGGTTTGATAGTATAATCTCATTTAAATAAGAATAAAACAATCTAAATTAAAAACTAACAAACTTGTTAGTTGAAATAGATTAATCTTTTCTGAGTCATCACCAGTCATTCTCATCAGTTGTAGTATTTAGCTCATTTGAGATGCAACATGTTCTTATATTTTGATGTTTGCATTGACATTATTCAAGAATATTCAATGAACACTTGTGGTTTTTGATTTCAGAACAGTTCCTGAAGGTTTGTGTCGATGCTATTTTAGTTGTATTTATATATTGGATGATTTCCACCATCTCATATTAAGTAATGAGTGTCCTTAAAAAATGAAAGTTTATTTTACAAATTTCCAAATACATTCAACTGTTAGTAATAGCACACAGGTTAGTATATGCACAATGTTTTGAGGGGTATCTTCTTCTCACTTCTTCAAATATTGTGGACCTGATCGGTGATAGTATTAGCTTGAGAACCCTTAGATTTTTGAATATTGAATTTTAAGATAATGATTTAAACAACTGAGTCACATTGGCAAACACAACAATCAGTAGAAATTTTATATACCTATCTATGATATTCATCATTTCTCCATTTTTTCTTTAGAGTGAGTGGTTTCCATATTTCATGTATGGTCACACTAAGTTGACTTATGGGGTTATTTGCTATTGTCATGTGAGCAGCATCTTTGAATTTTCTTCTTTGTACCTTTTTCTCTCTATCCAATAGTTTTGTATTTGCCCAAATGAACATCTGTTAATTGATGCATACATGGTCTGTTAAATTATACATATCTGTTTTCTCTATTTTATTCATCAGTTTGTGCTCTTGCAATCACTTCTCAATGGAGAGACTGGTCTCACCAGTATACATTCTTTCATATTCACATGGTATTTCATAAATGTAGTTCTTGCTTTTCAGCATTTCAAGTTTAAGCTTTGTTGACATTAGAATTCCATGTAGTGTAATATAACTCTGGAAAGCTATTCTGATGTTATACTAATTGCAAATTTTCCTTAATTTGTCTGCTATGTGTGAATACACTACAATACCAATAATTAATTTTTGCTCTTGATGGTTTGCTTGTTGCCTTTTTAAGGTTTTATTAACAACAGCTAATGAAAAACAATTTTCCATAAGAGGTTGTTCTATATAGATCTTTTCTTTTTTCAAATCACTAGTTTTTGAATAAACTTCTTTTGTTCTGCATAATATTCTGCATAACAACAACCTACTTTCAATACAACACATAATTCTTCCAACAAAATCAATGAATGGCTATGGTCTCACCATTGTCACACCCGATTAGCAATATTTACATGAAAGAACTTGAAACCATATCCATAAGGACTACTCCATATCCACATAAAGTTTGACTTCACTATGCTCATACATTTTTTGTATGGCCACATGGTGGAACACTACTACAAATTTTCTAAAAACACACTAACAACATAACCCTTCAACTAAATTCACAATAGAGTCAGAATAAGAACAAAAATTGGCATTCTTAGATATTGTTGTGTTAAGATTCCTTTATGGCAAAATCAAAAGTCCCCTTTACAGAAAACCCATGCATACAGGAAAATACATCCAATCACACCAGAAACACTAAAATGAAATTACACTATCACCATGGAACAGAGCAAAAGAAGTTTGTTCAGAAACCAGTCATTTGAAAAAGAAAAGATCTATATAAAACAAACTTTCATGAAAAATGGTTATCCATCAGTGGTTATTAAGAAAACCTTAAATACACAACAAAAAGAACCATCAAAAGAAAAAAAATTATTGGTACTGTAGTGTATCCATACATACAAAAAATAGCAGACGAATTAAAGAAAATCTTCAGTATAACATCAGAACAGCTTTCCAGAGCCGTACTACACTACAAAGGAATTCTAATGTCACTAAAGCCCAAACTTGAAATGCTGAGAAGTAAAAAAGTGCATTTAAAAATACCATGTATATGTGGAAGAATGTATATTGGTGAAACCAGTTACCCCATGCTTTGATGATTAGAAGTGAGAAAAAAGATGTATCTAAGGTAGCAGACCATGTATGCACCAATGAATAGATGAGATGTCCAATTGGATAAATACAAAAATATTGGATAGAGGGGAAAAGTACAAAGAAGGAAATTCAAAGAAGCTGTTCACATGATAATGGTGAATAACCCATAAGTTAACTTAGTGTTGCTATATATAAGATGTGAAAACTACTGATCAACTTTGCTCTAAGGAAAAAATGAAAAAATCAGAAGGAATTTCATAGATAATTGTATAAAATTTCTACTGACTGTTGCTTTTGGAAGGATGACTCAATTGGTAAGATTAACAACTTAAAATTCAATATTCAAGAATCTAATAATCCAGGTTCAATTCCCATGATAGTACTGTCACTGGTCAGGCCAGCAACATCTGAAGAAGAGAGGAGAATAATACCTCTCGAAACTTTGTGCATATACTAACCAGTGCTATTACTATCAATAGTTGAATATAATTGGAAAGTTTAAATAAAGTTTATTTTTTAAAGATATTCAATAATTAATATTAGATAATGGAAATACTCCAATATATAAATACAACTATTCTCATAGTTTGTGAAATTTGGTATAATATAAGTGACAGTATTAATTAATAAGATAGTCAATTTTCTCTGTTTCTTCTCTGCCTTTCTGTTTCTACATTGGAAGGGAATATGTGGAAACATAGGATTATCCATTTTTATCGGCATTTTTTATTCACGATGACAAGTACATTATATAATAGTTATTTATGTTCGTTTTTTTAAAAAAGTATTTCAATAAAAAGAAGTTTCTTTCTATATTTTATATTTTGAAAAATAGAAATAAACATTTTCTATTGTAAATTTCAAAGATATGTGATATCTAAGTTGTCAGACAATATTATAATCCAAATGCTTAGTTTTTATATGTGGTATATTTTTATATAATATTTTATAAATTGTAGTGTATATACATATGATTCAAAACTTTTGATTTATATAATAATGCATTTCAATAAATAATAAAAAAATAAATAACTTTTTCTCTAATACATTTTGAAAACATTTAGTCTTTCTTACATATATACACACATTTGAAAAAGTAATTATAAGCACATATTTTGGGAATATATATATATAATATTGTTTTAAAAAAAAAAAACAAATTATTTTCTCTTCTTTGACATATATATATACAAAAAAAATGCACAATCCAATTATGAATTTAAAAAAATATAAAATAGTAGGTTACATTTGTCTATATACGTATTTTTTTATAATTTTACTTTTGACCATTTATTTTTAAAAAAAATTATATACCTGCTACTAATACAAATATATTAGTAATCATAATGCCACTTTTTTTTTAAAAAAAAAAAACAAACAAATAATTTATTAAACAAGAAAAAATTGTTACAATTGTTAAATTAAATTTACATGACTTTGAACTAAACTGTCTTTTGCTTCCAAGAAGCCACTCTGGTTCTAGTCCCAAACAGGTTGTTTCCTAGTAATTTCGAGGTATGCTTTGAAAAATTGTTTATAAAAACAAAACCTTATTCCAGTGTCCTGAACTTTTTGCACTACGAGTTTCAGTTTTTTGTAATAATACAAATGTTAATATAATTACTTACAAAATCATGTAATAAATAAATTACAAAAAATAAATACATTATTATTAAACTTCCCTGCTCATTTAATATTATTGTTATGCATCCAGAGTTAAATCGTGTTTTTTAAACAAAATGTTTATTAAAATACCCGATTTTCATCATAATAAAATAGTGTAATAATTATTTTTGAAAAAAATATTTTATAATTATTTGGTAATAATTTTATTTTAATATTTATTTTATGCATAAAAGACCAATTTATTTTCCATTAAATAAATATGTTATTACTTAGTTAATTTTCACATTGATTTCTTCTTTTCTTAAATTGATGATTAAGAAGTTTACTATTATTTGTGCACTTACTATTTTTAATATAATAATATCCATTTTATAGGCGACTTTTAGACTGATTCTTTAGAATTAAAACCATAATATTGGTAGATAACTCATGAAATGCAGAATATTTTTAAATTTCTAAAATGCATATTAAAGATTTTTAATATCATAATCATATTTCGAAAAATGAAAGTTTTTAAATAAAATTGTGCAAGCATTTGTAGTAAAAATTGTTCTGTTATCTTTTTTTTTTTTTTTTTTTTTGCGTTCTTGAATTTATTACATGTGCATGTAAATATTTCCCAAGAACAATAAAATATTTTATCTAAACAACTAATTTTTTAATATTGTAAAACGTAAATTCTATTAAAAATTATATTCATTGCCTATTATGTTAATCTTAAAAAATATTTATATATTTAAATCCAAAGCTGTGTTTACATGCATGCATGCAACTTTCACACATCCATATCATTATTAAGAAATATGAACTATAAATTAGGAGTCTAAAGTATTAATTTAGTGGGAAATTTATTGTAAATGCATGCTTGATTTTGATTTACCATTGAATAAAATTTGTAAATAATATCACCTATCTCATCATCTTGGCAGCTATGTGTGATGTCACATTGTGTGCGTGTAAAACTATATATATATATATAAATGTATGTGTAAAATACATTATATTCATAGATGTTATATATATATAAATGTATGTTTAAAATACATTATATTCATAGATGTTATATATATATAAATGTATGTGTAAAATATATTATATTCATAGATGTCAGTATTTGAAGAATTAGAATCAAATGTTATAGAATACAGAAGTTAAATCACAATTATTAAAAATAAAATTAGTTATTATTAGATAATCTCTCATTTTTATTACTTTTTAAATTTGTTTTATTACTTTACTAAATCATATCAAAAGTAAAATAAATTTAATAGTAATAAAGTATGTTATATATTTTTTATAAACCCGTGCTTTGATTATTTCCTATAATATTTTTCAAAGTTAAAAATATTTTGAAATCTATCAGAAAATAAAAAATACAAACAAAAATAAAAATATAAAAAATATATCAAAAAAATTTAATACATTATGATTTTTTTATAAAATATACTAATTTTAATGAAGAAAAACTTTTAAAAATATAATTAATAAATCTATCTTTTAAGTTATTATTTAACTAAATACTAATTTATAATTTTGTATAGTTTAAAACATAAGATAAAGATAAACATATAAATGCATTTATAAAAAATATAAATTAGTATATTGTAAAATAATGACTTAAAAGATAGGTTTATTAAATAAATATTTAATTTTTTTTTGATTTCAAATATTTTGAAACATTTTTTTTTTAAAAATATTACTATATTTGTATATGTGTATTTAGTTTTTGCTTTCAAATTTTTATTTTCAATCAAATATTTTTAACATTAAAAAAATTATAATAAATAATTGAATTATCAATATATAACAAAATATATAACATATTTTTATATGTAATTAGAGGAGGTTTGAGCACAGCCTTTCAAGTTCTCTTGGGCTATTTACTCTGTCTTTTCTAATCAATGCATGTGATCACATACATGTGAAAAGAATAAATGATCTACAATATATGTATTTCATGCTGAACCCACAGTCATCCATTGGTCCAGATCATCATCTCCCACATACATATATGTAATCAGTACTTAGTTCACATTCAGATAGAAAATCTTCAAACTTTAATATACAGGCTTCAATCTTCACCGTCCAACTTTTCAGCCATCCATATTATTGAAAATCTGATGATGGATTGTTCAAAGCACTGGTTGATACTGATGTTGTCATCATACCCATGTTGACTTAAGTCCCTCTGACCTCTCATGTATAGGAACTTAATATGTCCATTTAAATACCCAGAAGATGGATGAGCAGAATTCAAGCTGAATCTGTAATATTTAAGTACAAGTAAAATATATATTGAACTTTAGACATAATTATAGAGATTTAAACACAGACTTGTAAGCTCTCTTCAGCTATCCACATCATCTGATCACATGCATGGGAAAAAGATAAATGATCTCCAATATATGTATTTCATGTCATTATATAAGATGAAATGGTTAGCTGAAGGGAGCTTGAAAGACTGTGTTCAAATCCCCTCTAATTATATCTAAAGTTCAGTACGTACATTAGACTTGTATTCCAATATTACATATTTTTTCTATTTTTTTTTTATATAATTGACTTCAGTAATAAAATAAGTTTAGTAAGAATTAAAAGAAATCCCTATATGTTAATAACTATTAAAGCTGGACTATGTTTGAAGAAAAACGAATTAAAACAATATTTGGAATTATAAAAGTAAAAATAAAATTAATTTATTTTCAAAGAATGCTTTTGTTTTGACTAAAACATTTATTTTATTTGTAAAGTAAATTTTACATATAGAGTACTTGCAACAACTATTATGATTATAGAAATGAGAGACAAACAAAACTTTTTAGTCAAAACAAACGATTTAAAAAAATTTTTTTAGAAAGGATTTAGCCATCTAACAATGTTCGATTTACATTTGTCACTTTATAAATTAAAAAAAGACCATAAATAATATTTTTTGTGTTAAAAAAGTTATTACACTCACAGTTTATGCATAATATAGCCCTAGTAAATTTTTATGTAGAGCAAAAGTAGTTGTGATATTTGAATTTTAGAGTACTTAAAAAGCCTTTTCAATATACAATTCAAAACAAAGCAAAACTCTCCATATAGTAGTGCCATCTTGTGCTAACAAGAGCAATCAATGGATTATGTGCTAGTATGAGATAGTGATCATGTGATGTTTAGTGGCCTTTTCAATATACTTATGCTAACAGCTATTGTATCAGGTAATATTAATATTTTCAACTGTTTTTTTTTCCATATTAAGAATCATTTGTTTTCTGTTCTGTGTAGAGTTCTGCAGTTATAAAAATTTAGTGATATATTTGTACTAATTAGTCTGTGAAATATTTGAAGGATTTAGACTAGAGCTAACAAATATGAAAAATATAATTTTAAGAAATGTCAAAATAATGAAATATCTTCAAATTTAATCAATAAAAATATATATTTTTTATTTTAATTTAATTTTTTTTTTTCTAAAATGTTGAATAATAATATAAAGTAGTAAAAAGTATCTACTAAATACATTAGTTCCAGCTTTGAATACTAGTTCACAATGACAAAGGAAAATATAAAAAACCTATTTAGGGGTGGATATATTATAATAGTATATCTGTACTTGTGAATTTACTGGTTTAGGAAGGATAGAAATAGTCTTTTGTTAAATTATACAGTTTTAGGGGCATACAATAACTGTCTAAAACAAAATGGTTGAAAATGAGTGCTAGTAGTCAATATTTCCAGTGTTGATGTTTTTTATTACTGTTATTTTAAAGAAATATAATTTTATAATATTTCCACTTTATTTGTTAATATTTTTTTTTCTATTAACTGAAGTTATTTTATTGGTAAATACACAAGTACTTTATTTTTTTAATAAATGCTAAGAATTGATTTTTTTTTTTAAAATTATCATTGCTTGAAAGATGACTACAACATGGCGGAAGAAACAATAATACTTTAATTACATACTGTATTTTTTAAATGTAATTTTTGAAAATGAAAATTATTTATTTATTGCAATATCTGTGTTTTCTTGAAGGTTTGTGATGATAGTATTTTAGTTGTATTTATATATTGGACTATTTCCACCAACTAATATAAGTATTGAATGTCTTTAGAAAAAATTAACTTTATTCTAATTTTTCAAATACCTTCAACTGTTAGTAAGATGTGCTATTACTAACATTTGAATGTATTTGGAATATTTAAGTAAAGTTAATTTTTTCTAAAGACATTCAACACTTACGTTAGATAATAGAAATAGTCCAATATATAAATACAAGTACAATAGTTGTATTTGAAAAAATATGTGAACAAGATATAGATCTAATAAACACCTGTTAATAATGATTAATTTCCAACTGGATTGTCTATTTTTTCCATTTATCATATGTATTCTCTTTACAAATTTTTTTCTCTCTCCATACTAGGGTTGGGTCACTAGAACTACACATGATATTTTTTCCTTTTTTCTTCAGGTATTGTGAATTTGACCAGGATCAGCAAAAAACAAGAATTTAACACTTCTAGATTCATGACTCTGAATTTGAGTGATGCTTTAACAAACTAGGCTGCTCAACTCATATCTTGTAAAAGAATGGGATGTTGAAAAAATATAAAATTGTAATAATGGATATAAAGATCTAGATATTTAATGCATCTGAGTAATATGATGAACAAAGATTATTTATAATCTACAGTGAGGAAGATTAGTGTGAAATTTTGCATGAGTGGATAATTGCAATATAATGAAGTTTAAGTTTAAAGATGTTTAACAGTAAAATTTTGAAAATATCTCCACCAAACAGTGATTACTCACCTTTCTACTAGATGTTAAAAATGGATAAAATTAGTCTTTGAAAGAAAATGATATGATGGAAACATATCAAATTATCAACAGAAACATGAATGACCATGTATCAAAAATGATAACATTTTAAACATATCTATTGTTGAGTGTTACAAAGATCTTAAACACAGCTATATGTAAAAGCAGTATATTCAAAGCAATTGTTTGTTTGAAAAATAGCATAGAAATAAAAAGATTAGTTTTAGGGTAAGTTGCATATTAAACATACAAAATACTGTCATATCAAAAGATGAAAAGATTTTATTTAGTTATGATATTTCAATTATTATTTTATCTAAGAATTTAGCTACAATTAATTTTATTGAATTATAGAAGGTTTAAAAAAGATGATGCATTATTTAAAATATCTTCTAGTTTTATAAACTGTGTTCACATACAATGAATACATTTAATAACAAGTACTACAGGATGTCTCAAAAATCCCCATACATAGGATTGGTCACCACAGCAATGAAATGGCTTGTGAGAACTCTTAATCTTTCTCCACTTGTCTTTTACTTGTGAGGCTACCTAAAAGCCATGGTGAACAAGGAAAAGATAAGCATGAATTATTTAAAGAAATGCATTTCAAATACAATTACTGACATAACAACAGATATCTTGCAACATGTTTACCATGAGTGGGAGAGAAAGTGTGTGTGTAAAAGGAAATAGCAGCACAGAGAATATTTTGTAAATATTTTATAAAAATTTTATAATGAATATGTTATAAATGAATGTGTATATTTAGTTTCAAATTTTTATTTTTTCTGTGTATGATAACTTTTAGGACATTCTGTATTTAATAAATTAGGTTGTAAAAAGAATTATTAATTTATTTTTTAATAATTCATTATGTAAGACAACAATTATTTTATTAAAAAAAATATAAATGATTTTAAAAGCAATGATTAAAATTTTTAATAAATAAATAATGTATCAGAATTGAATGTTTAATATATTTTTTAATTAGTTTCCATTATGCATTTTTATAATCTTATAATCACATTAATCTACTTCAGCTAGGCTTTAAACTAGAATTGGAAAACAAGGGCTTCTAATATGCCATCATCAGATTTTCAGAAATATGGATGGCTGAAGAGTTGGAAAGTGGAGAAGATTGAAGCCTGTACATTTAAGTTTGAAGATTTTCTATCTTAATATAAACGGAACGCTGATTATTATATGTGTGGGAGGTGATGATCTGAACCAACTGATAAGTGTCAGTTCAGCATGAAATACATATATTAGGGATCATTTATTTTTTATATGTATGTGATCATGATTATTGGTTATATAAGATTGAGTGGATTACTGAAGGGAGCTTCAATGTCTGGGTTCAAATCCCCTCTAATCACAATAGTTCTATATTTATATTATGGCAAACTATAAAATTGATGGACAGAGAGGTAGGAATAACAATTGTTTGTGTGATTATAAATTGTCACTGCTTTTAATTATTTTTTTAAAAATGTTGTTAACTTACATGGAGATAAAGTAAAAAGTAAGCAAATAGTAGCTGCTATAATTTAATAAATTAATGTATACAATGAACAGTTCATATACTATGGATTGTATTCATTATATATGAAAACAGTCTATAGAATTATTAAGTATTCTAAATAATGTATCATCCAAACAATTTTTAATTTAAACATTTTAAATAGATATTATAAAAAATAGGATTAAAATAGTATTATTGTCATTATTATTGTTGTTGTTACTATTGTATAATTATAATATTGTGATTCTAAAATATATTGCTTTAATATATCTATTGATAATGATGATCAAATATTAGTACTATGCAATAAGTAGCATGTTGATGTTTAGTTACTGTATCTACCTTCACAAAAAGAACTAAATACATACTACTACTTTTGCTACAACTATTAAATTCTGTCAATTGTTTAGTTTTTATGTTTCTCAACATATTTATTGCTGTGATGACAGTAATTTGGTAACTTTTCTATTTCTTAGACATCAACTTTACTAAGTAATATTACATTCTTTTCTAATGAACGACATCATCTCATATTATCTTTGGAGATTTAAGTAAATGTTTAAATACAATTTGATCATAAATGTTCTAGTTTGCCTTACTTCTAACTATGATATTATCAACAGTATTGCAGTTATAGTTATACATTCTTAAATTATATTATAAATATTGTTAGTTATATCCATAAAGAATCATCGATAATTTCATAGTTTAAACAATTTCCTTCTTTATTTTTAATGATATATCCCATGTCTGAAGATTTTTTTTAGCATTTTATTAGAAAAATATCATGCAATGAATTTGTTCACTTCTTCGGTTTTGTTTATGGTGAATGATTCAATGATAAAACTGCTTTTAATAGTCAAGGCCGAGTGGTTAGTACAGCTGCCTTACAAGCAGTTGTCCTGGGTTTGCTTCCTGGCGGATGCTTTGACACATGAAAAAAAAATGCTTTTAATAACATCTAACTGTTAATTTTAAATTCATATATAATCTATTGGCCAATTTTTGGGCAACCCTAATTAAAATTAAACTAAAAGCAGAAATCATTGCAGAGAATTGTAAATTATAAATTTTTATATTATGTGGTCAGACATTATATAACTTTTTTGTTTGCTCTTAATTCACTGTAATATCATATGCCTGTAATTCTACAATAGTTGATTTATGATGGTAAAATGATGTTTTCATCTTGGACATTTTCTAGCAATGTATCCTTCTACTAGCTCTTTCTCTAAGTTGGAGTGTTTTATATAGTACAATTAGTTCCTTTTTCTGATCCTAATTTGAGAGATATTTACTTTTCAATCAGACTTTTTATTTCATTAAAATGTGTGTGTGTGCGTGCATGATTGCTAATATTAAGAAAATTTATGTTTAAAATATTTTTATCTATAAGATATTGAAAATTTCATTTTCTGATCCTAATTTGGAAGATAATATTTCTTTTTTATCAGACTCTTATCACATTAAAAATGTGTGTGTGCGTGATTGCAATAATTTTGTAAAAGGCGAATTTCGTTATTAATAAATTTTATGTTTAAATTCCTAATCTATAAGATATTAAATATTTCATTAATGTTAAACAATTGTTTCACTTTTTTTTATTCAATTTAACAAATTTTATTAAATAAATAAATTTAGTAAGAAGGAAAAAATATCTCTTTTGTCACTTTTTCTACAATATTAAAATTGACAGTCTTTCACCTTTTCAGGTTATGAGGGACTCGCTGAAAATTTTATATATTCCCAATGAAATATGCAGCAGACACTCTAATATTAAATAAAGCTCCGACAAATCTATCATATGTTTAAAATTCAGGATTTGCTGTTTTAGGAAAATTGAAAAAAAAGATTTCTCTTTTTCTGTTCCTATATTGTAAAATGCGCGAGCTAAAAACATGTTACTTAATATAAAGATTAATCTCCCAACTGCATGGACTAATAAATTGATGTCTTATCTAGAACAGTGTTGCCTATTGATAGTTAACAAAAGGAAATATAAACTTTTCAATATTTTTATACTGTACCATGTAACAAAATTTAATTACGTCTAAAAGAGTGAAATTAAACTAGCCATATTGGAAAAAGAAATTAATATTTTAATAAAAAGGCCTTTTACAAACTTTATGAAACCGTATTTTAAAATCTATATATTCCATTAAAATCAGTTTTCTTTATTATTTTTTTATAAGTCTTTCTTATATATATATTTGGATAGGAAATAACATTTTGTAACATTTTAGGATTATAATTTTAATAACAATAGTTGTACTAAAAGAAAAGTCTTAATATATATAAAATACATATGAAAAAATTGTTACAAAATTGATATTATTATATTTATTATTTTGCTACTTTTAATACCTTAATACCCAAACTTGGCCCATTATTTTTTTTTTTTTTAAAAAAATGAATTTACTTAGAATAAATTCTTGTAGTAGATGCAAATATAAATATATAAAGCAAAGCTATCCGAGTAAAGGTAAAATCAAAAAGTTATCCATAAGCTCTATTTTTGTAAAAGTATGCCCTTCTCTCCACTATCAATCAAAAAACAACATATTATGATAATATTTTTTGATTCAGTGCATTGAGTCTCGTCAGAGATTTTTAGTTTTTAGTTATTCATTTGATGACCAACACTGGATAACCTAATAGTCTAATTACTTGAAAATATTCCTAAGCTTGTTTTGTAGCCTGGAAAAACCTTTAATACTCAATACTAGCTATAATACCATCAGGTCTATTACTACATAAATGATATTATTTTAATGAGAAGCTTTATACATTATCAAATTAAACATATTAATTAGCTAATTCCAACTACTCAAGTTTCAAATTTCATTTTACACTATTAAAAGTGATTAACATGTCATTTATGTAATAATCTTAAGGCATAACAGAATTATATATAAAGCTTTAATAGTTTATCATAGGAATGGTGATTCTATTATAAATATTGAGAAAGTTCAGTTTTACTTTAGTCAGTATAATAAGATAGCAAATCTATAAACTTTAATGGACAGGCTTCAATTCTCTCCACTCTCCAACTCTTCAGCCATCCATATTATTGAAAATATGGTGATGAAATGCTCAAACCCTTGTTAGTGCCATTATTGTCATCATGCACATGTTGATCTTAAGTCATTCTGGTCTCTCACATGTAGGACCTTAATATGTTCATTTAAATAAACAGTAGAGAGATGGGAAGACTACTGTGCAATTAAATGGACATATTAATGTCCTACATGTGAGGAGTTTGAATGATGTAAGGTCAACATGGGTATGATAATAATAATGGCATCACCAGATTTTCAATGATATGGATGGCTGAAGAGTTGGAAAGTAAAGAGGATTGAAACCTGTCTATTAAAGTTTTTAGATTTTCCATCAATATGAAATCTAGCACTGATTATATATGGGTGTGGGAGATGATGATCTGGATTAACTGATGAGTCGTAGTTCAGCACAATATACATATATTGAAGATCATTTATTTTTTTCACATATATGTATGTGGTCATGTATATTGGTTGTATTATATGGAATGAATGACTGAAGGGAACTTGAAAGTTTGGGTTCAAATCCCCTTTACTTACATCTGACCTAAATATATATACTTATATTTAAATATTACATATTTACCCTGTATTACTCCCATCCTTCTACTCTGTATTTAAGGGGTCATATTAAGGTCCTACATGTGAGGAGTCAGAGTGACTTAAGGTCAACATGGGTATGATGGCAATAATGGCATCAACAAAGGCTTTGGGCATTTTATAACCAGATTTTCAATGATATGGATGACTGAAGAGTTGGAGAGTGGAGAGGATTGAAGCCTGTCCATTAAACTTGGTAGATTTACTATTTTAATATAAAACTGAGCACTGGTTATATATGTGTGTGGGAGCTGATGATCTGGACCAACTGATGAGTGCTGGTTTAGCACAAAATACACATGACAGAGATCATTTATATTTTTAACATTATGTGGTCATATGTATTGTTTATATTAGATAGAGTGAATGATTGAAGGAAGCTTGAAAGTCAGGGTTCAAATCCTTTTAATAACATATACAGATTAGTATTAATAATTTTAATCTCTAATATTTGCTACAGCTTAATAACAAAAATGATGTCAGTAAGAATGAGAATATTGATCTTATATATATTTCATATTTTTATTTTTGGTGGATAACACTGAAATGAAGTTGATTCATAGAATGAATTATGTCATCATATTTATCATGATTGCAAATAAATAGTTTTGTGACCTAGTATAATTAGTAAAAAATAAATAAATTTACCATTTTTCACTATTGTTTCATTTTTTTCTTATTTTAGAAGCTACCTACCTTCATCTTTGAAGTGTTTAAACATCATGGTAATATACTGAGTCTTATTGGTAACTACAATATAAATTAAACAGATGTGTAGACAAGGTTTTTTTTAAAAAAAATCTAATTTATTCATTATAATTATAATTTTGTAGAGATTTGAAAAAGCATTATTTTCTTATTGACATTTACCGCTGCAATTACATTACACTTGATGCAAGGTAATTATCATTTTTGCATTATTAACTATATATATATATATATATATAATGAATTTATTACACAAAGAAGAAGAATTCTAATGATAAATCTTAAGAAATTTCTCTAGTGTTAATATTATTATGGTTTTTATAATAAATGAATTATTTGATATCATATTCTTAATGATGATAAGTCTATTTGTATGCAATAATAATTAATTAATAACCACAATTGTTTTCCTTAAGTTGCAATATTTTTTAGTTATTTTAGCACAAAATTTTACTTTTGCCTTTAATTACATGTTGTAGCTAATTCTGATATTATTTGAGTATGGTTTACTAAGCTTGATGATAGGAATATTTTTGACTATCCTTTTAGCATTATTGGTCACATATTGGTGTTGGACAATAATGTGAATGAATAGAGGTTTTAAAAATATCTTTTTGTTTACAAAGTTAACTGAAACAGCATTAATAATTGTAACAGAATATATAATAATTGTTTATATATTAATTATAAAATTGAGTCACTGGTGGAGTGATGTTATGTTTTATACTCCTTTTTTTTCATAACTTTATTGATGTTATTTTCAATGATATATTTGTTTTATATTTCTACATGTATGTCTTCATTCTAAAACAAATAAATCATATCAACAAATTTTCTATTCTATTTTTCAAGATACATTCATAATAAATAATTGTATTTTTTTTAATAATTGAGAACAACTCTAAGTGATTCACTCTTTTGAATAGTTGTATATAAATTTTTTTATGTTTTTTAAGTATGTTATTAGTTTCTTACAATTAATTATCATATTGACTTTCCTCATTTGTTATTATTTTTAGGTGAGGCTTGTATTGGTCTTTTATATTCTTAAACTTCTTTGTTTTAATTTGATTAAACTTCTCTTTTTAACTCGATTAATGTTAAAAGTGAATTTTCAAAGACACCTTGAATAAAAAGAGTAATGTGTCTGAATGATATTCTTATTATATGAGAGTGAATTTTATATAGGTAAACTTATTATTTTTTTCTGATTCTTATTAAGTTTAAGATTTTTTTCAAGTAGTTGGCCTATAATGAGTAAGTTATACTATTCAGTAAAATAATTTTTAGCTTTCCTTACCTTAAGGAAAGATGGGAATGTGCTAAAACTTTTACCAATAAGCAAAATTAGCATGTTCTATAAGTAATATTTTCTTCTTCATAAGACATATTTTTGGAAAAGAATTTGCCTTATAGTGGACTATTTAAATGATATTTTTACTTTTACCTGGTGGAACATTTGCAATTATATATTTATTTTGTTCAATGCAATATAGTGCAGAAGGTTAATAGCTTTAGTACAGTGATAAATTGGTAATAAAAATTTTGAACTCTCATTATCTCTGAATAAAGAAATGTCAAATCTATCAGAAAATTAGTTATTAAAATACACAGAGACTTCTTTTAAATATTTAACATTTAAATTTATAAATCTGTAAAAATCTATTTAATATTTAAATATATGAGGAAGGGAAGGAATTTTTTAGTTATATATATATAAGATGCATGGAATATTTGAAAAATGATAGAAGAGCTTTTGTTATATCTTAGTAATAGTATGGAATATCTTTACTTTTTTGTAAAGACATTCCAAAGTATTCTTTCATTCAATTCTTAATACCTACTTTATTTTAGGGTTGAGTAATTTAAACTTCACATTTTTATTAATAAATATTTTACTCATATTTTGGATAAACTTTTTAAAAATATACAATGATTTTACAATTCTAACTGTTATGGAATTATCACTTTTTACCAAAAGATAAAAACTGCTAATAAGTTTTAAATTAGCAATAAATAGATGGATTTTTTTTTAAGTTTCAATAAAGTAATTCATTATGATGAGAATGAATATTTTTATAACCCTTTTAAAAAAGATCAAATTAATTGAAAATTGAATACTGAAATGCAGTAAATCTGTTAATAAGAATTTTTATCATAATAAAATGCACAACACTTTGGTCTTCAACAATAACATGAACCCATCAAATATTTTAATTATGCAGAATTTTGATTTGATAATACAACACTTTTCTTAGCATGACAATTTGATTATCAGTTTGATTCAAGATAAAAAATATATATAATTTTGGGTAAAAAAATTTATTTATGCATTTTCATTATACAAATAGCATTCTCTTCCTCCTCCTCCTCCTCCTCCTCCTCCTCCTCCTTCTTCTTCTTCTTCTTCTTCTTCTTCTTCTTCTTCTTCTTCTTCTTCTTCTTCTTCTTCTTCTTCTTCTTCTTCTTCTTCTTCTTCTTCTTCTTCTTCTTCTTCTTCTTCTTCTTCTTCTTCTTCTTCTTCTTCTTCTTCTTCTTCTTCTTCTTCTTCTTCTTCTTCTTCTTCTTCTTCTTCTTCTTCTTCTTCTTCTTCTTCTTCTTCTTCTTCTTCTTCTTCTTCTTCTTCTTCTTCTTCTTCTTCTTCTTCTTCTTCTTCTTCTTCTTATTATTATTATTATTATTATTATTATTATTATTATTATTATTATTGTCGTCACACACTGCTATTGAAATTATGCTAAACTTTATTTATACTTTCTTTTCTTAATACCGTGTGATAGGATAGAATATATACATTATAAAAGCATACATAAAGTATAAAGAGAATTATATATTGTTCCATAAATAAGTTATTTGACAAAACAATTTTTACATATTTTTTTTTCTTAAGGCATTTGGATAAACAGATCATTCTTTTAAAAAAAGTTTAGTATTTATGATTTGGAAAACAATATTTGTTATTTTTAAATGCTTACATTTTGTCCTATATATTCTTTTTCTTTATTATTGAGTGAATATCTTCATATAACTTTTAAAATACAACATAAAGCTATTTATTTATTTTTTTGCCAATGGAATATAACTATTCACTTTTTATAACTTGACTGTTTAATAGATTTTTTAAAATCTATAAATGATAATATATTAATGTGATCTTTTTATAAAACACAATTTTGCAATAAAATATCTTTATTATAAAACAGTAGTATATTATCACTTATAGTCCCAAAAGATAGTGCTAAATAATTTGAGACCCAAAAAGTGGAGTGTAAAATTGGATTAATTAAAAAGGTGTTAACTTGATTGTGTTATATTTTAGACGTAGTATTTTTATTTATTAATATTAAATAAAAAATGATAATTAATATTTTGTTATTGCCTAGATAATGAGTCTTACATTAGAATAATCATTATGAGAAATGTTAAACAGAGAAATGTCATTTTTACATGATATAATGTTTGATTAGTATTTTATTATCATTACCAATAAATAATTGGACACATATTTTATATAATTAGAAATAAATAAATACAACATTAATATTAACACTATCTTCAGTTTTAGCCAAATTTTTTTACAGAGGCCATTTTACATCTCCTTTTTTCTTTTTGCAATTTTTGAGGACAGAAACATCCTAAATAAGTATTTTATACATGGAAAGGCTTATTTAGAGATAAGTGATCTTGTTAACTTTAATTAGAAATAATTATTCTAAATCCAGTTTGTAAGTAATTCATTAATGATTGGCTTGTCTTTACAGAATCATACTTAAAAATTCTGTCTGGCAAACCTGTGCTGTCTAAATACAAAGGGCTGTCCATGTTATGCATCCAAAAAAATTGGAGTCACAATTGTTGTGTATATAATTAAGGATTAGAAAAATGACTATACAGCATATAATCACATGATTACATATGTCATGAGAATCTTCATGGCTTACTTATTCAGTTAAAGTACTGGGTAATTCAAATGAAATAACTGTAGAAGACATACTGGTTTTTTTTTAATTACTATAACTTTCACACATTTCATAATATATCTCTCTTCATAGTAATAGTTCCATCTTTTCTTCTTATTACAGAAATAACTTTCCTACCAAAACCAAGGTGTTGTTTTGTAATTTTATATTTTTATTCTCTTCTCTAGCTTTCCTTGCTTTGTTACAATTATATTTTTTATACCATTATCAATTCTTTTTTATACATTTTACAAAACTCTAGATATTCAATTCTTCTTAATTGATCATTTTAAATTTTTTTCTTATTCTTTCTTTTCTTCATATATATATATATATATAATCATGGTAAAATTTAATGATGAATCACTGCTTTTTTATTTCAGCTTTTTTTGTTGCCGTTTTTAATATTGCTTCAGTTATCTTCATATTAATATCATTTAATTCTGTATCATAAACAAAATCTGATAGTATTTTAAAATCATTTGCAAGTTCTGATTTGAAATTCAAGTGTTTCTGAAGATTATGAATATCAAATGCTAATACTATTTTTTATAATAATTTTGTCTCTCTTGTTGTGCATTACCACATATCTTATATTTCATTAACTATGACTTCTTCTTACATTTAATCTATTAAGAATGACTCAATCTTGTAATATGTATTTTTTGAAGTCAAAATATAATCCAATTCAGTCGCACTTTCATTTATATGTTTATTTCCATTTAGCATGTTTTTCATAGTATACAGTTTTTCTGTTTCTCTAAACTTTACCAGTGTTTGTCCTCTCTTATTTTTGTTACCATAACCAAATTTACCCACAGCAAATTCATTTTGCAAACATTCACCAAATACTTCCAGTAAAATGTATCTGACAATTTTAAAATAGTGTTTTATTTAACCAATGTATTTTATAATTTCATATAAAAATACTCTACTTTTTCATAGTGAGGATATATTGGTGCATAATCTAATTTTCTCTGACTTTGGTATCTTTCCTTAATGTGTATGACTCATCTTGCCACTCTATCTGATATACCATCAATCTTAATCTTGTTCTTTCATTTTTTATTTATAATAAATCTAATTTCATATGTATTTTTAATATTTGAGCCTTTGTAGTAAAGTACATGTATATTTTTAAAATCAATTATCTCTTCCCATTTTTATCTAATTTCACAAAATCTAACAATGCCCCATATAATAGTAGATGGATCGTCTTCAATTCATTCAATTTTCATTTATTTAAAAGTACTCTACATTTATAAGTACCCAAGGAAAAGATCCTCATTGAAAGGCAGCCTGGGGGCACAATCAGAAGATTCTTAGCATTCTCCACTTTTTTTTAGTACTTGTTACCTTAGCTGAAAATTTTATAACTTCTTTGGAATGAGAACCAAAATTTAGCATTGTTTATAATGATTGTAAATATCTATTTAAACATATTTATGTACACTAACTTTCATTTTGTCTTCAAGAAAACTCAACTGATATTTCAGTTAAGAACTACCAAGCAACTGAGAATAAGGACCAAGGTTTTTTTGATGATAAACTCAGATATACAAAGCCAATAGACTCACCACACTGGCTAATGAATTTTTATATGTAGTCAATCCACATTTTTATATTATATACATAATTGCATACTAATAACAGCTGAAATTACAATTTACATAGAGAATAAGTTAGAAATTTATTCTGCTTGGTTCTTTTACAATCTCAAAATAGAAATCAAAGAATATCCTTTCAGTTAAAGGAAACTTCTTTTTGCAGTCACTATTATAATATAGGTATAAAAATCGATGTTATGTCTACAAATATAGTTTTGTAATTATCTTGATTTTTTAAAAATCATTATATAATTAACATTTGTTGTTTAACATTTGAAATAAGTTTTTTTTAATTGTTTATATGTTTTTTATTGATTTTTACATTCTTTAATAAGACTTTTCTATGATTTTATTTATTTTTATTTTTAATGTATTGACATTTTCATTATTCTGAATTTTAAAATCTTTATTTTATGAAAAATATCAAAATTAATTTTAAAAACTGTTACCTCATTTGTTTATAAAATCTACTAGACAATTATTACAGATGAATACATTTTTACAGTGTTGATTTCTTTAAATAAATTATTATTTATGCAAACAAATTATCACTTCTTTGGAATGATTCCATAATATTTTATTTTTAAATAACATTATTTCATGGTTCTTTTTATCTATTTTACACCTTTCTGTTTTCATTATAAACCTACACATAAAATCATTTTGTAAGATTCTGTTGCATATTATAAACAGTGAGGATTGCCAATTCCTCTACAAGCTTTATGATAAATGCTTAGCCAGAGCCAGCACTTAAAATATCTCTGTCAGGAACCCCTCCCCAAACCCCTGACCATGGTTTCGTGCTTTGGCACTCCTCAGAGAGGTGTCAGGGTAGGTTCAGACACTTGATCTAAAAATACCAACCCAAAGCTAAGCACTTAGCTAAAAGTTATCTATTGAGTGGAAAATCTGAAATTTTCAGACATGTACATGTCTTCAAACCCAGCTATCCAACTCAAATAGCTATATGGGGCTGATAGATCTTCAGCCATGCCATATAGTAGTAGTCATAGCAATATAAAATTGCATAAGACTTTTTGGAAGAGACTATAAATAGTCAAAATAAAAGTCATAGATCAATTCATAGATCACATGACCCTATCTCTTAAGCTTGTAAGTTATAAACAGTGAGGATTGCCAATTCCTCTACAAGCTTTATGATAAATGCTTAGCCAGAGCCAGCACTTAAAATATCTCTGTCAGGAACCCCTCCCCAAACCCCTGACCATGGTTTCGTGCTTTGGCACTCCTCAGAGAGGTGTCAGGGTAGGTTCAGACACTAGATCTAAAAATACCAACCCAAAGCTAAGCACTTAGCTAAAAGTTATCTATTGAGTGGAAAATCTGAAATTTTCAGACATGTACATGTCTTCAAACCCAGCTATCCAACTCAAATAGCTATATGGGGCTGATAGATCTTCAGCCATGCCATATTAATTTGTATTATCATATTCCATCTCATCATTTTTATAAATGGTCTTTTTAATATTTCATTTCATTGCAATTCTTATGTTATTTGTTTGATTTATAATTTCATTGTAAAAATCATAATATTTTTGCCTTCATCTTATGCTATGCATTTAAAAGTTTTAAATATATTAAACAATCTGATTATAATCTACCAAAACATCACATCATCACCATTTTCTATGCGTACACAAACTGTTATTAGCAGTAGCAAACCCTCCAGACAATAGTACCTGCCACCCAGTGCAAGCCTTAGTAATCAATGGTTTCAGGAAGGTTTGTGCATAAAATCCCCATCTAGGGTCTACTCATCCAATATCTCCAGACTAATTTCTAGATTATGGCTTTCATTAGTGCGGAGCTTTGGATCTGAAAGCACTCCATTAGATCCTTAGATCTAGGTGCAGTGCTCTCAGATCTAAAGCCCCTCACTGATAAAAGCCACAAGCTAGAAATTAATCTGGGGGTATTGGATGAGTAGGCACTAGATAGGGATTTTATTCACAAACCTTTCTGAATCCATTGATTACTAAGGCCTGCTCTGGGTGGCACTACTGGGTGGAAGGTTTGCTACTGTGATTATATATCTACTCTAAACTCTGCCTAGTGTAAGTAATAATCTTAATAATTTTTGATTATAATAAAAATTGACAATGATGTGATAACAAAGATTATTTTTTCAACTGATTAGAGATACAAATTTTATATAGCAACATCAAAGTCAGTTTTAGTAAAATTACAATAGAAACAAGGAATTTTGAAAATGATTGTGAATTATCAAAAGGGAAATTAATCTAGCTTGCCATGATTGTTTATAACTAAATGTAGAATATAATATCAGTAACTTTTAGTTACTTTGATTGAGAGATGACAATAATAATAAACACAAATACTTTGAAAATAATTTACAGCACATGTTAATCACATAAAAAACTAGGATCTTTGTTTTTGTACAAATATAAATGTCATTTCTATTGCTGTGGTTAAAATCAATATTTATTATTATTATATTAAACAAAAACAAATTAAATAGGGGAATTTGAACTTAAGATTTTCAGTCTATATTCATCCTCCACTCGATCTCAAACAATAGATATACATAACCACACACATGTGAAAAGTAAATGATCCCAAATATATATATATATTGGATTTTCAATTAAATGGATGGTTGAATTGTTGGAAGAGTAGAAGATTGAAGCCTGTCCATTAAAGTTTAAGGAAATTGCTATATTAATATAAGCCAAGCACTGATTGTAAATATGTGTGGGAGATTGTGATCTACCTCAACTGATGAGTACTGGTTCTGCACAAAATATGGATATTGGGGATTATCTATCATTTTCATATATGTATAAATTGTTTGTAATGGAGTGGAGGAGAAAATAGACTGAAAAATACTAAGTTCATCACGCTCTATTTATTATGGTAAACATTCGGTACACTGAATGTATAGGTTAAAAACAAATTATAAAAGATGAGTATAATCAATAAAACGGGATGAGGTTTTTAAAAAGGAAATTATTTACATTGGTTTATCATCTGTTATGGAAGCTTATTTAGTTACTAATTACCAATTCTTGTATTATTATTATTATTTTAATAGTAAAGAAGATGCAGACAAAAAATGTCTCGGAACGTACCTGAGTTCTACGTAAATAAATACTATTTTTTGTTTAATAAATTTTAAACACTAAATGCTATTTTTAAATGTGATACCATCGGCCGAGACGCGAAACCGCAACTAGGGAAACCGCCTGCAAGTGCAAGGCAGTCGCGCTGACCTCTCGACCACCAATTTTGTATTCTTTACGAAGTATATTATCAACTTATCTTTCTTTATGCATTGATAAAATTATAAAAAAAATCAAACAAATTCCTCTTTCTTTTTATTTTTTCATTGCCTATTTTATTAAATTAAAATTAATCCATCTGACAGTTTCGAAAAAATAAAAAGAAAGGTGGATTTGTTTGATTTTTGAATTGAAACGAAATATAAAATATCATCAATCAATCACTTATATTGAGACAGATTAAATCTCAATCCAGAAATCTTTACTTTTATTATTTATTCTATTATTGCTTTAATAACACGAACTATTACTCATTTACAAGATGAATTTTGCGTATCAGCAAACCTACTTTTTTAAATATTCTTTCCATAGAAAACGATAAACTGAAAATGCTAGAATATATATATAAAGAGAAAGAAATTACTACTTATTAAAACAATTTTATAAAAAAAAAAAAAAACAGACGTTCAGTTTTAGTAAACACTTATTTATAGTTATATTAAATCAAAACTAAGTATTTATTACGAGATAAAGTTAAAAATTATAGCCTTTTTTTTTTTGGTACAATAACAATTTTTGATAATAAATATCTTCTTTCATTCGATATTGATTTCTGCATTGTCATTTAATACAACTGAAAAAAAAAAAAAGAAAAATAATGTCCAAATCAAGTATTTTTTAATTCTTTTTCTATGTGTGTGTGTTTTTAACAAAGTATATAAAAATAGGCTATTATTATATATGTAAACCCAAGTCGCTATTGTATTATTTAATGAAAATGCATAATAAGGTTTAAAAATAACATTTGCATTTAAACAACTAGCATAATTTAATTATATATATATATATTATATTTTTCTATATTAAAATATATAACTAGATTATATAATTATTTGTGAACAAACATTATTAAGTTATTTGTTTTATTATAATTACATATTACTTCGAGTTATTTTTATTACCTAGACATTAAATATAATTATTTTAAAAATATATCGTGCAAAGATATACATAGAAGAGCAATAAGTTATTATTTTTGATTGGAGTTAATATACTAATCTTAAACCTGTAAATATTCATTAATGTTTATATTATAAAATAAATTGTTTTAAGATGATTAAACAATGGCAAATTACCACTGACTGCGATTAAATTTTAACGGTTGGTTGTAGCACCCTTTTGCCTAGTTATTTTACTTTAACTTTGAGAACATACATGTAATTAAAAAATAGAAATTAAAAAACTTCTAAAAATTAATAATTGAAAAGAAAACGCACTTACAAAAATGTAAAAACATATCAGGTCTAAGATTTTTGTAATTTATCAAAAAGTATCTTGAGATTATTTTGCTAATATTATTTGACATTTTATATTTGTATTATTACATATATATATATGTGTGTATTCATATTTTAAGTTTTTTGTTAAAGTATTTCAAATTTTATGCAGTTTTAATAGACACTTCCCATTAATTTATTTAAAAAAAACTAAATTATTTAGTAATATCATATATATATATATATGCATTATAAATTTATTAGTAATTTTAATAAATGATATAACTCTAAATTTGAATGCAAGAAGGAAGTGTATTAAGAATGGAAATCCACGGCAAATTAGCGTCAATGATGATTAATACCTCATTTGATTGCATAATTTGGTCAAAATAAATAAATAACACACACACACTCACCCCACTCATATATATATATTATTAATGCAAAAGAAATGTGTCTACATATTTAATGTTTTACATTATATCTTAGTTTAATTCAGACATTTTAACGGATAGAAGCATATTGGTGAATTTTCAATGATAATAATATATATTCAATTTATTTTCTGCAATTTTAATATCAGATTTTACAATAATTATATACATATAAAGAACCTTGCCAGGTGTTTAAAACAATTGAATCCTACTAGTTTTTCTAATAACTATTAAAATATTATAAAGTGGGTTTCAAAAGGTCACTTAAATTTTCTGCGCTGGTTCTTTTTAAAATTCACATGGAGGTATAATTTTGCACGCAAGATTGCCTAAACCTTTTACATTTCTTTAACCTAAGCAATTGATTCTAAAATGGAAAAGAACAAATAGATTAAAGAATAATAAAAATATATGCTCCTATATTTACGCTATACACTTCCAATATGGATTTGTGTGTGCACGTGTGTATATATATTTAATTTTTTACATATTAAAAAAATTATCTCATAAATAGTCAAATATTTGCAGGTGGTAAAAGATATTATTTCTTTTCAATAAAATTCAATTTAACAATAAATAAATAAAATGTATTTATTAACAAGCCACAATTTAAACTCTCATTTCTAATGCATTAAATATTTTTTCCCTTCACTTTTGTATACAATGATACTATTATAATTTATAGAAAGTTTGTAATCTGTTATTTGATTAGAACAAGAAGCCAATTTTTTTTCCACTGCTTATTTACTTTAGCTTTCTTCTAAACTATTACAATTGAGGCTTCTCTTCTATTCAAATTATTTTTTAGAGCACTAAGTTTTGATTTCATTACATTGCAAACAGTTTTTGACATAGCCTTAAGAATTATTTTCTTTCTTCCTTTTTGCCGTGTCAGAGAGAACTTTTCAATAGCTTGCATTATTACAAAAGACTTCTTAGGTACACCAGATGGTTGTAAAACTACTCTGCATTTTTTACCTGAATAACAAAAGACAAAAATCATATTTTGGGCTTGAAATGGTTGGGTCTAATATCTTGTTTCTTCATACTGTTTAAGTTTCATAATTTTTCCATTAATTTTTAAATTTGATATGACAAATTGCATATGCCAACAATCTGTTATCTCTAATAATATGCTCTGGATTGTAAATTTTCTATAATTTTATCAATAAAACCCCTCACATATTTGGTTAATGGGTGTAAAGGATTAGTCAGAAAATGGGGTTTTATTCAAATTTTGGATTAACATTGTTTTCAAATATCTGTATATTTGAGTTTCAAATTTATTTTTAAGTATCTTTCTTAAGCCAATACAAATCTGTTTTAGATTATATAAAAGTTCAGTTTATTATAAAAAGGTTATCTATAAAAATAGATTTAACATATACGATATATTTTTTGTGGAATAACTTTAATTCAAAATATTTTATGATTTATAAATAAATCAAAAATAAATATATTTTAAACATTAATTAAATTGTTATATAACTGATATTTTTTTAGAAATGTTATTTTATTTAGGCCATTAGTCCTATTTATTAATTTATTGCTTATTTATGCATATTAACAAAGATATTTAGTCGTATTTCTGACCCCTCATTTATAATTTATCGCATTAGTAAATATATATGTGTGCGTGTATTTAACGTATGCTAAATTAAATATATACATATTGTGTGTTTGTATGAGTGTATATCAAATTTTTATAGTGAATAACGATTTCGTAATTCTAAAAAGGTTTGGGAAAAATTAATCCGAGCCTATTTTCTTGGTTTTTCCATCCATTCCGAACAAAAATTATTACAAATTTTGTATACAATGTACATTATAAAACAATAATAACCACATTATAAGATTATGTATATATTAATTTTTAAAATAATATAAAAATAGAACGCAATTCAAAAATAATAAAATATGAATGTCCATACCTTACATTCACAAAACATCTAATCATCATCATAGTTGTCAACCATTATGAATCCACTGCAGGATGAAAGTCTCTCCAAATTCAATTCATCTTCTGTGATCTTTAATCTTTTTTGTTAACATCATCCCCACACTTTGTTATTTCTTGCACTCATCTCACATGTGGTCTCTTTCTGTGTCTTTTACAATATCTTGGAATCCAATTTAAGATTTCAATTGTCTATCTCTTTCGAACAATTCTAGCAACATGTTCAGCTCAACTCCTCTTTTATCTTTTTATTGTTTTAATGATGTGAGTAACACCTGTTTTTTTTCTTACCAATGTATTGAGTTTTTGATATTTTCTTGTTATTCCTAATATTCATCTCTCCATACTTCTTTGAGTGGTCTGAAGTTTCTGCATTGCTCTTCTATTAAGTGTCTGAGTTTCAGATCCATAAAAAAGAACTGGTAAAACCCATTTATTTAAGACTTTTTTCAATCACACTGACATATTTCCTTTTAATATTAAATTATTTCTACCAAAAGGACTCCAACCAAATTTAATTCTATGATTAATTTTATCCATTATGTTTCCATCTGTAGTAATAATCTGACTGAGGTATTTGTAGTTGTTAACTTCTTCTAACTCATCATAATCAATCTTTATTTTCATCTTTTGGAAAAAATCCATTGAACATTACTTTAGACTTTTTAACATTTACCTTTACTCCTACTTTCTTACCTTGATCTGATAACTCTTAATTTTCTGGAAGATCAGAAGCATTATTTGCAAAAACAACTACATCATCTGCAAAATCTAAATAACTTACATCTCCATTTACTTTTATTCCTTTAGCTTCCCATTTTAATTCACAAAATACTTCTTTGAAGCACTGTTTTAAAAAGTTTTGGAGGTATGGAATCAACCTATCTTACACCATTCTCAATGTTAACTTCTAGTATCATCATGTAATCTAATTGTTAGTATTGCATTTTTGTAAATTGTCTTTAAAATATGACAGCATAGGTGGCCTAGCTGTTAGCATAACTGCCTTTCAAGCAGCTGGCCCAGGTTCACTTCCCAGTCAATGCATTTGACATATGAAAAAATATATACCTTGATGATTCAATGCCTTAATCACAGAAGAAATGCTTATAGAATCAAATGCTTTTACATTATCTACAAATTCAAAGCATAATGGCAACTCATATTCATTGTTCCTTTCTATAACTTCTCTCAATAGTTGGATATGATCTACTGTACTAAAACTACTTTTAAATCCAGCTTGTTCTTTTGGTTTGTAGAAATCCAATGTTTTTTATAGATGAGTTGTAATTATCTTGGTAAAATTTTTGTATAAAACTGATAAAAGACTAATAGGTCTATAATTTCTAATATCCTTTTTATGATCTTTTTTAAATATTAATATTAATACTGCATTCTTGCAATCATCTGGTCCATCTTTATCATTCAGATATTTCGTATATAACTTTGCTAAAACTTTTTCCATTTCTTCGCCTGCTTCTTTTAATATATCAATTATAATTCCATCATTACCTGGAGCTTTCCCCTTCTTTGATGCATGTCTCACTTTTTCATTTAATATCCTGGAAAATTCAGAAGATATAATAGCTGTAGGAGGAAATTGTTCTTTATTGCTATATAATCCTTTGATAGAACTCTTTTACCCATTTCATGATGTCATCTTTCATTTTAGTAATAGTTCCATCTTTTTTTTCTTATTGCAGATATAAGTTTCTTACCAATTCCAAAATGTTGTTTTACACTCTTGAGACTTTTATTCTCTTTTACAATTTTTCTTGCTAGTATACAATTATACTTTTTTATATCATTATCAACCCTTTCTTGCATCATTTTGTAGTTAATAAAATTAATTATATTTGCAACACTAATTTAATATTGGATTCACATCAGTAGTAAATTTAAATAAACTTATAAATAATTTCAAGATTAAGTAAGTAGGAATAAACATTTGAATGTTGTATGCATACATTTTAGAGGGAATAAAAGCTAAACTCCAATTATGCATTATCCAATTTTACTGACATTAATAAAAAAGAACCAAGAAGAGAAGATGGACATTAAGTCTGCATACTAAAACATGAGAATGCAAATGACATATTTTTACCCAGGAAACAAGATATATGTAAAGAATAAAATGATAGAAGAAGGATAAGTTAAAGGGCATAGGTTATTGCAAATACAAATTATATAATGAACTCAAATAGTAGTAAAATTAATACACCTTACAAATTAATTGAGATGAAAAATTAGAAACTATAATATCAGCATTGTTTAAATAAAAATAAAATTTATTAAACCGAATAAATTACTTCTGTTTACAATGATTTATAATTTGCATACATTTTGTTCCATGGAGTTACTGAAAATGTAAGAAGTGTTACCTACATGGGTTGACATAGTTTTCCTGAAATTCTGTGATAATGGTGTTTTAGTTGCATTTATATATTGGATTATTTCCATCATCTAACATTAAGTATTAAAGGTTTTTAAAAAAATTAACATTATTTAAATATTCCAATTACATTCAGTTGTTATTAAAAGCACACAGGTTGGTTTTATGCACAGCATTTCAAGTGGTATTATTCTCTCATCTTCAGGTGTTGCTGTTTGACAGAAAGACTCAATTGGGTTGTTGTCAATCAGCTCCTGCACACAACCTGATGTCACTGTTTCCATGGAAAAGCACAGAAATATACTGCTCATGTGGCCTACAGAACATTTCTGTTCATATTGGCTGCTAAGCAGCTTTTGAGCTTTGCAATACTATTGCACACTTCACAAATAGCTACAGTATGATGTGAGGATGTGTAGAATTCCAGTTGTCCTAAGTCTTTGCATGTGCATTCGAAGAACTTATTTTTTATATGACCTGACATAGTTTTAGATAGTATTAATTATAAGACAATTTTATATGACCTGACATAGTTTTAGATAGTATTAATTATAAGACAAAAGACATGCTTTCGTATACATATTTTTAAGGTTAAACGAATTTCAAAAGTGTACGTTCCAGCATTATATAGAAATCACACGTAAAAGGTACTTTGCACAGGGACAGCTATGAGACTTTCAAAGCATAAGCTTGGCTTGATCAGAAGGGAATTTTCAAATCTAATTGTGTTTCGTAAGTTGTTTTAAATAGTGTTGAATTTTTTTTTTTTGATTAGATGTTAATTGAAAAAAGGAAATATTAGATTTTATTAAATAATTTTGTTTTTAAAAATGTTGTGTATGTTGTGACAGATGATCCTTCAGATCAGCAAAACCATCAGATATCCCTCCCTGCCAATTCCAGCACTATGTGCTGAGATGGATAATGTTTTAAAAATTGTCTTGCATGTGACAGACAATCCTTCAGATCAGCAAAGACATTGGATCCCCCTCCCTGTGAATTCCAGCGCTACACACTAACATGTAGTAGTGTAAAAAAAGGTAAATTGTAAATCAGCCTGGTAACCTTATATCTACTGGTTTTTGACTAGCAACAGTGACATCAGGTGGTATGCAAGAGCTAATTGATGATAACCCTCAGTTGTTTGGAGTGTTGCCTTAAAATTCAGTATTCAAGAATCTAAGAGTTCAGGTTCATTTCCCATGCTAGTACTGTCACTGGTCAAACCATGACACCTGAAAAAGAGAGGAGAGATATATCATTTGAAATATTGTAAATATACTAGCCTGGGTGCTATTATTAGCAGTTGAATGTAATTGGAATATTTAAATAAAGTTTAATTTTTCTAAAAAACATTCAATACTTAATGTTAGGTGATGGAAATATCTCCATATATAAATACAATTAACACAGTTTGTTTTTTATATTCACAATAAACTGATAGTCTATTATGAAGTGATCAGTGTGTATGCACACACAGAGCTTCATGTTAGTTATTGAAAATAGTATACATCTATAGATTTTTAAAACTCAAATATCTAATTTTTCATTTTTTTCATTTTTATTTGTTTGTTAAAAGGAATAATATACAGATGCATGTGTGTATCTTGGTGAATGAGAGGATGTCTTGTTTTATTGAAATGCATTTTTTATATATATTTAGAAAGAAAAATATATTTTCTTTGTCTTATATATTTGTCCTAAAAAGGTGATTCTTTCCTTGCGAATAATATTTTTATGGTTCTGTTTTTTTTTTTTTTTGGAAACATTCCGAAAAATGTAGTTGCATGGAAGTGTTAATTTATTTTCTCATCTTTAAGACCATTAAAAGGCAATTAAGATTTTCATACCTTGATATAATCTTAACAGGGTTGTGTCAACTGTTTTAGATCAAAGATCAACCCAGCTAGTTGCATGGAAGTGTTGACTTATTTTCTCATCTTTAAGGCCTTAAAAATGCAATTAAGATTTTCATACCTTGGTGTAATTTTAACAGGATTGTGTCAATTGGTTTAAATCAAAGATCAATCCAGTGGTCTCTTTTCATTTCTAACCAAGGCAGTTATAGTATAGGTATTAAAAAAATATAGAGAACAAAGAGTTGCTTAGCAAAAGTTTTTATAAATACTGGGCTAAATTTTCGAGAAGGCAGTCAAAGTCAAGCAGTGAAAGAATAAAAATAAAGTTGTGGGCAGTGAAAAAAGTTTTTGTTTTAAGGCAAAAAGTTTTTAAGAGTCGAAGTGACTCTCTCTAAAGGACCAATTGTCTATATTTAAGTGGAGAATAGATCCTTGCTATGGTCTGTGAGTAGGAAAAAAAATATATGTCGAGTAATGCTATGCAGACTGCCAGATGGATATTTTATCAGTCCTGGCGATACGAGATAGCCATGATTTTCTTTGAACCGATGAATGGGTAGACTCTATAACAATAGGGATTCAAAGCCCATGCTCTATTATTTCCTACACAAGCCAAGCTGAATGCGGATGTGTTATCATAGGAACATATACATATATTACTGCTCGACAAGGAGATTGGCCCATGTTTGCCAATGCTAATAATATAGCCAGCACAGGATTCAAACCCAGATGCCACTGAATGCTGTAATTAGATTTCTTAATCATACCTGTTGTTAATGCTGTGTGAATAGATAAACCATATTTATCATATAACTATTAATAATTAAGGGAGCTAAAATTATGTTTTGGTCCATAACTCCTGCTGGGAATACTAACAGTAAAATATAATAATAATAATAATAATAATAATAATAATAATAATAATAATAATAATATATATATATATATACCCCTATGTATGTAAACACACACATAAATTTATTATATATATCAATTTGGCCTCTAACTTAATATAACCAGGTATTGTGTTTACTTTCCAAAATTGGCATATTAATTTTATAGTGGCATATTTCTTGATAAAATATCATTCTCAATATAAAAATTTGTTATATGCTGACACATAATAATACTGATTATTTACTATGTGTGTAACTATCATTTCTGGTTAATTTATAATTGTTGTTTTGATTCACAATTGTTGTTGTCATGAACTCCAGTATGACTTCATTATGATGTACACACACATCTAATACTGATGTTCATTTTGTAATTGTTATATTTAATAGTTCATAACCTTGGTTGTCATTATTGACAGGTGACTTCTTTGTAAAAAATCATACATTTATCCTAGTGATATCTAAATGCTGTACTTTTGTAAATAACTTATGTTTGAATATTGTAATTCTTTGTAAAATCATATATTTATCCTAGTGATATCTAAATACTGTACCTTTATAAATAACTTATGGTTGAATATTGTAATTCTTTGTAAAAAATCATATATTTATCCTAGTGATATCTAAATTCTGTACCATTATCAATAACTGATAATTAAACATTGTAATTATTATTTCTTGGTTTAAATGTAACCCCATACATGGATTATAATAAGATCCAAACATGGTTATTATTATTTATATTTTTTAATGAATTGTGTTAATAAATTGTATATATCTATACCATTGTCATGTCATTCTCTGGTTTATCATATCCACTCAACCACATCCACACTTGATTAAGTCATATATGTATGTATCCAAACCCAAAACCTGTGAAATATTAAAAAAATATTTTGAGCTATGATTAAATTAATAAAGTCTAGTGCAGGATAGGCTAAGTTTGAATTGAGTGTCCTTGTTTCCACCCTGACCATCGGGACCAAAGAAAAATGATGACCATTAGTAGTATCAGGAGGGTTGGTTGGATAGTGGAGATTTTGGAGCACTGGCAAATAGGTTAAAGCTTAGTACTGTTCCGTGACTACCATATCCCAAACATACGGGGTTTGAAGTATTTTTGCTAGGTCTCTAAATCTTGTTGGCTGATCACATGATTCTGACCATTACATCATTATTTTTTTTTTTCTGGGCTTGGCTGCCCAACATGAGGCTTCTATTATATAAACTCACACACCCTGAACACCTGAGTGATAATTTTGATTTAAAAATTTTTTTATGTAAAAATAGGTAGAGATATTTTTCAGGTTTAATGCCAATATGAGGCAATTGGATTTAGTCACTCACTTCCATAAAAGATAGAGATTGTTTCTCAAGCCTGTTACATGGGTGTTGATGTTGTATTGGATTGTGTTTTGGGGACATGGTGCCCAGAGATAATCTTCGAAAAAGAAATTTTTTTTTTCGGGTTACTCTAAATAAATTTTGTCATCAGCCAGGATTCCAATAATCATTGTGGATATTACTTTGGTGTGTGGATTGATGATGATGGGAGAACTGATGTGGATATAAACAAAAAGGGGATGACATTGGGGTAATAGAGTGTGATGATTGTGTGAAAGTTGTCATTTTTATTATTAGCAGTTTTCTAGGTACAGCAGAACAAGCAACTTTTAAACAAGGGTGCAGTGACTAGGCTTAAGAGGGTAAGAGAAATTTTTATATACTTTATATATATATATATATATATATACAAATTTGTTTTGATTTATTTTTGTGGTACATGTGATATTTATGTCAGTTGAATAGTAGGTAGGAAGGAATGCACTTAGGATGAATATAAGGCAGGGAACAGGCAGCACATGGGAATTATGGGGAAAAGGATGAAGATGCATAGAAGAACAGAGGAGGGGAAGGTATAACCTTTTATAAAAATTTAAAGTAATAGTATAAAGAGAGAATTGTTTAAAATAGATAGTTATAGTAAGCAAGCCATTGTGTTTAAGCAAAAATAGAAAGGAAGGAAAATAATGGAGATTGACAAGGTACAAGAAATGTATGAAGTGGAGCCATATGGGAGTAGTAGCACCGATGAGAGTCCCATGGAGGAACTGATGACAGCTGAGGAGATTAAAAAGCCATCTCTGTTTCCAAAGGACCAAAACCAAGAGGAGTATCTGAGGATTCGAGACCTATACCAGCTGATGATCATGAACATACAGAGTAAAAAAAGGAAGAGGAAGACAGTAAGAGAGCAGAAGACATGAATAGTGAATTTTCTAAGATAGCAGAGAAAATAAATGAATGCAGTAAGAAAGCAGAGGAAGCTCAGAGAAATATGGATGACTGGTGGGGAAAAGGTCAAACAGAGAGGGAGGAGATTAAAGAGGAATGCAGAAAGGGGGCTGATAAAATAAATAAAAGAGTAGATGATCTGGGAAATACCCTACAGAAGGACCTGGAGACCATCTGGAATGAGACACAAAGTGTACAAGGTCATCAGCAGGAAGAAATAAGGACTTTGCAGTACAACCAAGGGGAAATCATTGAAAAGGTTTTGAATTTAAAGGAAGAGGTGATGAAATTAAGGGAAGGGGCAAATGAGTCCAAGAATAAACAAAGGTATACTCATGAACAAAGGTATGCTCAGGAGGTGGCAATCAAAGCCACTGGACAAAGTGAGATTATCCAGAAGGTATTGGCTGTAAAGGTCAAGGCAGAACTGATTCCCAACATGGGGGTGAAAACCAAAAAGGTGTCTCTACTGGACAAGAAAAACATAGAATATTTAGACCAGGTCTTCAGGGAGGAATCAAATCAGGGTTCCATGGGTTTGATCACCATAAGAATAGGGGGCCAGGATCTCAGGCCAAAGTAATACTCACCACTGACTTGGTGACAATGGAGAAAGAGAGTACCCAACATTTAGCCAAATTTATCCAGATCAGGACATTCAAAGGGGAAATAGATGAAAGTCCACTGATGCATTTGGATAGTTTGAGAGAATTTTTCTTTTTTCACAGGTGTGGAGATAGGTAGAAAATAGCCATTGCCAGTAACCATTTACAAGGGTCAGCCTGTGACTTGTGGAAGAGCTTCCTACAAAACCTGGACCTTTGAAGACTACCATGCTGCAGCATTGAAAAGGTTCTGGAGTCAGGAGTGACAGGAGGATATCCAGCAGCAAGTTTTCCAGGAGAAATATGGGGTGACAAAGGCAGAGAGCCATACCCAGTTTTTTCTTCGTCAGGTTGCTTGCCTGAGGTCTTTGACAGCTTTTCCTATGTCTGAGGGACAGAAAATTCATGCTATCTGGCATAACATGCCACCACAGGTGCAACATATCCTGTTAAGCTGGAAGAATGATAATGTGGAAGAAGTAGCAGAATTACTAACAATCATAGATTTTGGCAACCTGGCAAGACAGCCATCAGAGAAAGTGAAAAAAGTGGAGGCCCCGAGAATACAGCTGGCAATGATGCATCGGCATCCTACACATAATACACCTAATGGTCAAGAACCAGGACAGATGGGTCCAAAGAGAGGTTATTACCCTCAGTTTCAGGGAAACAAATAAGGGCTTCATGAGCAGGTTCTAATCAGCAAAGGCCCAGTGGACAAAGGAACCATAATAAACATTCAACTACACCAATATCAACCATTGTCTTGGAAGGAAAGGAATCTTCATACGATCCTAGGTTTCAATCATGTCCTATGATAATGATCAAAATTGGAGATTTGGTGACAAGGGCTCTTTCGGATACAGGAAGTCATGTCTCATTGGTATCCAGGGAGTGGTTTGCTCTGCTGAATGATCAGGGAAATGCAATCCCTACATTTCCCATCAGGGCAGCTCAGATAACCTTTGCCAATGGGCAAATGGCAAGGATTGATGCTTTTCAGATCTTGTTAGAGATGACTGTGGGAAGGAAGAATATTGAACAAGTGTTTTTAAATATGGGAGGTTTGGTCCAAGATATGGTTTTGGGGTCAGATTTCCTACAGCAGAACCAATGTATCATCAATTATAATTTAAGTGTATTGATCTGTGGGGAAGATAATATTAGACTCGAAGGTGCTGGGGAACTTCAGGTGTCTCGAGTGAGATGCTTGCAAGAGGGCTTGGACCTGCAGATCCTACAACAAAAGATGAGGGAGTCAACATTGGCAACTGATGCAGAGAGAGAACAGTTAGGTAAATTGCTCAAGGATAATACTATGGTGTGCTCAGGTATGCCAGGGGTCATCCAAGGATGTGTTCGCAGAATTCAGGTTAAAGAGAAGACTCACTTTCAAACCCAAACTTATCCCATTCCCTTCCAGTACCATATAATAATCCATTAGTGCTGGTAAAGGAAAAGGATGGTACTATTCGATTGTGCCTAGATGCACAAAAACTCAACAATAATCATACCCGAGAGGGACTTTCCACCACCCATGATGGAGGATTTAATGCAGTTGGCCAATAAGGTGTTTACCACCTTGTATTTAACCTCTAGTTACTGGCAGATCATGTTAGACCAGAGAGACAGACAATATCCTGCCTTTAGGTATGCAGGACATAGTTATGTTTTCAAAAGGATGCCCTTTGGGCTCATAAATAATGGGGAAGGTCTTATTAGGTATCTGGACCATGTCCTATCAAAAGAAGTGAAGAAAAATTTAGTGTGCTATGTTGTTGATGTAGTAATAGCATCAGATAGTACTGAGGAGCATTTGGTATACTTAAAAAGATTTTTTCAAGAGTGCAAGGAGAAACATATCACTGTAAACCTGGGCAAGAGTTACTTTGCAATGAATGAAATAGTATTTTTAGGACATGTGGTCAACAGACAAGGGGTGAGACCTTACCCAGATAAAATTGCAGCCATTAGGGAATTCCCTAGGCTTGAAACACAGAAGCAAGTGCGACTTGGGGCTCTGCTACTTTTATGGTAAATTTTACAAGGAATTTACCAAGGACACCAAATCATTTGTGGACCTTTTGAGGAAAGAAAAATGGTGGAAGTTGTCAGGTGACCAAGAACAAAGCTTCAACCTTATAAAGGAAAACTTTTGGCAAGGTTGTGATGTTGCACCACCCAGATTTTATGTGGCCATTTTATTTTCAAACAGATAGAAGCAAGAAGGTATTGGGTGTAGTCCTGTTCCAGATTGATGAGCAAGGATGGCACCGGGTGCTCTCTCTCTCTCTCTCTCTCTCTCTCTCTTTCTCTCTCTCTCTCTCTCTCTCTCACTTCGGGGTGCAGAATATAACTATACCATCATGAAACAAGAAACCTTGGCTATTGTGTGGGCCTGTCATAAGTTCCGTCAGTTTCTGGTAGGCTCTGAGGTGATCATTATCACAGATCAAAGTGCTTGGAGTTCCTAAATCAGGGGTACTTGACTAACGACCGCTTGATTCGATGGAGCCTCTTCCTGCAGAGATTCAATTACAGAGTAATTTATTGCTTTGGTTCAGAAAACATATTGGTTCAGAAAACATAGTGGTGGACATCTGGAGTCGCCATCCTATTAAAATAATCTCACATAATTTGACATTAGATAATGCCAAGGTGGCTGCCACCACAACAGTAATAGACAAATCAGTGGAGCAAGATCTTAAAAACTTGCAATATTGGCAGAAGGACCCCAAATATAGCAGCATTAGGGAGGGTTTAGTGGCTCTGAAGAAAAGGGTGAATTACCAGCCAAGAGACAAAGGGATAAAGCGGTACCGAATTACTAATGGACTGCTGCAATATAAGACAAAACCCAGTGATGATTCATGGAAAATATTAATCCCTCAGAAGATGAGGGAGTGACTCATTAATTACATGCACCAATTGTATGGACACTATGTCCAAAGAATACGGAATGGCCCCTGCATCAACAGTTCACTGGGAGGGAATGCATTTAAGTATCTTTGTTGCACTAAAAGGCTGTGGTGTGTGTGCCCAGAATAAGCCTCCAAAGAGATCATATGCAGGACAGTGTCAACCCATTATACCATCAGGATGAAATTAGCTGTTACCTATTGATCACTATGCCCCTCTACCTGCATTTAGGAAGTACAGATTCCTCTTGGTCACATATGACATTTTTTCCAAAATATGTGCAGGCTTACCCAGTATGTCAGGCAAATGCTAAGAGTGTCATTCGGGTATTGGAGGATAAACAATTCCAGGAGGTGGGAAGCCCAGAACCATTCTGTCTGACCATAGGTCTGCTTTTGCCTCCAAAGAATGGAAAAGATGGGTCCAGGCTATGCAAGTAGAACACGTCTTGACATCTATTAGAAACCTGCAATCAAACCCCTGTGAGAGGATAATGCAGGAGCTCAATTGGTTGTTTCAGACTTATGTGGGAGATAAGCACCGGAATTGGGTAGATCAGACAAATACAGTTGTACAGTTATCAACCATACAGTTAATGAGGCCATTAACTTTACCCCTATCCACCTTCATTTTGGTTGTGATGGCCAATGTTTGATTAAAATCCCACTACCAATAGAGGGGGAGAAAATTAATAAAGAAGGAGACCAAAAGAAGGCCTTGAAACATCTAAGGAAAACTGCAGAAAAAAGAAGAAAGGGGGCATATGACCATACCAGTTCCAAGTAGGTGACCAGGTGTGGGTGCACACACCACATGTTAGTGACCCATGGCAGTATCAGTATAAGAAGTTCTTTCCATTATATTGTGGGCCTTTCAAGATAACAAAGGTTTATGGAAAAAATGCATTTCTCCTTCAGGACCATAAAGGCATAAGGGGAACATATAATGCTGGAGTTTAAAGCCATACCACCAGGTACCTCCAGATCTGGAAAAAAACATAGAGGGTCTTAGGAAAAAAGGGGTAATGACGGGTACTGATTTTTAAATGAATAGGGACCATGAATTTTCAAAATATTCCTTAAGTATATAGCTATGTAAATTTTTTTTGGGGGGCATATATGTAGTCAATCACTAACCATAGAATATATTAATATATTTTTGTTATAAAGCCGTTTGGTTACTCTTTCATATAAACTTCAAGGGTCTCTGCTGTAGGAAAAAAAAAGGATTTTACCAGAGTAGGTTTGATCTTTTTTTATTGTTTTTTTTTTCGTAACTTGAGGAATATGAAGTGATCAGTGTGTATGCACACACAGAGCTTCATGTTAGTTGTTGGAAATACTGTACATCTATAGATTTTTAAAACTCAAATATCTCATTTTTCATTTTTATTTGTTTGTTACAAGGGATAATATACAGATGCATGTGAGTATCTTGGTGAATAAAAGGGCTCCTATGTATATATATATATATGTCTTCTTTTATTGAAATGTATTTTTTATATATATTTAGAAAGAAAAATATATTTCCTTTGTCTTATATATTTGTCCTAAAAAGGCGATTCTTTCCTTGCAAATAACTTTTTTATGGTTCTGTTTTTCTTTTTAAACATTCGGAAAGATCTTTTTAAACATTCGGAAAGATGTAGTTGCATGGAAGTGTTAATTTATTTTCTAATCTTTAAGGCCATTAAAAGGCAATTAAGATTTTCATACCTTGGTATAATCTTAACAGGATTGTGTCAACTGTTTTAGATCAAAGGTCAATCCAGCTAGTTGCATGGAAGTGTTGGAATTATTTTCTCATCTTTAAGGCCATTAAAAATGCAATTAAGATTTTGATACCTTGGTGTAATTTTGACAGGATTGGGTTAATTGGTTTAAATCAAAAATCAATCCAGTGGTCTGTTTTCATTTCTAACCAAGGCAGTTATAGTATAGGTATTAAAAAAATATAGAGAACAAAGAGTTGCTTAGCAAAAGTTTTTATAAATACTGAGCTAAATTTTTGAGAAGGCAGTCAAAAAGTCAAAGAAAAAGAATCAAGACCATTAAAGCCATGCAGTGAAAGAATAAAAATAAAGTTGTTGGCAGTGAAAAAAGTTTTTTTTAAGGCAAAAAGTTTTTAAGAGTCAAAGTGACTCTTTCTAAAGGACCAATTGACTACATTTAAGCGGAGAATAGATCATTGCTATGGCTGTGAGTAGTGCAAAGTTTACCTTTCCCTTTCTCTCAAAAATCTCCAGAAAAATGCATCTAAAGAAGAGGAAGAAATCCAATTGATCCCATACGTGTGCCTGAAAGAAAATGGAAAACCAACTTTGAAGCCAGTTTATCCTGAGTCCAGTAAAACCCAAGGTCGATCCAACAATGAGTGAACCAGTAGGAAAATATCTGCCTCAATCAAAGTGACAGTAATCCATCACAAGTATACACTTTCAATCTTTAAAAATATCTTTAAAAATGCCTTTTATAAAAACTTGAGAACATTTAATTTCCTCAGAGTTATAAAATTCGTAAAAGTCTATCTTAAAAAAATGTGTTTCAAAGGTACAGCTATATATATATGAGTGTTTTAATTTTTTATTATTGTTTTTAACAAGTCAATTTGAATTATAACTAGATTACTTATTAATGGTTTTAAAAAAAAGAGTGTAATGTATAATTCTAAGTGGAACAGAAGATTATTAAAAGTTTATAAATACAGCTTTTATATGTTTTATTTTGAGATAAGCTGGTATATGCCAATCTAGTCAAGTATGGGAACAAATGATATTATACTATTAAACCAATTTATGTATAAATTTGTTTGCTTTATTCCGAATCTAAAGTGGTAAAGGGGTAATGATTTTTATAATGGTAAAATAAAAAAAACAGTCAAAGTTAAATTTCTTAAATCGTGTCTAATTCTGGCTTAGTTAAAAATGTCATTTATTAAAAAAAAAGAGAGAGAGAAAAGAAATCAAATATCTGTATTAAAAATCCACCCTCTTCCCGTATATGCATAATTACAGTACCTTGGTAAAGAAATTTAAAATATAAATGAGTGTTAAAATTATTTTATTTGATTTAGATTAAGATTCTTTGTGACAATTAAGAAATGAAATAATATATATATGCATTTATTTAAGTGTTGAAATAAAAAAATAATAATAATGATAGTGCTTCTTTCTCAAGTATATAAAACGAGCAATATTACTTATTGCAAAGATATGTGTTCATTTCACTATATATATATATATATTTTAGTGATGCATGCATTTGGGGAAAAGAAATATCTCAGCAGTAGTATTTTTTTGCCTCTTTAGCATTTTATGGTTAAGATTTATATTTGAAACACTTGGGCATTTTATAGCTTATAAGATATGGTTGTCTTAAATTTCCCCATTATTACTTATTAAATACAGGTTTAGGAAAATATCTATGCAGATATAAGTTAATGCTTTTAATGGGCAAATATATCAGTGGCTTAATAGATTGATCTGTGCCTATATGGCTTTTAATAAAGAATATATGTTGAGTAATGCTATGTGGATTGCCAGACGAATATTTTACTGGTCCTGGCGATACGAGATAGCCATGGTTTTTTTTGAGCCGATGAATGGGTATACTCTATAACAATAGGGATTCAAAGCCCACACTCTATTATTTCCTACACAAGCCAAGCTGAAAGTGGATGTGTTATCATAGGAACATATATATATATTACTACTATATTTATGATTATCTTAACATATACTAGCAACTATATATTTATAATATTTTAAACACCTTGAAATATTATATAAGTAGACTGCTATTAATCTGAAACTCCTAATTGGGCTTTTTTGAATTTGTGATTTTATTTCAATGATAAATATTTCTCTCTCTATGGTTTATATTTATGTCTACATAAAATTTTTACATAGTATATTGTTCATATAATAGTAGTTTTTGAATTAGTGGTGTTAGAATCAATGATAATCTATCTGTAATTATCAATTAATTAATTTCAATTAATTATTGTAATTAATTATTATCTATCAAAACATTATGGGATTGGTGGCACTATTGTATCGAGAGCTTGCTACTATAGTTATTTATTATCTAGCTGTTCACAGATTATATTAATAATCTACACATATAAATGTATATTTACATATATATAATGGGGTCTTAGAAAATTTCAAAAAATCAGATTATTGGCAGAAACATTTGTCCAGTATGACAGGTCAATTTTTTCATTGAATACCACCACCATTTTAAAAAGTAGTACAATTTCTATGATTCTGTAAGTATAATAACATTAATATTATAGTATATGTATATACACAAATATATATAATAAGTAATAAAACAAGAAAATTGTGTAACTTGCTTTTAAACTTGTATTAAAATGTTCACTAGAGGGAGCTTACCAATAGCCTCAGTAATGCTTTAATTTATAAGTTCCGAAAGAGAAAGAATTCAAAATCTCTATCAGAATGTCCTCATCATTAGACCAATTGGTTTTGAGCTTATAGCTCTCCTCAGTGAGAAGCTAGGGCTCCAGACACTAGATTTAAAATACCAACTCAAAAGTCAGCACTTATCTAATAGGTTGTTATCAATTTGAAAACCTGAACTTTTCAGACATGTAAATGTCTTCAAATCCAACCTTACAAACCAAATAGCTATATAGGTCTAAATTCAGTTCAGTTTCATATTAATATCTTCAGCAATATCACATTGTAAAAGCCTTCAAGGGTACACTTATAATAATTAATAAAACAAGACACAAATTGCGTAACTTGCTTTTAAGCTTATATTAAAATTTTCACTAGAGGAAACTTACCAATAATCCCAATCAAGTTTAATTTATAAGTGCTGAGAGATAAAGAATTCAAAATCTTAATTAGAATGTCCTTATCCCCAGACCAATTGGTTTCGAGTTTATGGCTCACCTCAGTGAGGAGCTAGGACTCCGGACACTAGATCTAAAATACCAACTCAAAAGTCAGCACTTATCTAATACATTACTATCAATTTGAAAACCTAAATTTTTCAGTCATGTAAATGTCTTCAAATTCAGCTTTACAAACCTAATAGCTATATGGGTCTGGACACAGTTGAGTTTCACCATATATTAATAGTCTCAGCAATATAACATTGCAAAAGCCTTCAGGGATACACTTATGTGTCTAAAAAATTCAGTTTTTCAAATTGATCAGTGGTGATTTTTGAGTTGGTATTTTAGATCTAGTGTCTGGAGTCCTAGTTCCTCACTGAGATGAACCATAAGCTTGAAACCAATTGGCCTGGGATGAGGACATTCCAATAGAGATTTTGAATTCTTTCTCTTTCAAGTTAAAGCTTGATTCAGGCTATTGGTAAGCTCCCTCTAGTGAACACAAATATATATATATATATATATGTGTGTGTGTGTGTGTGTTGAAAGACCTAATAGTATAGTATTTGGCCTCAACATTTCTTATTGTATAGATATATATTTTTAAAAGTGTATGTGACACATAGCACAGAATGAAGTAAATAAGGTATGATGTTTATCCATGTCTTAGTTTTCCTATATATATTTTTTATATTTTAATTTAATGTAGGCTAGTAGTTTCACATTAATGTTCTATTTTTTTATAAATTCTTTCAACATTTGCATGTTGTTTATTGTGCTAAAACAAAAAAATAAACAAAAAATTATAAGAGTTAATCTGGTCATCATATATAATTACACCATACACCAGCCAAATCACATTTTCACATACAAACACATTTTGCTGTTAACAATGTTATATTTAATTGTAGTCTTAACATTATTAGTAAAATTTTGCTAGGTATAATAGGCATGTTTTTTTTGGTATGTGATATATATATATGTAATATTCAAATAGTAAAATTCACATAAATTATAGTTATTTTATTAGAAGTTTTAAAATAACAGAATTGTGGGAGAACTAAACAAAATTGAACTGTGGGTATTGTGAAAAGAAATCTCATTTTAATTATTCAGTGTTATATAGTTGATAAAGACTACAAGATGTATAGTCGAAAGTACTTCTAATAAAATAACTATAATTTATGTGAATTTTACTGTATTTTAATAAATATATTGATTTGAATATTACATATATTTTGGAAGAATACAGACATCAAACCTAATTTATTATATATATATATATATAATAAAATAAATTCAATTAAGAGTATGTAGATATTATCAACAATACGATAGTTATTATAATTATTTATGGTATATATATACATTATAATGTATTCTTATACATGAGAGAAAGATAAATCTTCAATATACGTATTTCATACTAAACCAGAATTCATCAGTTGGTTCAGATATAATCCCACACATATATATATAATTGATGCTCAGTTTATATTAATGTAGCAAATCTTCAAAGCTTAATGGGTAAGCTTCAATATTCTCCACCCTCCAACTTTTTAGCCATTCATATCATTGAAAATCTGATGGTGGAATGCTCAAAGCCCTTTTCAATGTGACTTAAGGTCATCTTGGGTATGACAATGATATTAGCATTAACAAGGGCTTTGATCATTTCATCATCAGATTTTTTATGATATGAGCTTGTCCTTTAAACTTTGAAGATCTGCTATCTTAATATGAACTGTTCACTGATTATAAATATATGTGTGAAAGATTATGATCTGGACCAATTGGTGAGTGCTGTTTCAGCACAAAATACATATATTAGAGATCATTTATCTTTTTCATATTTATGTGGCCATGTGTATCAGTTGCACAGGATGGAGTGAATAGCTGTAGAGAGCTTGAAGTGTCTGAGTTCAAATCCCTTCTAAATATATATATATATGAATCTCATTTAATTTACTTCATAAATCATTGTTACAATACATTACAGATTTTTAGCATAAAAAAAATATTTTTGATATTCTAAATTAGGATGTTATTGAATCACCTTTACCATAAATTATAATTTTAAAAGAAGGTAGTGTAGTGTTCATATAAATTAATAAAGTCTTAATAAAATAAAATGACCGGTAAATATAATGGTCAATGCACACACAAAGGCATTTTTGTCTTGAGTTCAACCCCAGTAATGGATTGATTTAAATTTTAAATTGTAAGATCACTTAATTTTAAAGTCTTAACAAATAGTTTTAAAAAAAGGCTTATTGTGAACTTCTAGTTACTGAGATAGTTCAAAAATAACAAGTAAGATGAGCCTTAAAACGTTAAATAAAAATACATATTAGTACATAACTGCTCATGACATCTTTGAATATTGTAAAAGTACAAATCTATCTTCTTTTATAATCCAGTAAATCTTTATGCTATAAAGTCGTAGATTACTGAATGCATCATTCACTAAACCATATAATTGATCTGCTTATCTGTGTTTGCCAAACGAAGCATCTCATGACTGTCTCTGTTGCTCGGAGTATTTGAATTAGAAACAGTAATTTATTCTGCAGAGCCATCTATTGTAAGCTTAATCAATCAATAAATTTTGCATAATAACACATTCGATTCCCATATTAATTTATCCTTGTTGTTTGGAAATTATTAAATATATGGTCATGTGTATCGGTTGTATAAGATGGAGCAGATGACTGAAGGAAGCTTTAAAGTCTGGATTCAAACCCTCTTTAATTACATCTAGCTTAAATATATGTACTATATTTGCATTTAAAAAATTAAACATATATTCTTTAACTATTTCTATTCATAAAGTACAATTATATATATAGTAAAATTTTAAAAAAAGCAATTAACATTCAAATTCGTAAAAGTGTTAATGTCCTGCATATTTGTATAAAATGATGTTGTGGTAGATATTGAAACAAAGCCAAGGATTAGTCAAGCGTTGGTAGCCGAGAGGTCATCGCACCCGCCTTGCAAGCAAGTAGTTGGTTGCAGACGGGTGTGGGTTCGCGTCCCGGTCGATGCTATGACATATGAGAAAAAAAAAGCCAAGGATTACCTCCAACTCTGTCACTTTTGACCCTTGAACATTTTATGAAATCCTGAGCAATAAAACCATTTGATAATTTAGTTTTATTTAGCTAAGTGTTACCAAATTATTTTTAGTGCCTCATTGTTCTCGCATTTGGGGAGGGTTTTTTTTTTTTTTTTTACAACAATGAGGAACAAATATTGAGATGAAAAAAATATCGTAATGCTAACTAAGTGCCAGCCTATATATAATTATGCAGGAAAATTAGCTTTGGTTCAAAACCTTGGAATGTTTGAGACAAATAAGGGGGGATGCTGGAGGTGTAGTTGCAACTCAAATATTTATAATGATGATGAATAATAGACAGAAGCAAGTCCAAGGATGTGATCTAGTGTCCATTAATTACTCTTATTTACAATAAATCGTTCTTCCATAGTGCAAATAATTGCTCTTAATGAAGTTTACCTATGTATTATTGATATAAATATGTAAGTATATTTTAAAAGTGTGAATTGTAAATAATATAAAGCAAATAATCTACTTTCATTTATTTCAAGTTGTATTTTACTGATATTATCTTCACTTTGGAAGGGGCGGGGGAGTCGTATGTTATTCTGATATTTGTACCAGTATTCAAATCAACTGTAGTTTATAAAATCTTTTGTAAAAGCACATATTTTCTTTTCTTTTTTATAACAATTTTGATTTCATTTAAAATGTCTAAATATTAATATGCATACCTATTATTTTTATTCTACGTTCATTTATATATATACTTATCTGCAGTGACTTTTATAAATTAAAAAAAAAGAAGCTTTTTTCGAATAAATATAATAATAAATTTTAAAAAAGCTAAAATAATGGAATTTAAAAAAAAGCTACATAAAAAAAATACTTTTTTATTAATTAATATTATTTACAGTAATAGATAAATATACTTATCGTCATTTTGCAGTAATTATGAGATCAGTAAATTAGCATCTCATTGGGAATGTCCAAACATCAGTAAGCCTATTAATATTTTTTATTAGTCATTTATTAGAATAGAGATTAACCATTTAATGCATATTTCAGTAGTGCAATTTTCACTACATCACCTTACGCACGGTAGAAACTGGTTTCTAACCGCTTTTAACATCTTATGGAGGGATAGTCTAAAAAATAACTTGTCTATGTTGTATATATCGCTGATGTGTTACTTGTCATCTCCATTAGTTTATATAAAATGTCAAGTTGAATTTTTATTCCAGCTATCTACTATTAGTAATATAAAAATTAACTGTTGGAAAATTGAAATATGCAGAATAACAATAATATTATCATAACATCTGTTAAAATTTAATTATTTATAGTAAAAGATTATAAATGAATAAATATAGATTGTTTTATTATTACTGATATAAATATATAGAAAATTGTATGTATATACATACATTATTTAAATGTTGCCAATGTAAATATAAACAAATTATAAAAAGATATATATATTTCTTTTCTTTTTTAATTTCTACATATAGCTTCAGCTTTCTTAAAATTACAGAACGGGATAAGTCAAGCAATCAATTTAATTTTAATTAAACATTGTAAATAGTTTGAGAAAATACCACAAAATAGTTTTTCTTAAGTAAAAAGACAACAGCATTTGAAGCATTACAATATAAAAAAATAAACTATATATACGTCAGTATGTATTTTTGTTTTTATAAGTCAGTGTGTATCATACTAGGAAATACATACTTTGCAAAAATTACTTCCAATTGCTCAAAAAATTATATGAGCATTAATTATTATGTTAAAAAAGTATTAAATGAAATAATTATTTCGAGTTGTAATTTTTTTATTGCAATATTAATATTTTTTTATTTTAAAAATAGTATCTTATTTTTGATATATTATGATGTATAAATAATGACTTAAAAGATAAAAAAAATCATGTTTGAGTTAATTATTCTTTGTTATTAATATTATATACACTTCTAATTTACCATAAATTTTTTTATAAGTTAGCAAAAAATTTTTCTAGTATTTAACACAATCATGATAAAATAAAACAATAAAATAATATATAAGTAATAAAAGATGTATATATCTGTAATACACACACATACTTCTACTTATTCTATTATGTTATCTGGACGAATATCATTTGAAAATGTAATCAAAATATAAAGTTACTTCTAAAGAAAATAAAAGGAATACTTACTCATATCCACAGAAAAAAGTACCTTAACATCAACTTTATAACGAAAGCTCTCAATGTGTATATAGTTCCATTACTCTTAAGCTAGTTAAGTGCAGTTTGTGAAATGACATTTCTTTGTTTAGACATGCATCACTTAACACTCTAAAAATGCAAAACTAACAACAATTGATTTTTATACATACATATAATGATTCAACAACACATATAAATTTATATATATGTGTATATTAAATTTACCACATCAAACAAGATGGAGTAAATAGGCAATAAGGCACTATTAACAAGCACTAACAATTGATTTTTCATTGCTGATATTTTGTTATTGCTTACCATTTTCTTAACATAATATATTTTAATTTTTAAAACAAATATCATAAAGGTTATATAAATTTACTTATTATAATTAAATAAAATCATAATTTTTTAAAAATATACATAGACATTTTTTTGGTTCAATAATATGATTCTGAATTTTATTAATAAGTTTTATTATTCATTTATTAGATTAGAGCTTATCCACTTAATAGATTTATTTCTGAATTCTATGTTTCTCACAATTAATGATAAAACTATATACAGCTGCAGAGTGCTATTTCAAAATCAGAAGTAAATTTATACTGATAAAAACGACAATATTAGAAAAATAAATGGACATGAAATTTTACTTTTGGGAACTAGATAATGAATAACATTAATGAAAAGAGTTAATTACGTAGTCAGTTTCTTGGGAGATTATATGATGATTGAGTACCAAATTAGGCAGGCTGAACTATATAATTTCAGATAAACAAAAGTGATTTTTTTCTATGATTATAAGTCAGCAATCATACTACTATGCTTAATCATTCAAAGTGATAATTTCATTAATAATATTTATAAATTAATAATTAATTAATTAAAAAAATAAAAATAGTAATATTAAAGATTTATTAAAATCTAACAAAACAATTTTATTTATTGTTTTAAAAAATTTAGATTTCTTTTTTGAGACAAGCAAATGATGGTATTTTAATAAAACAATACACTAATTGATCCTATGCTTATAAGAAGACAAGTTGAAGATGATGTAAATCCTGTTGGATTTTTTAAATATACTTTTAGAATATGTTATAATCAGCATGTTATTAACTTACTTGATAAAATATTTAATAACGAATGAATAGATGAATAAAAACTGAAATAATATACTCATCTTTTCATTATTCTTATGTTTTTTATTTGTTTCAAATATATTAGAGAGTAATTATTTGTAAAATGTATTATATTAATGATATGTGAATGAAGATCTGTATTTTTAAATGAAGTTTTGATTGAAAGGTTATTTCCTCTATATAATTCCAACATTGCACAGAGGCAAAAACTCTCCAGGCATGTGATATGTAGTGGTTAAATACTTCCAACATTAGGAGTAGCAACAATGAAGGCAATATCAATTGCTACAACTAACTCAATTAATTTATCTCTTAAAATAGATAATTCTGGAGTAGATTAATAGAGTTATTCTCTGCTTCTAATGCAATTAATGAATAGATAAAATTGTTACTGTTTGAAACCCATAGTGAGAAATCAAAGTAATACATATTACAAAATAAGACATCAATAAATAATGCTAACTAGAAATTATACATAAAATAATGGAAAACATTATTCTAATGCAACAACATTAGAAGGCAAAAAAAAACTACATTATATGTTTGTATATAGTCCAATATTGATATAAAAATTGTTTATTATTAATTGGATTGTATAAGATTGCGAATTGACTTTATTCATTTTAAAATGAATATGGGAATAATAAAGCATATAGTTGGATAAAATTATTGTCCTTTTGTTATTATATGTAAATGTCTAATATCTCCAATATATGTTATTTTATTTATGTGGTATTGTACTGGGAAAAATATATATGAATATATATTTCCAGTGTAGTATAAAGAGAATGTATTATAAATTGTTTAGTTTTAAATTGTGCTTTATGCAAAAAAGTGAAGCTTAGTATTATCAAGGATTTTATAAATTGTTTAGTTTATGTCAGGATTGAAGAATGGTATTTGCATTATAAATGTTTGTTGTATATAATAATTCAAAAATATTTATTTTATTAGTTGTATATTAAAAATTTTATTTGAGAGATGCTGGTTGAAATTGGATAAAAGGTTAATAAAAAGTATTGCTACAATGGGAAAAGTTATAAACAGAACAGAATAGAAAAAAACATACTCTCTCATATCTTGGCTTCAGTAGAAATGAATTTAAGTTCATTCTTAATTTTTTATGGATATAATAATGGTCTGAAAGCCATAATGTTTGGCCATTGGCCAGACAAGATCATTGAATTTGTGAGAGATGACAAGTTATTGAAAATATGCATTTTTAAAAATCAAGAAATGTTTTTTTTTTTGCTTTAAAAACAGATATTACATATTTTTCAATGATGAAATCTAAATATTAACAACAGAAAAATGTACACAAAGATTATACTCACCTGCTGATATAATTTTATGAGCTTGATGTATTATTTATGCATAAGATAGACATTGGTCAAATTTCCATAGTATTACCATGGATAAAATTAGTGTTTGTTCGCTTGTAATGTTTCATGAATTAATTAATTGCTAAATGAAAGGATATCTATATTTTATTGTCATGGATATAAATTAGTGTTTGCGCACTTATAACATTATATAAATCAAATATCTGTTAAATGAAAAGATAATTGAATATATAGTAAATAGCAGAATAAAATGTGCTTTGAATCTAATAGATTTTTGTGATATTTATACCTTTTCTGGGATAATACAACATTGTCAGATTGCAGTTTAAGGAATAGACACTAGAACTATGATACTATTTTAGAAATGCCATATTTAAAGACTATTACTCAAGTTGTTTGTTTATATTTATCATTATTATTGCAATATTTTTTTCTTTTCATTTAAAATGTATAGTATTTATTGATATAAATAGTAGTATAATTTTAAATTAAGTAGAGATCTATTTATATACCTATATTTGAATTTATACTTTACAGCATAGTAATTATTATTTTAATTTAAAATATTCACTTTTTTTAATTTATTGATTATAAAGTAATGTCACATATATCATTTATGTTATGAGTCCAAAAGTATTACATCATATTACATGTTTGTTTATTTTATTTCTTAAATGTATATTAACAAATAAATAGATTCACTTACATATATTTCTTTATTTCAATAAACTATATTTTTATATGAAATATTAGAAAAATATATATCTTGAACTCTTATGTTTAGGAAAGTATGAACATTCTATAATATATTTGTGTTACATAAATATAATTATCTTGTATTTAGTATCCAATAAGTAAAGACTGATGTGCAATCACTTATTTAAATATGAAATTAATGTCAATTGGAAACCTGTTGCGTAAAGCATAATCAGATCATATGCTTATAATATGAATGTTTATTTATCATATATATATATATATATTCATTTTAATTTATATTCATTTAATAATAAATTTTGAATTCATTTAAAAAAGTATTCTTGCTTGGTTTTCATTCACTTTTACAATGCAAATTTATTGGTTAGGCACATTTGGATGAAACAATATTCACTAATTAATTATACAACATAATTCATTAGAAGCAGTTACAAAATAGTTTGGAACCCAAACCATGGGATAGGTGTGATGTATCATTTTCTTTATACTGAATTTATTGTTTATTATCTGAACAGGTATAGATTTTTTATACAGCAATAAATTAATTGAGTTGACATTCTTAAATATTTAATAAGTAATTAAAAGCTTATTGTAATTATTTTGTTAATAATAAGTAAGAGTTTTATTAAGATGAAAGTATATACAAATTGATTTGATGATTGATAAAAGTACTAATATGATAATCATTGAAGATATGTAAAGGTAATTGCAATTAAATGTTCACATATTTTATTTTAAATTATTGTCAATTAAGGTGAACATTATATTAAGTCAGTATACAGTCAGAAGAAATAATATATTTTATTCTGTTACAAATTAGAGTGATTCGCTTTAATTATATTTAAAGTTTGTTGGTGTGGATTATAAAATTAGTTTAAATATCAAATTTTAACATTAATATTTGATAATAATAAATCTAACAACTTTTTATGTTTTGACAGTTATAGTCTAAAGTTTTAACAACCTAGCTTTATTAAACTGAAGAGTAATTGGATGTGATTTGTCAATTGTGTTTAAGTAAGTACAAAATAGTAATCTATCATTTATTTTAAATATTGTTATGACTGGATATTGAAAATCTTATAGTTGTTTAAAATATTGGTTTTATTTTATAATATTTTAAGTTGGTGAAAGTGGAAAGATATGTTTAGTTAATTGATTTTGTATTATTATTATTAAGTATTTAATCTTATTATAATTGACTTAGTTAATAAGAGTTGTTTATTAATATTAATGGGATAGTATAGCTGAATTAGTATTATATTTGATATTATATGGTGTTGTAATTGGAAATCAATTATTAAATTAAATTATCTATTTATTTGGATATCATTGATATTTTAGATCTGTATGACATATTAAAATTATTATCTAACCAATCCATGAATTATTTAATTTAAACATAAATAAAATAATGTTTGCCTTTTGGTATAAGTTTGTATAATTATAAACAATGTTTTGACTCATAAAGAATATTAAGTTTTATCTGTCTAATTTTTTACTTTTGTTTTTATTAATAGGTGGATTATATAATAACATATAATAGGCATAGATCATTATTTATAAGATAATGATATTTGGTTTTATTTCATTATCTTTAATCTGTTGCAAATAATACTCTTATTATAACATAGTTTGAAATAATGATTTTGTTTTTTTTTTCTATTTATTTTAAATACTATTTGAATTTATGAGTTTACAAAAAGATTATTATCATTGTTTTATTGAATTAAGTATTAGATCATTATTAATTGATTGATATTCAATTTATCTTAACTTATTATTTTCATTCTGTTACAAATGATCCTATAATTCATGGGCATTATTAAATTAGGATCGTTCTAACTTGGTTCATATTTTTATTCTGTTACTAATGGTGGTCAATAATAAGAGTATGACTAAGAATACTGTGTGACCCTTAATTTATTATGTTATAAATAGTGTACACTTTCAGAGAATATTTTTATTCAGTTACAAATGGTAACCAACAGTTGGGCTATATTTTTATTCAGATTATATTAAAGTTTCATTTCCCACAGTCATTATAGTTTTTCAGTTACAAATGTCTCCCAAATCTGTGAGTCATTAAAGGAAAGGCTTACACTCATTTTTATTGTTACAAATGCTGCTGCAATTTATGGGGCATCATTAAAGCAGAACCATTCTTTCATGGCTTACATATTTATTCTGTTACAAATGTCACCCAACATAGGGCTTGATCAAAAAACCAAATCAGAGAGGTCGGAGTGCCATATATAGATCTGTGGGAAATATAAAGTTATATCTTGTATACAGTAATAAGATTATATATGTAGTTATAATTTATTTTAAAATTTTTAAAAGAATTTTTTTAAAGAGTATGTGAAGAAATATTTTGTCTGTTTAAAAAAATGAATTTTGTTGCAAATTGTCATTCTTGGGATTTTATCAATGACTTAAAGGTTAAATGGACAAATATGTTATATTAGATAGTAAAATAATTTAAAGTATTGTCATAAATTTTTGTGATTAAGGAAAGGATATTATTTTGCTATAAAAGAATAAGCAAATATGGAAACCAATAATGATGAAATGTTAACCAGACCTTAAGGTGGTATTCAGGAAATGTCAAGTAAAATGATGGAAAATATGAAGATTTTAAAATAGCGAATTAAGAGAAAATATGAATAGTAAATTTGGAGATGTGGGTAATAGATTTGGAGAAATGAATAATAAATTTGAGATTCAAAGTAGAGAAAATAAAGAACCAAGAATAAAATTGAATAAGTTTGAGATCCAGAGTAAGAATTTAAAAGAAGATATCAGAGAGTTGATGGTAGAATCAGGGCAATTCCATAATAAGCTAAACTTGTTTAAAATTGACTTAAATGCCATGAATGCAAGATTTGAAGAATTCAAATATAATTTGGGTGTTAAATTAAGAGAATCTGATGATAAATGTGCCAGCAGGTTTAACAAATTGAGAGATCTATTATATATGTCACAAGAAAGGCTAGAAGTAAGATTTGAAACTTTAAGTAATGAAATTTAAACATGTAATGTTGAGTAAAAAGAGTTGGATAAAAAGTATATATAAATTGAGAAAACTTACAAAGATAAATCAGAAAACCTCAAAATTAGAAGTAAATAATAATAAAATAGAATTGAAAATATGCAAAATCATATGAAAGTAGAATATAAAGAGATATGTAATATAAAGAGGCTAATCAAAATGTATGCAAGGAATTTCTGGGTGATTTAAAGGACTTGTAAGAAGAATTAAACAGTTTTGAGCAAGTGAGACTAAGAGAGTTGGATGATTTAAGAGACAGGTTAGAGAATTATCAATTGTCATTATAGGAATTAGAAATCTGTAACAAAAGACAGGAAGAAATTTACAGTAAGATGGAAGTCAATAATAAATTTCTAGAACAAGAGATACACACAGATTTTGAAGAACAAGAGATAAATATAATAATATGATACCAATAATGTTAGAAGATAGGATACTAGGGATGAAGAATACCCATGTTAAATGTACTGATGCTCATATAGATCAGACACAAAAATGTGTATGATCAGAAAATAAGTAAAGTTGAATATGATATATTATCACTATACAGTGAGGAGAATAGTAAATAGATATGTAGCTAAGAGGTAATTTAAAAGGATGAATAGCAATGTAGCTAGATTTGTACAGCTTAATTTTTTTATAGGGGAGTACGATGAGAACTACAGAGAGTATTTAAGTGCCTTAGAAGACTTCTTCTCATTGAGTCATTTTAAATGAGATTGAGAAACTATCTCTAGCAAGTAACTACTTAAGTGCATTCACTAAACATTGGTGGAAATCATTGTTTAACAAACCAGAAATGTATGGGGATTTTAAGTACATCCTGTTGAATAATTTATGGGAAATAATAAAGAGGACAACATGAAGTGCCAGATTAGACAGGACAAGTATAGTTCTAATAAATCAGGTAGTATTCAATTCTTCTGAATGCAGGAAGCTAAGTTAAAAATGCTGATCACATTTTCACTATCAGAAAAGCAAATAATTTGGAGAGTCAGGTGAAACTTGCCTAGAAATATTGGGCAAACTCTAATTGCTGCTGATGGATATACTGTTGAAGAAGTATCTGAAATACTCAGAATGTTCAAGACAAGTGAGGTAACTGTAGAAAGTAATCATAAGAATAGTCATGCATATAATATTTCTCTTATTAAATTTGGTAGAAATAAAAACAATAGAGACAATAGAGCAAATAGAAAAAGTTATGATAAAGTAGAAAAGGATACATGTGCAGCAGGAAGTTATCATGTTGGCATATCACAGAATATACCTGTGCAAATGCTTGAGGATAGACCTAAAACTAGTCTTTTAAATTAAAATGGGCCTCATTAAAATGTTCCTCAGTATGGAAGCCTAGTTGCATCATAAATTTGGGGAGCAATAATATTATTAATTATTTAACCTCATTCAATTTTGAAACTGAAGATGATGATTATGATTGGATAATAGAAGTCTATGTAGATATCATTTGTCTACAAATTAACATTATTCAGGGTACATTAGTGAAGGCTTTTCTGGATTCAAGAAACCAAATTTCGATTTTATCAGAATGATTGGATCTTAAACTTACTGAAGTAGACTTTGGAATCCCTGTGCTACCATTGAGGCAAACTCAAGTTACTATGGCCAATAGTTGTAATGCAAAACTGTTTTGCTCAACAGATGTGGTTAAGGGTTATGTATCTCAATAACTGTAGACCAAATATTTTTGATCATGATTAGATTTATTCAACAGGTTATAATAGTTTTTAGTTTCATAAACTGATTCAGATGTGTTATTGGTTACATTAAACAAGAATTGATTTTAAAAGGAAAAATATGCAAGTTTAATAGGAAGGTTCCCGGTCAAAATTTCAATTTATTAGTCATCCAAATAATTCTACAGTTAGATTTATGAATAAAAATATATAAATCTACTGAGGTGGATGACAACTTTAAGGAAAAGTTTTTCCAGTTACTCTGTAGATATAAGGATATATTTTCTAAGACACCTGGTAGTGATAAAAAGATATGTACATAGGATATGCTAGAAGGACTATAGTCTTTTTAAATGTAAAAGTTATCCTATCCCTCACCAGTACAAAGCTGAGGTGCAGAAGTGAATCAATCAAATGATTTAAGTGGAAAACTATCAGAAAATTCCCCTCAGCATATAAGTCCATTGGTGGTCATCTGTAAACAGGATATCTCTGTACATATTTGCTTAGATAAAAGGAAGCATGAAGTGATGGACATCTTCATGACAAGGATTTAGAACATAAGAAATGTGAAATTGACAATTTGAATCTAGAGTAGGGCAATTTAGAAACTACAGGACATGACAAGTTAGATAAAACAGATATCAGAGTTTACTTTGACCAAGATTGATACCTAGTGATTGATGATAAATATAAAGGTAGATGGGGACAGAACAGATTTGAAGTATGGTTGCAACTTGTCATCACTTCGGATATAAAAGTTGAAGATATTAAATGTGAATCACAACAGAGTTTTCAAAGGAACATTTCAGCATGAAATTTACCCTGAGATGACTAAGTGGTCTACTGCTTCTCAGAGAAAGGCCTGGACAGTGGGCATTTCACTGACTCCAGCCATGGAACATGTATGGACAGACTTTTTTACAGACTCTTATTGTTTGGACATGCAATTCTTTGGGAATTTTGGCTATTGGAATCCAGATTTGAGTTAGAAATAACTTGCTTCTTGGGTTCTTAAGTGTATTATGACATGGGTCTATGGTCAACAGTCAATAATTGAATGGATTTGGGTGACTGATGAAAATGACTCTATTATTTTTTGTCATTTGGTTGTAACATAGTGTGCTTACTAATATCATAAGTATATCATTGTATATCATATTATGTGAGCATGTCAGTTTAAAAAATTATTCTGAAATAATGAAGTTCTATGGTGTAAAACTACATTAAAATCAAAATATGCATTGTGAATTATAGATAAATTTAGTTTATCACTGTATAAACCTTTTTGAAAAAAAAAAGATAAATTTTAAAAAGAGTAAGGAGATGGATATTCTTGGCACATTGTAGAATCTGATGGGATAAAACTACATCAGGATAAAATGAAAATCATTCACAATTTTTCTGTTCTGGAAAACAAAAAGCAATTACACTCTTTCCTTGGTGTTTGTAATTATTACAATAGCTTCTATGAGAATTTTACTTATGACACAATTTATTTATCAAAATTATTAAGAAAAGATAAGAAATGGAAATGGACTGAAAACCACTCTATTAAATTTGAGAAAATAAAATCAATTTTTTTAAATACTGTAATCATAAATTACTTTAATTTCCAAGAAATATTTTATATGCAAACAGACAACTGTGGATATGGTCCAGAAGTAGTTTTATTCCAGTTGAACCATGAAAAAAAGCCTCATGTCTCATATTTCATCTTTCTTGAATAGATTGGTGAAGGGTGTAAAATTGCACTATATCACCACAAAGAAAGAAACTTTTCCATCATATGGGCTTATCAGAAGCACCAACAATATCTATTTGGTTCTGAAATAATAGTTATTATAGATCACAAGAATTTAGAGTTTATAACTTGGACCTATTTGAATAATGAAAGGCTAATAGGTGGAGTTTATTCCTTCAGCAATCTAATTATAAAATACAATATTGTAAAGAAAAAGATAAAATTGCAACAGATATTCTAAGTAGAAATCCTATCAAAATAGATCCCTGTCATATAAGTATGAATATTTTCATCACATTCATCTCTCTGGGAATTGATGATTCACTTGGAAATGATTTTAAATATTTGTCAGCTTTACAACTGCAAGATTCAAAGTTGAATGTCAATATTCAATATTTGAATGAAGATAGAATATGTAACTATTAAAAACTTATTAAAAGTAAAGTGATTCAAAATTTGTTACATTATAAACTTAGAATAGATCATGAATAATCATGGAAGATAGTGGTACCATTGTGTATTACAGATTAATTAATATAATATGTGCATTGCCTTTATGGGTATTACAGTCCCTGAAAGATAGAATATGGTGTGCACAGACTATTCTACTGGCCTGGACTGTATGCATACACAGTGAACAGGCTTAATATTGTGTGATCCATTTAAGATCTTAGTATGCTAACAAATCTTATACTGGGACATTATAACAACTTTGTCTAATCATCTCAATGATCTTTTACCATAGATTTCTATGAAGCTTTACCACTGTTAAGAAGTTCAAAGTTTGTTTTGGTCAGAATGTTTTTCTAAACTCATGGGAGCATATCCCATGACCAAAACCAGTGCTAGAAATGTAATTAGATATTTGCAAGAATTGCTGTTTGTAATGATAGGGAAATCTAGGGCTATTTTGACAGATTGTGCTACATCATTCCTGTCTAAGGAGCAGAAAGATTGAATTGAATAACAGAATATGAAACACATTTTGTGTTAAATTAGAAACCGACATTTTAACCCATGTGAGAGAGTTATGTTATGACTTGAGTAGATTGTTTAGTGTATACCTAAAAAACAACCACCATAACTGGATAACTAAGTTGAAGAAAGTGGTTAATTATATTAAGTTTACACCAATGTAGCTGCATTTCAGATATAGGGAGCCTATATTAATTAAGACTCCATTACCTACTATATCTGAAAAAAAGATAAGCTATGATAGTGATTTACCAAAGGCTAATGAAAATTTGAGAGAAATGGGACAGAAAATAATTGACCATGCTTCTCATAAATCTTGTGTATTTAAAGCAGAAGATTTCATGTTTGTTAAGATTTGTCAAGTCAGTGACTTACAGAAATATAAGTTTAAAACATTTTAAAACATATATGAAGGACTGTTCCAAATGAAGAAAAAAGTTCAGTAGAATGCATTTCTTTCAAAAACCCCTGAAGGTGAAAAAGTACCTTCAATACACAGTTTAAAGCCAATAGCATCACCTGAATAAACATGATTTATAAATATATAATTTATCTTATAGTATAATAAATGTTACTTTAGTGTTTGATGTTGAATCCTATATTAGTGATGATAATATGACTGTAGATGTTTTAAAAAGGAAAAGATGTGAGATTGTTGTTTGTAATTTGAATAGAATTAAAGTGTAACCTACTGAACAAAAGGCATTCATGAAATAGTAATGTATTAGTATTATTTTTTGTTGTAAAAATACTTGACACCAGAACTAATTAGTGATAATAATATTGTATTATGAAAGGTAAATAGCGTGGAATATGGTAATAAATAAAATAATTTCTTAATTATTTATGTTCATAGCTCTTTATGTATTATTTTGAAGTGTTATGTAATCCTACAGATATGAACATTTTGAAATCATTTAAAGAAGTGAGATATATAAATGTTTGCATTCTAGTGCAAATATGATAAATGATAATGAACTACAGCTATTAAATGTTAATTTAATAATTTTAATAGGAGTATTGAATAATTTGCTTTATGAATAAAACCTTTGGAATATAGGTTTATCTTCAAAGTTGAATAATGGAGGTAATCTTAAAAGAAATACTATATAGAACAAGTTGGAAATGTGTTAGATGAAAGAAACTTTATTGTTTTGGTGGAATCACAGTAAGAATGATGAGTTAGTTGGTTTCAATATAAGAAACTTTGAGTATAATATATCATAATAGTTGATTATGATAAATTTCAGGTTATATTATTGATAAGCAGTTATTGAAAGAGGTAAAGATATAGAGTTATTTTCAAATTTATAGCAAAGATTTAGCAACTTTAATGGACAATGTTTATGAAGGATAAAAAGAATACAGATGTATATATAATTCATTGTTAATGAACATTGATGAGCTAACTTTTTTGTTAGTCATGATGCTTTGATGTGTTATTTATTGGAGACATATTAATGAACTGATGGAAATATATTAAGAAGATGAGAATAAAATAGTAAATAAGTTTTGTATTGTTTTAGTGAACATACTTATGAAATATTTAGGATTCATTAGGATTGAATTATCAAACAATATATGAAGATGAGGAAGAAGAAAAGAATGAACTTTTGTGTATATTAAGGTGAAGATGTTTTTTTTCTGGTAGAAGGGAGATGTTGTACCTACTGAAGTTTGAGAGAAGTTTCAGTATATAGTAAAATGTCAGTCATAATTTTTTCTCTTTTTTGTTTGTGTTTGATGGTGGATATCATAATCTATGAAGCATCGAAGTTCGATGCTATGACAATAATAACATTGATATAAAAAATTGTTTATTATTAAGTGTATTGTATAAGATTATGAATTGACTTTATTCACTTTGAAATGAATATGTGAATAATAAAGCATATAATTTGGATAAAATTATTGTTCTTTTGTTATTATATATATTTTTGTTACTGCGTTCATAACAATAAATTATAAACAATACTACTAAATGTCTAATGTCACAAATATATTTGTTACTTTATTTGTATAGTATTGTACTGGGAAAATATGTATGAAAATATAGTTTCAGTGTAGTATAGTGAAAATATATAAATTGTTTAGTTTATATCAGGATGGAAGAATAGTATTTGTATTATGAAAACATAAATGTGTATTGTATATAATAATTCTAAAATATTTATTTTATCTGTTGTATAATAAAAATTTTATTTGAAAGATTCTGGTTAAAATTGGCTAAAGAGTTAATAAAAGGTATTGCTATAGTAGCTCTGATGTCAATGGGAAAACTTTTAAATAGAACTAAATAGAAAAAACTCTCATTCTCTGTCATATTTTGGCTTCAATAAAAATGAATCATAAGTTCATTATTAGGTTTTTTTATTATTTATTTTTAAAATATATAATGGTAAAATGGATAGAATAATGGGCTGAAAGCAATAATGTTTGTTTGTCCATTGGCCAGAAAGGATTATTGAATTTGTGACAGGTGACAATTTATTGAAAATATGAAAATTAATTATTAGCATTTTTAAAAACCATAATTTTTTTTCTTTAAAAACAGATATTATATACTTTTCAATGAAGAAGTCTAAATGGTAACCACAGAAAAATGTACACAAAGATTATACTCACCTGTTGATATAACTTTATAAGCTTGATATATTATTTATACATAGAATAGAAATTAATATAATTTCCATAGCATTGTCATGAATGAAACTAGAGTCTGTTCACTTGTAATGTTTCATTAATTAATTACTTACTAAATGAAAGGATATCTACATTCCATCATTGTGGCTATAAATTAGTATTCACACATTTATAACCTTATATAGATCAAATATCTACTAAATGAAAAGATCATTTGGATATGTAGTAAATAGTGGAGTGGTAAATAGTGTTTAGAATCTAATAGCTTTTTGTGATATTTCTATTTTTTCTGGAATAATAAAACATCATCAGATTGCAATTTAAGAAATAGACAACAGAACTATGGTATTATTTTGGAAATGCCATATTTAAATATTATTACTCAGGTTGATTTCTTATATTTATCATTATTATTGCTATATTTTTTCTCTTCATTTAAAATCTATAGTATTTATTGATATAAATAGTAGTTCAATTTTAGGTTATATCTAAATATAAGAGAGTTATGTTTTCATAAGTTAAAAATTTATATTTTGCAGCATAGTATTTATTTTAATATGTTCTCTTAAATTTATATAAACAAATAAGTAAATTCATTTATATATTTATTTATTTTGATTAACTATATTTTTATATGAAATATAAAAAGAAAACATAGCTTGAACTCTCTTATATTTCAAAAACTATAAACATTCTACAACTCATTTATGTTACATACATATGTGTTTTGTATTTAATATCCAATAAGTGGTGATTTATGTCCAATCACCTATTTAAATATAAAATTAATGTCAATTAAAAATCTATTGCACAAATCATAATCAGATCATATGCATATATTTTAAATCTTTATTTGTCATATATATATTGTTTCTAATTTATATCGATATTTGTGAATAAATTTTGAATTAATTTAAAACAAATTTTGAATTAATTTAAAACAAGTAAACTTGCTTGGTTGTCATTCAATTTTACAATGCAAATTTATTGATTAATCATATTTGGATGAGATGATATTCAATAATTGATTATACCACACAATTCATTAGAAGTAGTTATAAAATAGTTTGGAACCCAAATCATGGGATAGTATAATTATATACCATTTTCTTTGTATTGAATTTAATATTTATTATCTGAATAGGTAGAGATTTTTTATATAGCAATAAATTAATTGATTTGACATTCTTAAATATTTAATAAGTAACTAGAAGCTTATTGTAATTATTTTGTTAGTAACAAATAACAGTTATATTAAGATAAAAACTATATATGAATTGATTTGATGATTGATAAAGGTACTAATATGATAATCATTGAAGATATGTAAATGTAATTGCAATTAAATGTTTGCATATTTTATTTTAAATCATTATTGATTAAGTGAATATTATATTAAGTCAGTATACAGTTATAAAGATTGTAATCTTATTCAGTTATAGAGTGAGTAATAATAATACATTTTATTCTCTTATAAATTAGAGAAAGTTGATTATTGTGGATCATAAATTTAGTTTAAATATTAAATTTTAATACTAATATTTGATTATAACAAATCTAACAATCATTCATATACTTTGTCAGTTATAGTCTAAACAACCTAGTATATTAAACTGAGGAATAATTGGATTTATTTGTCAATTGTATTTGAGTAAGCATCAAATAGTAATCTATCATTTATTTTATATATTTTTATGATTAAATCTTGAAAATCTTAAGGTTTATTTTATAAGATGTTTTTATTTTATAATATTTTAAATTGGTGAAAGTGGAAAGATATGTTGAGTTAATTGATTTTGTATTATTATTAAGCATTTAATATTATTATAATTCACTTAGCTAATAAGAGTATATTAATATTAATAAAAGTATAACTGAGTTAGTGTTACATTTGATTTTATTTGGTTGTAATTGCAAATTAATTATTGAGTTATCTATTTATTTAGATATCATTGATATTTTAGATCTGTAGGACATATTAAAATTATTATCTAATCCATCCATGAATTATTTCATTTAAATATAAATAAAATAATGTTTGACTTTTGATATAAGTTTGTATTATTGTAAAGTATTTTGACTCATAAGAAATATTAAGGTTTATCTCTCTAATGCTTTGTTGTCATTTTTATTATATTATAAGTGGATTATAATAGGTATAGATTGTTATTTATAAGATGATATTTGATTTTATTGCTTTATTTTTAATCTATTGCAAATAACACTCATATTTTGGAATAGTTTGAAATAATGATTTTGCTTTTTTTCTATTCATTCTAAATGCTATTTGAATTAGTGAGTTTACAAGAAAGCTGATTATCTTTGTTTTGTTGAATTAAGTTTTAGATTGTTATTCATTGATTGATATTCACTTTAGCTTAGTTTATTATTTTAATTTTATTATAAATGACTCTACAATTCATGGGCATTATTAAATTAGGATTTTATATTTTTGTTCTGTTACAAATGGTGATCAATAATTAGGCTATAATGTAGGATACAGTATGATCCATAATTTTATTCCATTATAAATAGTGTTCAACTTCAGAGTATATTTTTATTCAGTTGCAAATTGTGACCAATAATTGGGCTATAGTTGCATTCAGTTTATATTAAAGTTTTCATATTTCATTGGCATTATAGTTATCCAGTTTCAAATAATTCCCAAATCTGTGAGGCATTAAAAGAGGAAAATACCCTCATTTTTATTCTGTTACAAATGGTGCCACAATTCCTGATGCATCATTAAATCAGGACCATTCTTTTATGGTTCATATATTTATTCTATTATATATAAGAGACTTGAACTCATACTCAAACTCACCACAGCTATCCAATCCATCTTATACAACTGATTCACATGACCACATAATGTGAAAAAAATAAATTATCTCCAATATTCCTATTTTATGCTGAACCATCACTCATTACTTGGGCCAGATCATCACCTCCAACCCATATATGCAAACATTGCTCAGTTTATATTAAGCTAGCAAATCTTCAAACTTTAATGGATAGGCTTCAATCTTCTCCATTCTCCATTTCTTCAGCCATCCATATCATTGAAAATCCAATGATGAAATGCTCAAAGCCCTTGATGATGCCAATATTATTGTCATACCCCTGTTAACCTTAAGTCAATCTGACCCCTCATACATAGAACCTTAACATGTGCATTTAATTATACAGAAGAGGAATGAGAAGAATACAGGTTGAATGTGTAATATTTACATACATATATATTATCTACACTAAACAATGTAATTACATGGAACTTGAAGTCAGATATTCAAACTCCCCACAGCTATCCAATTCATCTTATACAATTGATATACATGATTATATACATGTGAAAAAGATAAATGATCTTCAATATATGTATTTATTGCTGAAACAGCACTCATCAGTTGGTTCAGATCACCATTTCCAACACACACACACACATATATATATATCATCACTTCTCAGTTTATATTAAGATAGCGATGATTCTAACTTTAATGGACAGGCTTCAATCTTCTCCAATCTCAACTCTCCATATCATTGAAAATTTGGGATTGAAATTCTCAAATCTCTTGATGATGCTAATATTATTGTCATACAGATGTTGACCTTAAGTTAATATGACTCCTTACACACAAGACCTTAATATGCCAAATTAATATATATATATATATATATATATATATATATATATATATATATATATATATATATATATATATATATATATTCTGCCCATCTTTCTTCAGTATAATTAAATGGACAAATTAAGGATCTATGAGTGAGGAATCAGTTTGGCAAGATCAACATGGTATAACAATATTGGCATCATCAAGTATTTTATCCTCAGATTGTCAATGATATGGATTCCTAAGGAGTTAAAAAGTGGAGAAGATTGAAGCCTGACTATTAAAGTTTGAAGATTTGCTACCTTAATATAAACTGAGCAGTGATTTTATATGTGTTGTGGATAGTGATCTGGACCAACTGATGAGTGCTGATTTAGCATGAAATATGTATATTGGTGATCATTTATCTTTTTCACATGTACATGGTCATGTGTATTAGTGTATAAGATAGATTAGGTAGCTGTGGAGAATTTGAAAGTCTGAATTTAAGTTACTTATAATTATATTAAAAGAGACCATTTGATTTCTCTTTGAGATATTAAATTAATGAAGCAAGGCAAAATCTAATATCCATTTTATATATCCTTAAAAATGCAGTTATTGGTATCATATAATTTTTAATATAAAAAATGAATACAGAAGTAATGCTTATGAACATACATCATCTAGTGTGGTGAGTTTACTGGGTTTCTATCACCAAGTTTAAGAGTAAGAAATAAAATGGTCTTTCCATTGAAATATCACTTGTGTTTTCTTTAAAGCAAGATGAAAATATGTGTGAATAATTTTTATAGATATTTACAATTATAATAAAGAAAAGTAAATTATGGCATTTATTCCCAGGAAACTATAAATTTGCCAGATGAGACAAAAATTGATAATCAAAAGGAAAAAGATTTTATAATATAACCTTATTGTGAATCCAGGTTGTTATTTGGTGATGAAATTTTAATTTGGTACCTAGATTTGCAAATTACTTTCAAGTGAAGAATATGTGCATGAATTGGAAAAATATGTACTATTTATTAAGTTGAACATTATTGGATTTTGTAAAGTTGGAAGAAAATCTGACAAGTCAATATATTGAAAACACAAGTAAAGAAAAATTCATTGTAAATAAAAAGTGAAAGAACAACATTGTTACTATTGATAATATATCAAACAGGATGGCAAGATTAGTTATTCAAATTAATGAAAGATACCAAAAGTGGATAATTCAGGTTTTTGCTGCAGTTCTCATTGTGATGAAGCAGTAGAGTATTATTATATGGATCTATAAAAGGTTTTTTATTAAATCGAATAACATTTTTAATTTGTCATGAAAAATTTTATGCTAACATATGTAAATGGGTGGTAAACAAAAGTGTTATGAGTAAATTTGGTGTGACAAAATATTTGTGGAGTTTATGGAAAAAAAAAATTGCATATTATATTTTTTTTTTTTGAAAGAATGCTTTACAGAAATGGACATGAAAGCATACAAATAAAGGTATAGCAGAATTGGATTATATTTTGACTAACAGAAAATATGTACTTCAAGACTGTAATATTCTTAATAGATTTATACAAGAAGTGATCATTGATTAGTAACATGTATACATTTTAATGTCAAACTATAGAGATAAAAACTATTAGCAAAAACAGCATTAATTAGTTGTATTTTTTACTTTTAAAAATGCTCCAACGAAGTTAAATTAGAACATGCAAAAAACGTAATTGATCATGTAAAAAATATTTCAAGAAAGATAGTTAGTATTTCAGTAATTTTCCATTAAATATCTAGAGTTTTGTAAAATAGTATTAAAAACAATCAATAATAATATAATAGAATGTAAGTGGGAACTATCAAGAAAACTATAAAAGAGAATAAAACTCTCAAAACTGAAAAACAGCATCTTGTTTTGGGAAAGTTGTTTCGGCAATAGTAAGAAAAAAAGTGAAACTATTATTTTAAAAAGAGATGACATTATGTAATTTTATTATAGAAGACTTCTAAAAAATATATATAGTAATAAAATAAAGTTTCTCTTATAATTGCTATATTGTATGAATTGCAAGTATTTTAAATGAACAGAAGAGATATACAGTTAAGTATATAAAGAAGAAGAAATCTCCAGATTGATATTTTAAAAGAAGCAAGTATAAAGTAGTACAATTTCTTGCAAAGTTATATACTAAATGTTTAAATCATAAAAACATATCAAATTATTGGAAGAATACAGTAGTAATATTGATATTGAATGAAAGATAATAAAAACAGATATTAGATTATAAAAAACCCAGTAGTCTACTATCAGTTTTATACAATATATTTACCAAGACAATTAAAATTTGTCTGAAATGAATTTTGGAGTGATTCTAAGATAATGAATCACATCCAAATACTGAGATATTATAGAACAAAACAGTGTATATGAATTTTTATTGTACTTTGGATTTGTAGATAACAATGACTCATTTGATTCTATAAGCATTTCTATAGTGATTAAAGTTTGGATCATCAAAATATATTCTAAAAAAATTATTAAAATGTAACAACAATGATTAGATTACATAATTATACTAAGAACTATAATGTGTATATTTGGGTGATTTTATAACTCCAAAACATTTTATAGCAGTTTCAAAACAAATATTTTGTGGATTAAAATAGAGCCCTACAAAAGAAAAAGTCAATGAAGATTATTTAAACTATCTAGATTTTGCAGGTGGTGCAGTTTCTTTTTGCAAATAATGCTTCAGAATTTATGAAAATGTTACGGATCAAATGAAAGTAAGGTGAGAAAGGTAAACTAAACATAAGAACTAAAAACACTAAATTAATGTTTTATGGATTTTTGCAGCTGAAGAATAAAAATATTGATAATTATGAATTACAAGGTAAAATTGCTAATACTATCACAAACTAAAAACTAGTCTGGGGATATTGGATGAGTAGGACACTAGATAGATTTTATGCACTGCCCTCCTTGCATCCATTGATTACTAAGGCGCACTAGATGGCACTATTGTATGGAGAGTGTGTAATTCAACATTTATGTGATGTTTTATTAGTTATATATATATATACATATAGGATTTAAAACTGGTTCACGTTTATTAAACCCAAAATTTTATACTCTACAGCTATATAGACAATGAATAATTATAATTTGAAGTGAATGCAATAATATTTGGGAGAAGAAAAGCACTTTGCAAATCAATTACACTAATAAATGTAAATATACAAATTAAATTTTAGTTGCTAATGCATCACTACAGTTAAAGCTTTAAACTTTTGATATAATTTGTATTACAAAAATATAAAATACACAGTATTATAAAGATTAAGACAATCTTATTTAATATAATAATGTATTTATAATTACTTTTATAAGTAAAGAATTGTTTCCCCAAATCGTCTATATACAAATATAAATCAAAAGTAACTAAACCATTTTCACATTTAATTTATTTTATATATATATATTAAAAAATGAAATTGATTCTTGGAATATTTAAATGTTATTTATCATTTACTTGTGAAAATTAAAAACTAAATTGACTTATACCACATTTAACTGTTATTTTTCATATGCTTTTAAACATTAATCCTCAGAATGTTATAGCTAGTAATTAATATTTGCTTTTTTTAAAAAAAAGAATATTTAATAAACATTTCTTCTTTTTATAATTAAGTAACCAGTCTAACAAAGATTGAAATAAACAATACTAAATTTTAATTGCTATCGAACCGGCTTTGTTAATTAATTTCAATTTTTGTAAGATTATTTATTTTATATATATATATTGTAATATTATGGAAAAATAAATTATTTTGTATATTTGACCATTATATTTATTTAGACTTTTTATAATAAGTTAGTTTGTTTATCAGAACGTCTGTCCATTTATGAAACGAAATATATGTACATTCAGCTATCTATTTATCTGTTTATCATCATGTTTAAACTAGTAAAGAGAAATATAAGATTTGATTGACTCAAATTAAGAATTTGACTTTAATATTTTTTAAATATATATAAAACATAAAGCCTTGATGGATGATTAGAATGATTTATATATGCCATATTAACTAAATTAATAAAAATTGTTTTTTCATTTTGTTTTGTGTTTTCGCTTTGTAAAAAAAAAAAAAAAATTGTATAATTTATCTTTGACTGTAAATAATCTATACTAATGCATTAGTAATTTTCTATTTGTATTTTTTATTTTTACTGTACGATTTTTTTTATTAAAATAATTATACTAATAATTATAAATCATATATTTTATTGTGCATAACTAATAAAATTTATTGTAAAATTAAAATGTGTCTTGTAATAATTATTATATAAACTTGAAAAAAATTCAGGAGTTAAAGTAAATTAATACGTATTCCCAATTTTTTTTTTATTGTAAACTTTTATTTAATATAAATATTTATGTCAACATAAAAATATGAGATATATAAGCATAATATATTCAAATTCCCAAAACTTAATTAGAAGAATGATAATTATGGTCTTTTTAGTATCGACAGTTATATATATATAATCGGTTTATAATTTCACATAACAGTAGCATATTATTCTTAATAATATGTTTTCTATCTACATTATTATTATTTGTTGAAGTCAGGGTCCTAAAAATAAGTGCTAAAGAAAAAGAATAGTCTCCTATTTTTTATTATATTAAAACGTTTAGAACCACACAGTCTTACGTTTTGCTGTTTGAGCAATTATGTGCGTATATACATAACATGTATATATAGCTATGATAGTTTGTATTTAAAATATTCCAAAATTGTCTATCAGTTTATTATACTCATACGCGTCACTATTGATAGTTTCATTTTTAAATATTATTCTTATATTATACACTAAACCTAACTTGCAATTAACAAAATAATTGTCTATATACTACCGTATTTCCGTACGTATAATATAAGTAATTGTACAATTTTTATTTCAATTACTGTAATCACTATCAATTGAGAATTAGGTTATATTCACAAAAATGAAAACATACTGTAAAAAAATATAATTATTTTTTAAGAAATATATTAAACAATATAAAACTACCAAACCAACAAAACGCAATTGTTTTAAAAATAATTCTTAATAACGAACCAATTCAAATATGTGTTTAAGTAGAAAACTTTACTACAATCGTATAATTATTTTTATAAATAATTTATATAAAGTACAAATGTTTTGATTTTTATTTTATATACACATTTTTTTGGTATATACTAATATTAATATTTAGGAATTATTTGTTTGGCATTTGAGAAGCATTCCTAAATGTGTATATATATGAGTTTTAAGTTAATTAAGATTAATGTATGAAAAGTACATTATTTAATTATAAATGCCTTTAATTTAATAATTCATCATTAAGGCCACCCTCAGTTGTATTTTTCAAAGCAATTTAATGGGGACTTCAGGTCAAGACTACACTATATTTGTAGGGTCAGATAAATGTTGAATTCAATACTAACATCGTATTAGATGCTCCATTCTTTGCCATTATTTTAAGCCATAATGTTTTCCCAGGATTATAAGTCTAAGAAGGTGAGTTTATTCTTGACTAAAAAAAGACTTGGCCAACTTTAGTAATTCAATATAAAGATAATAGATAGAGAAGATATTTGGCATATTCTCAGAAATAATGCCTCATTGGTGAGTTGGGAGAGAGCTTTAAATTCACCATGGCAAATCCATTTGTTTATACAATATCATTCAATATTTTATAGGACAGCAATTTGAATTTTTAAAACCCAGAGACAAGCATTTATGTGCTAATTAAGGTTGATTATGAATACATTAAACAATATATAACATATCACACAAAGTGTTTTTATCATCAAAAGAATTTTTGTCATCAACATACAGTAGTCATATTAAATTTTAATATTGTATAAATATTTGAAAACCAGGCATTCTTAACCTGGGAGTTTACAATCAAGCTTGTATCCTGCCTATCCCTGTTCTATGTATTTAAATGAATAAGGTCCTATACATGAGGGGTCAGAGTGACTTGAGGTCAACATGGGCATGGCAATAGTATTGGCATCAGCATGGGATTTGGTTTTTTCATCATTGGATTTTCAATGATATGAATGGCTGAAAAGTTGGAGGTTGGAGTTGATTGAAGCCTGTCCAATGAAGTATGAAGATTTGCTATCTTAATATAAACTGAGCATTGATTATATATATGTGTAGGAGATGATAATCTGGAGCAACTGATGAGTGCTGGTTTAGCATGAAATACATATATTGGTGATTATTTATCTTTTCTACATGTGTGTGGTCATGTGTATCAGTTGTATAAGATATATGGATAGTTGAAAGGTACTTGAAAATATTGTATAAAAGACAATTTTCTGTAATGGGTGGGGTTAATTTAGAATTTTATAGGTGTGACAAAAAATTGAAGTTTTTGCAAAAATGGAAATTAAGATATACTATTCCCAAAAATTTATCAGCAAAAGACATTTAATAAAATATAAATGAACTAGACTAAGGTGATAATTTAATTTGCTTCACCTAGTTTTCCCATGATAATTATTATTATAATTGAGATGTAGGTCAATCATAGGCAAGCTCTCACATAAATATCTCAGGCAATTCATTTAAAAGACATTCTCAATATATTTCTCTTTAACAGATAGTCATATCATCCTACTTGTAAGTTGTATAATACTGCAATTATTCACCATGCATTTTTTGAGGTTACCTTTTGTGTAAATCAAATCTTTTTAAGTCTTATTAGTCATATATATAATTTATAATTGTTGATAGTGTACTTAGGTACTGTCTTTTAGGTATATTCATATTTGTTTTTAAAAATAAGATAAAGTCTTATATATGCCATTGCCTGTTCTATTTTATTTGTTTAAATATAATTCAACCTATTGTTGATAAAAATAAATGGAGTACAGTCAGGTAAAATATCATTTAATTATTATATTATAGATGTGGAACATATTTTATAAACTTTCAATGTAGCTACCAAGTGCAAAAAGGCTTTGAAATCATAAAATTTATGATAATTGGATGGATGAAAATGTAGTGCTATAGCTTTCACCAACAATCCAATAATAATCAATAATGATAATACATTTACCTTGGACACCAGTTTTACATATTGCAAAAGAATTTAGACTGCTCTTAATTAGGACTTGTCTTTTAAAAGAAAGCTCTAAGAGATAATTCAGGTAAACTATACGCTACTTGTTGATAAAAATGAATCTTTAATATATAGAAATAACTTTTCTCCAGTATTATAGAACTTACAAGTAGGATGATATAACTACCTGTTAAAGAGAAATATATTGAGAATGTCTTTTGAATAAATTGCCTGGGATATTTATATGAGAGCTTGCCCATGATTGACCTACATCTTAATTATAATAATAATTACCATGGGGAAACTAGGTGAAGCAAATTAAATTATCACCTTAGACTAGTTCATTTATATTTTATTAAATGTATTTTGCTGATAAATTTTTGGGAATTGTATATCTTAATTTTCATTTTTGCAAAAACTTTAACTTTTTGTCATACCTATAGAATTCCAAATTAACCCCACTCACTACAGAAAATTATCTTTTATACAATATTAAAATTTATTGTTTTACTAAACAAAGTGAATTTGTAACAATATTTTATAATTTTATTTGGTACTTGTGTATTAGACCTGCTGTCCGTGTTTGTGATGGCAAAATGTCATACCTTTCTCCAATGGGGTGGGGAGGATATTTGTGATGGAAGAATACAATATTAAAAAGTCACAGCTACCTGTTTTTATTTAATATCTTAATGTGTTTATTATTTTGGTGTATAAATTTATACTTTTTGTATTATTAAAAATTTGACTTTTTAATATGGAATTCTCTCATCATAAACATCCCCCACTGCTGTCATGAACAAGGGCAGCAGGTCAAATACATAAGTACCTTTTATTTTTCTCCTATACCATAAGCAACAATTGTAGACATAAAATTAAAATAAATTTACTTATCTAATAAATAAATTTACTTAACTAATTTCTTAAATAGTTCAGATAATTAACTTAGATCTCAATAGAAACTATTGTGTTTTCAGTTAGAATTTTTTTCATTTTGTAGATGTATAATATGCATAAATGAATTAAATATTTATTTATTAATGAAAATCTAAACATACATTTAATAAACATTAATTAGTAGAGAGAAAAAACTCCATACTTCAAATACTAGAATTGCAGCTATTAAAGATTGAGCCTATAAATTATCATCAGGAAAAAAAATACAATTCAAATTTATATAATTACATATATTAGTAGGACTAGAAAATCACAATTGATAATATATATTGCCTTTTATTGTATCTTTATTTATATAAATGTAATAGAATATGGCATAGTATTGAGGTTATTTAATATATTTATATAGATATTACATGTGGGAAAGAGAAATGTGAATAACTCCATGTGTGTGTGATTAATTTTAAAAAGCCATATATGTTAATCTTTAATTGAGTTTTGAAATTTATATCTGTGCTAGAGACAATCTCTAGTTTAGTAAATGACTAATTAGTAATAATCATTACTGTATTTATGTAAAGTGGATGGTGTCAAAGATGTGGGTTGAGTTAGTTTGATACTTGTAATTTAAAATGTAATTATTTAATATAGATAAACATTTTTATATAATAGAGATATATATAGGAGATGGTGACCTAGGCCAACTGATGAGTGCTGGTTCAGCATGAAATGCATCTGGCAGTCATTTGACTTTTATTGTATCTTTATTTCTATGAATTTAAAAGAATGTGTGGTAGTATTGAGGTTATTTAATATATTTATAAATATATAATCATATGAAGCAGAAATTTAGAATAATATATAACAGATCACTAAAATATTTAGAATTTAGTAATTATAAGTAATATTTCTAAACATTGTTGTTGTTTTAATCATTTAATGCTAGAAGTTTAAATAATACAGAGGCCTCACTGCTGCAGTTTAAAACATGATTATTTAAAGTTTCAACTGGAATCATAATAGAGGACTATGATGAATGAAGTTAATGGCTTAACTCAGTTCATTATATGGAATTATGAGAAATGTACAAAAATAAGAAATTATATTTAATTTTTTTAGTCTTTTAAAAATATTTTTTTATATTAATAGAAGAGAGAATTGATACTTTCATTTAGTTAGATATAAGTGAGAAAAGTAAGATACCTTTTAACTGATGAACAGAATAAAAATTTGAATAATTTTATTCATTAATTATGATTCTAGTATGTTTCTATTCATAAAAGTATTAATGTACAATAATCACAATTGATTTAATTTAGCTTCTAAAATTAAATTATTTTACATTCAAAGTGTTTAAATGTAATGAAAAATTTAAAATAGCATTAATAACTGAAGAAAAATATAAGAAAAACATAAGAAAAATAGAGTGCAGTAAAACAAAAGAATTATATTTCAACCAATTATAATGTGAAATTGTCATTAATTTCTCACATCTTAGAAGTTACAAATGCTGATTATTCACTTCAGATGACTTTTCTTCATCTAAAATTAAATATTTTAAATAAAAATCTAAATCTAGCCACATTATTAGTCAATATAGTGTGAAAAATAATTATAAGTATGTAAATATTTAGGAAAAATAGTTGTATTTTGCTAGTTGTCACCGAATGTCATTGATATACAAATAGTGGTCAAGCATTATGCACTTATCTTATTTACTTTTCTTCTAAAATTTGAATATTTCCTAATCAAAGTTTATATTTATGTAAAGCATTGTAAAAAAATAATTATGAATGTAAAAAATTTTGAAAAATATATTTATTTACATTCAAAATCTATTACTAAAGTATAAAACATTTTGCATGTGATTTCTGACTTTGATAGTTAGAAACACTTGGTCAACAATGGCCAGTTTCACAGTCTGCCCTTTGAAGAACCATATAAGGTAAAAAAGAATGGACAATTAGCTCTTTGTATGACAATATATGGCAAACAAAATTCTTTTTTTTTTTTTTTGCAATTCACTGCCAAATGGAATTTTTTGAAATTAAAATTTGAAATATAGATTAAGCTACAACTTTGCTATAAAATGAATGTAAAATGAAGAATATGTGACTAAAAATGGCTGTGAGAGAGAACAAAATGTAAAAGTAATTTTTCTTTTTTGTAATAATCAGGCAATTGGTTAACAGTCAATTAACAAATGTGTAAAAATATTTTTTACTATTTGATTTATGGATAGTTTTCAAGTTCCGTTCTTTTTTTTCTTCTGCAAAAAAAAAAAAAAAGTGTCTTTAAGGTCAAAAAAGTAAAGATTCACAATGTAAAAAAAAAAAAAAAATCAGAAATAATATTTGTTTGTAAAAAAAACCACTGCTATATATTTTTGATAATTAATTAATATTACTCTATTGTTTAGCCATAATAATCTAGAATACATTATGAGCAAATTATTATAACTCAAATAAAGCCCTATTTAGTAAAAATGCCAAGTATGCTTAAAGAATTTAAAATAGAAACTAAAAACACCACTGTTTGGTTTAAATTCTAACATACTATAAATATAATAAGATATATGGACAAAAATTGAGGTATTTGACATCTGAAATTTTAAATTAGTAATATAATTATAAAATCATACATTTTAACTCGGACTAATTTAATCATAAATATATAAATATCATAGAGAGAAAAGTTTTCATAATGTCTGTTTTTTTTTTAGTTTTTTTAATTTTTTAAACAATACGTGCTTAGTCGACTTTTGACTATTACAAGTTACAGACATAGCATAAATTGGAAAGTGGAAGAGGGTAAATATATATGTTGTTATTATTGATTTACATAAAATTTAAATATGAACATTAATTAGGGAGAATAGGCCAGCTTTTTTGAGAGGGGCAAACATGATTCTTTTCTACTAATAGAGTTTTATCATAAAATACTAAAAAAAATTGAAAAACTCTTTTACCAGAATAAATGAAGATGTGAAATAAACTAATTGTATTATATTTAAGAATCACATTTTATTTTTTCTTTACTTCCAGACTATTATAATGTTATGGGAAAATACTCTCTGAAAAAACAGTCATTTGCCTCAAAATAGACTTTGATTTTTGTTTATACAGTTTTTTATTTTTTTAAGCTGAAACTTTTAGATATTTAAGTGTCTGTGAATATAAAATTAGAATAGTTTTTTTTTAAAAATGTTTTATCATTATGAATAATACTATGATACTTTTTCAATATTATTCGTGTTTACTGCTATTCCAGTAAAAAAAAAAAAATTCTTGTTTTTTGAAAAAGTTCAAATCAATATTTGCATTTTATCATGTAAAGTAATAGGCAAATTATTGTTAATTTAATGACATTTTGTAATTCAGAAAGTTGATTATGCAAAGTATTAAATATTAATCACAAAGATTATGTTAAATCTAAAGCTATAATGTGATTATTTTTTTAAAACAAGATAAAATAGTTTAAATGTAAATACATAATAAAATTTGATAACTAAGTGAATGTTAATTAAACAATAACAGCTCTGCAAACTGACTTTTTGGATCAAAAGAAGTCATTTCACTTCTTTCAATCATAATAACATTCTTTTTAAAATATTTGATCAGGTATGGAAAGAAAACTTTCCTATAACTGAAAATAAAAAGTTCTTACATAAATAAATCTAAAAACTGCATTCCCATTTCCGCATATGCAAACCTTAATTTTAATATATATATATTTCAAATTCATCCATGTATACATCAGTATAATGTTAATATTATTAATAAGTAAATGGATATATGGATAAGTCCAAAATATATATTTACATTTTTTATCTATGAAACTCTTTAGTATATATTTACTTTTATAAAAATAAAAATATAAAAATAAAATAAAATAATTTCAATAAAGCAACTTAACTTTTTTGATAACAAATGAAATATGAATACTGTATATTAAAAAAAAAAAAAACAGGTTTAATAACTACAGAGACAATCATATAAAGATAAAGCAGCCATTTTTAATCATTTTCCATTTGTATAATTTTCCACATCTTAAATATTCTACCATTTTAGATTTAGAGTTGCATGATAATTTTTAGAACTTCATTACTGTAAAAAAAATTTATTGAAAAACAAGTTACTATTTTTTTAATGATTTTAATTTATAAATAAAAGTGTTTAATGTAAATTAAAAAATAAGTAGGTTGTTTGGTATGATGATATAATGACAGAAATAGAGCTTAAAATCTTCAAAGCAGTGACTGACCAGCAAAAGCAATGCTCAAATTTTTGACAATAAGCATTAATTGTTGTTTTTTAAAAAAGAGAAACAGTAAAAAGCACAAATCTATATACAAAAAAATGTTATATTGTTGTTATGTGTATGTATAGTAAGCAGATAAGATTGGTGTAAGTAAATCTTTTCTATTAGTAAAAACATTTTTTTTAAAAAACAACAACTAAACTTTAACCAATACATAAGTTATAATTTAGAAAGGAACTCTAGTTTAAGTCAGAATGCATTTAAGTTCCAAAATGTAAATAATTTTAATGTTAAAATACTCGTCATCAAAACAAAGAATTTTTTAATCACATTAAAATTAAATAATATTCATTATAAAGTAATTATTGTTATATTAAGTTGTCATACTATTAACTGTATAAAAAGTCCACTTGAATGTTGTCTAAAGCTAAATATAGTACATATATTGGAGATGAGACATTAATAATTTATGTTTTAAGAAAAGGCCATTTCTGCATTATGTGAGTACATCAATTGTTCTTTTAGTTTGATATATGAAATTTTCATGTATATCCTCCCATATTCCTTGCATTTAGTTGCAAATCTTTTTAAGAATATCTAAAACCGTGAATAATAGAAAATCTTGTATGATATATATATATCATTAAAAACCAATTAACACTTTGACAATTCCAATATCAATAACAATCAAAAATTTCACACTGTTGTCAAGGCAACCTTTTAACAATAAGTAGAGAGAGAGAGAGAGAAAGAAAGAAAGAGAGAGAGAAAGAAAGAGAGAAAGAAAGAAAGAAAGAAAGAAAAAAAAAGAAAGGAAAATATATTTATACATATCTGTGGAATAATTTAATTTAAAAATGTAAACTTTAAATATAAACAAAAAAAATTAGACCAAAAACATCAATATGATAATCAAATAAGTGAAATAAAAACCACCCACTTAATACACAGTAAATATGCAAAATAAGCTTTCTTACAGACAAGCAAACACATGAAATTTATATATTAAAGTTTATGAAATTCTAATTTTTTGTTTCATAATTTTTTAGACTTTGCTTTATTAGAAGTATGGACAATAAGTGAATTCATGGAAATGATGAATCACTGTATATTTTTGATCAGAGTTAGGTAAAGTATCTAAGTGATATGCTATTACAAATATATTACTACTCATCTTTTTAATATGGTTTAGCATAAGCATTATTTAGATCCATATTATCTTGCTAAGCCATAATCATAATATTTTATCATCACTGAAAAAAAAAATTTTTATATTGTAAAAATATTAGCTTGGATAATATTCTATAGATAGATTATTCCGATAGTAACTTTAAATAGTAGATTACTATCTCATTAATATTTTTCTACAGTTTGGTGAAGAAGATAATTTCAAGTAATAAAGTGTGACAGACATTTTAGTTGACTAATCCTAATAAATGAAATAGAACCAGATTATATTTGCTGCTGGTGATAAAGCAATTGTGACTGCCATGTTTAAAGTTTCCCAAGAGAAAATTTAATAGATTTTTACTTCAATATATTATGGATTTGGCATCTAAATAACAGTAATGATATCAATAGCAGAACTATAAATTGGTATGGAAATTGTTTTACTGTTAGGTTCTAATCAATCAATTTAATCTTGATAGGTTAAAAATATATTTAAAAAATGATGTTAATGAAAGAATATAACAAACTTTGCATATTCAAACTTATGACTATGCATTTAAATTCATGAACAAAATATTTTTTGAAAAAGTTAAATAATGTTGCCATTTGAATTGCTTAATGTAGATATTATTATTAGTTATTAATGTCAGAATTACTATTATTGGTGTAAATATAGTTATAGTTTTATGTCTCTAATATGCAGTACTGAACTACAATAAATTTTCTCTATGCAGATTAAAATTCTTACTATCTTTCTATTTTCATATCACAATTTTCCAAGTTTCTGGACATTTTATCTATTTTTTCATTCTATGTCTGCCACTATTCAGTTTTTATATAGTAACCAACCTAGATCTTTTCAATATCTTTTGTTTTTCATTATGTCTCAATCTAGTGTCATTTTTAGTAACTAATACGTATTTGAATTTTTTTCATAATTTTCCTTTATATTAATTATTAATCTCAGCAAATAGAGCTGCAAAATTCCTTAAAAACAACTGCTGCTAAATATAAATAGGTTGTGCATTAAGTTATTTTGCAAGTGTAACAATTATATAACAAAAATTACAGTATTCCTAAAGAAAATCACATGTTACTAAAATATTGGGTAGATGGATTTTCGATAATCATATTTCTATTTACAGAACAGTTTGAATCTAGAAAAAATGAAGAGTCAAGAGATGTAATTGAGATGATGAGAATTGTTATTCATATGTATATTGGTTTTTTTAGATATATTTAAAAATTTCATTCTACTACATAAAATATCTAAAAAACATAAAAGTTCCCACAATGCAGTTCATGGTAAATTAATACTATTAACCTGGCCCAAGTTATAATCTTTATTACACATTTTCATTATTTACTAAATAAGTAATAATAGCAAATAACTGCAATAGATTTAATGTCAAATACATGGTAAAAATAAAGAGGTGAAGTTGGACTAAAGATACCAATGTGATTATTCTAAATAAAAAGAGATATATTAATCTTTAACTGAGTTTAAAATTTATATCTGAGCTAGAAATATGATGTTTTCTTGTGTAATAAATAATCAGTAATAAATATTAATTTATTTATCTAAAGTGAATAGTTTCAAAGCTGTTAGTGCAATAAAGTTTACTTCAAAGTAAAGTTGTAATAATATGTATGTGTGTAGATGAGTCAGTGAATAAGAAAATATGAAAATTTCTGTTTATTTACCTTAATATTGCTAAAAAAAATTTAAATAGCTTCACTGCAAATGATGTCAGTTAAATGACACTGTATCAGAATCGATCAAATTCTCACAACATATATATACCAGATTTATCCGCCTAAATAGGTCGTGTTTTTTTAATTGGTTGCTTTAACAAATTTTTCTTAAGATTTAATGTAAATTAAACCAAAGATTTCAATATTATGTAAATAAATAAAAGAATTGAATACTGGCCTGAAGAGCTGTCATTTTAACTTCAATTATACACTAACCAAACCTATGTAAATATGGTACTATGAACATCTATTTTTTCCTCTCACTAAATATCACATTTCAAATATGAATTTATGTACTGTAATAACATTTTATTACAATTTAAATACTATATCTCTGTAGTTAGAAGCACTTGTATTTTCAAGCATATTTTATTAATGGCAGAATTACTTCCTTTATATAAACATAATAGGGTATATGAGCACAGACAAGAATCTCGGCCTCAGGGTGGACTTTGAGCATTTCATCATCAAATTTTCTATTGGATGGATGGTTGAAGAGTTGGAGTGAGGAGTAGATTGAAGCCTGTCCATTAAAGTATGAAGATTGGCTATCTTAATATATATTTGAGCACTTATAGTATATATGTGTAGAGATGGTAATGTGGACCAACTGATGATTGCTGGTTTAGCATGAAATACATATATTGGTGATTATTATCTTTTCAACATATATGTGTTCAAGTGTGTCAGTGTTATGAGATAGAGTGGAGAGTGGGTGGTGTGAAAGTCTGTGCTCGTATACCCTATATATTACATATATAGACACAGGTATATAATAATCCTGGGTTTCAGTTATAAACATAATAGTGTTTTTAATTGGTTTTGAATTTGACATGTGACAGCTTTACAAACAAACATACATTCTCTAATCAGTCAACAGAAAAAATAGGGATTTTATATATGATATATATTACCAATCTGCCACCAAATCATCAGTTGTACATGGGTACAAAATATACTTTTAGAGCATTATACTACTTTTATGTAGCAAATCATAATTGCTATTTTTAAACAAATGTATTGAAAGGCAGGAGTAATCATGAGTTTCTTATTGATTAAAATCATATTAAAATAGTTATTATGTATATATGTATAAAAATATTTATAAATAAAGATTAAATATTTTTACTATTGATCTAAATGATACTAAAATTTTCACATAGCTTTATAACAAATTCTGACACCACAATAATCCTTACTTTTTTAAATTTATATTTTCCTTAATGCAAAGAGAGAGGAATGATATAGTAATATTTGTTTTCCAATGTTGGAAATGATTTATTATTCAACATATTAAAAAAGAAATATATAGATTGAAAAAAAAAAAAATACAAAACTTATATATATAAATCGGAAGATAATTGAAAATATAAATAGTCTTATTACAGAAGAGGTAAAGACAGAAAGAAATGGAGGCAGAAATACCATCAATCATATTAAATAGGTATTGTTTTAATAAGTGTGGGATTAGAGTTAGAAATATTATATCAATTTTTTTAGAAATATGGCAGTAGTATGTAATTAAAGCACTGATTATATATATGTATGGGAGATGATGATCCGAACCAAATGCTGAATGTTTTGTTTCAGCATGAAATACTTATATTGGAGATCATTTATCTTTTTTTTGCATGTATGTGGTCATGTGTATCAGTTGTATAAGATGGAGAGGATGACTAAATGAAGCTTGAAAGTCTGGATTCAAATACCCTCTAATTAAATTTAGTTTAAAAGTATATATACTATACTTAATCAAAATGACCCCAAATTCAGAACTCAACCAGACTAGCCAACGAAATAAACTCTAAAATACTACAAATAGTTTCACTGCTACAAGCAGACTTCTCAAGTGTAAAGCACTACAAAATAAAAACATATTTATACTAAACATTATCCACAAGTCCACTTACCTCTCATACACCATTAATATTAAAAGAACTTTTAAAGAAGTTAATTGCTTCAGAATCATAAATACCTAATAGTAAAAATTCTTTAATAGATATATATTCATAAAAAAGATTCAGACCATACTATTAATTTTGATGAAGTTAAGAGTGTCATCTTTGAGAAAAATGAAATAAAAAGAAGAATTAAAGAATCTATTATTAAGAATTTATGAATCTGAAATGATTAATTTGTTTAAAAGTTCTTTTAATATTAGAGGTATATGTAAGGTAAGTGGAATTGTGGATAATGTTTAGTATAAATATGTTGTTGTTTTGTAGTTCTTTATAATTGAGAAGTCTGCTTGTAGCAGTGAAACCATTGGTAGTGTTTTAGAATTTATTTTCTTGGCTAATCTGGTTGAGTTCTGAATTTGGGATAATTTTGATTATTTATTGACTAGTTTAGCTTTATGCTTTTAATAATATATACTAAACTAGTATTTAAATAGTATCTATGTAGTGATAATGAAAATGTACTTAATAGAATGTCATGACATAATCCAAAGATTATAGAAAGTTTGGAATAAATATTAATAGCAATAAAATTATAGCAATGAACGAAGTGTTCAGAAAATAGATTAAAAGAAAATGCAGCTAGGAATATTATAAAGTAAATTGATATTTTTAAATACTTGAGATCTATGAAGAATTAAAATATTAATAATTACTTAGAGTCTGAATTTTAATATCTAAACTGGATAGTAATAAGGGCAGGTGACTATTCTGCGACACATTACATTTAGATCTAAAATAGGTGCTTATTATATGTTGGACAATTAAGAAAAGTGTAGAAGAAATGTTCAGAGATATAGATTTGAAAAATAATCAAAAAGATTAATAATGTAAAAATATTGAAATAGAAATGGAAAAAACTTTTCAGTCAGGCAAAAATGAAATATATCCTAGAAAAGATTGAAGAGAGTATAAAAAATAAAATAAAACCAAATTGATTGGCTGTGGATTTTTAAAAAGTAGAGCAAAAAACAGAAAAGTTTGCAGAAGCTGATCAGATATTATATGTGGAACATGATATAACTTTCTTTAATTTTGAGTTCTGAAGATCTCATATCTACTGCAAGTTAATAAACCCATTTTTATTCTTATGTATTCTGTTTCAATGATTCTTCTAGTTTATTTTAGATACTTCTTAAATAATAGAACCTATCCACATAATTTAACTTCCTAATTTCCAATTTGATATACATGGTATCAATTGCTTATTAAAAATAAAAAATAATTATTTCTCTTGATGATTATTGTCATGATAGTTTTCATCCCTCATCATTATAGATTAATCTTTATTGCCATATTCTCAAAACCTCCAAAAAGCAACCATTAATTTTTCACACAATCTAATCATTTTAGGAAAAACTAAATTAATAGATATTTCTTAAGTTTTTTATAATTTTGGACACTATCAGGTTCAAAGCCATTATATGTAGTAAAGAGAAAAACAAAGATTTGTCAAGCATTGTCAGTAGAGAGGTTAGTGCAACCGCCTTGCAAGCAAGCAGTTGGTTGCAGACAGTTGTTGCAGATTCGCCTTCCAGCCGATGCTATGACATATGGAAAAAAAAAAGTTAAAATAAAAATAAAGATTAGAAGTAAAAAAATAAATTCATTAAAAATTCTATAATATGAATTTTTTTAGAAAATCAGTATAAGTCAAAATATATAGAAGTCATTACAAAACTATATCTCATGGGTCAAATGTGGATTTAAAAAAAAATTCATCAAGCACATTAAGATTTATGAAATATAATCTAAAAAAAGTATATACAAAATTTGGCAAAAAGTTTCTTAGAACAATAATAAGTGTAACAGTCTGTTTTGAAATGAAATGTTAATATTAAATAATTTTTAAACATGATAAAGTAAGCATTTTGAACACCATTGATTTATATTAAATTACATGTTTTTAGATACTATATATTTACAAGAATAGAATAAAATAAAGAATGTTTAATGATCAGCAAAAGTACAGTTAAATTATAAGTGGTTTATCAATTCAAAATAAATAATTGATCTAATAATTAAAATGAAATTAAATTGAGCTTCATCAACTGTTGTAGGTTCTTGATTTCAATCTGTGTTTATGGGTGCTTTTTCCATCATACTTCGTCTTCAGTAGCCTAAAAAAGTCCTTTTACAAATTGACTAAATTGTTTTTCTTTATTAGCAAACAGTGCAGAAAGTTTATAAACTAGTTCTAAATGGATTTCAATTTAGATGAATAATGAATGTCATCTGATAATGCTGGCTTTTAAAATAGGTAATTAAATATAAAATTTTCAATATACCTTTTTGAAAATTAACCACTAAACATCACTTGATCACCATTCTGTTTTGTTTTTTTTAATTACTGTTATTTTGCAATGTAATATATTTTCAAACAAGTGAAAATTAACAATACTTAAAAACAGAAGAAAACGGAAAATACCTTTTTCCTTTTCGTTTTTTATGTTGTACTAATCCTTCGAAATCAAATAAAATGTTATAAAAACATATTTATAAACAACAAAACATAACACTTATATTAATTATATAAAAAGCCTTTTTCGGCAAATTTATTTTTTGCCCTTTTCAAACATGTCTTCCAAAAATACTACGACTACATATACATAGCGACATCTATGTTAATACATGATAAGTAAAAATAAAAGACAAAAGAATAAAAGAATTATACAATTAGTATAAACAATTCATATAGAACAGCTGAAACTGAATTGGACAGCCTATATTATCATATAACTTATACAACTCTACTATAATTTAAATCTTCATTTCGTAAAATGCATTCCAAACAATTATCCACATCAGTTATCTATCCATTCTTTTTTCATCAACCATTTATATAAGGCGTCTATTGGAATGAATAATAAATGGTTGATGAAAAAAGAATGGATAGATAACTGATGTGGATAATTGTTTGGAATGCATTTTACGAAATGAAGATTTAAATTATAGTAGAGTTGTATAAGTTATATGATAATATAGGCTGTCCAATTCAGTTTCAGCTGTTCTATATGAATTGTTTATACTAATTGTATAATTCTTTTATTCTTTTGTCTTTTATTTTTACTTATCATGTATTAACATAGATGTCGCTATGTATATGTAGTCGTAGTATTTTTGGAAGACATGTTTGAAAAGGGCAAAAAATAAATTTGCCGAAAAAGGCTTTTTATATAATTAATATAAGTGTTATGTTTTGTTGTTTATAAATATGTTTTTATAACATTTTATTTGATTTCAAACAAGTGTCTGAAAAATACTGATATAGATTTTATATGCATAACATATTTATAGCTGTTATTGCTCTTTAAAAATTAAGTAATCAGAATTCATTTTTAAAACATTCAACATTCATCTTTGTTCAACACTTGCCTTCCTTATAGGAAAAGAACAATGAAAAGAGACATATTAAAAGAAAATAATATATATATATATATATATATATATATATATATATATATATATATAGAATATAACAACTTCTAGTTTCATCATGCCATCCGTGTTTAAAAATCTAAGTCTGAATCATTCACTTTAGAAAAAAGGAAAACTTATCTAATGGGGTGCACGTATAATTGATTTCAAGACAGTTAATTGAGCTTTATATTTGGAACATATTACATGTTTGTTTAACAGCTACTAAGATCTTAGCTTATTCAAATTCATGCTTGTGTTTAAGTAGGCTTAAAATCAATTATATTTAATAACTTGCAACCTATTGGTTAAGATGATTTTATTTAGTTTAGAAAAATTAAGAATTATATATATACTTAATTAAATCAAGTTTATACAGAGGCTAAACTCTCCATATAGTACCACCACTTAGTGCAAGCCAGAATGCTCTCAGATCCAAGCCTCGTCACTGACGAAAGCCACAAGCCAGAAACTAGTCTGGGAATATTCGATGAATAGGCACTAGATAGGGATTTTATGCATAAACCTTCTTGCATCCATTGATTATTTTGGCTTGCACTGAGTGGCACTACTGTATGGAGAGTTTTGCTTCTGTGTAAACAGCTTGTATAAGCATAAAGAATGGTGATCATGTGATGTTTAGTGGTTTAAGTCAAGTTTAGAGTTTTACATAATTTTCAATAGGAAACTGAAAATATAACCAATCCAGCTTTTTATTTATTTGTATTTAGAAAAAAAGTCTGTGCCGTTAAACTCAATATTAGAGAGACAGATTTGAGAGTTAAAGTTTCTATATAGAAACTCAAGTTAATATTTTTTATGCTTAGATACCCACATGTCTTTGGGAAATAAATTAAATTTTGAAATAATTGAATAACTACTTTTTACAAATACAATATGAAAGTATATATTTAAATCTGTCAGATGCAGTCAAAAGCATGAAATTTAACAGAAAATTGTCAGATGGTGGTAAAAATAAAACATCTGATTATTAAATTTATTTATTAATTAAGTAAATATTTTTTTAGCAAAAACCAAAAGTAAAGTATGCATTTCTATATAAGTATCATAAACAATAATTTGCATAAAAATATTATTCTGCAATTGATCATGTTATTGTATTGTCAATTATAAATTTAATATTTTATTCACAAATTCGGTCTAAACTATAAATAGTTGAAAATCATTTCTTGAAAAAATGGAGCATAAATAATGTGATTGTTGTGCCATTAAATATTTGATAATTAAGGAAACGATTTATTGAACTTCAAAGCAAATTAAAATTTTTGTAGATAAGAAAATAACTTCAGTATCAGTATTTTTTTTATAATTCCAAATTGAGAATTATCAAGATATTATTTGACCTACTGATCTAATCATTATTTGATAATTTAAATAAGTTGTCATATCTGTCCTTGCCTTCAGAAGTGGACTTGTTGAGATTCCTTCCTTATGTATTGACTGAGCACTCATTGCCACTTACCAATGTGTAAACATCTTGATAACCAATATATAAACATAGCCAAAGTGTAAACATAAGTATGGCTAATGTGTAAACATGTATAAGTATTTTTGATACACTGGGTATTGAATTTATTGTTCTAAAATATTAGCATTCTGTTGCATAGGACTTCTTGATTATAAGTATAACAAATAATCAGTGAGTTCTTCCAGCCAATATGTAATAAAATTATATAAACAATTATGAAGGAATTTTTCAACTGCCTTTTAATCTCTAGAGTTTTATTTTTATGCAGGGTTACCATTGTCACTTCAAATTCTTTGTAGCCATTCATCTTTTTTTTTCTGAGGATCTATCTATAATATATGAGTTCTCAACATAAATTATCTAAATAGTTCTTCCATCTTTGTTTTAGTTTACTTTCATTATAACTTGGTTCACCATCTTTATTTATTAATGCATGAAACTATATATTTTTTTCCCAATGAATTCTTTAATTTTCTTGTATACTATTATCTCATCTGCTTTCTTTTTATTATTCCATTTTATATATACAGTATTTAAAGATATAATTCTAAAGCACTCTTTGACTTAGAGTTCAAATGAAAGTTATAAATATAAACTATTTCATCGTTGCGCCAGCTTCAGCAAAACACATATTTTCATGGAAAGAGTTAATAAGTTAAGATTTACATATTTAAAAATGTAAAATTAAGAGCGTGCTAATAGCTCTAAACAAGCTTTTTTTTTTATTTATGATAAATGCTACTACAAGAGAAGACATTCAAATGTCCCAACTCCTCACTGAAGAGACCCATAGGTCGAAACTGGTCTGGGGATAAAAATGATTTGAATGTCTTCTCTTGTAGTAGCATTTATCATAAATAATAAAAAAAAAGCTTGTTTGGAGCTATTAGCACGCTCTTAATTTTACATATTTGTAAGTGCAAGCTATATATAAGTCATGTGACATCTGACTTGTTATTATTACTATATTTAAAAATGGTAAATAACTACTTTTAATCTTATCATTGAAAAGATAAAAATTAATAGTTACTATTTACTAATACAAATTCATATTGATAAGTTTCAAATATTGTAAAATGATACAACCATAAGTTTTAGAATATTGATATGAATAGAATTGTTATCACCATTGTCAGACATTTATAAAAAATGTATCACCAAATCTATTGAACTTTGTAAATTATTTTATAATCAATATGCTTTGTAATTGCGTAGGATGATTTCAAGTTATACACTGTATCTACTCAGGTAAAAATATCTTCAATGAGACGATTGAAGATTTTATATATACAATCATGATTATGTGCACAACGTGACTAAAAATTGTTAAATGCGTACATATCAGTATAAATCCATTACTTATGTGCAATTATATAATTAAGTTAACATACTTTAGCGCTGTCTTACGATGTTAAAAATTAATAAAATGAATCTAAGCTTTAAATAGTTGCAGTAATGAATAAGAAGTATTGTTGTTTAAATTACATAATTTATGTATTAATTTTTATAATTAAAAAAAAAAAAACATTACTGTACTTGAAAAAAATCTCTATAATTTTTTTTTTTTTTTTTAGTGACGTTGCTCAGATTAACAAATTATTTTTATTTCTTTTATTTAGAATGCAAATATTTTATAATGTGTAAACAAACATGTGCGTGTGTAAACAATATATATAAACTGGTATAATCTTGTTTTTAAAAACTATCAACGGTTCATAATCAAAACTTAATAAAAAATACTATTTTAAATATTTTTTGTGATATACTAAAATTTTAAAGAATTGTTTAAATTTTTCTGACTAAGTAGTACCTTTTAAAAACCATAGGCCATCTGTCTTGATAGTTGATATTATTGTTCTTATAAAGTAAAAACAATGTTAGGAATCCACTAATCAGAAAATTCTATTACATCTTTGAAGTTAATTGAAGAAACAAGTCTCCTGTTGATTTGAAACTTCAAATGAGGTGTGGTCAGCCAGTCTGGAAATTTGACTCATTCATTCTTTATGAATGAATGTGTCACTTTCACAAGACAATATAATGTTTCTTATCTTTATTAGTGTCAAAAGAAAGAGCCTATAGCGACTAGCTAAAATTGAAAATATATATATAAGTTAACCACATAATTTACGTGGAGAAATGACTAAAATAATTGGAATTGAAAAATTATGGATATGTTTGTGTGTGTATGTAATACTATTTATTACAAAAAGTGTTTGTTAGTTTCAAAGAATATATACATGTATTAAATTATAACTGCTATTATTAAACGACAGTTTATAAAAGTAAACTTGTAATTATTTTTTGAAAGTTCCAAACTGAAATCAGACTTTTTTTGCGTGTAACATAGTGACTAGTTCAATAAGATAGTTTTATAAATTTGACAATCTGTAAAATACTCTTTTTTTTTCATATGTCAAAGCACCAGCCGGGAAGCGAACCCGCAGACCCGGGACAACTACGTATAAGGCAGCTGTGCTGACCACTCGACCACCAACGCTTGAAATACTTGGGCTTTAATTTTTGCAAAAATACTTACTGGCATTCGCAGTATTAACGAAAAAGAATAGTAACCATGCACTGTATAAAGTAATGATAGCATTTTGCAGTATATAATTATATATTGAATTATTGTTATCACCTAGTTTAATTGTAAAATGTTTTTATTAAAAATTTGAACCATTTATACTACCCTGTTTCCTCCAAAATAAAACCTAACCAGAAAATAAGCTCTAGCATGATTTTTCAGAATGCTTATAATATAAGCCATATCCCAAATATAAGGCCTATTTAAGATTGTCAGCAAGACAAACAGATTTCGTTCATCAGTCGAACCCATTTATTTACACAAGGAGAGACTCAAAAATAATCAGAATTTTGTAATAAAAAATTGTATATTTATTTTTAGGTGTTGCAAATTGAGTCTCTTTCAAAGTATAGTCCAGGGGTCCCCAACCCTATGCCCATGGGCACCATGGTGCCCGCAGACCATTTTACGTGTGCCCGCCGCTATCCAAACACGATAAAAAATTATTTATCTGATACAAATAAATTTAATTTTTAAAATTTCTTATAAATTATTGTATTATATTGTAATCAAATTGTAGGAAATACTATACTTTTATAGCGTAAAAATATAAATGTTAATTATATGTTAAAATTTTATTTTTGAAATAAATATTTTTTTTGTACATTATGTGTATTATTAACAATATCCAGCTATAAATTTACATTGGAAAAATAAATAGTGCCCGCCATCTGGTGGAAAAAATAAATGGTGCCTGCCACCTAGCCAGTATTATAAAATGTGCTCTTAAGTGCAAAAAGGTTGGGGACCCCTGGTATAGTCTCTTTAATGCACCAATCTAAACATGTTTTTCACTTTTTGAAGTAGTCTGGAAACTCTTGCAAAGTAATATCTTTTAACGCCTTGGTGTTTTTTTTCTTCACCACTTCCAAATCCATACACAAAAGACATTTCTTAAATTAAAAAGATGAAAAAGACATCACATAGAATGCAATTGAGTGAATGTGATGCATGGATAAACTGGGTCATGCTGAATTTAATTAAGAATTGTTTCATACTTAAACTTTATGTGATAGTGGTTGTGATAAAACTTGCACTCGTCACTGATATTTACATTTTATTGTATCATGCAAAAGTTTCAGAACTTGTAGATTTCAAATGACTGATTGTTACGAATGAATTCTGAGTGAACGAAGGCATTTGCATTTATTAAATTCAGCATCATCTTGACATTTGACTTAACTCACCATATTTCTTTAGAATGTGGGTAATTTAACAATTCCATTAAATCACTTGTAAATTTGGGTTTTTACTGAGCAACATGCTTGCAAGCTATTTTAAGCAGTACATCTGTTTTTTCTACTGTTTTCTCTAAAATAATAGAATTTCATGTTGTTCCAACTTTTCAGCCTTGTAAAGTAATGAATGTATAAATATAAATTTTTGTACTTGAATAAATATAGACTTTTGTACATGAAAAAATAAAACATTCCTTTATAATAAGCCCTAAGGCATCTTTTGGAGCAGAAATTGATATAAGACCTAGTCTTATTTTTAGAAAAACAAGGTATAGCCAATACATTCAACTGTCCTAAACACAAATTAGTAAGAAACACAGGTCACATGTTTACATTCATAAAAACTAAATTTAAACTGATGCTTTAATCAAATAGTCTATTCTGTCAAAGGCATATGTTAGTAGAAATTTAATATATTTAAGTACGAAGACAGCAGGACAGTCGAAACTAAGCAAAATAAAGAAGGAAGTATAAAAAACATTGCATTAAAGTGTATAAGAGGAGGTGTTAAAGAAATTTTAATATATATGAATATATAAAGAGAAATGCAAAAAAAAGTGAAGGAGAAGATATAAGAATAATAAACTTCTAAGTATAAGGTTCCTTCTAATTTTTCCCATGCTCTCAGAAAGATAATTGGAAAAATTAGGTGCCTTTTCTTATGTAAGTATTGATACCTTAACAAACTAACTTAGATAGTTAATTTTCATAGATTATTAATTACATTTTTATGCTGCATTATCATTGGTTATATCAGCACAGCCTGAAGAAAAGGAAATAATAATACCACTCGAATGTTATGTTCTAAAGTACCCTGAGTTTTATTAGTAACAATATGATGTATAAATAAATCTTGACATTTTTAAAAAACTTTTAACAATTATACTAGATGATGGAAATAGTTCAACTTATAGTTATAAATGCATGTGCAAAATAAACTAAGTATATTATAAGAGTTTGAATATTGTGGACCAAAACATAATGCTATTATTTTTTTAAAAGTTTTTAGTAAAATATATATAATTATATTAGTTAATTGCTCAAGCAGTCATATGACATTTAAGCATCTTAGTGGCAGATTAAACATTTAACAATTTTTATTCAGTTAGGTTTAATCTAATTTTTTTTTAAATTTACATCCTGCAACTCTAATCAAATTAAACTCCATACTACTGAAACAATGCTGTGAATTTATTTTCATACCATACTATACATGTTGTACACTCACAGAAATCTATCAACACTTAGATAATTCAATATCAATCAACAATCTCAATCTGTTTTCAAGGCAACCTCCTTTTAACAATAAAGATGAAATGTAAAGAAAGCTAATAGTAGGTCACATGGTCTATGACTCTTATTTTGACTATTTATAGTCTCTGCCATAAGTCTTATGCAATTTTATATTGCTAAGACAACTAATATATGGTATGGCTGAAGATCTATCAGCCCTATATAGCTATTTGAGTTGGATAGCTGGGTTTGAAGACATGTAGATGTCTGAAAATTTCAGATTTTCCTCTCAATAGATAACTTTTAGTTAAATGCTTGGCTTTGGGTTGGTATTTTTAGATCTAGTGTCTGAACCTACCCTGACACCTCTCTGAGGAGTGCCAAAGCACAAAACCATGGTCAGGGGTTTGGGGAGGGGTTCCTGACAGAGATATTTTAAGTGCTAGCTCTGGCTAAGCATTTATCATAAAGCTTGTAGAGGAATTGGCAATCCTCATTGTTTTTATAACTTACAAGCTTAAGAGATAAAGTCACATGGTCTATAACTCTTATTTTGACTACTAATAGTAGGTTGTCTGGATTCAATACAAAATCACTTTCAGCAGCCTTTCAAGTGTAATCAGTTTCATCTACTTTTTAATTGCAGAACAAAAGAAAGCCAGAAAGATAAAGAAAAAAAGTTAATGTCAGGGTTTGCTAATCTGTGAATCACAGATAATTTATTTGTTTCTTGTAATGTTTTTTTTTAACTTCAATAATAAATATTTTCATTGAAACAGGCAAAACTCTATACACACTGTCACTCAGTGCAAGCCAGAGCAATCAATGGAAGCCAGAAAGCTTGTGCATAAAATCCCCATCTAGTGCCTACTCATCTAATATTCCCAGACTAGTTTCTGGCTTGTGGCCTTTGTCAGTGAGGAGCATTGGATCTGAGAGCACTATACCTAGATATTAAAATCTAATGCAACTCTCTACAAAACTATGAGATTTAAATTGAAAACACTATAATATTTTCAATCCAAGCTCATCAGCTTATATAGTCATATAGGTCTGAACTCAATTCAGTACCTATACATTTTTGTGTTTTGGGTTTTTTAATAACCATAGCCACCACTATCCTATTGGGCAGGATTGGTTTAAAGCCAATAAACATCACATGATCACCATTTCTTATGCTTGCTCTTAACTGTTATCATGTGATGTTTATTGGCTTTAAACCAATTCTGCCCAATAGGATAGTGGTGGCTATGGTTATTAAAAAACCAAAGATACCAAAATGTATAGGTACTGAACTGAGTTCAGACTAATATGACTATATAAGCTGATGAGCTTGGATTGAAAATATTATAGTGTTTTCAATTTAAGTCTCCTAGTTTTATAGTTAAGTAGAGATAAAAGGTGGCTGCTGGAGGGTTGCATTGGATCCTAAGATCTAAGTGCAGTGCTCTCAAATCCAAGGCTTCTCACTGATGAAGGCCACAAGCCAGAAACTAGTCTGGGGATATTGGATGAGAGGCACTAGATGGGGATTTTATGCACAAGCCTTCTGGCATCCATTGATTACTCTAGCTTGCACTGAGTGGCAATATGTATAGAGAGTTTTGCCTGTTTTAATAACAGTTAAGAGCAAGTATAAGAAATGGTGATCATGTGATGTTTATTGGCTCTAAATATTTTCATCTGAAGAATTTTGATACTTCATTTAATTGTAGTTATCCATTGTATTCTAAATTTCTCAATAATAACTACACTAATCAAATAGTTAGTTTCTTAGAATACATAATGTTCAATCATCAGAAATGATAGGTTATATGTAGTCCAGAAACTTGGCTCTTATTTTACCACTATCTAAACTACATAAGACATTTCATTATTTATTTAAACAAGTTTAACATTTGATATTTTTAATGATCATTTATTTAAATTACACAAGTTAATAATTTTAATATCATTCATGTTTTTTATTACTTTTTCTATTGCTTTTTACAACCCACTATTGATGGTTCGATTGCCCCAGCAATCTTCTTTAGAACTATAACAAACACAATACAAATACATGATTACAAATATATATGAACATGTAATTTTACATTATATATATTCTATCTTATAATCATTATTTATATACCCACAGATATCTTTATATACCTTTCTATATAATTATCATTTTTTTACATATTATACACTTTAACCTTTTTTATATCCTAAATTTATCAATCAATACTTCCTGCAATTATATACATTTTTTTTTTATTAATTTTTTTAATATTTAACTCTAACATTATATACAATTTTCTTTAACTTATTTTTTAACATATTTTTTATACCTATCTTCTACTTATATTTTCAAATCTTAACTGCTATCAATTCTTTTAAATTTTATCGTTATATTTAGTGGGTTGTAAAAAGTAATAAAGAACATAAATGATATTAATATTATATGGATTTGGCAAAGCAATAAGAAAGCTAAAGTTATAATACTTCATAAAGTTAATAAGTTGTTTTAAAATGATGAATTTATAAGTACTGATTAAAAAATAAAGATAATACAATGAAATCATAATATATGATGTATTAATAGGCACTGTTTCAAGTATACCCTGTACAAAAAATGGTTTACAAAATTTAATGAAATTCACAAAGTATCTTTTTTAAAAAATAAAAGTGAAAGTTATCCATTTAATGGTGTCAGAAAAAAAAAGCTGTATATTTTTTTTATAAAGCATTAGAAAGCTTAAAGTTTGAATATTTCAAATGAGATTTGGGGCAATGGTTTAACTATATCGATTTCAAAGTTGAGATTTGCTGATTACAAAACTTCTATAAAAAAATTAAATAAAGGGATATTATTTAGAGCATATTTGATTATGATGAAAATCTGATATTTAGCCATGCATCTTATTTTTAAAAATAATATCAACTATATGTTTGTTATTATTTTTATTTCTTGAGTGTAAGTGAGTAAGTACACACAATATATATGTAAATTTGCTGTCTCAATTTATTATTAATCACTACATTATTATCATTATTATTTAAAATTTTGTTTATACTATAGTTTTAATAATATGTATGTATGCACACTTTATACATAGTAAACTGCTTGTGTTATATATGTGTGTGAGTGCATTCAAAAATATTGTGCACGTGTGTTTCAATAAACAATATGCAGTTTATCATCACCAAATCTTATTCACAAAACGTGAACTATTTATTATGCACTGTGTATGATGTATGCAAAGGAACTTGGAATTAAATATAATGGATAATGCACCTCCACTGTATATACAAATGTCATTCATGTACTAAAAGCAGAAAATCACTCTTATCTAATCTACCTCAGAATTGCATTACTTGCTTAAACAAATAATGGACAGCAGATAACTACACCAATCATATCTCCAAATTCACATTTTTAATTTTGGGACATGTTCTGTACCAATTAATATCATCCATTCACTGGCCATTTAGGTTTACAGAAATCAATTGCAAATCAACTGAAATGTTTTGCTAATATTATTATCCTTTTATATCTCCTCAAGACAAACATTATCATCACAAATTATATTTCCCTTGTAACAAAATTTCTTAAAATATATGGATAAACAATAAATGTTTAGAATAAGGAATTTTGTTATCTGGGAAATATGATTTGTGATGATAATGATTGTCTTTAGAAGATTAAAAGGGGAATAATGTTAGTGAAAAGAAACATTAAAAAGAATGATCATCATAAGAAATAAAAACAAAATCTTAATGCAAATTTTTAAGCAAATAATTCTTCAGTTGATTAATATCCTGCAAATAGAAAGGATTAACATGTAAAACTAATGTTTCCCACTTGTTAAATAGACTTCATCTTCATGCTTTCCTGGGTAATACAGCACATTATGAAAATATACAATAAAACTATTAATGCAAACCTCAGCAATATTGGGAATAGCCTTGCCAGGATTACAGAAACAAGGGCCCTAATCTCAAAAATAAAAAATGACTACATAGAATCAACAACTGTAACACACATCGAATGCTAGGTATGCCATCTCCAAAATAATATTTTCTTTACCTAGGAAACATAATAATTCAAATTAATATTGCAGATATACCAAAGTTAAAAATGGAGATCCTTTTCAAATTAACTGTTCACAACAATGTTGATGTAATTATACACCAAGAAACTCATTAGATGTGATAATATGTTGAACTATTTCCATTAACTATCAGTAAATGTTGAATGTATAAAAAAATTTAAATGTAATTTAAACTGTTTAAATACAAACAACTTGTTTGTAATAATGCACAAATAGATAACACAGGTTAGTAATTACACAATGTTTTGAGTAGCATTATTCTCCATAACCTCTAATTAATCCTTGCTCTTAGAAAAAAAATTGGAAATATTCTCTAGGATTTAAACCAACCCTCATATATAAATATATGAAATTTCTACTATCTGCTGCCTTTGACAGGATGGCTCAGTTGGTTAGATTGTTTGCTTTGAATTTGATATTCAAGAATCTAAAGATATGAGTTTGACTCCTATGTGAATACTGTCACTGGTCAGGCCAGCAATACCTGAAGAAGACTGAAGAATAATGTTACTCAGAATATTATGTGTTGTCTATTTGTGTGTTATCACTAAAAAGCTGTTTGTATTTGAAAAGTTTAAAATTTAATTGGAAAATGCTCTCCAATAGAACACTTCAAGTGCCCCTAAATAATCATTGCAGTATGTACAAAATTTTACAGAAAGACCTACCACAGATTCATTTCTTTCACCTACTTTATTTAATATATTCATAAGTGTGAGTTTCCAGTTAGAGAATGTAGGGATTTGTTTATGCCCATAATATTGCTTTGACTTCTCAAAAGAGATTTTTCTTCTGAAAAAGAAATCTTTCAGTAAGAATATGAAAAAAAATTGCAAATGTTTTTCAGGTACAGAGTTTATTCCTAATCCAATAAAGTAATATGATTAACTTTTCATATACAATGTGGAATAATATCATAATCTTTGTATTACTTTTGGCAATAATAGTCTAAAATATAATTCTTATGTTAAGGGTTGTATCCTAATTTATTTTTCCATTTATCTAAGATTAGAACAAAATTGACAACCTCCTTGGAAAGATTTCTGGCATTATTTGATGTTATAATATAAGTGCTTTATAAGCACCTTCATTAATATTAACATATTCCACCAATGAATATTGTGCCCCTGTTTAGAAAAAAGTTCTCACACTAAACTTCTGGATACTCAGAAATGTTAATGCTATACTTAAGTCTACTTTTTTACAATGTCTTCCTTTTTTAAAATGTATTTCTCTACTAGATATCAGAATAGAAATTGCTTCATAGAAAAGACAGTGTTTATATTGTAACTATGGGGAAGACAATCAACCCTCCTCACTAGTGCCACTAAACAGTGTCATTAAAACCACAAGGATACTCTTGCCCCAGCTGTAAGATAGAGATTTTAAGAAAATAAAAGAGATATTATTTCTGAACTTACTTGCAATTATATGAAGCAATCATAAGTATCTAGGAGTAAGAGTAGGAATATATAAATCATTCACTTTAAATTCATTTCTTGTTTTAATACTCTACTTAACATAAAAAAAATTACTTTGTACCAATATTAGATAATGTTAAATTATGTAATATGCGATAAATTTTGCAAGTGCAGTGTTTATATTGTAACTATATTGAATGCAATCAACCTTCTTCACTATCTCATGGCTGGGGTGAAAGTAGTTATTCAGTTTTAACACCACAGCTTGGTGGCTCTAGTGAGGAATGTCGATTGCCTTCCATATAATTAGAAATTGTTATTGTAAAAAATAATTTGCCACCGTTTCCCATTTGTTAATAATTTTTTTTATATTTTATATTCTACAAGAATAATAAAAAATAATCTTGAGCAAAAACTGATATAGTTTTAATTAAGAGTTAAAAAAGAAGCATTATAGTGTTTTTCTGTGATGATGATCAAAATCCTTTTATTGTTCTTATTTTGGAGAAAACATATTTCCAACAGATAATTACCAAGAGGTTCAAACACTCTGCAACAGAATAGTCTTAAATATAATTGCAGTTATATCTTGCATGACAACAATATTAGTAAGCAGAAAGTAAATTACAAATTTTAATACATACTTATAATTGGATTAAACCATTTTAATCCCTCAAATTAAAATAAACAAATGACAAAAAGTACACAAATGATAATAGATTATATCACAAGCATAAGGAACTAGTTCTAAACAGTCTGCAGATCAAAATACCTATATTACATATAATAAAAATAAAACAATACATGGGGGGGGGGTAGAAATATTATCAAGCAACTTAGCACTATTGTAAATTTGAAAAAAGTCACTTGATACTATAACTTCTAAGAGATATTATTTAAATACTGATGCTGATAAAATATAAGGAATTGTCAATATATAATTTTTAAATAGTTATTTTTTCTCACTGATTAAAACTTACAGAAATATCTGTCATTAGTGAAGTACTTAACAATTACATATCCTACATATTTGCAGGATAACAAAACTAATTGTAAAAAAAAACATTAGAATATTAAATGATGCATTTTATTATTATTATTATTATAATTTATCATAATTTTTTTTACATTTTATTTTATAAAATAGACAATTTTATCCACTTCACTAAATTCATATTATTCTTTTACAATCTGAGCGGAATAGTTGTTCAGTGTTAGTTTTATATTTTGGACACTTTAATTCTTTGATAGACCAAACAGGATATGATAAATTCCTGAAGATTTGTGATGATAATATTTTAGTCATATTTATATATTGAAATATTTCCATCATCTACTTACTATTCAGTACTGAATGTCTTTAAATTTTTTTTTACTTTATTTAAATTATCCATTTACATTCAACTTAATAATACCACATAGGTTAGTATATGCTCTTTTCTTCAGGTGTTGCTGGTCTGACCAGTGACAGTATTAGCATGGGAATTGAACTGGGGCTTTTAGATTTGAATAATGAATTTTAAGTTAATGCTCTAACCAACTGAGCCTTTGGCAGGATGACTTAGTTCTGTTAGAGTGTTACCTTTAAAATTCAATATTCGAAAATCTAAAGATCCACATTTGATTCCCATGTTAGTACTGTCATTGGTCAGGTTAGCAATGCCTGAAGAAGATAGAAGAACAATACATTTCAAAACATTGGGCATATACTAACCTATGAGCTATTACTAATAGTTAAATGTTATTGGAAAATTTAAATAAAGTAATTTTTTTAAAGACATTCGGTACTTAATATTAGATGGTGGAAGGATAAGATAAAAGTTTTTTGTTCAATAATAGCAACATATTTTTAGAGAGAATATAAAAAATATTTAATTTGAACAACTGAATAGAAGTGGGCATTATTACTCATCATCCAAAAAATAGAATGCACAATAAAAAATGAAACTATAATAATTTATAATAACAAAGCAATTCATTGAATTTTTTAGACATAATAACATAATTTTGCATTTACAATTATTTATAAAGATGTATCTTCCTCTTTTAATAATTAGCTCAGAAATTTTTTAAACTATAAAATTGAAAACCATAATATCTATTACTAATAAGAAAATATATATCAAAAAGACATTTAGTAAATAAAACTTTTTAAAAAATAAAAAAGATAGTGCATTTTGAAGCTTAAGCAATAGAGGACTAATATCAATTGACATTAACAATATTAATAACATTAAGTTAGAATATACAAGGATATGATCAAGACCTAAAATGATATAAATATAACTAGTTATTTTGAACACCACTCTGGTAATCTCAAAGCAACAATAGTAATTCTTATTTAAAGTAAACACAATTAAAATTTAAGTATAAGAAAGATTAAGTGAATGAAATAATACTGTCATGGAAAGTAACAAGTTTATTGATTTGGGAAAAAATGAATATATTTTTTATCACCCACATTGTACTGATTCTGAATATTAAAAAATTGGTGATAAACCCAATTTTATCAGGCAAAAAGCAATATAAAATAACAGTTAAACCTCACTGGTAATCCTTTTGTAACTGAATATCAATCTTTTCACATAGGAAAACATTTAAAAAATGTGTTTAGAACATTTTCCAAGATAAATGATTTTTGAAAAAATATTATCATCTTGCTTTAAGTTTTTATTGTATTCAAATAGAAAGATTGAAAGGACCAATAGTACATTTTCTCAAAATCATATTTATCAACATAGTTGAATGAGCTCAATTCTTACACTTGATGAAGATAAACTTGCAGTGTTTCCTAGACTAGGAATTTTCATTATACCAAAAACCATAATAAACACAAATAAAACTATTAGAGAACAGTATTAAAGATAGCTATAGGATTAATTATATACCCAAGGTATCTAATGCAGATAATTATTGACTCAAAAGCAATAATTATTACTAATAAAAATAATAAATTAATTATTTATATATTAAGCATTTTCAGGATTCAATATACATTTAAAAGATATATAATTCTTAAGATGTGATATGTTGAACTATTTCCATCATTTATGAGTGAATGTTGAATGTACAGAAAATTTTAAACTTTATTTAAACTTTCCAAATACAAACAACTTGTTAGTAATAACATGCAAATAGACAATACAGGTTTGTGTGTTATTACTACCAAGTTGTTTGTATTTGGAAAGTTTAAATAAAGTTTAAAATTTTCTGTACATTCAACATTCAATCATAAATGATGGAAATAGTCCAATATATCACATTTTATAATATACCATCATTACAAACCTTTAGACAAATATATAATTTTTATTTTAATATTAGACTTACAAAAATGACTGAAAGGTACATGTATTGTGATTAAATTTAGTTATGTAGCCTTAAATGAAAAGGATATAAAATCATGGTAAAATAAAAAAATGTATGCTATAATTCCTTTTATGAGAATAATCCAAAGTGAAAACAGATATGAATATAATTTACTACTAAAAGGATATATACCTATATGCTTAAAGAAGAAGATTTTTTACAAATGAGTTTTATCAGTGGTTACTTAATAAAAGAAATTCAAACTAGATAACAAAATAATATAGTTGAATGTTGGAAAAACAAAAACAGATTGAAAGTGAACTACACAGATGATAAACAAACAAGTATCACCCATATTATTGAAAAATTAAGAGACTAAAATAAAAATGAATTGGATATATTACTAGAAAAGATGACTATGGATGAGCAAATGCAATCTTAAACTGTTTGTCAGGAACTATAAATGGCTTAAATTAAACCACATCAGAGAAATGTGGGTACAACAATGAAGCTTACTGGTATGATAGGATGAATAATCTATAAATCTTTTATGATATTACTTCAGAATTATTGGTAGTTACAACTTATGCCCAATGTGGCTGCTAAGTGACACTGCAGTACCATCAACAACCATCAAGAGCCTGCAAGTGATAAATTTATATCCAAAAATCACTGAAATTCACAAATGAAAATGCCTAAGGCAAAATAAATCAGCCAAATCCTTTTAAAATACAAATTAAAAAAAAAACAAGAAAATGCTATAAAATTTTGAATTACAAAAACAGAAATCGGTGAAAATGCATCAAATGCAAACATCCTCCCCATGAAGAATTTCTATTCAAAAATCACTGAAATCGACAAATTAAAATGCCTAAATCGAACCAATCCTTCTAAAATACAAATTAAAAAAAAACAAAACAAGAAAACACTATGAAATTTGAATAATAAAAACAGAAATTGGTGAAAATGTGTCAAACACCTCATTGGGCATAAGTCACAACTACCCAATTATTTTACCAGAAATGCTTCAATGCTCTTATATATGTTTCATATTTTGAATGTAATAAATTGTATAATTGATTGTATTATATGTAATGTTTAATGCAAAATATAATTGATTAAATTCTTAATGGTTATAATATATGTGCATATATATTTTTTAGTTATATAAAATGCAATAATGATTATAAATTTTACTGTCACTTTCAAATTAAGCAAAAGATGTAATATCTGTGATAAAATAAATAAACATTGACATATAATTTTATCTGCTTTAGAATTTAATTATATGGTGGTCAGGACTTATGAAAAATATGTGATACCTGAGTGTACATTCACATAAGTATTTGGTTATCATGTGTGAATCATATTAACCCTAGTTCATGATTAACATTGACCAATAGAATAACAACAATCAATTATTAAAAAAAGCACTCAGATCTATTCTATTGGTAAATGTTAAAGATGATTAAGGATGATGAGATGATAAATTTAGAATAGAATAAGATATGATAAATAATAAGTAAATCATATATAAAATCATTATTAATTGATATGATAAAGGTGTGCATGTATTATATTTTAAATTTTTCATTATCATTAGTAGAGTATTTTTGTTATAGTGCAATAAATGACAAAGTGAAATAAGAGTGTACTTTTAAAATTTCAAGGATTCTGGCAATTTTACCTGAAATATCTGAAAAATCAATATATTTATTTTTAAGATCCATCATTTAATCTTTTTTGTATTTGTCTGTCATATTGATAATTCTTTATCATTATTATCATTTTGTATTAATGTCTTTATTCTTTCCATGCTTTTTTCTAAGTAGCCTGCAGATCTTCTGTTAATTGGTCTATATTGGAAACTGTTATATTAAATGTAATTCACTGTGTTTTTTATTGGGGTAGTTTATTCAAGTCTGTGTAATTAATGACTAGTAGTCATTCCTTGTCTAGAAACTTGATTTTTATATTTTATTTTTTGAATTCTTATCTGATTTATCATTATATCCATCAGAGATCATAATATTTTTACATGTGTGGATGATAAAATATTTTTTATTGAAAGATGTAATATAAGTTTGCTTTAAATCAAATTTTTAATTGAACCTCTCTTTTTTCATATATAATTTTACTTCAGCACTACTTTTTTTTCTTTGTTCTATTTTGTAAACATTCATGGTTTATCTTTATATTCATAATTTGGGCAGAACAAAAATTTTGATATTTACTGGCATGTTTTCAATTCAGTTTGAAAAGACCTAAAAAATAATATTTTAAAAATGAGTGGCCATCTTTGATAATGCTATTTTATAACGTATCATCATAAAACATAACTAGAGATTGAATTCAAGAAAAATGTGTATGGCTTTATTGTTCAGGAGTTCATAAGAAATTCAAGTGCCAAACCTGTGAGCACCAGGTTTGATCCTGGGACCTCCCAATTCCAAATCAAATGTTCTACCAACTATACCAAATCACACAGATAAATTTATGTTGATAAAACATCAAGTTCTAATAAAGCTTATGTTTTTCTTACAAGTTAAGCAGCCAATAGTCAGCCCAGATAATCATCTAACTACTGGTCAGTAAATGGGTATTTTCAGCTATGGAGTAAAAACAAATATGAAAATGTATTCAAATTTTCATCACTAACATTTGTCAAGCCTGATAACTATTGCCTTCATCTTAACTTTTCTCTATGAGAACTGTAGAAAAGATCTTTGCCCTGCAGTGGGATATTTAAAAGCTGATTTGTCTTTCATCTTTATATTCTACTATTAACATTTACATTCAAAACTCAACACAAATTTTACAATTTGAAGTCAAATATATTATTAAATGTGTGGGTGGGCATTTGAGTATGAAACGTTTATTATTATCTATGATGATTTATATCTTGTTACTGCTAAGAGAATATGACTTTTATTATATATATTCATTTATTTAAATATACTATACAAGCACACACACAATACTAAGTGTGTGTACCGAATAAATGTATATGTTCAATAAATAATGGTATGTGTGTGTATATTTTGCTAGCATATGACATTAATAAATGCTGATGGGATTTTTTTTTTTTTCAATCTCTTAATGTTTCCTCTTTTTTGACATATTAAATAATTATGAACGAAAAAACTGCTTTATCTAAATCTTGAAAAAGGAAAACATTTGTATTTTCTTTTCCTCATTGGTCAACATCTTTAATTATTTCAAGCATAATGACATCGCAATTATTGTCTTGTAAAATTTAAAGCAGGAAAATCAGATCCGAAGTTCAAAAATTAATACCTGAATAGAAGCAATTTTTCTTAGAATAAAATATTATATTGACGCTGTAATAAGATTATGGTTTTTAAAAAGACAAATACATTCATTTGTAAGTAGATTAATGCTAAATAATGCATTTAATGATTAAAACAATAGTTTAGTAAATATGAAGATATGAATATTATAAATAATGTATAAAAAGTTGAAAGCATTTATTTTTATTTATAGTAAAAAGCGATTAAATAAGAATTTTAAAAAAAGATTCGATAAGGGGGGGGGGACAAAAAAAAAGATTCGATTTTACCAGAATATTTCAAGATCAACAATGTGATAAATAACGCTGTAAATGGTATAAGAACACCGCTTCTGTGACTCATAATTTTAGAAAATCAATTCGCAGTAGTAAATCCAATTATTGCAGTTTCTGAAAAGCAATGTATAAGCTGAAGTATGATTACAGTCTTAAGCAATAATCTGCATTTATGTACAGGATTTTTGGAATTTTTTAAAAAACATCTCGTGGTACTGCAATAGTTTATCAGTTTTGAATCAGGGCTGGTTAAGCTTTTTTTTCCCCCAAATTTTTATCAAGTTTAGGATTTTTATTACAAAATAAAATTTGCAATCTGTTATAATGGGGGTTGTAAAAGAAAGAAAGTAATTTTAAAAAGAAAGAAATCTTTAAAACCAAATTTTTTCCATGATAAATCTAAAGATAATTAAAATTAGTAATCACGAAAATAACATTAATAAATTCTTAAATGACGATATTAAAGTATTATTCTATAAAAATATTAAAACATAATTTTAAAAGGAATACTTTGTTGGCAGTCTAAAACATCACTTTAAATAAATAAAAAAATAATTCTCACTTAATTTCAAACAGTAAAAATTGCATAAAGTTTACCTGTATCTTTGAATATTATTAGAATAAAATCCTTATAAATTATTTCTTTTATCTTTAATTAAACCAGATATAATTGTTGCCTTAACTTATAAGAATACGGTCAGATTTAAGTACAGAGTTCATTTTAGTCAAAGAGTTCTTTAACTACTCATTAAGGAAAAACAGAAATAATGGTGGAAAAATCATTTTTTAGGTCATAAGGATTTACTAATTTTGCAAGTTGTTTTTTCCAATAGAAAAAGAATACTTAGATACTTATTCTCTAATTAATATTTATTAATTAATTGCTTTGATCTCAGGTTAGCTACTTAAAATAAAAATTCTCAGCTTTATCAGACTAACAAGCAAGTTTCAAATTTTGTTCAGTCTGGATGTGAACTTAAATTATGAGACTTGTACATGAATTTATTATCACTATACTATTAAACCTTATTTTCCTCTTAATAGCAGACAAAAGATGAATAACCTTAAATAGCCAACTGTAGAACAAAGTCTTAATTAATAATTTCTTTACAAAAACAATAAAGAAAAATACATTACCTTTTAGGCTAGTTATATACTGAGTATATATTTTTATATGATTTTATGTTTTATAGTTTTTTATAATTTATCAAAATAATACTTTGCTGGATCATGAAAAGTAGGAAAGAAATTCAATTTTTTTTCTGCCTTGAACACTTTTGCATCATGATCTTATATGTGTGTGTGAGCATGTGCGTGATATCCCAAAAGAAAATTGTAATAAGAGATTTTCATAATATTAACCTTGCTGGTGTACTAAACATTTCTACATCATGATTTTATACATGTGTATGTGTGAGCATGTATAAATAATATTGTGCTAAATTATTCCAAAAGGAAATTGGAAGAAGAAATTCTCATAATCTACATAAAGTGTTGCAACCATTAAAATAAAATATGTCTTAAAGTATATTTATTGTAAATAGACATTGAAATAAGAAACTGAATACTTATATTTAATCAATCTAAATATTTTTTTCTTTTGGATTTTTTTTTTTCATTGTAAAGGTTTAAATAATTTGACTTGCTTTTTTTATTTCCATTTAACATTTCTAATATTGTATTTATTTTGTGAAATTGTTTATCTATATATTTTCACCATATGACAATAACACTTGCTATCAACTGACACATTTTATATTAGATGGAATTAGATACAAGGTATATTTCAGATTTGTAACTATAGTGGTTCTTTGTTAGATTTATATATACATTATTGGCTGCAGAAAGGAGTTTCCTGTTAATTGAAAGATCATTTGATTTTTCTTTGCGACCTTAAAGGAAACGATTGTGGCAAATCACTAATGTACTCTCCATATATTCTTGTCATTGCAACCACTATTACTATGCCATTGTTGATGTAGTATATGAACATGGATAGCTGCTCACCAACAAGCATCAATCAGCATGGTAAGTTTTTTAGCTATTTATTTCTGAGTTTAAGATAATAAAAAAACATCATTGTTTTTCTTCTTAGTTGTCTGTAGTTCTTAAGCTTTCTTGAAGGCAAAATGAATATGTGTGTAAATGAGTTTTTTTTAAATGAATTTTTACAACAATCCTAATAAAAACTAAATTATAGCTCTTATTCCAAAAAAGCTGTAGAGTTACTAGCCAAATTAAGAGTTGGTGGTTAAAGGTAAAGTGTGCTAAAAATCCCATGATTGTGAATCCATATCATTTTCAAGTGAAGGGAAATTGCATAAATTGGAAAAACTGTCTAATATTAAATGAGATATTTTGAGACATTGTGAAGTTAGAAAAAAGTTGAAGAAACAATGGACTTAAAAAAAGGATATGTACTTTTCTAAAAAGGCACAAATATTGGAAGCAAAAGTGGATGGGATTCATTATAAATATAAAGTGGAGTAGAGTGGCAAAATTAGTTATTCAACTTAGTGGGTAATACTAAATATGAATAATTCAGATTTATATCCCAATAAGTTAACATTGTAATGAAGTATTAGAAGATTTGGATATGGATGTACAACATCCTTTTTATCAGTTCAAACAACATTTTAAAATTGTTATGGATGATTTTAATGCTAGAATTGGTAAATGATTAAAAAAAGAAAGTGTTGTGATTAAATTTGTCTATGACAAAAGAAATGAAACAAGACACTGACTTGTGACCTTTATAACAAAAATTTCTTTCATGAAAATTCTAAATGGAATGGACATGGAAACATTTAAGTAAAATTACAGCAGAATTGGATTATATTTTGACTAACAGAAAACATGTATTTCAAGATTATAATGTTTTTAATGGAATTAACTTATAAAGTAATCATCAATTAGTCAGATGTCAAATATGTGTTAATGAAAAATTTAGAGAGACAAAAACTTATTAACAAAACAGTACTCAAAATTGATATTCTTAATTTTTAAAAATCAATGGATTTAAATTATAACAAACTTGTAAATTATTTTAAAATATTAACAGATTTTGAAGATGGCACAGATTTGAAAGTAGTCTATAGGAAGATAACTGATACGGTATTATGAAATGCAACAAAATGATTTAGTACAAAAAAGCAGCAATATACTAGTAAAATTTCTAATGAGACACAACAATTTATAAAAAAAAAATGAATATGAAAATATACAAAAGTGATCCATTAAGAAGAATTGAATATCGAGAGTTTTGTAAAATAATTTGAAAAAATTAATAACAACATGAGAAAATGTAATCATGATTTGGTAAGGAAAGCTATGGAAGAGAATAAAACTCTCAAAAATGTAAAACAACAGTTTGATATTGAAACATTGTTACAGCACTAAGAAAAAAAATGAAACGATAATTACAAAGAGAGAGGACATCATGTAATGTGTAGATGAGTTCTAAAAAATAGGTAGTAATAAAGAATAAGAAAACAAAGTAAATCTTAACAATTGCTAAATTTGAACTGCTTAGCATGCAATTAAATCTATGAAGAAGGGAATAGCTCCGGGTAATGATGGAATTACAATCAATATCTTAAAGGAGCAGGTGAAATAGAAAAATTGCTGAGCAAAATTATATACCAAATATCTAGATGATAAAATTAAACCAGATGATTGGAATAATGCATTAGTAACATTGATACTAAAAAGGTGATATAGAAGATATTAGAAATTATATATTTTTTGTCAGTTTTTACAAAAATTTTAACAAGATTATTACAATATTCATCTACATGGAACCTTGGGTTTTAACCAATGAAAAGAAGAAGCTGGATTTAAAAGTTGTTTTAGCACAGTGAATCACATGCAAATATTGAAAGAAGTTATAGAAAAGAGCAATGATCACATGATTCACCATTCTTTATGATTACACAAGCTGTTTACGCAGAGGTTAAACTCTCCATGCAGTAGCACCACTCAGTGCAAGCCAGATTAATCAATGGATGCTAGAAGATTTGTACATAAAATCCCTATCTAGTACCTACTCAGCCAGTATCCCCAGACTAGTTTCTATCTTGAGGTTTTCATCAGTAAGATAGGGATTTTATGCACAAACCTTCTTGTATCCATTGATTACTCTGGCTTGCACTGAGTGGCACTTCTATATGGAGAGTTTAGCCTCTGTGTAAAAGTGCAATGAAGGTGAGTGCCCAATATGTTTTCGATTTTCTAGATTATGAAAAGATATTTGATCCCATAATAATTTCTATGATGACTAAAGTATTAGATGATCAAGATTCCAAATAATATTTATCAAAATGCAACTGCAGTGATTAGATTGTCAATGAGAAGGATGTATGATAGGATAACTGTATATCTTCTAAACATGTTTACACCAGTTTTACAAGAAGTATTTTGTGGATTAAAGTGGAAAGCTAAGGGATTAAAAGTAAAATATATTATTTAAATCACCTATATTTAACAGTTGATGCGATTGTTTTTGAAAATAATGCTTTAGAGCATCAGAAAATGTTGCAAGAATTATCAGATAAAAATTAAAAAGTAGAATTAAAAATAAATACTAAAAAAGATTAAACCAATGTTCAATGGATTTTCCTAAAGAAAAAAAAAAGAAGATTGATAATGATGAATAGTTAGCAACTACAAATATTTTGGTCAGATTATTAATACAGATGGAAATGGATATCATAGAATTAAACTTGGGCAAAATGATTTTTGTAGAAGTAACTTAATATTAAAAGAAAATATGACTATATGTGTGAAAAGTAAGTTTTTAAATAAACGTGTTTTTCCAGCTTATGCTTAGGTATCTGAAACTTGAACACTTAACAGACCATTTACCAAGTATGGAGAGATATATATTAAGAGTAACAAAAATAGATTGAAAAGAAAATACAAAGTGTTATGACAACCTTGAAAAAAATAAAAAACTGAAGTGGAGCTCATCTAGAAGTTTGCTGACAGAGACGATACTACATGGTTAGTTAAAATTTTAATGTAGATTCCAAAAGATATCTAAGACATAAAAGAGATCACATGTGAGATGGATGGATGAAGTAAAACAGTTTTCTAGTGTGATATAGAAAAGAGAAGCCAGAGATCATAAAATTTAGATTGAACTTGGAGAGACCTCTATTCTGCAGAAGATTGATAATGGTTGAAGTTATGATGATGATATGTCATTGCATTATCTTAGAGTGTTTTTATAGTATATCCACTCACATATATTCTGTGACATCTGCATCCTTACTAAAGGATTGATTGAGAAATGGTAAATTATATTTTCATTAACCAAATAGGCAACTTTTAGATTATTTAACTTTTATCTTAGTAACCCATTCCACAATTATCATATTGTATATATCTGCATTGAAAGCCATCTGGCTTTTGATCTCAAACTTTAACATGGCTAATAACAAGATATATTTTTTAAAAAAGAATTAAACTTCATGAATCATTCCTTTTAGGGTTTAAAAGTTAAGATTGTCTGGAAGAAATGTTCAATCCTAAAATAAATATAAAAAAGAGATATCCGTTTTATAATTATTAATATTTCATGTTTAGTTGTAGCAATATATATATACAAATAAAATGTCCATTAATTAAAAAATTATTGTAACAACAATAAAAATAATAAATATAATGATAATTAAATATTATATACAGACTTTCAATCCGCAGAAGTACTTTCAGTTAATTCCTTAATCTGCCTCAACTGCTGTTAAATTCAAGAATAAAACGAAAGCAAACATCATCAACTCAAATCCCATGAATCCCAAATTTTAATGTTAGCAGCTTGCCTTTTAATTACATTAATTATATTTTTATTTATTAAAATTGGCTTCTTAAATTTTCTTTTATTATGGTTTCACTCTTCATGAAGAATCTTAACATATTCAATATCAAACTTAAATTTATATTTACATGTTCTTTCATGAATCAAGAAAACTGAAGCAGTCATTAAATCATTATTATTTTTACTTTTTATATGCTTGCATGACAATTCATGCTCCTTTAATTTTTTTTTAATACTGCACCTCGATTCACTTATATATGATTATGTACCTCCACAAAAAAATTGATATACAATATTACTTTTCTGCTTGAGAGGTATGACATTTTTAGAATTATTCATTAATTTATTAATATTATTTGCAACAAAAAATGAAACATTAAACACATTCATATATGAATATTTAAAAAATTTCACTTGAGTATTTGAAGTATATGAAATAGATATCCATTTTTTACTATCAATCTTCAGTTTCTTTACACCATTATAACTCTCTTTAAATTGACATAAACTACTGTTACTCTGTTCCATCTTATAACCAACTTCAGGCAATTCCATGGCAAACAACTCAATATTTTTTTAATTTATCACACTGGTAATGATATAATTTTTCATTACAAAGCAAAAAGATCTAATACTTGCTATCTGATGCATAATTGGTACTTTTGATTTACAATTTATATAGCCAACTTTTTTGTAATGGTTTAATTATTAATTTATAACTTAACATTATTATCTCTTGTAATAATTAAATCCAAATACTTAATACTTTTGTCCTATTCCTTTTCAATAGTCCATTTCAAGCCATTCAAATTATTTAACTCATCTAAAAGCAAATTTATAATATTGATATTTTTGCAACCAAAAATATTTACATATCTTTTGTAAATTTTAATATTTTTAAAATAACACACACTTAAAGTACTATTCTCATATGTAGACAAAACAAAATTGCAAACTTGTGCAACAGCAGGCAAACCCATAGGCTAATTTTTGTTTGTCTACATATGAGAGTATTTTAAGTATGTGTTTTTTTAAAGATATTAAATTTTACAAAAGGTATGTGGATGATGTTTTTGTTTTCAGAAATACCAATACTATAAATTTGCTTTTAGAAGAGTTAAAATATTTGAATGGCTTGAAATGGACTATTGAAAAGGAATAGGACAAAAGTATTAAGTATTTGGATTTAATTATTACAAGAGATAATAATATGTTAAGTTATAAATTAATAATCAAACCATTGCAAAAAAGGGAATATATAAATTGTAAATCAAAAGTACCAATTATGTATAAGATGGCAAATGTTAGATCTTTTTTGTTTTGTAATGAAAAATTATGTCATTACCAGAGTGATAAATTAAAAAATATTGAGATGTTTGCCATGGAATTGCCTGAAGTTGGTTATAAGATAAAATAGATTAACAATACTTTATGTCAATTTAAAAAGAGTTATAATGGTTTAAAGGAATTGAAGATTGATAGTAAAAAATGGATATCTATTCCATATGTTTCAAATGCTCAAGTGAAATTTTTTAAGGATATATATAAGAATGTGTTTAATATTTTATTTTTTGTTACAAATAATGTTAATAAATTAGTGAATAATTTTAAAAATATCATACCAGTCAAGCAGAAAAGTAATATTGTGTATCAAATTTTTTGTGGATATATATTATCATATATAGGTGAATCGAGGTGCAGTATTGAAAAAAGATTAAAGGAGCTTGAATTGTTATACAAGCATATAAAAAGTAAAAATAATAATGATTTAATGACTGCATCAGTTTTCTTGGATCAAGAAAGGACATGTAAATATACATTTAAGTTTAATATTGAAAGTGTTAAGATTCTTCATGAAGAGAGAAACCAAAATAAAAGAAAAATTAAGGAAGCAATTTTAACAGTAGAAATAAAATGAATATATATATAATTAATATGCAAGCTGCTAACATTAAAATTCAAGATTCATGGGATTTGAGTTGATGATGTTTGCTTCTATTTTGTTTTTGAATTTAATGGCAGTTGAGGCAGATTAAGAAATTAACTGAAAGTACTTCTGCAGACTGTATATAATAGTTAATTACCATTATATTTATTATTTTTATTGTTGTTACATATATATATATATATATATATATATATTATATATATATATATATATATATATATATATATATATATGTATTTTATGGCTCAGTATTCCTCCTTCAAATATTTTGTTAATATATAATAAACAAGTAAAAATCAATTTGTGCTCATCTCAAAAATTTATCACTGAAAGAAACAAAACTGCTTTCTAGATTTTTTTTATAAACAATATATAAAAAAATATTTTTATAATAAATCAAAACCCTAGATTACTTTATCACAAGATGTGTATATATTCTAATACTTTTAATAATCCTATAAATAATCTACAGTTATTAAAAATAATAATAATAATTGTGGAAAAGCTAACACTGAATAATATATACTACTATAACAATTCACAAATCAGATTGCCAAAATGTGCATTTTTTGTGATAATACTAATTTATTTAGACAAGATATGTCCCTTTTTTTAAACTACCATTTTTCTATAAGTAATAAATCAAATCATTAATGTTCAGTGGAGTGAAATTTTATATTAGCAGTGATTTTCATAAAATATTAATAAAACACAATTTACAATTTTAAATAATGGTTAACCTTTTTCACATTTACAATGTTACATAGCTTTGCTGCTACTATCTGTTCCAGATGACTCCATTTGAAGTTATTTTTGCAGTGTTGATTTTACAATCCTGTGTTCATTTGATGGTAAAAATTAAAACTAAAATGTGCTTTGATTGATATTATTTCTAATTAAAATACATAGAAGTCACCATCTTTTAGTGAAAGGCCAATTTAAAAAGATCAGAAGTTGTGTTATTAAAACAAACTATTAAGTACAATTATGTGATTTCCATTTTTTTTGAAATTGACTTTATCTTTTAAAAAATTAAAAAATACAACTTAACAAAAGATTTGTTTATTTATTTCGTAAAATTAAATTATTTGTTTCAATCAGCATACAATATATTCATTCAGTTTTTATTTGAAAATGTTTGGCTTTAGCAAAAAAGCAATCAGTTACAGTAAACATGTATATATAGAATATAAATTATATGTTCATGCATATTTATATGTTTCTATTATGTTGTAGTTCTGAAGAAGATTGATGAGGCAATCAAAACTGTAAACTGTAAAAGAGGGTGGTAAATAAAGCATTGCATAACAATAGTAAAGTGCATGGATGATTTAGTATTATATGGTAATTATTTTTTATTGATTTTTCTAGTTATAAGTGAAATTTTAATACTTTAAAAAATTATTTTGTTTTTTGAGCATATAAAATTCATTTTATTGCTAGAAATTTACTCAACAATTTTTTTGTGTGTGAAAATATATTTTTTTAGCTTGAAGACGAAAAATGAAGTCTTTGTTTTAATATTGGTTTCTACTAATTATACTTTTTTTTTTCATTTTCAAAGTTGAGATATTCAATTTTATATATATAAACTTATTGGCAAATGAGATATTATTCATTAAAAATAAGACAGAAAAGAATTCATTACAGAAAAAAAAAAATCCCTACAAAAAGTTAAGATATAAATTTTAAAAATTTCTATTTACATCTTAAACATTATTTGAAACTGTAAAACAATTTGATTTACAAAAATCATGACTAGTATAATCTTTCATTGCTTCAAATATCAATAATTGGTTTATTATGCATATAATAATGTGTACATTAGATAAAAGAAGACCATTTTTAATTTAACTATAAAAAAGCAAAGTAATATTAGCAAATCTGACTTATAAACTGTTATTATAATAAGTGCTTTCAAAATTAGCTTCATTACATATATAAATATAATTTAATGAATTAAACACGAAATATATTCAAACAAGTTTGAATTGATATGAACTCCAATCATTATTCAATTATCATAACATTTCCAGAGAACTACCAATATATATATATATATATATATATATATATATATATATATATATATATATATATATATATATATTGTGCCCTTTTGTATGGGTCACCATTTAATTTTTGTGCTAATCTATTAAAAATTTTAAATTTAAGATATATTTGAATATGTGATGTTAATTTTGCTTATGGTAATATTTCAAAAGGTTTAATTAAAGCAATCTATGAGTATTTGATATGTAAAATTGTGCGGATATTGAGAGAGACATTTTAAATGATGATGATTATAATATATAGTAGGAAAAATGGCCATAATCAATACTGCATTAATAGATTTAATAAATAAATATTTAAAGCTAAAGTATTTAAAAGACAAGTTAAAATCAAATGCATATATTTATTGTTGATAAAATAATGTTATAAAAGAATATAAATATTTTAATTATTATAAATACTTAAATAGAAGATTAATATTTGATTTCAATAATATCGAATTATTAATTTAAAATCTGTTATATTATCTTATTTATTTTTAAAAAATATTTATTTTAAAAAATGCAATTGTTAGTTATTTTTGGATTATGACAAGCGTTTCTTGTGTTGTAGAAACAGATGTTAGTTAAATATGCACACACATGCTTGGAAGTTATCTAATAAAGTTGCATAACTATTTTAAAATCATGTTATAAAATTTATAAATAATACGTGAGCTATCATGAGATAAAATAAAGATAAATCAATGTAGAATATTAAATCTGATTTTTAAAAGTATTGCTTTAAAAATATAACGTATAAAAAAGACTTAGTGTATTTTAAATAATCTTATAAAAGTTAAAATTAAAATCAAGTAAATAAGAATATTTTAAAAATATTTAGTGGATTTAAATAAATGATAAGGATTATTTTAAAATCTAATAATGTAATAAATGTTAAATATTAAATAAGTCATTATTTATGTTTAATTTTGTGTTGTTGGTAAATATGTAAATAAGCCAGCAAGTTGATTGTTTAATCTACCAATCAAATGGGAAGTTTCTTCCGGTATAAAAGCTCAGTTCAAATGTTAGGAGAGGACTTCGTGATTGAATTTTCAAGTTAATTGTGTTATTAAAAATAGCAAAGTAAATTTGATAGACGCTCTCAAAATCAATTTTAAAATTACAAGAGTGTCATTATAAATAATTTATAAAAGTTTTAAATAATAAACATGCAGTGTTAACTTAATTTTTTCCCTATCGGTCATCTCTATTAAGCTCAATTTACAAGCAAATGGTCATGGGAACATCATATATAGTGAAAATATATCGGAAACTTTATACTAGAGATATGACAAACGCTGGATTAGTTCGGAAAATTACGAGATGGAGAAAAGTAGTATTTTGGACAGTATATAATTTTAAAAGCTAATTACTATTGAACTATTAGAAAATAGATATTTTAGAGAATAAAATACTTCTTTATGAAGAAAGTATTTTGCAAGCTATAAATTTAAATGTATATCTTAAGTAAAGATATTAAAAATGAAAGTAGTTTTATAAATACTTGCCTTGTTAAGTCTTTATGTTTAAAAGACTGAATATTGACAATTTTGGAAGGCAAATAAATTGAAAATATAATTAGCTAAAAGTCTTAATATAATAAAAATTATTATATTGAAATAATTTAAACGCTGGTCGTTTTTAGATGAAGAAGCTTATTCTTACCTGGATATTTTATTAAGAAATGCGCAAGTAATACGTGGACGTCCAAGTCAATCAAAATAATTTAATGAGAATTTTATAAACTATATACTAATTTTTGAGAAAAATAATAACTTTTAAATAATATTCTTTAAAGAACTAGATCAGGATCCTATAAACTATTTAATTTTATTTTATTTTCTTGTGGGAACTTATTTTTAAAAAAAGAACATTTTCGTTTTCATAAACTTTTAAAAAAAACACGTGATGGACCGGAAACAGGAAATGGTGTTCTAGTGAATGTGTACCTAGGATTTTAAGAACTATTATGGTTAAAAGAAGACATCACTGGAATTACATAATATGAATTCTGTTTTATTTATCTAACATAAAATTTAAATATTATTGATCTATTAAAAATAAGATAGGTACATTTCTTAAAATAATAACTAAAAATAATATAATGATAAATTGCATAAGTTTATTTTATAATTAATATAACAGAGAATATTTTTAAAGAATGATCGTGAGTGTGAATGTGAATTATTTTATGAAGCTGTAATTCCGAAGAATATTGGAAGATGGACTGTACATCAGATCATTATTTATGGTAAAAATTGTATAATTATAATAATTTTAATGTATTTAATATGTTTTCTTTAGATCAACTAAATAATATGATATTGTTGAATGAATGTATAAATATTTTAAAATACACACACATTATATCGGAAGAGCACACGTTTTATTTAAATATGCATAATTTGAATTTATGATCTAAATACGATGCAACATTACATAAGAAGTTTAGAAATAATTATATGATTCTTTCGTAAATAAATTTTAATATTTTGTTTATGTTGTAGTATTAGAATTATATTTATTATTCATGGGTAATTATTTTATTGCAAGTTAGGAAGAGATTTAAAAGTCTATATTTTATTTTGTTTTATTCGATAAATTAAGTTAAGTTTTATGTGGAAGTTTATATTTGGATTAAAGATTTACCGAATATAGATGATGAAGTATAAATAATTGGGTAATTAGTTTTTATTTAAAATTGATGATTGTTTTTCCGGAAAGTTTAAATAAGTTTTAGAGGATATTTTGTAGAAAGAAAGTTATTAAGAAGGAGTAGAATAACACATAAAGTAAGGTAATAATTTTACATAGAAAAGAATCATAGAATTTATCTAATATAATACTTTATGAATTTGAAATTGATGAATAATTTAAATATTATTATTTTAACAGTACATATATGTAATGTATATTTGATAAAACATGTATCATGAATTGCATTAAGTGAAATATAAAGTTATAATCAATTATTTGTTATTACATTACAAAGATACATTAGTTTTCCTATATTATGCTATTAGAGTAATGCTGATATTAAAGTGAACACATACTAGTACATGATGAAATGAATAACAGTAATACTTAAGTGATGTAACAATTTAATTAGCAAAGTTTAATTGTTTACATATGCTACATAAATATTGTTTACATCAATTTTTCTATGTAATAATTGAGGTTTACTGATGCTTGTTTAAAGTCTAAGTTTTGGACACATACTTCAGTGTTATTAGTACAGCATTTTAAAGAATGTATAATTACTTATTGGGAGTATGAGCTAATAACAGTGTAAACATCTTGTATTATCATTTTCTTATTTTTATTTTCTTTTGTTTTCCTAATTTGAACTGTAAATATTGTAAATAAATTCTTAATCAAAGTTAATGTAAATAAATTTGTTTAATTTGTTTTTTAAAAGTGTGTCGAGTTCATTATTTTGCACCACAGCATTTGACAGCAGATAATTTGAATAAACATAATATTTGCACAATGTGAATTTATTAATATTATTTAGAAATAAATACAATATTTTCCTAATTATCATTTTATGAGAATTGATTGACATTAACATATTATATTACAATGGTCATAGAGTAGTTATAATGCATAATATAAGAGTACAATATTATTTATTGCCACAGATTATTAAAATTGTAAGATTTTGATCTATTCCAAAGTTAAGATACTATATGAAAATAAAAGATATACATATGATTATTTATTTAATGATTGATGATATAACAAGAATAGATAGGATTAAGTTATACCCTAAAAGTAGTATTGTTCATTATAATTATTATTAGAATAAGTTAGGTGTATTTAGGTTTGATATAAAATCCCTTATCATACTTACTTACATGAATTATTATTACTTTAAGATAATTAAAAAAGCCTGAGATTATTTAATTATATTTTAAAATTAAAAGTTCAGATTTATTTATTTATCATTATTAAAGATAGTTTATTTTATTTTAAAAGCCATAAGAATACTGTAGATGTAGTAGTAAGTTAATAAGGAGGTAATAGTATTCTTATGCCATTGAGACAGTGTCTTGGGAGATATTGACTCAATGTAAATCTACTTATTGCTTTGTAACTTTACTTCACAGTCTCATGATTTTAATAAATACTTATTTAATTAGTACATACTATAGAATTATATTGATTTTAATAATTAATAATAAATTTAAGTAGAATATGATAGTATAAAAGTAAATTAAAGATAGATATGCAAATTTTAATTAAGCATTATAATTTAATTGAGCTAGTCGTATTTCAAACTATATTATACATCGAGAAGTAAGGGTACAATATATATATATATATATATATATATAACTATATATATATATATATATATATATATATATATATATATATATATATATATATATCGTATATATAACAGTAATTAACTATTATATGGACTTTCAATCTGCAGAAGTACTTTTGATTAATTTCTTAATTCTCATCGACTATGTTAAGATTCTTCATGAAGAGAAAAACCATAATAGAAGAAAAATTAAGAAGGTAATTTTAATAAATGGAAATAAAATAAATATAATTTTCAAATTCAGGATTCATGGGATTTGAATTGATAACATTTGCTTCCATTATGTTTTTTGTAAATTTAACAGCAGTTGAGAAAGGTTAAGGAATTAACCAAAAGTACTTCTTCAGATTGAAAGACTGTATTTAATAGTTAATTACCATTATTTTTATTGTTATTGCAATAGTTTTTACTTAACAGACATTTTATCTGTATTTTATATATTTGTGTGTATGTGACCATTATGTGTGTACAAATAAAAACTTTTGGATTATACTGTGTATTAGTTTTCTGCATAAAGGAAATTATTCCATTCACCACACTATGAATCCAGTTTGAAGTTTCTAAAATCTTCAAAAATGTCTTCAATCATTGAAACAGTATATTCATTTACTAAATAAGAATGCCAATGTTTTGAAGGAATCATATTCAACTTTGGCAGAACTAAGTTTGTAATAAAAAACTGTTGTGTCCCAAGTAATAATGAGATTGTGCATGAATTAAAGACTGTGCATTCATATGTATATTACATGATTGTCCAATCAGGAATAGGAAATGGATCAGCAAAAAGTTTTACATTTTCTTTTGTTTTACAGTTGATTTATTAAAAGTGATTTTGAAAAAAGAAAAAATGCAAAAACTTTTGTTATTTCACCTCTTATTCTGATTGGATAATCATCTAATATATTCACACATAATTATAAATCTCATTACTACTTGATACACAGCAATTCATTACAATGTTTGTCTTGACAAAGATGAATGCAATCTTGTGAAAACATTGCCAATCTAATTTAATGAAGGAACTTTCAGTTTCAGTAAATAAATACCTTTATGGTGATTTTAGAATCTTTATACAGACTCGGTACAAGAAAATTAATACATACTATGACTCAAAAAATTTTTTATTTTTATCTTAGCACTATAAAAATCTTTGTTATAATATATATATATATATATTATTGGTGTTAATAAAAATGCAAATATACACGGCAATCTTTACATCAAACATAACTGTTTCTCTTTCTATGCTAATAAAAGCACCAGCTGTATTTATTTTATATTTATGGAAATTGTGATTTATAAGAATCATATGATTTTTTGCTACTTTAATGAGGTAGTAATGATTTCACCATATGTTCTAAATGCTAACATGTAGATATTAATTAAAAATTAATGGTTACTAGATCTAATGCAGGCAGGGTTTTTTTTGTATTAATTTCTTGAATAGAAGAAAAAAAATAGCAATTGTATGAATGCAATCAATGCCATCTATCAAAAAAGTTATAACAGTCAAAAACCTTTCATAGGAATTGCTCTAACACTTACTGTTCATTGATTTTACTTAGGGGGGTTATCTTAATAACATTTAGAATAGAAAGAGAAAAAAATATCATTATTGACCAATTAAGAGAAATTTTATTTAAAGACAAATATTTAAAAAAAATGAAAAATGAATAATTCAAAAGATTGCTTTGTTGCTAAAAATATTTTTTTATAATAATTTAATATATTCATTTGAATATACAGAAGAGGGTTGGACAGAATATAGGCTGAATATACAATATTGTCTATACTAAACTTAGTGTAATTGAGACTTGAACTCAGACTTTCAAGCTCCCTGTAGCTATGTACTCTATCTTATACAACTGGTATACTTAACCACATACATGTGAATAAGATAAATGATCTCACCACCACTCATCAGTCAGTCCAGATCACCATCTCCCACACACATATACAATCAGTAATCAGTTTATATTAAGATAACAAATCTTCAAACTTTAATGGACAATCTTCTGTACTCATACAACTCTTTGGCCATCCATATCATTGAAGTCTGACGATAGAAGACTAAATTCTTTCTTGATGCCAATATATTTGTCATACTCATGTTGATAGTCACTCTGATCCTTCACATATAAAACCTTAATATTTCCATTTAAACACACAGAAGAGATTTGAGCAGAAAGCAGGCTGAATATGTAATATTCCAACATAAGTATATTTTCTATATTAAATTTAATGTAATTAGGGACTTTCAAGCTTTCTACAACTATTCACACCATCTTACACAACTGATACACATGGCCACATACATATGAAAAAGATAAATGATCTCCTATATAAGTATTTTGTGCTGAACCAGCAATCATCAGTTGGTCCAGATTACCATCTCCCACACATATATATATAATCATATCTCCCACACATATATATATAATCAGTGCTCAGGATATATTAAGATGGAAAATCTTCAAACATTAATGGGCAAGCTTCAATCTTCTCACCCTCCAACTCTTCATTCAACTATATCATTGAAAATCTGATAAAACACTCAAAGCTCTTTATGATGCCAATATTATTGTCATATTCATGTTTAAGTCACTCTGATCTCTTAATTAGAGAACATTAACATGTCCATATTTTTATTTGAATATTACATATTCAGCCTATATTTTGCCCACCCCACTGCAGTGTATTTAAATGGACATATTAAAGTTTTTTATGTGAGTGGTCAGAGTGACCTAAAGTCAACATAGGTATGACAATAATATTGGTATCAACAAGAGCTTTGAGTATTCCATCATCAGATTTTCTATCATATGGATGATTGAAGTGTTGAAAGGTGGATAAAATTGAAGTTGGTCCACAAAAGTTTGAAGATTTGTTATCTTAATATAAACTGGACACTGATTATATATATGTGTGGAAGATGGTAATCTGGACCAACTGATGAGTGCTGATTCAGCATGAAATATGTATATTGGAGATCGTTTATCATTTTTTACATGTATGTGGTCATGTGTATCAGTTGTATAATATGGAAAGCATAACTGTAGGGTTCTTGAAATGAGTTTAAGTTCCTTCTATATATATACTTTGATTAAATATGATATTTTAAAAAGTTCAAATCTATCTGATACCAGAATTATTAACTGACTAGTTAGTTAGCAATAAGCTGATTTTCTAAAATGCAAGAACATTTTAAAAGTTAAGTCCTTACAGTAATGAGCTGATATTTCATCCAGGTAATTTATTTTCATAAAAAGTCTATCAAGTTGAAAAACTGAAACAAAAGCTATGTGTGTAATAGGTTGGTTTTATGATTATTAATATATTATCAAAGAATATGAACTATGATAACATTTATCTAGCATTCTGAAAAACTGGACTAAATAAAAATGTGAAAATAAAAGTCATTAATTGACCTATTCATTCGGTATACTGAATGTTTCTTATATAAGTAAATAAAGGGATTTAAACTTAGGATTTTTCAGTCTATGTTTATCCTCCATTCTATTTCAAATCATTGACACACATGACCACATACATGCAAAAAAGTAGATGACTGCCGATATTTATATTTTTGTGCAGAAACAACACTCATCAGTTTGACCAGATCATAATCTCCTACACATACATATAGTCAATGCTTGGCTTATATTAAGATAGCAATTTCTTAAACTTTAATGGAGAGACTTCAATCTTTTCATTCTACCAATGGAAGTGAACAGTCATTTTACCACTGTATTTAAATATTAAAACAAAAGCCACTAAAATTATTAAAGCAGTTTTAAACATTTTTTTATAAATGTAAAAATAAATTATAAATACAAATTCAATGGTTACTAATATATGATCTTTGCAGAAAGTCCAATGGCATGTTTTTTTGTTGTTGTTTTTTTTGCTTTATTCTACAGCTTGATTTTCTAATCAATATAATTGTGTTTTATTTTATATATATTTTAAATATTTTTTACAAAATTTTTTTAAAACATTTTTTTAATAATTTTCATTTGTTAATATATATATATAATAAACCAATTTCCGTTTTGTTTTTTTTTTAGTAATAAATCTTTTCTTTCCTATTTTTATTAAACACAAACACTTTTATTTATGTTTTTATTTGTTTCTTTATAGATGTGAAAGTTGTTTATTGAAAATGGATCAAAAATTATTGACGTTTGGGGCTGATGAAAACGTTGGGAAATATAATGAACAACAATGAAAATGATCATATGATACTTGATTAGATTCTTACTCTGGTAATATTTTAAGATGATCTACTGATGAGAACGGTTCAAACTGCAATGAAAAATGATTTCTAAGCAGCTTAATTAAAAAATAAAACAAAATTTAGATTATTTTCAAAAAAAGCTACCAAACATGAATTATAGTTTCGAATAATAATAATTTTAATGTTTATTTTTCATTCTTCTTTATATTTATAAGGCAAAAATTTATATTATTATTTTTATCTTTCTATAATATACTATATTTTTTTTATTAAAAATTAGTCAACATTTAGACAATCCCAATATCAATAACAATGAACAATGTCAACCTTTGTGAAGACAACTTCCTATTGATAATAAATGTGAATTGCCACCTTTATTTATAGTCCAATGTATTTATATCAACACTAAAGATTGCAACTTGATCACAGAGATTGAAATTATTGATACATAGAAGTTTCAATAAACTTCCTTAAACAGATAAATATAACCTGTTCTGAATGCAGGCTAAGCAATAGTCAATAATATTACAAACTGCAATTATAATTTTCAAATTGCACCCAAAGTATTACTTAAATAATAAATATAATAATGTTCAAAGCTAAATGGGTTTATAAGTTAACCTTAAAAACCTAGTCAACACTTAGACAAATCAACAATCTCAACCTGTGTCAAAGCAATCGCCTTTTAACTATGATCCAATATATTTATATAGACACTAAATTTTTATATTGGAAAGCTTGGACATCATTATTTTAAGTGGGAAATATTTAAGTTAAATGTAGGAATTAAAAAATAAATTCAGAAATAATCTTGTAATAAAAGAGTTCCTTTGTAATATAAATAAAAATACCAACATATAATGCCAATAAATTCATTTAAAGAAAAGAATACATGTCAAGTGTTGGTGGTCGAAAGGTCAGCACAGCTGTCTTACAAGCAGTTGTCCTGGGTTAGCGAGTTCGCTTCCCGGCCGATGCTATGACACATGGAAAAAAAAAAGAAGGAAAGCAGAAAATTTAAGATGAATGAAAGTAAAAGTTTACAATTACAAATCTATAAATTATATGCAGCTTTTAAATTTATATAAGGTAATTTTAAAAATGTTAAACTAGAGAAAAAATAACAAAGATAACAAAATAAAATGTCATTTCAGAGGAAAGAAGAGAATAAAGTAATAATTGCAAAAAAAAAGAAAAGAGAGAGAGAGCAAATGTTTTTTCCTGAATTTAAATAATCAAGAGGTGTTAAAAATAATTAAAAAAATAAATAAAACACTGAAAAAAATAGTATTCTATATATACTAAATTATTAGAAACAATGTAACAATTATTTAACAATAAAAAACATTTTACTCCAAAGCTTTTTCGGTTTTGCTAACAATCAGTTTTTTTTTTTTTTAAATAAACAGTTATTGCTTAGACATTTGCATGAATTTTAAGCACTAGGAGTGATAGTTTAATTGTGATCTGTGGTTCTCAAGCACATGAATCTACTTCTTTATAAGTACTCTAAACCATAAAGGATAACATTTCATTGACAAATAAAAACTAAATCCCACCAAAATTATAACCTTTTATATAAAACTAAAAACTTTTTTTTCAGTCCAACTTTGCAGTAAATTATTGGTAATTTATTCATATTTAAGTTTTTTTTTTTAAAAAAAAAATATATTTTTTAATGCTAAAAATTAGTTACAAATCATTGTAATTCAGTATATATACACTGAAAGAATTATAAATTTTTATAAGTCATATGAAATCAGTTTTACTTACAACTTATGAATGTTGAAGAAAAAATAGAAGATATGGCTTATATTTTAGTGACAATTATTTATTAGTTAGCAAGATTTATTTTCCATGTATAATTAGAAAAAAGACAGTTTGGGAAAGTTTTTTAAACTGGAGATAAGTTAAATGTGCTTAAATATAATTTGGAGAATTTAAAATAAAATTACAAAGTATTCATATTAATAGGGATTACATGAGAGAACAATAGAAGTATGAATATATAAAAATAAGTATTGTTGAGAAATGTTTACTTGACATCATGAAAAATATAAATTCAACATATTGGGTTTTTCTGAAGCTGACATATCTCAAATTTAATCATTTTGAAATCTACATTATCAAGAATTATATACCGAGATATAAAATTTATGAAAAGGTGATTAAAGTTACTGAGTATATGCTGACACTATATATATTAATTTACCAGTACAGTACTGTTTTTCTAGTCATTGGCCCTTGTTAGTTGTGAAATGAAACCAGCAGATTTTAGGAAATTATAAGTATTTGTGTATCTTTTTTTATTAAAACCATTTTGTTCTAATGCTACACTTTTTTATTGTATTACTTCACTTAAAGGCATAAAATATATAAGCATATTTCATAATATTTTTTCAACTTATATTCTACAATAGAGACTATACTCATACTGTCTGAGCTATTTCAAATGTTCTCATTTCAAATTTGAAAAAAAGGTAACCTTATATTAATAGGATTCTAAAAAATATTGATAGAATCCTAATCATATTTTTTTTCACTATGATATATTTAAAAACTCATAATATCAATTTCCAAGAAGTCACTTTTTAAAAAAAAACTCAAAGCAATTTCTTAGATTGTAGCAAAAACTGGAACAGGATTTATAATCAATATTTGTGTACAAAAAGGCTAGCCATTTTTGACAAACTTAATTTTGATGATTCTAGAAAAAAGAGAGGGAACATGGAAAAACAAAATAATACTTGATCCAGTATTAAATCATGGTCTTTTCTAAAAGAACTATCTGAATAAGGATATTATAAAAATCTTGTATTTTAGACATCTAAGCCTAAGATTGAAGACCAGGAAAATAAACATTAGAGGAGAATTATAGAATTCTTTACCACAATTTTAATCTATCCTAAATCTATTAAAACTAATTGATATTGATAAACTGTCTTAAGCCAGCAAAAGTTGCAGAAGAAGAAGATTATATATTATTAAATTTTTTAATAAGATTGGTAAAAATATTTATTAACATTTTTCAGAAAGAAAAAAATAATTTTTACAATTGAGAAAAAACAAAATTATGTCTTAACCAATTCTATTATTCTGTTTTCCCTGGAATGTCTTGAAAATAATTACCATAAAAAAGAATTATGCTAATAGTTGAGATGCAATTACCTATAGAACAGATAGGATTTAGGAGGAAAAAGTTTTAGCTATCCACAATGAAGTGAGCTTTTAAAGCAAATGATGACACTTTTATTAATCTAATCCCAACTTAATTTTCTGTTTTGGAAAAATAGACTTATAATTATTTATATGCAGAAAATTCTTAATATATTTGACAAAATATTCATCAATAAAAAGAATTAGTGACCATAAATAATAGTTGTAAAAAATATAAAATTTAACTATTTGCCACATGGTTTAGCTCAATTATTTACTTTATTATAATTAATAATAACTATCATATAGAATGCAGAGATTTCATATATGTTGAAGGCATTAATTAAACTTTGAAAAATGATCGTTCACAGAAATGTCTTTCAATAAGTAGATGAAAAATTTGATTAGAACATTGTTCTTATACTGCAAAAACAATATGTTTAACATTCCGATTAAATAACAGAAACAACTTCATAAATTTAACATAATCATCAACATCAATAAATTAAGCCATAACTTTATCTCTCACTACTTTGAATGTAATCTGTATTATACTCTAGTTGTTGTTTTTTTTTTTTTCATATGTCATAGCATCAGCCGGGACGTGAACCACAACCGTCTGCAACCAACTACTTGCTTGCAAGGTGGCTGCGATGACCTCTTGGCTAACAACAGTTGTTTTTTTAAACAAAAATTTCAATTAAAATGTCTTTAGAAAAATTTAACTTTATTTAAATTTTCCAATACATTCAACTTTTAGTAATATCACCAGGTTAGTATATGCACAATGTTTTGAGAAGTATTATTCTTCTTTCTTATTTGGGTTTCGCTGAGCTGACCAGTGACAGTAGTATAATGGGCATTGAATCTGGATCCTTAGATTCCTGAATATTGAATTTTAAGGTAACACTAAGGATGGCTGTATTGATTAGTTACCTTCAAATTCAGTATTTAAGACTCTATGAACCCAGGTTTGATTTCCATGCTAGTACTGTCACTGGTCAGACCAGCAATACCTGAAGAAGAAGGGATAATATCTCTTGAAACATTGTGTATACACTAACCTGTGTGTTATTACTAACAGTTGTGTGTAATTGGAATATTTAAATAAAGGTAAATTTTTCTCAAGACATTTAATGCTTTATATTAGGTAATAGAAGCAGTCCAATATATAAATATAAGCAATAACTAGTTTATTCATAAAATAAAATTTGTTTATCATAGGAAAAAAAGTTTCAGTTTAAGTAAAAGGATTACAATTATTTTTGTTTTGCGTTTACTTAGTCTGTTTTATTTTAAAAATACAGAGACATATTTATGAACAAAAGAGCAATGCATAGATTTATTAAATCAGTTTATTTTGCCATTCTTGTTCTTCCCATCTTTTTAATTTGTATTTATCCTGCTACTGGTTAGTGAATTTGGAGGCAAAAGAGTTTACTCTAAATTTTTGGATACAAAGACTTTATATATATATATATATATATATATATATATATAAAGTCTTTGTATCAAGTTTATTTATATATATATATATATATATATAAACTTGCTGGAATATACGAATGGATTTCTTTTCAATGGTTATGCACTTTTTCATACTTACTCTCACCAGTTATTAAAAGATAAATTGCCTCACAGAAAATAATAGCCTGAATTTGATTTTTCTCAAATATTCCTAAGGACTTATCAATAAGGTCAGGTCCACTTATGATCATTATGCTTATGTACTTTATAAATAAAATTTAACGGTTCTAACTCATTTCCCTGTGTCAAAAATGACCTTATAAAACAGTTAATAACTGAACAATCTATTAATATAATGACTAAATTAACTAATTTAATAAATCCATGCATCAATCTTTTGCTCTTAAAATCTATCTGTCTGTGTACCAAAAAAAACAAGTAAATATGACATGGCAAAACAAAAATAATTGTAGCCTTTACCAAGACTCCTTCCTATGATAATCAAATTTTATTTTATAAATAAACTAGTTATTGTTTGTATTTATATATTGGACTATTTCTATCATCTAATATAAAGTAAAGAATGTCTTTAGAAAAAAAAAAAATTTATTTAAATCTTCCAAATACACCAACTTTTAGCAATAAATTAGTATATGTACAACATTTTGGACTTATTATTATTCTTTCTTCTTCAGGTGTTACTGTTCTGCCAGTGTTAGTAATAGTATGGGTATCAAACCCGAATTCTTATATTCTTGAATATTGAATTTTAAAGTAGCACTAAGGTTAATTCAGTTGGTTAGTGTTACCTTAAAATTCAATATTCAAGAATCTAAAGGTCAAGGTTCAATTCTCATGCTAGTACTGTCACTGATTAGGCCAGAAACACCTGAAGAAGAGAGGAGAATAATAGTATACCTCTTGAAAAGTAGTGCATATACTAACCTGTGTACTATTACTAATAGTTGAACGTAATTGGAAAAATTTAAATAAAATTATTTTTTCTAAAGACATTCAATGCTTAATATTAGATGATGGAGATAGTCCAATATATAAATACAATTAAAATGCCTTCATCACAAACTGTCAGGAAAACACTAGTTATTGCTTATTCACAATTATTTGTCATTTTTATTCTATCTTGTTAAAGATATAATATTCTAACTCTTCATAATCCTGTTTGCATTACTCTGCTATTTACAATTAGAATATCTCCATTTTTTTAACACTTTGAATGGAAGTCTTTTTTTTTCTTTAATTTTCTGATAAGTCAATTCCACATATCTATATAGTCTCAATATTTTCTTTTAATTCATGAAGTTTTTTTCTGTTTATACTTTTTTAAATACTTTTTCTGTAAATATATATATTATATATTAGTAATTTTTATATTAGTATATTTTAATGCAGATTTTTATTTCCTACGGTTATCTCTAATGAATATTTTTTCCAGTTGTTTCTTTGCATTAATTGCATATTTATTTTGTTATAATCTCAACCTTTTTTAAATAACTGCTTTTTCCCATTCCATTCTTTGCTATATTTATTAGCTTCTTTTAGCATTATGAATTACTTTTTTTCTTTCGCATAATTATTTTTTATTCATATTATTGTTTCTCTTGCTATTCTTCCTGTTTGCACAATAGAGCATTCCATCATCAGATTTTCAATGGTATGGATGATTGAAAAATTGGAGGATGGAGTAGATTGAAGCCTGTTCATTAAAGTTTGAATATTTGGTATCTTAATATAAACCAAACACTAATTATATATATATATTGTGCCCTTTTGTATGGGTCACCATTTAAGTTTTGTGCTAATCTAGTAGAAAATTTTAAATTTAAGAGGTATTTTAAAATGTGTGATGTTGACTTTGCTTGTGGTAATGTTACCATAAGTTTAATTAAAGCAATCTATGAGTATTTGATATGTGAATTGTGTTGATATTGAGAAAATATTTAAAATGATGATGATTATGATGTAATACTGCATTAATAAATTTAATGACAAATGTTTAAAGCTAAAGTATTTAAAAGACAAGTTAAAATTAGACAAAGATATTTATTTAGTTTAAAATATATGTTAAAAGTGAATAGAAATATTTTAAATTATAAGTACTCAAATTGAGATTAATATTTGATTTTAATCATATCAAATAATTATTTTGAAATCTGATATAATATCTTATTTATTTTTAAAAAATAAATATTTATTTTAAAAAAGCAATTGTTAAGTTATTTTTAGATTATGGGAAGCGTTTCTTGTATTGTAAAAAAAAAACAGATGTTAATTAGAGATGCACACACACATGCTTGGAAGCTTTCTCATAAAGTTGCAAAACTATTTTAAAATTATGTTGTGAAATTTATAAATAATACGTGAGTTATCACGAGATAAAAATAAAGATATTAATGTAAAATATTAAATTTGATTTTAAAAAAATATTGTCTTAAAAATATAACGTATTTAAAAAGATTTAGTTTATTTTAAATGATCTTATAAAAGTTAAGATTTAAATCAAGTGAGAAAGAATATTTTAAAAAAATGTTTAATAGGTTTAAATAAACGATAAAGATTATTTTTAAAAAAATGTAATAATATTAAATATTAAATAAGTTATTATTTTATTTTTAATAGTGTGTTAGTAAATATGTAAATAAGCTAGAAAGTTTGATTGTTTAAATGTACCAATCAGATAAGGAGTTTCTGCTAGTATAAAAGCTGGATTCAATTGTTGAGGGGGGCTCTCTACAATAAATTTTAAAAGTCGATTGTGCTATTGAGAAAATAGCTAAGTAAATTTATAAACGCTCTTAAAATCAGTGTTAAAATCATAAGAGTGTTATTGTATATAATTTTATAATTTTTTTAAAATGATAAGTATGCAGTAGAAACTTAATAATTCCCTATTGGTCTTCTCAATATCGAAACTCAATTTACGTACGAATAATCATGGAAACATCACATATCGGAGAAATATATCAGAAACTTTATGCTAGAGAAATAACAGACGCTGGATTAGTATATGAAACTATGAGATGGAGAAAAGTAATATTTTGGACTATAAATAGTATTAAAAAGTTTAAATTACTATTGTCTATTATAGATAGATATTTAAAAGAAATATGAATATTTCTATAGAAAGAAAGTATTTTTGCAGATTTTAAAAATAAAATGTATATCTTAAGTAAAGATATAAGAAGTAGTAATTTTAATAAATACATGCCTTGTTAAGTCTTTGTGCTTAAAAGACTAAATATTGACGATTTGAAAAGGCAAATAGATTATAAATATGATTATTTAAAATCGTAATATAATAAAATTATTATATTGAAGTAATCTAAAACGCTGGACGTTATAGATGGAAAAATAGATTCTTACCTAGATATATTGTTTTTTGAAAAATGCGCAAGTAATACGTGGACGTCCAGGCCAAACCAAATCAGGCCAAGCTAAGTTAATGGAAATAATTAAATGAGAATAATTCAACAATTATAGATTAATTTAGAAATAATAACTTTTGAACAGTATTTTATGAAGAACTGGATCCAGAAAGCAAAATTATAAACTATTATTTTAATTTTATTTGTTTATGGGAATTTATTATTTTAAAAAAGAACGTTATCATTTTTTGTTTATAAACTTTCAAGAAACACGTGATACAACGGAACAGGGAATAGTGTTCTATTGACTTTATACGTAGGATATTTGTTAGAACTTTTATGGTAGAACAAAAGTCGTCGCTGGAAATACGTAATATGAACTTTTATTTTATTTATTTAACATAAAATTTAAAATATTATTAAACTATTAAAAGTAGGTTAGGTACATTTATTAAATAATAACTTTAAAATAATATAATAATTAATTACATAAATTTATTTTATAATTAATATAACACGGAATATTCTAATGAATGTTTATGAGTGTAAATGTGAATGATTTTTTATTTTATGAAGCTGCAAATTCCGAAGAATGCTGGATAGCAGATTGGACATTATTATTATTATGGTAAAAAACATTGTATAATGATTTTGATGAATTTAATATGTTTTTTTCTTTAGATCAACCAAATATTATGTTTTGTGGAATGAGTGTATAGATATTTTAAGAAAATACATACATTATATTGGCAACGAACTTTATTAAAATATGCATAAGTTTTAACTTATAATATCAACATGATACAACATTACGTAAGAAGCTTAGAAATAATTATATGATTCTTTCATAAATAAATTTTGATATTTTATTATGTTATAGTATTAGAATTATATTTATTCTTTATTTAGGTAATTATTTTATTATTTGCAAGATAAGAATAGATTTTTAAAAGACTCTATTTTTTTTGTATTTTGTTTTATTAAATAAGTTAAGTTACGTTATGGGTAGAAGCTTATATTTAGATTGAAGTTTATTAGGTATAGACAATGTAGTATAGGTAGTTTAGATAATGAATATTTTATTTAAAATTGATATTTATTTTCCGGAAATTTTAGATAAGTTTCAAATATGTTTTATAGATAGAAATTTATTAGAAAGGATTAAAATAACATATTAAGTAAAGTAATGATTTTACATAGAAAAGAATCATAGAATTTATCTAAGGTAATGCTTTATGAATTTGAAATTGATAAATGATTTAAATAATAGTATTTGAACAGTACAGATATGTAATGCATATTTGATAAACATACAACAGGTATTACATTAAGTAAAGTACGAGTACAGTCAATTATTTATTTTACATTACAAAGATACATTAATTTTATAAAGCTATTAAGCAATGCTAATAATAAAGTAGATATATGATAATACATTATAAATGGTAACACTTAATTAATGTAACTATTTAATTAGTAGAGCTTCATTGTTTACACATGCTACATAAATAATTTTGACATATATTATTATTTGTAATGGAAGTTTATTAACATTTATTTTAAAAAATCTAAGTTTTTTTTGAAGACATACTATAATATTATTAGTATAGTATTTGAAGAATGTATAATTGCTTGTTAAGCACATGAATTAGTAACAGTATAAACTTCTTGTATTTGTAATTTCTTATTTTATTTTTATTTATTTTCTAAATTCTAAAACTGTAAATAGTGTAAATAAATTTTATTTGAAGTTATTGTAAATAAATTTGTTAATTTGTTTTTTTAAAAGTGTGTCGAGTTTCATTATTTTTCACCACAGCATTTTGACATCAGATGATTTGAAATAAACATAATATTTGCACAAAATGAATTTGTTATTGTTATTTAAAAATGAATACAATATTTGCTTACTATCATTTTATAAGAATTGATTGACATGAACATAAATATTACAATGGTCATAAGATGATTATAATACACATTATAAGAATACAGTATTGTTTAATGCCACAGATGATTAAATATAAGATGTTGATCTATTTTAAAATGAATATACCATATGAAATAAAAATATACATATGATTGTTTGTTCATTTAATGATTGATTATATCATAGAAATAGATGAGATTAAATTACACTCTAAGATTAGTATTATTATTATTATTAAAATAAGTTAGGTGTATTTAAGTTTGATATAAAATCCCACATCATACTTATTTACATGAGTTATTATTATTTTAAAACAGCTTAGAAGAACCTGAGATTATTTAATTATGTTTTAAGTTAAAAGTTAGGAATTATTTTAGTATTATTAAAGATAATTTATTTCATTTAAAAGTCATAAGAATGCTATAGATGTAGTGGTAAGATAATAAGGTAGTGGTAGTATTCTTATGCCATTGAGACAATATCTTAGGAGATATTGACTCAGTGTAAATCTGCTTATTACTTTGTAACTTTACTTCACAGTCTCATAATTTTATAAATACTTATTTAATTAGTATAATCTAGAACTATATTGATTTTGATGATTGATAATAAATTTAATTAAGATATGATAATATAAAGTATATTAAAGATAGATATGCAAATTTTAATTAAACATAATAATGTAACTGAGCTAGTTGTATTTTAAACTATTTTACATATCAAGAAGTAAGGGTACAATATATATATATATGGAGATGATAATCTGTACCATGTGATGAGGTGGTGGTTCATCATGAAATATGTATATTGAAGATCATTTGTTATTTTTCACATATGTTTGGTCATGTGTATCATTTGTATAAGATAGAGTGAATACCTGAAAGGAACTTGAAAATCTGCATTCAACTGTATTCAAATATTACAAATCCCATTTGGGTAAATTTCAATAATCATACCCTTTTTATAAAATTATGTAATTCTACAAAACTTGTATTATTCAAGTGAATAGGAAAAGGCAAAGATAACACTAAGATAAGTCTTAAAAGCACAGAGATCACTTTCAGCAGATTGCTGCCATAATCATAGTGCTAAATAGAACTACATTGTTAAAATAATTTTATACTGTTTTTATTCCCCTTCACAGTTCCCAATAAGTTTTCCATTTTCTTTATAATTTCTGTCTTAGATTACACTTTCATCAGAAAATTGCTAGCATGCTCATTCATTATATATAATCTTGAATTCTACTTTAATATTATATCATTTATGGTGATCATTAACCTTCTTGTTTATATATATATATATATATATGTGTGTGTGTGTGTAATATCAAGCGATATAAGTATAATAAACAAAATCCACTAGAATAATTCTATTCTAATGGATTTTGTTTGTTTATATATATGAGAATGTCTTGAGGATTAAAAGTATTCTGCCTAAATTTTATAATTATTAAACTATATTTTATCCTACTCTAGCAGATAAATCTCCAATAATAATAATTTAACTTTTTTTTTACTAATGTATTCAGACATTTTTGTCATATATTCCGTAAAATCATCTCTAAAATTAGATCTAATATTTTAAGGGAAAAGATATTATTGCAATTTTTAATAAAGAGCTTTATTCTTTCTAATTATTTTATTTATTTTTTCTCAAGTTTTTTACAGAATTTTTCTATTTTTATGTATATTCTTAGCAACTCTGGCTTTCCTCTTATAGATTTTACCACACACCTACAAAAATATATGTACATTAGCTTTTTCTTAATTCTTAATTTCTATTTTTATGTCTTTTTATTGCAGCATTTATAATTATCTTTTAATAATTTATTTAGTCAAATAGTTGTTTTATGCATTTATATTTCAAGCCATTTTTAAACTTCAATCTATCTATAATTTTTAATGAAATGTTGAATTATTGCTGACAATACTTTGCTAAATAATGTTTTGTTTTGCTTTATAAGCTGCAATCTATCATCTCAATTTTGTACCCAATCTTAAAGAAATAATTTTATCAGGGATTAGAATATGTTGTTTTCACAGTAGTTTAATATACCTATTAGTCTATGAAAGATATTTTTCTCTTATTAGCAATTATACTAGGTTATGCTTTTTTTTATTTGCTATGTAAAAACATACACTCAGAAATTTGGATTTATCCATATACATATTGTAAAATGACAATATTTATAAGATAGCTGAAATTTTGTTTAATTAATATTGTATATCTAAAATAGCATTTTATATGTATACATTGTGATAATAAATCTTTTTACTATTGATAAAGGTAATCTATTAAGTTCACTACCAATAAAAGCATCACGTCTGGTAAACCACTAAACATCACATAATCACCTTCTCTATAGATCCTAAGATCTAGGTGCAGTGCTCTCAGATCCAAGGCTCCTCACTGATGATGGCCACAAGCCAGAAACTAGTCTGGGGATATTGGATGAGTAGGCACTAGATAGGGATTTTATGCACAAGCCTTCTGGCATCCATTGATTACTCTGTTTGGCACAGAGTGGCACTACTGTATGGAGAGTTTTGCCTTTGTCTCCACTGGTAGTAATAAAGACCATATTATAATTGTTTTCATAGTCACTATATTGGAACTCATCTGATAAAAAACAGCATAATTATATACTGATTAATACTGGATGACTAAATAAATTAGCTATAGGTCAGTTACTTGATTGAAAAATTTGAAGACATTATAATCTTAAAAAAAAAAAACAAATCCACCCAATAAGAGTTAATTCCATGTCATATAATGGCAAGTGGGTATATTAATCATTATTCTCAATGCATTTTTACAATTTATTCTTTTTGTAATGTGATTATTCGTATTATGTGTGGTCAAGTTGTTGATGGCATCTGATAATAATATGAGTGTTAGTTCTTCAAAATAATCTATTTGAACATTATTGTGATAATAAATCAATATATATATATATCTTATTTCTAGTTATTTTTTTTTTTACAGACTTCTCTCAATCTTTATAAATATGTTATACTCTTATAATTAAACAGTTAATATTATAATAAGATTCAACTAAGTCAATGTTATATTTATATATTCGACTACTTCCATCATCTAATATTAAGCATTGAATGTCTTTAGAAAAATTTAGTTTTATTTACATATTCCAATTACATTCAACTTCTAGCAATAATGCAGTGGTTAGTATATGCATAACATTTCACATGGTATTATTCTCCTTTCTTCTTCAGATGTTTCTGGCCTGACAAATGACAATACTTACATGGGAATTGAACCTGGACTCTTAGAATCATGAATATTGAATTTTAAGACAATTCTCTCCTACCAATACAGTTGTTTAGAGCATCACCTTAAAATTCAATGTTCAAGAATCTAAGAATCCAGGTTTGATTCTTATGCTAGTATTGCCACAAGTCAGATCAGCAACACCTGAAAAAGAAAGGAGAATAATACCTCTCAAAATGTTATGCATATACTAATCTGTGTGCTATTACTAACAGTTGAACATAATTGGAAGATTTAAATAAAGTTAATTTTTTCTAAAGACATTCAATGTTTAATATCAGATGAGAGAAACAGTCCAATATATAAATACAACTAAAATACCATCATCCCAAACCTTCAGGAAAATGCTAAATCAATGATAATCTAATCTTTTATGTTTCAAGAAAAACATTAAACTCCTGCCTGATTAAGTATTCTTCCATTCATTTTCATTATTGTGCATGATATTTTCAAAGACCTTGCTGTCATCATATTTTAAGAGCATTAATCATTTCTTTCCCTATCTTTTTCAGCATCTAATTTTTATATTCATTATATATAAATTACATCATCACAACCTCATATTTAAACAAATCTAGAATATCACTAATTAAATCCTAATTGTAGTGTTGTCTTGATAACAGATGGGGAAATTTTCTATGATTCATTTAAACATGACAGTTGTGATGATCTAATTTATATATAGTAACCAGTTGATTGTTGGTACTTATAGATTTATATATATATGACGTCAACTCAATGAGAAGTATTTCCTTCCATTTCAATGTCCGATTTAAAAAAGTTTAAATTATTTATTATTAGATATATACATCTTAATTTCTATTATATTTATTTTTTAATATTAAGTTTTAAATTCTCAATATCATTTAAATAACTGAAATACAGGCTTATTATATACCTGCATCAATATATGTAATATATAGGGTATATGAGCACAGACTTTCACATGACCCACCACTTCCCACTGTATCTCATAACACTAATACACTTGAACACGTGTGTTGAAAAGATAAATAATCACCAATATATATATTTCATGCTAAACCAGCAATCATCAGTTGGTCCAGATTATCATCTCTACACATATATGCAATAAGTTCTCAATAAGATAGCCAATCTTTATACTTTAGTGGACAGACTTCAATCCACTCCACACTCCACTCTTCAGCCATCCATTCAATTGAAAATCTGATGATGGAACGCTCAAAAGCCACTCTGAGGCTGAGATTTTCGTCACATCCATGTTGACCTAAAGTCAATCTGATCCCTCATGTACAGGATATAATCCATTTAATACATATATGAGGGATGGGCAATATATATATATATTGGTGATTATTTATCTTTTTAACGTATATGTGTTTAAGTGTATCAATGTTATGAGATAGAGTGGTTGGTCATGTGAAAGGCTGTGCTCATATACCCTATATATTACATATATTGATACAGATATATAATAAGCCTGTATTTCAGTTATTACATAGTAGAGATGTCTGTATATCCCTCGTATATGTATTAAATAGATTATATCCTGTACATGAGGGGTCAATGTGGGCATGATGAAAATCTCGACCTTAGGGTGGCCTTTGAGCATTCCATCATCAGATGAACGGTTGAAGAGTTGGAGTGGATTGAAGCCTGTCCATTAAAGTATGAAGATTGGATACCTTAATACATATCTGAGCACTTATTGCATATATGTGTAGAAATGATAATCTGGACCAACTGATATTGGTGATTATTTATCTTTTCGACATATATGTGTTCAAGTGTATCAGTGTTATGAGATAGAATGGAGAGTGGTGGGTCATGTCTGTGCTCATATACCCTGAACATCATTTTAAATATTTTCTAATATACAATATTTTTTCTTCCATAGCGTAAGCTTGTGGTTAAAACACCTACCTGTAGAGGTTCCTACTATCGCATTTTATACGCATATTATCGAGGTTATAGCCTCAGTAAATATTACTTACGTAATCAATGTGCGTTTAATAAATTTATAATTACAACTTTAAATATTTTTTATTGTGTTGATGACTAAGATTCATTTCTTGCTAAATTATTTATGATTTTCTGATTGACCTTTGCTATTTATAATCTGGTCAATATTAAATTAGACAGGACTATAACTTTTTGTTTCTCAGAATCACCATTTTAGTTTAGTTTGCCTTTTTGTTGCACGTCTGTTCTATGACTTGAAACACTAGCAATTGATTGGTTCTTGTCACTTACTAAAATTATAATAAACAGAAGTCATCACATGACTCATGAAATCCCCTAATATTCAATTTGATATTAAATTTGATTTTATTATTACGATTATTTCAAGCATCACGCAAAAATACACTTTCTTAGTTTTAAATTTTTTTTATATACATTCTTATTATTTATCAATTACAAATAAACAATTTTTCTAATTAAAAATAAAAATAAAGTTGTGAAAGTTATTTATATAATAATAAATACAGTAATTATAATTTTTATTATTGTTGAGGAATATGAATAGATACTTTGTTAGAAAAACTTTATTTTATAGTAAATTGGTCTAATTAATTTATTTTACCGAATATCATTCAATATATATATGAAGTATTGAATTATCAGTCTTTTTTATTATTAAAATGCACCATATGTTATCACTAGTATATAAAGTTTTTATTTATTGTTTCTCAGTGTGTTTACAAATAAAATATACTCACCAATAATGATTTATTTCAAAGATTATCTTCTATCAACCCACATTATTTCAAAAGGTCACAGATTAATAATTACAGGTCAGAAGGCAAATATATTAAAGAACTCTTTTTTTTTTTTATCTTTTATATTTTTAAAAGTGATTTGAAAAGCTGCACCTTATGAAATATACCATTAAAATAATGAGCTTCTCCCACTCGAAAAGATTAGTCAATTTTTTATTTATTTTTTAAATGTTTTAAAATAGTTCAAACATTATATATATTTTTCTCTACTCTTTTTGTATTTTTTTCTGCCTTTTTTAATATATCTTTCCAAAATTATTTTCAATTCTTCAAACCTTGTCAATCAATATAACCTAAAGTAACTCTTTTCCGTTAATAGAGTAATTTAAACCTATCTATTAACTCAAGATTATAATCCTATAGACATTGACAGATATGCACTGATGATGATCAAGGGTTATCACAAATATACTTTCTTGTTGCCATCTTAACTTTAGTTATAGAAGTTAGCATATTCATACTTAGATTAAATACTTTATTTTCATCATAGCAAAAGTTTTCAAACTATTTTCAGCATAAATTTGATGATGATAATGATGATAGTTGAATGAATTACTGCTAAGGAATTCAAAGAAAATTTGAGCATGACAGAGTTGGTTCATAACCCATGGATCTTAGGTTCTAGAATTCATGTCTCTACTACAGTATTAAACCACAAAGGATATTCAAAGTGATTACATTGATTTTCAGTTATTTTTGCCACATTGTCTACCTATTGCCATTTTTTGTATTATATATTTTAGCCTATTTACATCTTACATTATTTTTATGTCTTCTCTAATAATATGCTGAGAATCATTACTTTAAGTAGTATTTTAATATCTGTGATAATCATAGCTTACATCTGTAAAAAAAGAAATATTAGTTGTGTGTGTTCACTTTTGTGTTCAAAACTTTCTGTTAAAATTAAAAAAACCTTTAATCTTGTTCTATCATTTAGTTTCTAATTGTTAATGCTTTCAACCAAAATTCAAACTTTATTTAAACTTTTCAAATAATTTGACTGTTCGTAATGACACACAGATTAATACATAACACAATGTTTAATTCTTATGGCACATGTGCTTGGGGTGTGAATCCTTTCTGTTTAAACAAATTGTTATTAATAATACACAAATGAACAATAGTGGCTAGTAATTATATAATGTTTTGAGTAGTATTATTTTTCACTCTTTTTTCATTGTTGCAGGCCTGACTAGTGACAATTTAGCATAGGGGTCAAACTTAACCTTTAGGTTCTTGAATATTGAATTTTTAAAACATTACTCTAACCAACTGAGCTATTCTGTCAAAATCATCTTACTTTCTTTTTTTGCTTAGGTGAAACAGGCCTGATTAGTGGTAATAATTACATGGTAATTGAAAGGGATACTCTAATCAACTAAGTTATTTACTAACCTCCATGTTAATAAAGTTTGAATTTTTCTAAAAACATTTAACAATTAAAAACTAATTGATGAAAATAATTTATTATATAATTATAAATAAAATGGTATCATCATGAACATTTGCCATAATTTTTTTTTTAAATTTATACTTTTATAATTAGTTTTAGAATTTTTCATAAATTCTATACTTGTCAAAATACATAAACATGTTCCTACTTTATGATAAAATTGTTTAACAATAATTTTGGAAATCCAATGTTATTAATTATATCACTCTGCTGCCTAACAGAAATTTTAATTCTTTGCTGCATACAGTTTTTGAATATCTCAATATATATATATATATTAATTAAAAAATTATTTATTTAATTTTTTTTAAATTTCTGTTAATCATTGTGAAATAATTTATAATAAAGCTCCTAAGAAAGAAAAAAATTTCCATTAGTTATGATCTTATTAGAATTTAGTGTATATTAATGGTTCCTATCATACTGTTTTTGGATTATATCTGTGTAAAACAAATCTCTTCTTGTTTTTTTTTTCATGTGTCATAGCTTCGTCCAGGAGGCGAACCCACAACCATCTGCAAGGCAGCTACGATGACCTCTCGGCTAACAACTCTTGACTCTTCTTGTTTTTTTAAAAATAAAATAGTCAAACATTTCCAGTTTTAAATTATTTCTAGGTGGGAGTAAATTGAATATAGATTTCAAATTATTAACAATATAAAAGCAAATAAATACTAAGTAATCCAAAAACTATCAAATTATTTTATTTTCTTCTATCCTTTCTTAATCAATAAGATTACATTGTATTTTGCCAGTCTTGTAATATATCTCTATGATTAATATAATCTTTCAATAATTCTACTATAATTTCAATTTTTTTATCAACTTCATGATGATGGTATTAAATTAGGACAACATTTTTATGCATTTTCTCTTTTTTTAGTTTTTGTTATCATAATGTTTTTTATTTACTAAGCATAGCAAGTGTGGTTTTTATAGTTTTTGTGTTTTATAATCTATTATAAAGTATTTTACATATTTCAAAATTTTATCTGTAAGTAAAAAAAAATATTTTATATTAAACTCAAAACAAGAGAGCTATTATGGATTGATAGAAAAAATATGTTTAGCTTCAGGACTGTCTATTGTTTACACTTTAATAAATGTATGAAAGTATAATATTTAACTTAATATTCATCAACTTAAATGGTATCGTTCCGAATTATATATATTATAATTTGATTTTATCACATTTACATGCTAATTTATATATTTACCAGATTCTGTAATAGAATAAGTGTCTTTTTCATTAATCAATGATTAATAAATAAGATATTATATTGTACGTAAAATAAATCAAATTCTGTACATAATATGCAAACAACAGACACCCTATTATCCTCAATGGGTAAACCAGAATGTATATATATATGTAATAATTAATAGTATAGTGATTTTATATGTATGTCATATATAAAAAGTATATATATATATATATCAAACAGAAGTACTTTCAATTACATTTCTAATATCAATACACAAAAGTCTTAAAAAATCACGTAATGTGTGCTTTTACTTTGGTCTCTGTTATATCAGTTGATAATTATTACAACATAATTGGCATCCATTGATTACTCTGGTTGGCACTGAGTGGCACTACTGTATGGAGAGATTTGCCTGTTTTGATAACAGTAGTGTGCTAGCATAAGAAATAGTGATCATGTGATGTTTAGTGGTTAAACACCAATCCTGACTATAGGATAGTGGTGACTATGGTTGTTAAAGAACCAAAGACACCAAAATGTATGTGTACTGAACTGGGTTCAGACCCATATGACTATATAAGCTATTGAGCTTAGATTGAAAATATTATTGTGTTTTCAATTTTATTCTCACAGTTTTGTAGTTAAGCAGAGATAAAAGATGGCTGCTGAAGGATATATTAGATCCTAAGATCTAGATGCAGTGCTCTCAGATCCAAAGCTCCTCACTGACAAAGGCCACAAGCCAGAAACTAGTCTGGGATGAATAGGCACTAAATAGGGATTTTATGCACAAGCCTTCTGGCATCCATTGATTACTCTGTTTGGCACTGAGTGGCACTACTGTATGGAGAGTTTTGCCTGTTTTAACAACAGTAATGTGCTAGCATAAAAAATAGTGATCATGTGATAATTGAAAGTACTTCTGTTTAATTAATATAAATATATATTATTTTCTGCTGTTATTATGATTAAAAATTACATATAGTATATTTTTAATGGGTAACTTATTATTTTATACATATAAAACAGTCAAACAAGCTTTCAGTTTTCAGTACACAAAATTCATAATATGAGTTTGGTGATCCACTGTAGAATTTCTCAATGTGTGGAGTTTTAAAATGTTACCTAGAAATGTATAATTACAAAAATGATTTTTCACAAATGATATGAATTTACGATGTTATAAAAACAAACTGAACATATATTTAAAGTAGGAAAAAAAAATAAAAAGTATTATAAAGATATGCAGTAGGAAAACATATGTATAAGAAAGTAATCTAAGATGATGTATAGAAATGAAAACTTTTGGAAAAATGAATAAAAAAATTCTATTTAAAATTTATATATGTGTAAGTATTTAACTTATATGATAAAAATTTCTTCAATAGCTCGCTATGGAGAATAAAGCATAACTTATCAGACTCATCAACAGGTGGCTAATAAAAGCAAAATATATGATAATTAAGTGATTTTTTTCAAGCTAACTATTTTTTTAAAAAAAATCAAAGTTTGCTGCTTATCTTGAAAAAAAAAAGATTTTCCTGGCTACCCTAGATTTGAACTTCAGACTATATATATGAAAATAAATGGACTAACAACTTTGAAATGAAAATTTAATAATAAATATGCATAATATATAAATAGTATTTAAATAAAAACAACAATATTTACAATTTTGTGAGTCTAACAACCTTATCAGTATATATATTCTGAAGTATGTTTTAGAGAATAACCATGTAATTATTACTGTATTTTTTCACCCATTTGGGGATGTGTTATCAAAACATCTATAGTAAGTTTATTTTATTCTATTAAGCACAGTTACTCCCCAAAATATGCTTTATGAAACATTTTTCACCCATGAAAACATTCATTTCATCATATATATGTATAGAAAGAGAGAGAGAGAAATGAGAAAGATAAAAAGCCTCAGTTAAAATGAATATTAAAATTGGGTTTGGGATTTTAAGGCAATGGTAGCTTATTTAACATGATATCTTAAGATTCCAGGATTGAATCTTCATTTGATGTATAATGATCAAAGCAATTAAGCATCTGAATTTATTATTATTAGGATTTATTAATAAAATGGATTAATTATATTTAATAAAAAAGTATTTAAACATAAATAAAAGTAAATAATATCAATAACTATAATACCAAGAGAATTAATTGTTAAAATTTTACAGGGAGGAATATAAATATTCTAATTACTTTCTATTTAACACATATATTCAAATAATAACAATTTTACCTAATAATATATGTACATTGTAATTTAATGCTTGAATATCCTAGCACCCAGTAGCAGAAACCGGTCTGGGATTGGGGATATTCTGCAAAGCTTGTTAAGAGCTTATTTGCAAGCTATATATATATATATATATATATATTATTTGTAATACAAGCTTATTAAATTAGGTCTTGTAACATCTAACTTGATTTTTTTTTTGTAATTTTATTTTTTTCTATTCAAACTTTGGTGATTTTATATTGCTAAAGCTATTAATATATGGTATATCTAAACTTAGTTCAATTCCATATGGCTATTTAAGTTAGATAGCTGGATTGGAAGACATATGGATGTCTGAAAATTTCAGATTTTCTACTTAATAGTTATACATTATATAAGGTGCTGGACTTGTCCTGGTATTTTTAGTCTAATACTTGAATATCCTAGCACCTCACTGAGGATGTCAGTAGCAGAAATCGGTCTGGAGTTGGGGATATTCTGTAAAGCTTGTTAAGAGCTTATTTGCAAGCTCTATATATAACATTTTTAGTACAAGCTTATTAAATTAGGTCATGTGACATCTGACTTGATTTTTTGTACATTGTAAATATTTGAATCATTATTTTATAAAGGCACTTGATTAGGAAATATCACAAAGTTGTCTATTGATACTGAAGCCACAAAAGCTGTTCACAAGAATAATGTCAACTTCTTGTGTATATTTAAATATAGCTTGAATTTAAAAAAAGATAGTTACATGTTTATCAGGCATTTTCATAAATAATTTATTAATATGTTTCTATAGCTGCAGAAAAAAAAATTATTGTCATTAGAAAAGAAATCCTATGATTTGAGGACTTAAAGGAAACTAGAATGGCAAATACATAATGACCACTCCATATATTAATAATATTACAGCTGCTATTGCTATATGATTACTCATGCTGTATATAGTCATAGTTGGAATGCTCACCAACATCTATCCGCCAGTGTAATGAGTTTATTAGTTTCTTGCTTTGAGATGAAGATCAAGAAACACCATGGTCATTTTGCTCAATTACCTGACAATTCTTCACTAAAATATTGAGATTCTACCAGTAGAAATGTGTGTGGGAATGAACTTTTTAAATTGATATTTACAAACATGGCAGACAAAACTAAATTATGGCCTCTTATTTCCAGGAAGTGCTTTAACTTTATTGCAAAGGAACAAATATTGGAAGCAAAGGTGGAGTTGTAGTCATTATAAATAAAAATAGAATAATAATGTGAAGAGTAATGGTATATCAGATAGAGTTGCAAAATTATTTATTCAATTTAATGGATTACATCAAATGCATGTAATTCAGGTTTATGCCCCATCAATTTATTATTGTAATAAAGTAGTAAAAAAAATTTATGTGGATGTACAAAATGTTTTTTATCAAACCAAAAACATATTTAAAAATTGTTATGGAAGTCTTTAATATTAGAATTGGTAAACAATAGAAAGATGAAATTTCTGATGGTTAATTTGCTTATAGCAATAAAAATGAGAGAAGACACAGACTTGTGAAATTTGTAAAAAATAAAAAAATTCTATATTATGGCATTTGTTTTTGAGAAAATGCTAAATGGAAATAAACATGGAAACATTTAAATGAATGAATCATAGAATTGGATTATATTTTGTGTTTCAAAAGGCTTTATTGAGCTATAAATTTACAAAAAAAAAAAAAGAATTAACAATCTAGATCAGGGCTTACCATTCTCCTGATCATTACATCAGTTTATAACACTTTACATATATTTTTACATCAATACCCCTTTTGTCATTATTCCTGGTGATCTAGTTCTTTGGCAATGGTGAGTCATTTTTATAGATTAGAGTACAGTCACATTAGTGACTAGGTGTCTGAGAAAATGTTGGATGATGAAATTTTTTCATCCCTTGTGTGTATGATATCAATTTTGTTTCTAAATGTATTAGGGTGTTTTGTATCCAGTCCATACATAAGTGTACATCTGGTACACCATAGTAAGTATAATACAAATGTGCTAGCATGAATGTGGCCATAAATACCTTTTTCAAAGGTATTGAGAAGTGTTTGTATTCTGTACTCCTTATTTTTAAAATTTTTTGGAATATCCCACTAGATATTATTGTATCTGGGGCATATGAATAATAAGTGTGATAGGTTTTCTGATTTTATTTGACACTGCTTGCATATATCTTCAATATTGGTGGAAGTACCTTAAGATTTAGTTTTATGAAAAAATCATAGAATTTCGGCTCCCATGACCAATATTTAAAATTTTTTGTCAACTGGTTATTTGTTATGTTTAGACTAACAAAAAGTATATATTTAAAAACTGTAATGTTTTTAACAGATGCAGTAGAGAAAGTGATCATCAATTAGTAAGATGTAAAATATGTGCTACTGCAAATCTAAAGAGACAGAAACATTCCAACGAATTTAATCTAGAACTTGTCAATCATTTTAAAATAATATTACAGATTTTGAATACAATTCAGATTTGAATGAAATCAAAAGAAGAAGAATTGACATATTATTAAGAACTACAACAAAGATAGGTGGTACAAAAAGCAACAATTTACCAGTAATTGTTTTATTGAGACAAAACATTGCATAAAGAAAAGAAAAAAACAGAAAGTATATAAAAATACTCTATTAATATGAATTAAATATCTAGAATTTTGCAAGATACTGTGAAAAAGAGTTAATAATATAGGAAAATGTAGTTTTGAATGAACAGAAGAAACTATGTCATTGGAAAAAAAAACTATTTCTGCAATAATAAAAAAAGATGAGACTATAAGAGAGATGACATTATAAATGGAAGAATTTTATAATTGTATATTAATAAAGAACAAAACAAAATTTAAATAAAGTACTTCTATAATTACTATATTTTCTGAAATGCCAGCATTTTAGCTAAAGAAATTAGATATGCTATTAAATTTATAAATTAAGGGGAAGCTCCAAGAAATCATGGAATTATAATATTTATCTTTACAGAAGCAAATAAAAAAATAGAAAAATTGTTGACAAATTTATATACCAAATGTCTAAATGATAAAGAAGTATCAAATGATTTGAAGAATGCAGTAGTAATATTGATATTTAAGAAAGTTGATATTTATCAGTCTGGTATCAGTTCTATATAAAACTTTTAACAATTAAAACTTATTACAGGAAATTTTAGATTTTTAGCAAACAAAAGAACAAATTGGATTTAAAAGTGTTTTCAGAACAATAGATGAGAGGAGTTATCTGAAGAACCAAAGAAAATGAATTGCCATTATGTTTTGAATTTGTTGATTATAATAAGACATCTGACTATATAAGCATTTTACAATGATTAAAGTATTGGATTATTAAGATATAAACCTATGATATTTTCATATCACTGAAGAATGTGATACTAAGATTAACATTGAGAAAGGTGTACAATAGGCTATTTTATTATCTCTAAAAAAAATTTACAGCAGTTTTACAAGAAATATTTTGTAGAGGAAAATGGAAAGATAAGAAAGTAAAAGAAAATAGAGATTATTTAAGTCATCTAGATTTTGCAGATAATGTAATTGTTCTTGAAAATATTGCTTCAGAGCTTCAGGAAATGTTGCAAGAGTTATCAGGTGAAAGTAGATCTAAAGTTGAATGTTAAAAAGACTAAAATAATGTTCTGGAAAATAAAATAAAGATAATGATGAAATAGCAGATATTAAAAATGACAAACATCATGGACAGACTATTAGGACAGATAAAACATAATGAATAAAATTATAGAATTAAAATTGGATGACATGCTTTTGGTAAAAATTATTTAATATTGATAGGTAATATACCTATTATGTCTTTGAAAGGAATTTTTTTATAAATATATTTTATCAACTTAAAGATTTGAGACTTGATCACTTAATAGATAAACAACATAAAGACTTCTATTACTCAAAAAATTATGATGTGATGTATGTTAAAAGAAACTAGAACAGATTGAAAATGAAATATGTTGGTGAGAAACACATAAATGTCATTTCATTGAGAATCATTGAAAAAATTAAGAGACAGAAATTGAGCAGGGCTGGACTTATTGTTAGATGAGATGACAATCAATGGACAATATAAGTTTAAATTAAATCCTAAAAGATTGCAAAAGACCTAGAAACATGGACAGAATAAGGAAAATAGCTGAATTGATGTGGAGAAGAAAGATTAAGATTGGAGAAGCTGTATTAAATGTGCAGAAGTCTTGATCTCACAGTGAATCAATAATGGTTGAAAATAATAATAATGTTTCTATAAATTTTAAAGTATTATGTATGTTTTAAATAAACTAACAAATATTTATCTATCTTACAATATTTTAATAACAGTAAAATGAAAGAAGCAAATAAGTCTAAATCAATATTTAGCATATTCTCAAAAAGTAGCAATTTTATAATACAAAACGGTGAAAATATACTCAATATATTTTATTTCTTTTCTTATTTGTTTATAATTCAATAAATAGGAAAGATCCACTCTACAGGAAAGATTACAAAATAGTATTTACTGTACAGTTAGCAATGCTTTCGACTAGGCTAGTCATATTCATAACACAAAGATAGGTATGAAGGAGACGAAACATATACATTCGTTCTCTTACACACATATCTTGGTTTATGACTTGCCTAATCGAAAGTGGTGCTAAAATAAAGTAAATACAATTTTGTAATCTTTCTTTGTATGTGGATCTTCCCTATTTATTAAAATACTTCTTTTTATTATAGATTCCATGGAAACTACAAGTGATCAAATTGGATGGCTTGTTGTTGGGAATTCATATAAAGTTGTGATCTCTGGAACTAGAAGTTTAGAATCTGCTACTTTATCCTGAGCTAAATTATGCAGGGATAGAAATTCAATATATAAATGAAATGCTTTAATTTTATGAATATATAATAAACTTATCACTTAACACATATATGCATGATGATGATCGAGAACTTTCTTCTTCCTTGATTACACTGTCCTGATCCAAGAGAGCATAAATTCAGTATATTTTCCAGTATTTCAGTTATCGTATATATAAAGATTACGCGCATGTATATATTGTCTTTTTAATAATACGTCCTCAATGTATATAAATAACAAGTTTTAAAAATAATGGCAATAATATTTAGAAGACAAATATCGAGTCAGATCTTATTCGTATATTTATATGAATAAATTACATATTGCAATTAAGTCCTTATTTCTTTATATGTAGATCTACGCAATAATTATAGAATAAAAAATTAATTATAATTTTAAAAAAAACGATGCAAAAACACTAAAGCTTATTTCCAATTACGCAGAATAACCTTGTAAGATAATACTCAATTAAATTTAAAGTGAAACATATGAATTTCTATACTTACATTGACAGAATACTTTGGCTGTTTCTAATTAATAGAAAGCATAATATAATCTCTATTTCTAACACATATAAGCTCACAACCGAAAGCTTAACTAGACTACTTTAAAGGTTTAAAGAATAATTTTATTCTTGTTATTAATGATGACAGTTAAAGAATACTCTTTTCTAAACATTATTTTTTATTTCCAGTAAAATATGAGAAAATCATTGCCCCCTCCCCGCTTTCTCAGCTCATTTTTGAAGATTGCTGTCTCTGGTTATTTTCAACACCTTAGTATGGTTAAGCTTCTTAAATACATGATTTAAAGAGGGGAGGAAATGGGAGAAATTTCTAGAAAAATCAGCTTTCAACACTGAGATAAGTATATTTTTGAAAAAGAAATTGTTCAATTAAATGGCGACTGAAATATATAATATAGAATGTGAAAAATCAATCATATATGTGTAATATATATATTGCAGTGGATCGATAATGGCTAAAATGATGATTATGATATGTGTATAATATTTTAATTGTATTTTATTTATATTAATATTTTAATATATGTGTGTAGGTGTTAGTAAAATCAGACATTTTTGATCATATGTTTTATAATATTAAATGTAATATGTTATTCATCTACTAAATTAAGTACCATTTTATTTACAATTATTTAATAAACAGAGAGTTAATTTTATTAAAATGTTGCATCTACTTGTTATAAAAAGTTACCTAAGTGAGTTTTTAATTTTTGGTAAAAGAAAATTAAACAATAAAAATCTCTAATAATTGATAAAGCAATCTATAAGTAATAATCACTTTATGATTTTGTTTACTAAACTAATAGTTTATTTTGTCTTGAGTATTTTATCATCATTTATAATATCGATCATATTTGAAATATGTATATATGTTTATAAAGGTTTAATTTCATCTACCTATCATAGATATTATTAAAAACCAATCAACACTTAGATCCTAATATCAGTAACAATCAACAATTTCAAACTGTTGTCAAGGCAACTTCCTGTTAACAATAAATTATGTATAATACAAACAAAATGTCTGTTAATTAAAAAAAATTGTAATGTCAATAAAAATAATAATTATAAAGGTGAATAATTATTATAATTATTATACACAGTTTTCCAATCTGCAGAAATACTTTCAGGCAATTGAAGAGAGTTAAGTAATTAATTAAAAGTAATTCTGTGGATTGAAAGGCTGTGTATCATAGTTAATCACCATTATATTTATTATTATTATATGTAATACAGAGAGTGTACCAATAGCTCAAACAAGCTCTTAATTAATAAGTGTGGTATGAGAAAATATTTAAAATCTTTATCCAGAACACTCTCATCTCTAGACCAACTAGTTTCAATCTTTTGGCTCATGTCAGTGGACAGCTAGAATATTGGGACACTAGATCTAAAATATAAACTCAAAACCCAGCACTTATTTCATATGTATATTTAAGTAGAAACTCTGAAATTTTTGGAGATGAAAATGTCTTTAAATCCAGCTATCTAACTTAAATAGCTATATGGGACTGAACTAAATTCAGATCTACCATATTTTAATAGCCTCAGCATAGCCAAAGCCTTAAAGGTAAAATTATAATAATTAAGAAAGCAAGTCATATATAACATAACATTACTTTCATAAGCTTGTAGTTACAAAAATGCAATACAGAGAGCATACCAATAGCTCAAACAAGCTCTTAATTAATAAGTGGAGTATGAGAAAATATTTAAAATCTTTATCCAGAACACTCTCATTTCTAGACCAACTGGTTTCGAGCTTATGGATCACATCAGTGGATAGCTAGAATATTCGGACACTAGATCTAAAATATAAACTCAAAACCCAGCACTTTTTTCATACTTCGGACATGAAAATGTCTTTAAATCCAGCTATCTAACTTAAATAGCTATATAGGACTGAACTAAATTCAGATCTACCATAATTTAATAGCTATGCTGAGGCTATTAAAATATGGTAGATCTGAATTTAGCTCAGTCCCGTATAGCTATTTAAGTTAGATAGCTGGATTTAAAGACCTTTTCATGTCCAAAAATTTCAGAGTTTCTACTTAAATATCTGTATGAAATAAGTGCTGAGTTTTGAGTTTATATTTTATATCTAGTGTCCGAATATTCTAGCTATCCACTGATATGAGCCATAAGCTTGAAACCAGTTGGTCTGGAGATGAGAGTGTTCTGGATAGAGATTTTAAATATTTTCTCATACTGCACTTATTAATTAAGAGCTTGTTTGAGCTATTGGTACGCTCTCTGTATTGCATTTTTGTAACTACAAGCTTATACAAGTAATATCACATTATATATGACTTGCTTTCTTAATTATTATTATTATATGTATAATGCTTTCCAATTCAAAAGATGATCTGCAGGATATACCTAACATTTGAAAGTAATATAGAAAGACTTTAGTTTGAAATCATTGTTTCAAATTGTGTCACTCATTACTGCACTAAACCACACATTATGATCAACAGTCAAATCAAGTATAATTTTTTTTTGAGAAACACTGATATACATAAAACAATTTAAAATGTTTTTTTTTTGCTTCTGATTTTTAAGTAGAACATTATCCAAATATTTTCTATACCATTAAAAAAATAAAAATACAAATCTTTACAAAGTCATCGTAGATTTTAAAAAAAACATTTTATTTTCTTACAGAAAAATCTAAAGATGGAATTTTGAAGAATTTTTAATAATCTACAATAATAATCTTCACATCTAATGATTATTTACTTCATAAGATTTGGAATAAATTAGAATTGTTTAACCATTTTTATTATTTTATACTCTAATTTAATTTATGTAAAAATTTATTTAATTATTTCTTTAATAAAAATATAATCAAAACTTACCAAAATAATGTTTTAGCTCTGGCACAGAAATAATTTATAATTTTTCAACAATTTTTGCTTTTTTATCATGAATGTTTATCAATTTTGACCAGTGTCTTTTATTTCAGTTATCATATATTTTTTATTTTACAGGTAGTAATTTGTATTATACCAGATACCTTTTTTTTAAATGTTAACATTAGTTTATCAATAAGCATTAGAATTTAAATTGTAATGATTTTTATTAAAATATTAGTACTTACAAATAAGCTTAGAGTAAACAGCAAGCTGTAAACATATCATTACTGATAATAATAATAATAATCAAATGGTTTATTATTTAGCAATTATAAGATGTTTGAGTCTTAGAATGATAAAGTTGGCCTTCAATTCAAGGACTTACCAAACTATGCATTCATAAATCTAAAAATATGTATACTAAATACTCATTAATTTAAAAATGTGTACAAATACAGTGTTTTCCTGAAGGTTTGTGATAATGGTTTTAGTTGTATTTATAGGTTGGACTATTTACATCATCTAATATGAGTATTGAATGTCTTTAGAAAAATTTACCTTTATTTAAATATTCCAAATATATTCACCTGTTAGTAACAACATACAGATTAATATAAGCACAACATTTTGAGAGATATTATTCTTTTCTCTTTTTCTCCTCTCTTTTTCAGATGTAGCTGACTTGACCAGTAAGAGCACTAGCATGGGAATCAAACCTGAATCCTGAGATTCTTGAGTATCGAATTTTAAGATAACACTGTAACCAACTGAGCCATCTCACCAAAGGCAACAGTCAGTAGAAATTTCATATACTTATCTATGAGGTTCCTTCTGATTTCTTTATTTTTCTTAAGAGCAAAGTTGATTAGTGGTTTCCATACATTATGTTTAGTCACACTAGGTTGATTTATGATATTGTTTGCCATTGTCATTTAAAGAAACTGCTCACATGACAAAGGCAATGTTTGGAAACCACTAATGAACTTTGCTCTTAGGAAAAAGAGGAGAAATCAGGAAAAATCTCATAGGTAAGTATATGAAATTTCTTCTGACTGTTGCCTTTGGAAGGATGGCTCAATTGGTTAGAGCATTGTCTTAAAATTCAATACTCAAGAATCTAAGGGTCCAGGTTCAATTTTCCTACTAGTACTGTCACTGGTCAGGCCAGCAACACCTGAAGATGAGGGGAGAATAATACCTCTCAAAACATGGTGCATATACTAAATGTGTGTGTGTTATTATTAACAGTTGAATGTATTTGGAATATTTAAATAAAGTTAAATTTTTCTAAAAACATTCAATACTCATATTAGATAATGGAAATAGTCCAACATATAAATACAATGTACAAATATACATTACACTTTTTTAAGACAGATTGTTGGTATTTTGGCATTACCTATTATCTCCTTGACACATTTTATCTATTATTTTAACATATCTAAATTACTGCTGATATGAATCTTTCACCAGACAAAGTAAATATTTTTGGCTGATTGAAAAAACTATAGCCTTCATTTAACTTAAATCTTAGAAATAAATCAATTCCATCCAATCAAAATATTGTTTTATTTCTTTGAATAACACAGAAAAAATATAACAAAGGTATTCCTTCCCATTGTAATTTATATGGGATGCCAGGCAAGGACTATCATACTTTCTGAATTGCAAGACTAGTGGAGAAATATAAATTATAAATATTTACATCAGCAAAAGCACTGAGCAGTAACAGAACTAGGTCTTTACATATTACAAGATCATCTCTAAGTAACAATGTCAAATATCAAACTAACAACACAAAGACATATTCACTAAATGTAAATATATATATATGACCATCTATACAACCTAACTATTTGTTTTAACAAAATAACTTCTATAATTAATCTAAATTGGCTATCAAGTGTAACCAAACAAATGTATTAGAAAATCTTTTCGGCTCAATATCAATCCACATGATTAAAGGTTTTATAATCTTCTAACACTAAATAAGGACTAGCTGAATTGTTGTCAGGACTTGGAAAAGAACTAAATTTTCATGTCTTTGAAAAATTACACATAAGAATAATTTCAAAATGAAATATATTTATATAATCTTAGCCACTAAACACTAGAATAGAGAAAATAGAAATATGCCTATAAAGGAATTTAAAAAGAATATAATTATATTGTCATAACTTTTTTTTTTATTAAGAGAAATTTATTATGCGATATAAACGTACATTTTTCTAGTACATGCTATTACAGTATAATATAAATTGTTTATTTTGTTACACTACAGTTTCAGATGTAAATCATTCAGCTTTAAGATATTTACTTCTATGTGTGTAATTGCTTCTCCAGCAGTTCAATTCTGTAGATTTAGCGATCGTCTTTTTTATAACTTTTAGATATTAAAAAATACAAACTCATCAAATCCATATGGGAAAATATAACATATTAAGTCAATAAACTAGCAAAGAGCATAAATTAACATTACTTTGTCAAACGACTATTATGAATCATCTTATCATTAAAACTTATAGCACATTTTAATAGACTTATAAATATTAATTAAGTAATATGTGTTTGAATAAATTTTATTTAAACTTTTACTCCATTTATTACATTTTTTCTTAAATTAGAAATTCCAAGCCATGTCACTGTTAAATCTAATATTCCAAACTCTTTGGTTTGAATATTAAAACATTTCAGATAAAAAAAATTAATTAAATATAAATAAATGTTAAACAAAGTACTTTTACAAAAAATTAACTTCATTGATTAAAACACATAACTTAATTAATTTTTATTTAGTTTTATTATTTTAACATTGGAAATAATGATTTATTGATTGCACAAAAATTGATTTGCTTAAGATTGTAATTGTATTTATCCGAAATATTTTATACATATTGTCACTTTGATTTAATTAATCACAAAGTATTATAATAAATTCATGAAGAAAAGCTGCTTGATGACTTAAATAGGCCAATAACTTTTAAATAATAAATGCCAATTTAATTTAAAGACTTTTTGGATTTTCAATAGTAATAATATTCTACTGTTGTAAATCAATTAAACAGAGCATAATCAATGTGAAAGAACATTTAATTATTAATGTATGTGTTTAACTAAATCCAGCTACTGTATGTAGAACATTTACACACATAATAAAGATTTTGTGGTTGAAAAATTATATATATATATATATGTATGCATAAATCTTCCATTCCAACACACATTCTTCAAATACATGTATAAAGACGTGATAAAGATGAATTATTCCCAAGATGTAATTTATGTTGAATCAAATCAGTTCTGTTGGCCTATGCCACAATTTTCTATATATAGCTTCATCATTTCTTCAATATTTATCAATATCAAATCATTGCAATTCAATCTACAAGTGTCAAATTTTCTGCATACACATTTTGACATCATCTTTTTAATATAAATACACTAATGACTATTATTAATCATTTATTAAGCTAAAGATTATCATATTCTTACTAGATATAAACTTTAAATTCAGTTAAAAATAAATGTATCTTTTTTTTCTCTTTTACTAAACATAACCACGTGGTATTATTAATTCACCTTGAGTCCTCAGTTTTCAATATGTATTATCATTTTAAATATACTTAAAACTAATATTTCATCACATATTCTTGAAACTATGAATTAAATATATATATATTAATTTTTAAATGAGTGTAAAGTTTATATCTGGTCTAAAAATGGCATGATAATCTCATGTCTAATAAATGATTAGTATGACCATTAATATATTTATCTAAAATAGATGGTAGCAAAGATATGAGTGTAAGAAATATGATACTTATATATCAAACTGTAAGAGTATATATATATAATTTATTAATTTTATTTATTTATGCTCTCTATAAAAATTAAAAGAAACTTATGTTCTTACATACAGCAACATTTGATGAAATATCAATTAATCTCTTGTAGATTGCGTGTTATTATCAATCACACCTGACATAATCAGCTTTTGGGTTACCAGTTTAGATCATATCAAACATAGCAACACAGATTCTATTTAAATAGGCTCACAAAACTCAATTTCATATTAAAATTTTAATGTAAATTTTAGCGGGAATTTAAATAAAGCCTTTTTTGGATTAGCTCATCATTAATTGGCAAGGCAGAGTTTATAATATAACTCATTTTTAATAATCTTTCTTTTAAAAAAACATTTTAAATATGTTAAAGGTGTAATCTATTAACAATTATTTATTTACAGCCTATATAAAACAAAGTTTGATACAAAGTCTGTTAACCTCTTATGGGACATGTATTTCTACCAATCAAGCCTGAAGTCATCAGCTGCTTGGAAGACAAAGTGAAATCACATCAAACATAGCAACTCTGTTTTTTATTTAGATTTACAATGCTCAGTTTAAAATATTACTAAGTTCACATAATCAAAACCAAAAACTAAATAAAGAAGCAGACCCGAGATTGTGAAAATGAAATGATAGGATTTAAATTATTTGTTGTATTTTAATATAACTTATTTATCATTTCAAGTGAATTATAAAAGATTACTTAATATCCAACAGGCTATCTAAATAATCATTTACCAACTAATGATTGATAATCTATCAATATTGCCTATGAATTGGCTACTTGAAAACATTTCAACATTTTATCAAGATTCTAATCCAAAATTGTGAATGTACCTGATAAGTAGAATAAGATTCTTTAAATCTTAATGATGAAACTTATTAAAGTTTATGATCTAACTTTAGAGATTAATATACTAAAGTAATTTTTGATAGGAGAATAGCTAGCAATTATGAATGACTAATAATAATAATTAAGGATTATTACTTAATCATAGTATTCTCTTTATCTGCTTCAGACAAATAATGCAAAAATAATCTTTAAAAATAATATCCATATTTTTCATGTGAATACTGTAAGAGAATGTTAAGAATTTTCTGATTCAGAGAATAACTTATGACATTTCAAAAACATTTTTCTTTTCTTAATTTTTGTCTTTTTATTTATTTAGATATAACTTCATAGTTAAAAGTTTCATATACTTTTGATGCTCCAATAAAGTATTTTGAGAAGTTGTTTTATATTTAAACAATTTACAATAATAATATTATCACTATTTGCTATAAATTTTATCTTTCTTATTGCATTGCCAAATCCATATAATATTAATATCATCTATGTTCTTTATTACTTTTACAATGCTTTTTACAATCCTCTACTGAATGTAAAATTATACGTTCATATATATTTGTATTCATGTATTTGTATTGTGTTTCTTATTGTTCTGAAGAAGATTTCTGGGGCAATCAAAACTGTCAATAGTGGATGGTAAAAAAGCATTATAAAAAGTAATAAAGAATATAGATGATATTAATATTGTACATTTGCTATAAATTTGACAATGATTACTGTTAATCACAAAAACATTGTTGGAAAATACTAAGGATAAGATACCTGTGGAACATGCACCTCAAGTGGTCTATAAAATTGCATGTACTAATCATTCCTGAAGCTCTGTTTATTATGAGGAATCTCATACAAAGAGATCCATATAAATTGTCCAAGATGATAGAGCTAAACACAAGACTGAATGCAGATAGATCTTTCTGGATATTGAATGTACTATGGATCACACATTTTTTCCATCAAGTGTTAGAACAATATGTCAGAAAGTGACAATAAGGCATGGGCAACTGCAAAGGATCCACATGCCATCAATAAAAAGTATTCATGCATTCTATTGTTCAAAAATTGGAATATCTAATTACCAGATTTGCATATTGTGTCTACTTATTATATCAATTATATAAGCTTAACTGTACTGCACATTTTTCTTCAGCACTATATTTCTGGCAATATTTTGTCTAAAGCAGACTCAGAACAATTAATTACTTTATGTTTATTATTTTTATTTTTTCATCTGTACTCAAAGAAGTCCTTTAGAATTACATATTTTCATGAGAACAGTTAATGCATTGAGATTTGCATATTCGAGTTTAAAAAAAAATTGACAGATATAATGAGAGTAACTGTGGTTATTTTTTAATGTAAATTGAAATATTATTATTTAAATGCCTGTGACCAAGTGCCACTTACATCTTTCTAAATTGCTACTGCCTCATACAGCTATGAGTATAAAATAATAATAAAATTAAAAAATAGAAATGAACAAAAGGAAATAAAATTAATAAAGATAAGAAAGAGTGCAGCCTTCTTTATTAAGATTATTAGAAGAGAAAGTGAAATCTTTACATATTTCAATATAAGATTACTTATTGCAATATAAGACAAAATTATAGTAAACAAGTGAAAAAATTATCACTTAGCTAAGATACTCTAATTTACTAAACTAAGTCTTACTAATCATCAGTTCAATATGGCTACATATATATATATATTCCAAACAACGGTAAAAAATTTATAATACAATATAAATAAAAACTCAATAAAAACTCATAAAGAAATATTTTCGATTATATTCATAATCATTTTCAACTCAACTTTCAAAATGGAATCAACTTGGTAATAGATGATTCCATTTTGAAAGTTGAGTTGAAAATGATTATGAATATAATCGAAAATATTTCTTTATGAGTTTTTATTGAGTTTTTATTTATATTGTATTATAATTTTTTTACCGTTGTTTGGAATATATTTAAGTTTTGTTATTGTATTATTGATATTAGCGGACATTTATTTTGTTTTATATATATATACACGTGTGTGTGCGCATATATACACAAACTTCTTTCTTTAAATCTTTATATTGCAAAAATTTATGTACTAACAAAAAAAGACAATAATAATTGGTATATTAAAAATCACTCTTTACTGCTGATGATAATTTAAAAACTTTTTTGATGAAATGAATATTATAATCTGATTAAATTAATGGCATTTGAAAATTTGAGAAAAGTATTTTGACAAAACTTTAAAAAATAACATAAAAATTGAGTATTTTAACTTTAATGATATATTCATTTTATCAACTCAAATTTGGATAGAAATACACAGTTTGGTGAGTTTAAAAATGGAAAAAATACAGGTCTGTAAAAGATTTCTAATTTTAAAAAAATATTGTGGTTTTATATAATTTTAAAAACTAATGCAATATTTTTGAAATATTTGGACCTATGAAATAGTTCCATTTGATCTCAAATATGTTTTTATTATGGCAATTAAAAAATTATAAAACACAGTAGGAGTTATTATGGTATATTATTCTTATCCATTACTCAAAGTATTTTCAAATATTCTATTAAAATGATAGATTTTTATCATATATGGTTGATTACAAAATATTAAACATGATTTTAGACAACAAAACACACTACAGACATGGTTTTTGTCATTTGGAAAATACAAAAAAAAAGTTATATGAGAAAAAGCATACTTTTATATATTATTTTTAGCAGTTTGGTCAAACTTTGCATTTGATTTACTTTATAAAAATGTTTTTAGCCAACAATTGGTTATCCAGAAAAGCTTATTCAAAATATACATCTGGTAAATGATGGTATGAGATATTGGTGAAGGGGAGGGGAAATAAAAATATATACTAATTTCAATTTTATTTTTGTAATAATGATATAGGAAATAGTCTATAGTGGATTTATGAAGAAGGCAAAAACACAATATAGGTTTAATGATGATTTCTTTTTAATTTGTACTGTTTACAAATAAAAACTGACTTTGCCATCTATATTTACATTATATGGATAATTATATAATTTTTTGCTAATACAAAAAATAATCTTTGGAATTTTCTTAATGTTTTGAATTCAGTAATGTTCATAAATCTTATCAGCCAGCAATAAAAAAAATTTTCCAACATCTTTGACCAGATAGTTATAATCATAAAAATGCATTTAAATTTAAATATTTTGGTAACTTTTTGAGAGAATTAGTTAAAAAAGATAGTGTATAAAAGTAAAACATAAAACTTCTATCAATGTAGCATAAAAGAACTGGAACATTTTTATTTAAGAAATATTCTGAAAATGTGATGACAATTTTTATAAGATCAAATGTTAAGTACTTCAGTTTCCTGTTAGTAATAATATTGAATCTCCAATTTTAAAGGTATACCTTTATTCTATTAATCCATGTGAACCTAATAAATAATAACAGATATTCTGTAAAGTATTTTATAGTATTTTGAGCACATTTTCAATGAAAGAGACAGATATCATTAATTTAATCTCAAACATATTCTAAAATGACCCAATATTGTTTTTTATTGGGAGAATTGGTATCTATTAAAATACACAATGTTAAATAAAAGATTAAATGATCAAAATGAGATGTATTGATAGATTCATGAATGAGTGTATAATTCTCACAGAACATATCAGTTATTTTTTGTTCTACATTGTTTTTTCCTATAAAGTTGGAATAATCATACTTATTTACCTGAGGTTACTACTGATGAAATATTCATCAGAAGGGAATTACTCTCTATAGACATGTACTGTATTGCTTTTTAATAATTCAATAATGTTTTAGTTGAATACAATGGAAGGATATTCTCAAACCAGGTCAAGAAATAGAGACTTTGAAAAGATAAAAATGGTCATCTTATCTTTGTACCTAAATTCAGTTATATAAGTCAATCTAAAACATCTTGACATGAGAGCATTGAGTTTTAAAAACAGAACAACACATATGTATAAGTTATAATTCCCTTCTGATGAAAATTACATATGAATACTATGTTTGGAAATTAATTAGTGATTTAATGATGAAATAATAATTAATTATTATAATAAGAAGTATTCTTGCAAACAATTAAATATTATTAAATTTTACATTTATAATTTTAACATATTTACTATAAAAATAAATAAGACATTATTATTTATTGAAAAGCAGATTTTTCAACTCTAAAAAGTTACTTTGGTAATTAATGGTAAGTGGACAATGAAAGTGCACTGTTTCATCACAGTAGGAAATAGATACTATTTTCAGATCAATGTTTTAACCACAATTCTCTTATTTAAATAGAAATAACTAACCTATTTTTAATACAGCTATGATATAACATTGCACTCTTTTAAATATTATAAACATTATCTGATCACCATTCTCTATGGTTTACACAAGCTGTTATAATAGTTCACATTTATTACTTTGGCTTGCACTGGATGCACTACTGTAGGGAGAGTTTTGTCTCTTGAATGTTATACTTCAAAGTAATTATTTCTGATTTATAACAAAATATCAATTAACCAATTTTCTGATTATGAAACATATAATTATATCATATGAAACAAAATTGAAACAGAAGAAAGAAATGTAAAATATGTGCTCCTGATATATATGAGAAAATCAAGTTAGATACTGAAAGTGATGAGATTTAATATCTAAATCTATGAATATGTTTACATTGCTGTCATTAAATCAACCTTAAACCATACTTATAAAGCAGAATCACTAAGTATTCATTGTAATAATCTTGTAAACTACTAATATCATTAAAAATATATAATATTAGAGTTAAACAAAACTTATTAATATGTAATATTTTGCAATAGTATTATAAGACATATAATTACATTTAATATAAATAGTTCTTGGATAGTTCATTATTCCAAAATATTACATATTTATTAGTATTATTTAATTCTAATATTACATATTTTTGATTAATTCAGTTGTTTACAAAATTATGGAAATAAATATGCAGAGTTTCTGTCATGTAAATATGATTTAAAGATGATTTAAATATATAATATAAACATCTCCATAAATTCCAATGTCTAACCTACATTTCTTATACATATCTCAGCCACAGTTGGCAATGGATTTATTTTTTTCTCTGTTAGTTAACACTTAAAAATTTAGTGTGATCAGTACCCATGGGTTCATTGCTTCAAAATATTAATATTAAATAGCTTTGTTTATTTCAATGTTACACACACATGTTTATACACAATATTACTTAGAACTTAAACCACAGTAAAGTTTTAAAATTGGAAAAAATATATAAATAATTTTATAATATTTATTGAAAAATAATAAACATTTTTATTTACTTAAAGACTAAAACAAAAGTGTAAATGGGAACCTCCTGAACAAACTGCGATCAATGATTGTAATATTATGCATGCAGTAAAATTTTAAAATGGGAACAAAATATAACGTTTTTATAAAGTACAAACGGGGGAACTCCCAACTAAACTGCTATCAACTATCGTAATATTATATGTGCAGTAGGATTTTAAAATTGGAAAAAAAATATATAAATGATTTTATAATAGGCATTAAAAAATAATAAACTTTTTTTATTTGCTTAAATAGGAATTGAAAGATAAGTTCAATAATTTGCTCTTAATGATAGTAATACTATGTGCATGCGTGGAGACTGAAGCTAATATGCAATCATCGGAGAATGGGAGATTGACAGAAATAAGATATTAAAATATTCACTTTGAATTTAAACCATATTTTAATTTTAAGTCTTCAAAATTTTAAAAAAAAGTGTAACTTAAATTCGAATTGATGATATATATATAAACACACTCACGTATATATAAATTATACATAGGCATACTGCAGAAATCATATTTTCATTATCTTTATTTATTGTTATTTAACACTTGATAAAAAATATTAATGTTAATAAAATATTACAAAATATACCTTTTCATTTACTTTTTCTTAAACTTGGTGATTTTAATCATATTAAGATAAATTTATTCAATAGCCTCAATAAAGAATACAAATAGGGCTTTGAAAAATATTATTACTATCTCTTTTGTTAAATGAATGTTTTAAAAAAAATTACTAAAACATAAAAATCTACCAAATATTATTTACTAAGATATGTTAAAATACTTATTTATGAAATCAATCTACATACTTTTAAAATTGAGAAATACAAATGAAAAACTAAGTTTTGTTAAACAAATTATTTATGAAAATAGATATTTACCTTCTTTTATTTGAACACTTTATGTAATAATTCACTATAGTGATCACCAATAACTTTTTTAAACAATGATATTTTTTAGCTATACAGAAGATCACTCAGAACTTTTCCATCAGAGAAATCTAAAAAAAAAGGTTTAATCATATTTTTTTAACATTTCATTTATAGAGCTATCCATTGAGATATTTTGCTATTTTTTTAATTTGCAAAATCATGTAGTTTTAATATGTTGATTTTTTAATTTAAAAAAAATCAAAAAGATGAGTAAAATAAAATATTGGCAGACTAAATACTTTTAGCATTACCTTCTGTTTGACTCATTCTTTTATTATGGGTGCTTGAAGCCATTTGTGAAGTTATTTTGAGAACATTTTTGGAGTAATTACAAATATTATTTTTTGCCAAATTTATCAATATTTATGATCATTTTTTAAACAATATTTATGTAATAATTATTAAAAGTCAAAAGTATACATTATTACACTCTTATTTTATATGTACATATTTTATTTTTAAAAATAGAAAGAAATAACTTTAAGTGATGTCAGTCTACTTAAAACTATAGTTAATTTATCATTTCAGATAATGGATTAGAATAATTTGTGATATTATAACATAGTGCTATATAAATAAATAACTCATTATACATATGTTTATTATAATAATTTGAAAACAATTATATTTTAAAGCAAAATTTGATAGATTTATCACAGATTAATATTTTTCATTCACATTTTGAATACAAATTTTAATTTAAAATGTTTTGTTCATCTTCTAAAGTTGCTCTGCTCTGCCAAGCATTGCATAATTTAGTCATATTTTATTGTCATTTACAATGACATTTTTTTAATATTTGCAAAAGTCAAAAATAAATTTTTAAAATTTTTTTCATTTGCAATTATATATTACTACCAATTAAGTTTAATAATTGAATTTTAATATAGAATAATAGTTTAATACTAAATCAAAAGTTGAAAGTTTATAAAAAGTCTCAACAAGAAAATCAATTAAATCATGTGATGTGCAAGAGAATTCATTCTTGTTGATGTAATAAAATGCTGACATTATGAAAGCAATATATATTTTTAAGAATTTAAAATAATTTTAAAATTCATTGTATCATCTTAATAATAAAATTGTGCCAACACACATATAATGTAAAGCTATATTATAAAAAAATGAATACAAACATTGTAAAAATAAACAACTGATAAAATTTTATATAACAAATAAATATGTAATGTTAGTATTTGCATAATTTTATTTTAAATAATAGAGATAAAAAAATTTATTATATTAAATGCTTTTATTGACAAGCACTAAAAAGAAATAAAATAATTGTTTCTTTGACCACAATTGGAGTTTTTAGATTAACTTAAATTAAAAGCATTGGTTGAGGGGGAGGTCCAGGAATTAATTAAGTCAATCCCTTATTATAAACAATAGTGATTGACTTAATTAATTTCTGGACCCTGCTCCCCTCATGCATTTTTATTTTAAGTTAATCTAAAAACTACAATTGTGGTTGAAGAAAGAATTATTTTATTTCATTTTAGTCAACAGTCAATAAAAACATTTAATAGAAGAAAATTTTTTAGTTCTATTATTTTTATGTTTTTAGTTTTGGCACAGTTAATGAAGATGTAAAACTATGTTGTATTTTAAATTGACTGAACAGTTATAGTTCATATATATATATATATCACTAGATATTTCTGCTATAAGTTAAAATATATACCCCTTATGTATATATCATATTTAGTATTGTACATAATAATACATGTGTATATATTGTAAATGTACTTCTCTTAATATATATATATATATATAATTTTACTCTAAATCAATATCACACATACAATGTATGTACATCATATTTGTGTAGTAAGTTAATATATATATATATATTCCTAATGTTATATGAATTTCTATTTTATATTCTTAATGTATATATTATATTTAGTATGTGTACATAATTATATATGTATACTAAGTCAATAACTAAATTTTCTATTTAAATTGATTTATTTTTATTTTAAACATTTTTTTTAAAAAATGCTAAAGAAAAAAAGTTGCCATCATTTTTTACTTTTTGTAATTGTTTTAAATAATGCAAGTTTTCTAATTTACTTTAAAAAACAATTGTTTTAAAATAAAAATAGAAACAATTTTAAATAGGGAAACTTATTGATTTATTATACATATATATTTATGTACACATATTAAATATGATATACACATTAAAAATTTAAAATAGTTTTTAAATGTTATTAAATTGAAAGAAAAAAATTTAAATTGCTTTCTCAGAATTATCATTTAAAACAAATTAAAATTCTGAAAAAAATTGATAACTGCAAAATGTGAAATTATTGAATATTTTCATATTTTTCCCACCTTCTGTTCCATATCTATCAAATTAGCTGACATACTGATACAATAAGAGTTTCAAATGAACTGGGTGATATAACTTAATTATATATCAATTTTCAAGCAATTCTATTAAATTTAAATATATTAAACCTCAATTTTAAATTTTCATTCTAACTTGAAAAAGATCAAAAGTTAACAAACAGATTTTTCAAAATCAATAAAAGTATTTAAAAACAATTTAAACTAAAATGAATGTAATTTTAAAATTTTCTATATAATTTTAAAAAAGCAATACAACCTAATAAAAAACAGAATATTATTTTAGAATTTAACATATCATTTTAGAAAAAAACAATAAACACTAATAAAGATGAATCATGTAATTTTTATAAACAAACAAAAAACATATTTTCAGATCACATTATTAGCCAAGAAAAATTGCATTAATGTCTTTGAAGAATTCTGTGAAGGGTTTGTGATTGCTTCTATTCTGTCATAATATTTTCAATAGACATAAACTAAATGAGGTCTTTTTTTCTGGCAAGTTGCTTGTAACATCTGATTCCTACTTGTCTGTAAATGACATGTACTGAAATTTGTAAAAGAATGGTTTCTGTTGTTCTGTTTCATTTAAATAATAGGTGCAATTGTAATTTATTTTAAATAGAAAATGTTAATTTTAATTCATCTTCAAAATTGTTGCTTAATAAATTTATATCAGCAGAAAGATGGACACTGTTTGAAAATATACCAGATTATTTCATCCAAATAATAATTAACATATTTTGTTTTGAATAGAAATTGTCAATTTTAATGCATGTAGAGTATTGTCAGCTTTCGAAAAAAAATTATTTGTTTTGAAAATTATAATGAAAAGTGAAAATTCTTTCTTTCAATAATTAGGCAAATATGATGTCTGCCATGTTTTTTCATCAAATATTAATCAAAAAATTTCATTTCAAATAGATATTGTTAATCTTAATTCAGATTAAAATGATTTGTTTTGGAAACAAAATATTTGTTTTAGGACTATAATAATTAATGAAAGTAGTTGTTGATTAACATCTTCAGTTCAGCTTTGAGGTTCTACTTGGTATGTAATACACAAATCTATTATGTATAATATCAATGTATTTTTTTAATATTTATTGATTTTTAGTTTTAGTATTAATTTTATTATTTTTTATAAGAAAAAAATAGCATAATGAGAGTTGAAAGAACAAGAATTTTATAATTTTAGATATGTTCCAAAATGGTGATATATTTATGAATTTAAAAAAGATGAACATTAAAAAACAAATTGGATTAAAAATTGCTGTTTTAGAAAAAAGAGGGTTATTTGAAAAGAAGGTTGTTTGAGAATGAGAGTATTCATTTATGCATAGTTTAAAATCTTTAAAGTGCATGTGCATTAGCCAGATCGCTAATTTACAATTACAATGTATTAACATGGCACTATATAAATAAATATCTTATTAACTACTTTTTAGTAAATTAAGTATAAAAAGGAACATTTATTAAAGTTGTCATCAATTTTTATTTTGGGTGTCTTTGGTAATATTCTTGAGATCAAATTTATTATTTTAGTGAATAATATTCATTAAGGCTGTAGCCTCAAGCACATGTGTATAAAATGTGATAGTAGGCACCTCTACAGGTCTTAAAACCACAAGCTTACTTATTGGAAGAAAAGAGGGGAAATAAAATTAGTATTTGAATTTTATAATTATGTGCATCAAAATAATATCCATTCATTTTATATTCAATTATTATAAAAGTAAGGATTATGTCTGAATTGTACTTAGTTATGTTTTAGTTGTGAGAGAATTAAATTTATATATTAATTCCCAAAGCGACAAATATTGTTGAAAGCATACATATTGTCTGAGTTTTTTCATTTTTGGGTTTTGATTTTATTAATAAACATATTTACTAATATTAATTTTTGTATTATATTTTTATTGATTTTAATTTTAGTTATATAAATTTAATGATTGTTTGATGTTCATTCAAATATCCCTTCCTACAGGCAAATTGATAGTTTAAATGAGGAGTATGAAGGTTTTTCTCCTTTTGTCATTGTTGTATATATCATATTTATAATCTTTCTTTTTACAATAGATACAATATATTTCAATGGTCACTATTTAAAAAAGTAAACAAATTTATATATATATTTAGCACCTATATTAACCTAAAATCTAGAGAGAAATCTGTTCTATAAATGCTTGTACAGTATAATCCACAAGCAGTCATTCTTTTAAGCATGAATGCAAAAAAATTTGTCATAGTGAATTCACATCATGCAAAAATTCTAATAACAGCACACCATTTTATTTATAAAGCTAATATTATTAATTCCAAGAACTTTGAGTTATGTTTACTAAATCTAGCTACATAAACATCAAATCCTCCAAAAAAAAAAAAATCACTTTTACAATGTCAGTATAATGACACTATCCATTAGGAAATAAAAGCTTTCTCTAAACTTTCTGAATTTCATATTGAAGTATAAGTACTGGTGAAGTGAATTTAAGAACCATTGTGCTTAACAAGTTTTCTAAAAATTCCAAAAATATTATAATCAAAATTAGATTTTACATAAAATTTAACAGTCAGTTTTCTTTCACAAATAGATTATTATTACAAAAGAAATTATAAGTAGCATATAGTTGTACAATAATTCTTCAACATTATTAAATTTGTATATTTCAGGAATCTTCATCATCATTCACTCCAATTTCACTGAACTATAAGCCTCTCTTCTTCACATCACTCCAGCACATTTCCTTATTTCATCCATCTATCTCACATGTTGTCTCTTAGTTACTTTACAATCTTCCTTAAGATTTCAATAGTTTATTGATAATTATTTCTTCTAAAAATATGTCCAGCCCCCAATTTCACTTCAGTCTCTTAATTTTTTTAGCGATATATATATGTGTGTGTGCGTGTGTGTGTGTGTGTACACAACATTACAACATTAAATATAAGCAATTTAATACCACTATAGTAAATAATACACTTTTCTACCTCAGTATATGACAAGTGGAAATGTGTATTATTTGCTGTAAAATTATTTTTCAAAAAATAGTGTTTAATGTTATAAATATATTCACTTTATGAATTATGTTATTTACATATAGATCATTTAATCTTTATTACAAAATCAAAATAAATAAAATAAGGCATTTCTTTACTTTGTTACTAAAAATCAATCTGCTTGATCAATATAAAAACATCAAAATGGTTGGATTGATTAATATCTCATGCTGTCTGCCATAAGTATTGAAGACAATCTTCTTTATATACAATGAAGATCAAAGGCAAAGTGTTTCCTTTTCTTATTACAGTATTGTCATGAACTGAGATAAGAATATGTAATATTTATTGAAGCAAAATTTGAAATAAGTGATTGTGCTTAATGTTATATATATTCATGTTGTAAATCACTATATATATATATATCAATAGTTACATTTTCATAAACATTTACACTATTGATATTGTAACTATTTCTTTTACTTAAATAAAAATCATTACAACCTCAGCAATCTAGCTAGATTTTATGAAAGGATTTTCTTTAATGTTTTTTTGCAGACATGTTAAATATATAGAAGGGGGATAGTGGACTTATGTGCTAAGTTGAATTTCTGCCTCAAATCTAATCCCACCATCACTGATTATTATTTGTACTACTTGTTATACAATCACAAGAACTCTCATTACTATGTTTTTGATAATAAAGAGGCCTTGCATGTTTAACTTATATATACATGCAGACAACAAGTAAAGTAAATATGTAAGTTATAATTGCTGCTTCTATAATTAGAGAATATAAATGTAGTTGAATAAACATACATTTCAATTGTCTCAAACTATGTGGGTAGTTTGAAAAACTTATGATCATTTGATTCTATTTAAACATTATTAACCAAAAATACTGAAGCTAAAAAAGAGAGAGAAGAGAGAGAGAAAAAGAGCATTGAGAGAAAAAAGTCTTCTTGTATTAGAAATAGTGTCTAATCTTTGAGATGCAACATCGTATCAGTAAGGTAGTAATAGACACAGTATTATTACTTGGCACCATGAATTAATTATTCCCAGATAACACTTATTTTTAAAGCTCATTTTATTAGTCACCTTTAGACTATTTTTAATTTCAATCCAACATGACATACTGTATTTAATATAGATTAATTAAATGATGATGGTTAATTGCGTAAATATAAAACAACTTTTAAATATTAAAAATAAGAGTCGTAATTTAAATTAAAGAAATATATTTTTCTAACATTTACACATCAAAATTGCGGAACACCTAAGTATAATAAATAGACGTAAGATGGTAGTTAATTATATCTATAAATAAATCTATAAATAATTTTTAAAATGGACCTGAAACGCAGAACTAGAAACAAAAAAAATATTTACGTGAGTAAAAGTGGAAATTTGACTCTAATTGTTCACAAAACTATAATTAAATTAATAACTGAAACACAGGCTTATTATATACCTGTGTCTATATATATGTAATATATATTACATCTATATAGACACAGGTATATAATAAGCCTGTGTTTCAGTTATTACATTATAGAGATGTCTGCCCATCCTTGCATATGTATTAAATGGATTATGTCCTGTACATGTGGGGTTCAGATTGACTTTAGGTCAACATGGGTGTGACAAGAATCTCGGCCTCAGGGTGGCCTTTGAGCGTTCCATCATCAGATTTTCAATTGGATGGACGGCTGAAGAGTTGGAGTGTGGAGTAGATTGAAGCCTGTCCATTAAAGTATGAAGATTGTCTATCTTAATATATATCTGAGCACTTATAGTATATATGTGTAGAGATGATAATCTGGACCAACTGATGATTGCTGGTTTAGCATGAAATACGTGTGATTATTTATCTTTTCAACATATATGTGTTTAAGTCTATCAGTGTTATTAGATAGAGTGGAGAGTGGTGGGTCATGTGAAAGTCTGTGCTCATGTACCTATATTAATTAAATTAAATAAAATTAACTTATATTAAAAAAGTAATTTTATTTCTCTTTTATCTGAGTTTAAAATAATATATTTTCCTTATACGGAATAAGTTATAGCAGGGAAAAGTAACTTATGATTGACATAGCATTTAAAGTTGTTATATTGTTCTATGTTTAGTTTAGTCATTTGGAGAAGAGCTGCATGTGCTAGGAAAGGATTTGTCTTTTTAAAGCAAGTTTGTACAAAAAGGATACTATTGCCGCTGGTTATTTACGTACCTGCCAACGTTAACACAGCTTGAAAGATTATGTAGAAATGCTTAGGTCTTACAGCAACCCTCTATTGTATTATTTTAACATTTGTCAAAATATGCACTAACAAGGTGCAAGAAGCTACTACTTGCAAGAGGCAAAATTTTTTAAAAATAACTCCAGCAGTTTCTTTTCTAAAATTTAAAAATTGCAACTCTTTAAGATAATATTTGCAAAATGAAAACAACTTCATCACCCCCATCCATCTCTCAAAAAAATTACAATAATAGCTGGAAAGAATTACTAAATTTTTAATAAATGTTTTTCTTTAAACAAATATATATATTAATACAATTTATGTTTTGTTCTGAAAGCTATCTTTTATATATATAATCCTATTTATTTTTACATCTTTATAATAATCTTCTAGTCTCACAAACTAAGGATTATTCACGCCTCCTCACCCACTATTCACACAATAACTACCACATCCTTTGAACAAACTACTAGCATAAATAATGTTAACAAATTTAAATCTTAATTATCAACATATACTGTATATATTGCTTTAACATAATATTTTGTTTAAATGGCTTGTATGTACTTTGAAAGGTAATTTAATTGAGTATTTCTTTTTTTGTCACAAGCAATGTTACATATATAAAAATAATTTTATATATTTTAAAATAACATGTCATATTTTCTATATATAAATTCATAAACACTATTTGGATTTTTTAATCTATCTCAAATCTACAAATTTATAAATAAAGAAACAAATGTTATTTGGACAAAATAAACAAACTAACTTTTGTAAATAATATTGTGAGGAAAAAAATATATTGAGGTAAAACCCAGGTTATTAATTGAAAACTATAACATAAGTTATTGTAAACGTGTAGAAAATCCATTAGAAGAAAAGGTGAGTAATATTAGAGCAATTAACTTTAAAGTACAACAAATCAGGACCATATTCACTATTGAACATATAGTTATAAAATCAATTGTCCAAAAATATTAGATATTAAAAATTCTAATGGAAGAAAAGTGCATGAAACTTATTATATTAAATAGAATAAATAAAAAAGCATATATATGATACTCAATTATAAATATATTGACTACATTAAACTTAATGTAATTATATGGACTTGATTTCAGACTTTCAAACTCCCTACAGCTATAGGACTGATACACATGGCCACATATATGTGAAAAAGATATACAATATATACAATTTACCATACTAATGGTCATTTATCTATTAATGAACTTTTAATTTACATCACCAGAAAAATATATTAGAACAAAAGTTATTTATTGTTGTTATTCAGGCGGTTATGTAATGTTTGAGCAGTGAAAGTGACAAGTTAAGCAACCTGAATCTTGTTTTCAAATGTATCAATTTATTAAAAATATACTAATAGCTAATTTAAAAAAATATTAACAATATATTTAATTAAATATTTGCAAGCATGAATATAAGTATCTCATGTTATAATGATTAGTGAAATCCAACTGACATGCCTACTTGAGGTTCAAATCTTTCTGGATAAACTGTGGAAATTTTTCAAATCACCTACAGAACTTAAGAAATTTCTTTTAGATAATCACACCATAGCCAACCTGGTAAGCCTTCTAATACTGATATTATTTAATAAACTTCTACCTATTAATAGCTATAAAATAAAAGTGCTATGACAATCTGAGTTGAATTGTAATGCTCTAAACAAATATAACGTAATGTAGTGTGGTTGCTTTTCAGTGAGGGATCAAACACTCATGGGTAGCCACTTATAACAATTTAAAACAACAATTTAAAAACAAAGGAAATAATTTTTACAGTTATAATAGTAAACAAACCAACAATTATGTAGTTGAAAGGAAAAAATAATCATCACAATTTTTTTTTTTTAAAGTATCATAGCATCGGCCAGGACGCGAGCCCGCAACCCGGGCAACTGCCTGCAAGTACAAGGCAGTCGCGCTGACCTCTCGACCACCAATGCAAGACTAATCATCACAATTTCATCAAGTATTTATGACTTTTTCAAGTTGTGAAAGCATATAGTTTAAATATTTATTGAAGTATTTCATTTATGTGCAAATATATTTATGAGATATTTATAAAGATGTTAGTACATTTAGGTATAATGTCTATGTAAACTAGAAATATATATATATATTATATTTCCTATACTTAGGAAGAAATATACAAGTTGCTACTATGTTATATAAAATAAAGTATGTGTGCATATATAATTTTAAAAATTGCAATATGCTTATAATACTCCTATTATAAACAATAAAAAAGGTAAAGTATCAGCTTCTAAAATGCTTTTCATCTTATTAAAAATCCTCAGATAGATTATATTTGATATAGCTTGACAAATGCAACATTCTGCCATTTTGTACTACTGGTGTATGCAATTTAAATAAGAAACTATATATTTTAAAAATATTAATTTAAGCCTATAACAGATACATGTGTGTGTAAATGAATGAAAAAATTGGTAATCTAGAAAAACTTTACAGAATAGTTATTTTAATATTAATGAAGTGAGTCAACAATTTAGTGTAATTATATAAAAAGATATACTTTGCAATATTTTAGTGAAGTATTTCATTTGTTATTTAATCTTTCAAAAATTGTGTTCACAGAGAGAAATTATTAAAATTATATTTTACAAAAAGGCACATTATCTTTGTTAGCACTCATATGATTTATAATTTTTATATTCATTTTTAAAATGTTACTTTTTCCACTCAGGAGATGGAATCACTTAAAAATTGAGTATTTTTTTTAGCAGATCCTATTTTTTTTGTAACAGAAATCTTTAATTCATTTTCATTGTTTTAATGCAATTTGACAAAAAATGCATAAATATACATTTTTAATTGTAAGTATATTTAGTATTTACTATACATAATAATTACAGCATTAATTATTTTATTTACATCTTTTTAAAATTTATGAGTATGGGCATTCATTCATTATATTACCAATAAAAAATAGTGGATATTCAAAAGTTTTTATTTTTTTATTAAAATGCTCTATAATAATATGAAAGGCTGAAACCTTTGTAAGATGCACCTTAAAAATGCTTATATGACAGCCAATCATATGTAATAATAACTGCACAAAAAACTCTCAAATAAAAACACAAGGCAGAGATTTTATGAGAAAAAGATGGTTCCCACCTTCCTCTCTACTTAAATTTATATATAAATAAACCAGACTCAAGCATTTTGACCTAAGAGCATGAAGCTTTAAACACCTTTACATTTAATTCACTAAATATTATATATAAATAAACAATGTGAAAACCTTTGACTTGCTATGAAGCAATTCTCAAATCCAATGAACCAATATCAATAAATGTAAATGTATTAATTTATTAAGTGCAAGCAGATTATATAATAATAACATGAAAGGCAGAAACCTTTGTAATATATGTCTTAAAAATGCTTATATGACAGCCAATCAGATGTAATAATGACTGCACAAAGGACTCTCAAGTCAAAATACAAGGCAGAGATTTTATGAAAAAAAGATGGTTCCTACCTTCCTCTCTACTTAAATTTATATATAAATAAACCAGACTCAAGCATTTTGACCTAAGAGCATGAAGCTTTAAACACCTTTACATTTAATTCACTAAATATTATATATAAATAAACAATGTGAAAACCTTTGACTTGCTATGAAGCAATTCTCAAATCCAATGAACCAATATCAATAAATGTAAATGTATTAATTTATTAAGTGCAAGCAGATTATATAATAATAACATGAAAGGCAGAAACCTTTGCAAGATATGTCTTAAAAATGCTTATATGACAGCCAATCAGATGTAATAATGACTGCACAAAGGACTCTCAAGTCAAAATACAAGGCAGAGATTTTATGAAAGAAAAATGGTTCCTACCTTCCTCTCTACTTAAATTTATATATAAATAAGCCAGACACAAGGATTTTGACCTAAGAGCATAAAGCTTTAAACACCTTCACAATTCACTAAATATTATATATAAATAAACAATGTGAAATCCTTCAACTTACTATGAAGCAATTCTCAAATCCAATGAACCGATAGCAACAAATGTAAATATATTAATTTATTAAGTGCAAACAGATTATATAATAATAACATAAAAGGCTGAAACCTTTGTAAGATGCACCTTAAAAATTCTTATATATTTTATTTTAATTTTGAATAATTATGGAAATATAACAAATACATTTTATTTAATTAATGCACTAAAAAATTAGGTCTGAAGTTTGTTTTTTAACATACTTAATAATGCTGAATAATTAAAAATATTTATGAAAATAAGATTGAACAGAATGTCAGATAATTAATGATAGATGTATTGCATTAATTTTAACTTATTTATTATTTTATTTTAGAGAGAATGAGAACTGTAATAATCATGAAATGTGAGAATTTCACAGATCATTTTCAGTGCCTACGATGATGGCATATCCTGAAGAGCCCTGACAGAAAAAAGTGTTATATTTTTGTGATGAAAATAAGTATAGAATGCAGTGGATTGCATTTAATGTATACTGCACACATACTATCTCAATCTAATTGTGGATTCATCATTTAGGCTATGTATTGTAATTAACTTTTTTATATATGATCTAGACAATTCTGTGAAGATATGATATTCATAATTGTTATTTATTAAGATTGAGATGAACCAACCATGAGAAGAAAACTTAGTATTCAGTTAAATTTTTTTCAGGAAAGCAAAAAATTAAAGTCTTCAAGCTATATTTATTTTGAATCTACTTTTCAAGTAATTTGAAGTCCATAAATAATAAACTTGTTTTATTAAAACATGTAATTATTTATTAATATGATTTACTTAATGAATTAGAAAATTCTCAGTTCAGTTGATTTGGCAATACTTTAATATTTTTTTGACTAACCAATTTCTCATATATAGAACTGTGAATAAAAAACAATTATATGATGTAAAATTAAATATTCATTTTGTCACATAATCATCATTTATTATGCTTACAGCAAGATATCTATACAGTAGTTCTACCCAGTGCAAGCTTTAGTAATCAATGAATGCAAGAAGGTTTATGCATAAAATTCATATCTAGTGCCTAATCATCCAATATCTCCAGACTAGTTTTTAGTTTGTGTCTTTCATCAGCAAAAAGCCTTAGATCTGAGAGCACTGCATATTCAAGGCCCCTCACTGATGAAAGCCACAAGATAGAAACTAGTCAGGTGGTATTAAATGAGTTGGCACTAAATAGAATTTTATTTACACACCTTCTTTTCTCCATTGATTACTAAGGCTTGCACTGGGTGGCACTACTGTATGAAGAGTTTGCCAAATACTGATAAATGACAAGAACATTTGTGGTTTGAGATAAGGTTAGGAAGTCAGGAGTGGATAGCGGCTGCAATATATATAGCCACTGGAGATAGTCAAACTATAATGAAGTGGAACAGTAGCATATGTGAATGCCTAGTTAAGGATATACAGAGTTTTTTAAAAAAGGGAAAAATAATAATGCTTATAGGGGATATGAATTGGCATATTGAAGAACTTGATGATATAGATAACAAGAATGGACAGCTTTTAAAAAATTTTTGTCATATAATGAATTTGAGAATTGGAAATTTGGCAAATATTTATAAGAGGCAATACACATGGTCAAAAAATAATATATTTCACACAATAGATTATGTATTAGTAGAGAGAGAGAGGGAATGAACAAAGTATGGAAAATTAAAGTGTTTGATAATGAAAAGAGAGTTTGTAATAGTTATCATAATTTTTTTATAATAGAAGTGCTTAGTAATGTGATGGAAAATAGTAATAAAAGTAGAAAGGATAGTGAAAGATGTGGATGGAGAACAAATGATAAGAATAAGTTAGAAGAATATAAAATAAAAGTTGAATGAAAAAGTTGTTTGGAGGTGAATATAAGAACTGGTGTGGTAAAGTAGAAAAGGTGGTAAATAGCGTTTTATGTTAGAATATTCAGGAAAAAAGTAATAGGAAAGTGAGAGTTAGTAAAAGTGCAAAAGAGAGGGGAAAAGCATGCAGAGAATATAAGTGTGCTATTAAGATCAAAGAAAGTGAAAAAGATATTAATGTTAAATGGGAAAGTATTTAAAAAAAAGAAGTTGGCTAAAATAGATAATTATAGAGAGAGAATGAAATTTTTGGAAATACATTAAAAGAAGAAATGTAATGAAGAGAGAAACAGTATTAGTAAACATAGTTCTAGAGAAGAATTAGAGACAATTAAGTATGTAATGGTTATAGAAAAGATGTTAGATGGGAAAAACAGAGTGATAACAAACATGAAAGCATATAGTAATAGGAATATTAGGTATATAGAAAATGAACTAAATGAGGCAGGGTAAAAATTGAAACATGGAAAGGCAAGATGTTTGGATGGATGGGCAGCAGAGATGGTAATGAATTTAGGACATAAGGCAAAATTAAAACTATTAATATATTTTAATAAGATGGCAGAGAAGATATATTTTCCAGGTAATTGGAGTAATACAAGAGTAAGGCTATTATTTAAAGGAAAGGGTAAGGATCATAGAAAGTTAAGCAATTATAGATGATTAATAGTAACATCAGTGTTATATAAAGTTTTTGATTATATGTTGGCTGGAAGGATCACAAAATGGATGAAAGAAAATAATATAGTGGGAGAAATGCAGGGAGGTTTTTGATCAGAAAGGTGTATAGGAGATAGTTTATTTGTAGTTACACAGCTTATAGATATAAGTAGAAATACAGATAGACAGTTATATATGTCTTTTATACATATAGAGAAGGCATATGATAGAGTAAATAGAAATAGATTATGGGTAAGTTTAGTAAATTTAGGAATGAATGGAGTTTTAGTGGATATTATTAAGAGATTACATGAAAATAATTATTATATATATCAGTTAGGGAATATAGACTCATTTAAAGTTAAAAATGATATGGGACTAAGGCAAAGATGCCCTATATCACCTATTTTGTTTTTGAGAGAAATGGAGAGTAATAAAAAAACTATGAAGAGATATAGAGATACCATTAATAGATGGCAAGAGAGTATATACATTATTGGGTCTTTTATTTGTGTGCACAGAAAGAAGGGGAGATATGGAAGTTATGCTGAGGACATGCACAAGGGTGGGTAAAGAAATGGGGATTAAATTTAATGAGGAAAAATTAAAAGTAAGAGAAGACAAAGAATTTTTGTTGAGGATATAAAGTTAAGTGTGCAGAATGGATAAAACTATTTGGGAACTGTTTTAAGTGATCAGAAAAATTGTTTGGATAAATGGAGGAAAAATTGATAAATGAAGCAAAGAAAAGAAAGGAATTGATAAAGAAATTAAGTGTTTTCATATAATAAATATGATGTAGCTAGAATTGTATGGAAGGGAGTGGCAATAGCATGGTTAACATTTGGAAACAATGCATTATGTGTTAGTAAAGAGATATTAGATAACTTAGAAAAAATACAAATAGAAGTAAAAAGACATGCATTGGCTGCAGATGTGTGGATGGCAAAGAAAGCAATTCAAGAAGAAATGGGATGGTCAAGTTTTTTTATATGTGAGATGCAAAAAGCAAAATGAAAATGTTCAGTAGATTGTAGCTTATGGCTAATAAGATAATAGCCAAAATAGTATTTAATTGGGTTATGAGTAAAGGGCAAGCAAGAGGATGGGTGAAAAAGAGTAATATGGTATGCAGAAGATTTGAATAAAGAATTTATACCAGTATACTTATACAAATGGGTGGGATTATTGATTAGGAGAATTGTTGAGTGTTACATTGGTAAGAAATGGGATAGAAGAATAGATGCATTAATAAAGAATAGGGAGTTGGAGAGATGGAAAACTAATATGGAGAATAAAAAAGAGTTTAAATATATATAAAGTAAACAGGGTATTTGGATGTGAGTTAATTTATGATAACAGCAAGGAAGTAGTTTACTGTTTAAGGCTCAAACAGAATCTTTAGCAATAAAGGGATATACACATAAATGGAAAAATGTGGATGATTTAGTCTGCAAGTTGTGTAAGGAAGGCATAGAAAATATTAGGCATCTGTTAATTGAATGTAAATACCTGAAAGTAGAAAAGATACAAATAATAAAGTTGTGAAAGAATAAATATAAGGAAAGTGGTTATATAGAAAGCGAATTATTGATTTTTATGCAGGGTTTGGTAAAAGATAAGGGGGATTTAGATATAAAAACCATGTAGTTGGTAAAGATTATGTTGTGGAAATGGGATGGAACAGAATAGAGAAGAATATGGGAAAACTGAGGGTGGGGAATGGAAAGGGATGGTAATGTGGCTAACAGGTTTCTCTGGGCATAGTGTCTGAGAGATTCCTGACTCTGTATAGGAGAAGTCACAGTACATCACATCACTGTCACAGTGTACATCAGTACCATGCACAAAATAACCATATATAAAAAGTAAGAAAGTATTCATTTTTATTTAAGTCTGACTACAAAATCTATGATATGTACCAATGGAAATCAAACCATAATGCAAGAAAAACTATATTTTTAGAAATTAATAATTAGAAAGAAAGAATTTTAATCTGTGCTACTCAGGTGAAGGATAATTTTTAATTTATAAATATTTTTTTAAAATTATTTCATGAAACTCTAATTTAGTCATGAGCAAAAAAAAAGTTAGTTGTCTTATTAGTTCTTCAAATAAAGTGAAAAAATGTAAATAATGTGTGAAAGGTGAGTGATTGTTATATATTACAAGTTAGTTGCAAAAAAACAACTAAAAGTTAAATAAAAGTATTTTTTGCAACTACAATAGTTTTAAAATAGAGTTAAATAAGATTTTAAATAACCACACTACAGGGTGAAGGCTTTTCCAACAGTACTGCTATGAATAATGTTTCCATTTCCATTTTATGCATTAAATAATAATAACTAAATATACCTATGCTAATCAATATTAGTCATTTGAGTTGTTGTGGGGTTGGCTATCTAATAAAAAATAAGACTAATTAAAACTTGAAAAGTTATGCAGTGCAGATTCAAAAGCATATTATGATCATGAAAGATGGATAAAATATCACTATTCATAAAAAATTTCTATAATATATATATATATATATATCAAATCACTCTCCCAAATGTTAATTAATTTCATTTATGCTTTCTGTGAATAAATATATAAACGTCTGAATCTCAATATAGGAAAGTGCTTGTTTTGTACAACATATATCTACTCTTTTCATAATTCAATTGAATTTGGACCAGTTAAAAGTTAAGTATTAAAAAATATATAAAAGTTAAGTATTACATGATTTTTCATTTCTTTTAATTAAAATCTAAAACACTGACCATCTAAAAATTAGAAATATTTTTTTTATAGATCCTCTATAATAAACTATTGGAGATATCTTATTTTAGTGCTTTTATCTTATTATTTATATTTTAATATTTTATATTATGAAATGATAATCTGGACCAACTGACGAGTGCTGGTTCAGCACGAAATACTTATATTGGTGATTATTTATCTTTTTGACATGTGTGTGAACAAGTGTGTCAGCAGTATGAGATAGCAAGGATAGTTGAGATCATGTAAAAGTCTGAGTTCAAACCCCTATATATTTGAGATAAAGTATTTTAAAATAGCTTACTTAGGGCAAAAATCTTTCTAATAATATCTTCACAAATATCACTAAAAAAGAAAACAATATGAGTTAAACAACACAAGTTTATGAATTTTTTGTTCTATTTTTTTAAACTACAAATAGATAGAAACCTATTATATAATTAATAACTTGTTTTTTATAGACAACTACTTTAAAGAAAAATTCTAAATTTGTTTACAATCTGATTTTGTTTCAAATACTAAAGAGTTTTAAATAGTGGAATTTGAACTTAGGATTTTCAGTTTATCTTCATCCTTCACTCCATCTCACACAACTGATACATATGATTACACACATGTATAAAAAATAAATAATTCCCAATATATGTATTTCATGCAGAACTAGCACTCATCAGTTGGCCCTAATCATAATCTTCCACACATATATACAATCAATGCTCTGCTTATATTGAGATTGCAATTGCTTAAACTTTAATGGACAGGCTTCAATATTCTCAACCTTCCAGCAATTCAATCATCAATTTCATTGAATGGAATGAAGAAATGAGAGTTGTAATTAAATCTATGAAGAGTGAAATAATTTTAGAATATGATGGAATTAATAATTGATTTTTAAAAGAAGCAGGGAAGAAATAGAAAAATTGTTGGTAATATTATATACCAAATATGTAAATGCTAAAGATATACCAGGTAATTAGAAGAATGCAATAGTAATTTTGATATTTTAAGAAAAGTGGTAAAAAATTTTTTGAAAATTACAGACCTCTCAATATCTATCAATTCTATCCAAAATCTTTACTAAGATAATTATAGCTTTATTACAACAAACACTGCAATTTAATCAACTGAAAGAATAAATGTAGATTTAACATCGTTTTATCAGAATGGATCATATCCAAGTATGAAAGAACTGCATAAATGATCAGTGAATATGAGTTACTATTATGATTTGGATTTGTAGATAATAAAAAATTATGGCAATTTAATTATTGTATGATCAAGATATAGATCCAGAATATTGTCATATTCTAAAGAATATTAAAATATAAAAGCAATGATGTGATTATATAATGATATTAATAGGATTACAGTGATAACACTATACAGCGGAGTGATTCCATATCTCCAAAGATTTTTTTTTTTAACGAGTGACAGGGAAATTGGAATAGGAGAAATAATTAAGAGTTTAAGAGGGAATAGAACTCTTTATGGTCCATGAAACAATTAAACCACCCATCAAACGGGGAGGGGATGAGGTAGTTAAATGCTGATAAGCACAAGGTAGACAGGGAAATTGTGTTAAAAATGCACTAAAACTGATATTTAATGAATGAAAGTGTACATTAATGGCAAAATAAGACCTTTAAAGGGCCAAATAAATATAAAAAGTACCTTTCACTGCTGCAAAACCAACTTTTCAAAGCCATTCTGTGAGAGCTGTGAGAAGGATGACTTTTCAGTAAAGAGCTCCACCTATGGACTTAACATGTTGTTCATCTCCAAAGATTTTTACTGAAATTTTATAAAATTCTGTGAATTAAAATAGAAATCTGAGTGTAAAAGTAAATTGAGAATATTTAAGGCATTTAGATTTTGAAGATGATGCTTCAGTTACTCAGAATTTTTTTCAAGAGTTATCGGAGGAAAGTAATAAAATAGAACTAAAGATAATTGGTTAAAAAACTAAAGTTCAATTAACTTTTCCAGAAGAAAGTAAAGATTGATAACCATGAATAAGACATTAGCAATTACAAATATCTTTATTAATACATATGGAGCAGAATACATGCAATTAATTATAGAATTAACTTTGGATGTAGCACTTTTGGTACAAATAACTTAATAGTAAGTAGAAATATACAAATGTATTAGAAAAGTAAGGTTTATATATATATGTTTTTTTTATTCATGGATCTGAAACTCAAACCCTTAACAGAAGAAATTCATAAACTTCAGACCATTCCATAAAGCACAGAAAGATTATGTTAGGAGTAACAAGAAGAGATTGAAAATGAAATACATGGAAGAGAGATATAACAGATAAAACTGACATCTTTGAATAGAGTAAAAGACTGAGATGAAACTGGGTGAAATTTATTACTAGAAAAATAATAATAGATGGAAAAATTGAAGCTTTACGCTCAATCCCAAAAGATTATAAAAGATCTAGAAAGAGACTGCATGTGAGTTGGATGCATAAAATAAGGAAGCTTGCTTGATGTATTGTGATAAAGAGAGGCTAAAGATATATAAAAAAACTAGATTAAACTTGAAAAGACTTTTATTCTGCAATAGCTGAAAGTAATGATAATATTGTTGTGACAGATATATTGTAGCTGATAATGTATGAAAACAAATTTAGGAATGTAGATAACTAATAATTGGTGATATTGAGCACTTCATCCCATATCAGATAGTCAATTATAACCAGATAATAACCATGCAAATGATAACTTATAGATGTATGCAAAATCATGTTACCACATTTCAAGCATTACTGATAACACTCAACCAAATGTTTTGTATAATTTAGAATTACTTCTACACAATGGCTTTTTTCCAAAGTAATGGATATATTTCAAATGCATTATCTAACCCAGGATAGAATTTGTTAAAGGCAACTTTTTATTCATACCTTATACTAATAAGTTTTGTATCAATAGGCATTATTTTCACTATAAAAGACTATCATGTGTGTATGATTCTAACCCCTCTGCCCTTTTATTAACTTTTGTTTGTCATTACTTTCAGGTTCTATCTAATATAAAATATAATTGCAAACACTTACTATTTTTAATTAATTAGTAAAGGGAGAAACATATAGACATATGTGACAATTAAAATAAATAAGAATAGCATAGGTAAGATGTTAGTAACCTTTTTAACATGAACAACAATTTTCTTTAAATATATCTACCATACAAAAATTTAAAGGAACCTCATCAGAGAAGATGAAAAACAGATTGATGAAAAATTGTGAATTTCTAAATGTTTACAGTTATTCGAACATCCATTTTAATAACAAAACATAAAAGAATCAGTGTACTTGTATAATGAAAATTGAATTATCTTAAATCAAACTTAACAACAACAACAAACTAAAAGAAAAATTATTTTGATTTTAATGAGATTTTTTGACATTCTAATGTGGTACAAAACTAGTCTAATTTTAGAAAATAATTTGGAAATTCTCAGTTTTAATTAACTTTCCAAGCTCATGTCATTAAGTTTGGTTTTTTAATTTGCTTTATATAAAATTCATATTAGAGGTTTTCTCACAAAATTAAGTCCAAAAGCAGTTATTTTGAATTGTTTTGAAATAATATGGAGAGTGGTTCCAATTTTTTTTTTAGCAACTCATTTCCAAATTATAACTAAATTTATCTGTTCTGTTTTAAGGTTTTCTAAATCAACTTTTAAAGTCAAAAATTTAGAAGACCAGAAATCATTGGCTTTCATATCTGTCAGCTGCAAATTCAAATTGACCTCTGTCAATTTTGGAAATAGTGAACATTTTATGTCATCAGTTTTTGTCTTCAGTAGACTAATTAAAAATATAAAATTACATTTTCCAGGCTTAAAATCATTAAAGTAATCCTTCAAAGATTCTCTCATCTCAGTTTTATTTATATATTGAACTATTTCCATAATCTGAGTATTGAATATTTTTAGAAAAAATTAACTTTATTTAAATATTCCAAATACATTCAACTGTTAGTAATAGCACACAGGTTAGTATATGCACAATGTTTCAAAAGGTATTATTCTCCCCTCTTCTTCAGATGTTGCTGGCCTGACCAGTGACAGTAATAGTATGGGAATCAAACCTGGATCTTAGATTTTTGAGTATTGAATTTTGAGGTAATGCTCTAACCAACTGAACCATCCTGCCAAAGGCAACGGCCAATAGAAATTTTATATATTTATGTAAGAGGTTCCTCCTGGTTTTTCCATATTTTCCTAAGAGTAAAATTGATTAGTGGTTTTCACACATTATGTATAATCACACTAGGTTAGCTATGGGATTGTTTACCATTGTCTTGGGAGCAGCTTCTTTAAATAAAGTTATTTTTTTAAAGACATTCAATACTTATACTAGATGATGGAAACAGTCCAATATATAAATCAACTAAAACACCATCATCACAATATTTTAGGAAAACATTCTTTCATTTTCTTTAGTTATTACAAAAAATTTTATATCAATCACTAAGCATACTTTTCTGATAATTTTTTAAGGTTTCAAAATAAATTAGGTTCTCATTTTCAATATCTTTCATGAACGCTATTTCTATGAGAGTATCTGGTATGCTTCTTTTTTATTGCTTTAATCCAAGTGATTCAAATGAATAAATCAAATTTTTTGTGAACATTCATGATTATAACTCTGGATATTCAATGTTCTTTTGATATCTTTAAAATAGCTAATCATTATAAACTGCCCCTCTAAATAACTAATGGAACTTATTAGACAAAAGTAGAGTATTGTCAGTTTATTTCTTTCAAAAGGAACAAAATTGTCTATGATTTTCCTTTTCTTAGTATTTGGTATTACAATTTCTAGTAGAATGTTTGAGCACATATTATCTCTTGGTTAATATTCTAATGAAAGGTAAAAATATTCTATGCTCCATATGTTGATTAAAGTATGTAATAAAGCCTTTATTTTTGTTTATTATGCTTGATGCTCCATCTGTCAAAAGTAAAGTTAGTTTGTTGATTTTGATCTTTTTCCATATCAGAAATTTCAGAACTGAAGTACATGTATCTTTATCTTAAGATTTCTATAAAAGGTAGTAAGACTGATAAACTTTCATAAAATCTGCAGCTGTTGCACAACCACTCAAGTGGCTAAATTATGCAATGATCTCTAAACCAAATTTGTTCCAAGTGAGAAAAAATGTAGTCACTGTTAATTAAATCATCAACTGTAGATTCACCAAATTTGTAGCCATTTTTTCTGTCATGAATACATTTGGAAGACAGTGAGGTCCATAGTTTTCTTAATTGCATCACATTTATTTTTTAAATCATTGTAGAAATATTTTGCCATATTTAGAAAGTATCTTTTAATATATTCTTTATTTGTAAATGTTTTTCTATGATTACTAATCTCTTGAAAAGCAGGATGCATTATCAAAAGATTGCATCCAATTGTTAAAGAGAGATGTTGATCAATGAATTCTTCATTATGCTTCCGTCATTACTTTTTTTCTATAATCTTTGGCAGATCTTTTTTTTTATTGAATGTTTCATGCTTTGTATAAGAAAAAGGTGTTTAACATTGGAGTTGTTACTATTAAAAAACATCATTAAAATCAAACATTGAAAAATTTATGAAGTTAAATATGATTGCATAATTTTCTATTTCATTCACTTTTAAATTCTTTGTATTTATCATCAACTTTCCTGTTCTTTTCTTTGTTGCTATCTTGTGATTCAAAAAGATAAATGTTAAGTATTAATTAACTTTTTCTAAATTTATTTTACAATTTACAATATATAGAATAGATTATAAAAGCTAAAAAGATTACACTGTTGAATACAGAATGTTTTGCCAAAATATGTGATAATTGGTACACTTTCTGATTGATTGCACCATTTAAATTCCAAAGTACTATCTTTCCTAGAACTGTTCAGATAGCAATTGACTACGTGGCAATAGTTTTCACTAGTTTTTATATTAAATAAATAACATATATTATATAATGAGCATGCCAATAGCTCTTAACAAGCTTTTTAGAATATCTCTATCCTCAGACCAGTTTCTGGCTGCTGGCCTTCACAGCCAGAAACTGGTCTGAGGATAGGGTGAAAAGCTTGTTAAGAACTATTGGCAGGCTCATTGTATAACATTTGTAATACAAGCTTATTAAATTAAGTCATGTGATATATGACTTGATTCATTTGCAATTAAATAAATAACATAAAATAAAATGACAACAGTAATAAAATAAAAATTTACTGTTCTGATTACTAATTTATAAAAATATTGGGAGCAGTTATTGTCATCATAACTTGCTTACATTTAAATTTGTCGAGAATTTATTGTTAGAGCAGTCCATTAGAATCTGATACTGAAAATATTTATTTATTAATTATAAAAATAAAGTGTTTATAATTAATATGATTAAAAGAACTGCAGCTTGTTATCAATTGTGACTTGTGAGCCACAGTTTGCTAACCCCATTTAACATATTTATTGATGCAAATGAAAAAAAAATCAATATAACTACATCATAATTATATATGAATATATTAAGTAATTTGAATACTTACATTTTTTGGATGAAAATTTTTATTTACTTAAAACCAGTTTTGTTTTCACTTTATTTCATTTATTATTCATCATTATTCATCGAATTACTTAGTAATTACATTTCAGACTTGAAAGTATATATGTAAAACATCAGTGTAATTGGCTTATAATTTATTTTCTTGAATTAGAAAGTAGACAATTAATATACACAAGGGTTCACTTTCCTATTTCACTAACTTGTTTGTATTCATTGGTCTTTATCAATAAATACATGCATAATGCATAATAGCAGTTCCCTTCTGAGTATGGATACATTATTTGACATACTTTAAGTAAAAGGTAACCTTGGCAATTGATCAATTTCTCCTAAGAATTAGCCTTAACTAGTCATTTTGAGAAAACCATAATTGTAAATATGGAAATATGCTGAAGAAGTATTTTTCCATTAGGATAGTTGGCCCTCTTACTTCTGAAGGCTGACATTTTATTCATATATTAATGGTTTACTTTAGAATTAGAAGAGTAATGTTGCTGATATTCTTTTTTTATTTGGATAACTTTTTTATCTAAAAAAAAGACTAGCTAAGTGAATGATTACTCTCTCTGAAGTTAGAGTCTTTTTTAATCTTATCCTTTTTATTGAAAAACATATTTTCAGAAGCTCATCTTTTCCTCTTGTTTTCCAAATGCTTAATTACTTGTGGCTTCCATCATCAAAAAGTTATCTTTTCCTCTTGTTTTCCAAATGCTTAATTACTTGTGGCTTCCATCATCAAAAAGTTATTTTTTCAGATTATATTGCTAATTCTATACAATTTAAAAATGTATAATTGATATGTGTTTTATATTATGATTTAACAAAATAAATTTGGTGCAAAAAGTTTGGCCATAAATTTTGTATTTTTAACTAGCAAATTTACCACTACAAGACAAGATATTGTGTATCCTGGAAGACTTATACCCTTACTCACCAGCTCCATGATTTTTGAGAACATATTGTACAAATTTTATATATCTTGAAATGCTTGTTCAAATATTAAATATGAAAATTATTTTTAATTCTGAAAGTCATTTACACAACCCTTTCTTAATACTGTCTTAGCATAATTTCAAAACCTTTAAGTTATTTAATTCACATTCATGTAGACTTTTATACTATTTTCAATTTTTACATTTATACCAGTATAAAAGACATATTTGAATGGCCTTATGGCTTGAGAGTTCATAAGAAGCTTGAGCATCAGAACTTCCAGCACCAGAATCAATCCCACATTCTACAGTTTGACACAGTACCACTATGTGAAGTTACATGGCCATTTATATAAGTGTGGAACCCTAATTAATCATTATGTACAAATAAACCTGATAAAGATTCAGCTCCAATACCAATAAATGAAACATTGATTATATATATATATATATAATTCTAAGGCAGTATGTATATTTGCCTTTACTGATTTTTTATATATGTAATTAGAGGGTTTAAACTCAGAATTTTTCAGTCTATTTATCCTCTACTACATGTCAAGCAACTGATACACATGACCACACTGATGATCCCCAATATACATATATATTCTATGCAGAACCAGCACTCATCAGTTGGACCAGATCATAATCTCCCACACATATATAAAATCAATGCTCAGTTTATATTAAAATAACAGTTCCTCAAATTTTAATGAACAGGCTTTAATTTTCTCACTCTTCCACATATTCAACCATCCATTTCATTTAAAACTGAAACCAGATTGCTCAGATCCCTTAATGGATTTAATATAATAGTCATACCCAAGTAGACATTATGTCAATCTAATCCCTCATATTATCAGACCATTATATATCCATATATATTAATAGAAGGGGGATGGGCTGAACTTATACTAAGATGGAATCTATTTCCCCCAAGCAATATGTAATTCTAAGCAGCATGTAAATTTGCTTATACTGACTGTTTCTTATATATTTAATTAGAGGGATTTGAATTCAGGATTTTTAATCTATTCATCCTCAACTATATTTCAAGCAACCAATACACATGACCACACACATGCAAAAAAAGATACATGATCTCTAATATATGTATTTCATGCAGATCTAATACTCATTGGTCTGATAATATGAGGGGTTAGATTGATATAATGTTTACAAGGGTATGACTACAATATCAAATCCAACAAGGGCTTTGAGTATTTCCATCATTAGTTTTTTAATGAAATAAACAGTGAATAGTTGGAAAAATGAGAAGATTGAAGTCTGTCCATTAAAGTTTGAGGAGTTGCTATATTGATATAAACCAAGCACTGATTGTATATATGGTGGGAGAATATGATCTGGTCCAATTGATGAGTGCTGGTCTGCACAAAATACATATATTGGGAAATATGTATCTTTTCACATGAGTGTGGTCATGTGTATTGGTTCCTTGAGATAGAGTGGAGAATGAATAGATTGAAAAATTCTGTTCTAATCCTTGTATAGATACATATGTATATAATGTTATCTAGGAACATATATGTTATAATTAAGAATAGTAAAAATATATATGTCAATGCTTCAGCCAGATCACACTGGGCATCAACTGGATAATAAATATTATAAAAGTAGTTGTAAAGCTGTTATTAATTTTTTGATAAGTAGTATATGTTGTCTTTATATACTAATGTTTAAGAAAATGCCCAATATTGTCAGTAGTTTCTTTCACATAAAGAATACAAACTTTAATAGATGTTACTTTTTTTACAGTGCTTTTATAACTATTTTTATAAGATTTATTAGCCAGTTGATGTCCAGTGCTAATATATGTAACCCATGAAAATCTTCATTTAAATATATATATATATATATATATATATATATATATATATATATATTTAAATGAGAGATCGGAAGATTTATCAAATTTCTTTTATATATATATATATATATATATATATAAAAGAAATTTGATAACTGAAAAAAGATCCTTTGATTCCTCTTTGAGTCTTTAAAGAAACCAATCAAAATCAATTCCTAATGTCCATTCTATAAATTCTTGTTGTGGCAGTATAAAAACATGGATCAACTGCTCACCAATGAACATTATTCAGTACAGGCAGTTCATTGGCCTTTTATCTCTAAGTTTAAGGTTCAGAAACACCATAGTCTTTTTAGTTGCCTGATACTTCTTAACTGGAATATCAATTGAGATTTTTTGAACGCAAAATAAATGAGTGTCAAGATCCTTATTCTTGGACAACTATAAAATAACAAGTCAAGGCAGTGGTTAGTGGCTGAAGGAGGAGGGTGCTAAGAATCCCCTGAATGTAAACTCAGACTGCCATTTGATAAAAAGCTTCTATTTGGGTGCTTATAATTGCATGTAATATTCAAATGAAGAAAGACTACATGAATTGGAAGAATTAACTGTTAATATTAAAGGAAGACATTAGTGGATTTTGTGAAGTTAAAAGTAAAGGTAAAAAGCAATTGCTTTAAAAATCGGACATATATGAGGGGGATACAAAAATAATCGAAAATTTTGTAATAAAAAATTGTATATTTATTTTTAGATATCACAAATTGAATCACTTTAAAAAGTATGATCTGTTTAATGCAATTTACTGGTCTAAACCTATTTTTTACTTTCCAAAGTTGTCTGGAAACAATTGCAAAAATGCATTTTAATGCCTCTGTCTTTTTTCCCCACTTCTAAGCCTGCAAAAAATAGCTTTTTTTATTCAAAAGATTTTTAAAAATCACACAAAGTAATATCTGGTGAATATGGCTGATAGATAAACTGGGTCATGGTGAATTTAATTAAAAAGTGTTTTACACTCAAGGCTTTTTGTTGGAGTATTGTTTGCACTCTTCCCTTTGTCACAAAATGGGACATTTACATCTTACCACATCACATAAATGTTTCAGAACTTGCAGATAAAAATTCCTGACAATTACAAACTAAATTTGAGACAAAAATGCTGTTTGCATAAAAAAACAGCATTATTTTGATTTTGGACTTCACTTAATACCACTAACAAACTAATGTTTTAGTGAAATTAGCTCTTGTAATATGTTTCAAGCATTACAATGTTTTATCTGTCATTTTCTATAAATAAAAATAGACTTTCACATTCTTTGAACTTTTTCAGTCATTATAAAAACCAGCAATTATGAAAAATACAATTTACAAAAAAATGTGCTACATAGTACAACAATTTCTCCCGATTATGTCATTTTGCAGTTTGATGCAGAAGGGTTCTTATAAAAAGTAAGTCTCAGCAAAAGCATATAATACAACTGGTATATAAACCAGAGAACAATTCCAGTTATTTTTGGGTCCCTCCTCATATTATACTCTAAAGGCATAAATAGTGGAAGCACAAGTGCATTAGGATTCATTGCAGACAAAAAAATAAAAGAATCTTGTGGAGATTGATGGTTTACTAAACGGAGTGGCAAGATCACCATTCAATTTAATGGAATATATCAAATTAATGTATTTAAAGTTTATGCACCAACAAGTATTCACCCTGCTAAAGAAGTAAAAAAAATTTACATGGATGTACAAAAGGCTTTTGATCAGATTAAACAACATTTTAAAATTATCATGGGAGACTTCAATGCTAGAATTGGTAAATTATTGAAAGATAAAAGTTTTATAGGTAATTTGATTATGGAAAAAAAAAGAGAAATATACAGACTTGTAAAAATTGCAGAAAAATAAACTACATATTATGAATTCTTTCTGTCAGAAAAATGTTAAATGGATATGGATGTGGAAGCACCCAAATAAAAATACAGCATGTTTTGACTATTAGAAAATCTGTATTTCAAGATTGCGATGTTATCAAGGAATTTAACACAAGTGATGTTCATTGATTAGCGAAATGTAAGACACAAGTTATTGCAAATCTAGAAAGACAAAAATTATTAAGAAATACAATATTCTCATTTTATTCCTAATCTTCAGGGATATTGCAATAAATTTAAATTAAAACTTGCAAATCATTTAAAAATATTAACAGATTTTGAGGATGGTAGGTTTGAATGAAATCAATAGAAAAATAACTCATACAGTATTAAGGACTGTAAAAAAAATGGATAGTATAAATAGCAATTTACCAGTAAATTGTTACTAAGACAAGGCAATGTAAAAAAAAAAAAAAGTATATAAAAATAATCCATTAAAAAGAAGTGAATATCTAAAGTTTTGGAAAGTGATATGAAAAAGAGTTAATAGCAATATAATAAAATATAATTGTGATTTAACAAATAAAGCTATTGAAGAAAATAAAAGTCTCTAAAGTGTAAAACAACATTTTGAAATGATAAAAAAAAAAACCCTATTTCTGCAATAAGAAGAAAAAGTGGAACTATTAATGAAAGATGATATCATGAAATGTGTGGAAGAAATCTATGGAGAATTATGTTGCAACTAAGAACAAAAAACAACAACAAAGTATTTGTTACACTTTCTACATCTTATGAATTGCCTAGTATTTTAAATGAAGAAGTGAGATATGCAAGTAAATATATGAAGAAAAAAGTTTCCAGCCATGACCAAATTATAATCAAAATCTTAAAAGAAGATAAAAAAAATTGTTGGCAATTGTAAATCAAATGTTTGGATGTTAGCCAGCCATAAAAACAAAGCTGAATTTTAAAATGATTTAAGTATAATGTATCATATTAAAAATTGAGAAAAGTTATACAAATGACCAATTAACATGAATTGTCATTATGTTTTGGATTTGTGGATTATAAAAAAGGCATTTAATTTTATAAGTATTTTGGATTATCAAGATATAGACCCAGGATCTTGTTACATTCTGAAGAATATTTATCACAAGGTTATACAAGAACCAATTAATACAAATTGTCATATGTTTTGGATTTGTGGATTATAAAAAGGCATTTGATTTTATAAATATTTTGGATCATCATGATAGAAACACAGGATATTGTCACATTCTGAAAAATATTTATCACAAAGTTATACAAAGGACCAATTAATCTGATTTGTCATTACATTTTGGATTTGTGGATTATAAAAAAGCATTTAATTTTATAAATATTTTGGATCATCAAGATATAGACCCAGGATATAGTCAAATTCTAAAAAATATTTATGACAAAGCAATCACCTTAATTAAATTACATAATTATACTAAGATGATTGACATTGAGAAAGATGTATGACAAAGTGATTCCATATCTCCAAAATGTTTTGTTTTAAAAGAAATATTTTGTGATTAAAATGAAAAGCTAAGGCATTAAAAGTGAATGGTAAATATTTAAGTCATCTAGATTTTATAAATGATGAAATTGTTCCTGCAAATAATTCTTCAGGAAATATTGCAAGAATTTTCACATGAAATTAAAAAGTAGGATTAAAAATAAATGCTAAAATCCTAAATTAATGTTCAATGGGCTTTCTCAAAAGAAGAAAAAGAGAATTATAATGATGAATTAGTAGAAATTAACAACTACTTATTACTTTTTCAAATGATTAATACAGATGGGAATATAATGGATGAAACTAATAGTAAAAAGAAAATTTGTATGGAGTGCTTTTGGAAGAAATAAATTGATATTAAAAGAAAATATGCTGTGTGTTTAAAATGGAAGATTTTTAATAAGTATATTCCACCAGTTCTTACTTATGGATCTGAGATTTGGATAACTTAACAGTAAATCAATACAGACTTCAGACTATTTAATCAAAATATAGAGAGGTGTATGTTAGGAGTAAGAACAAGTGATCAAAAACAAAATACATGGCTGAGCAAACAAACAGGTATTACTGACATTCTTGAAAGAACTAAAATACTGAAGTGGAACTGGAATGGACATATATTGCTAGAAGAGCTGATAATAGATGGACAGTTGAAATTCTAAACTGGATTCCAAAAGAGATTGTAATGACCAGATAAATGGATGAAATAAGAGCGTTTGCTAGTGTAATGTGTAAGAGAGGCTAGATATTGGAGAAACTGATTAAATATGGAGTGATTTTCATTCTGCAGTGGATTGATAAAGATTGAAAATGATATATGAACATTTGAACTTCATAATCCTATATTTTCTTTCAAAAATACCAAATTATTATTGTTGTTGTTTTTAAAGAAGTTCATCTGTTGTCAATAAGATTAGCCATCAGAATTAAGTTTAAAAAATACTCTTTAATTCAAAAATATATTATTTTTATTGAATTTAGAAAAAAAATACAAATTTAAAAGATGTATTTTGAATCTTAACTATATACTGTGAAACAGAATTGTTCATAAAAATGCTTAGATCTAATTTCTATGGGAAAGATTATTTAAAATATAATTTAATAGATTTTCAAAGTTAATTTTTTTTAATTATATTTTTAAAAAATGGTGTTTATTGGATAAAAACAAAAGTATCATACCATGGGCTTGGTATCCACAAAAATTTAGCATCTTTCCTCACCATCAATTTAACTACATTACATTACTATTGGCATTGATATGACCAACCAAATTAATCTGAAATCTTTACTTTTTGGCTAAAAAAAATTAGATATCTTTATACAGATTACTCTCAGGTTACTATTGGAGTTGGCTGTAGGCTATTAACTTGAAAAAAAGAATCCTAAACCTAATTGTGGCTTGAAAAAAAATTGAAATTCATCCAACATAATAATATAATAATCAGTTAAACATATTTTTATTAAATAATACTTATTTATTACTAAGACTACTGAAATCTGAAATTGTTATTCTTTATGTTTTGGGGGGAAGGGAAGCTATCTTCTACTACTATGAGACTTTTACCATTTTAGACACCATTTTTTTAAATCTGCTTTTTCGGGAGTCGCAAAATCATAGAAAATTCAGTATATATTTATTACTTATAAATTCTCTTGCATAGACTAAATCTTTCAGAATAATTCAGAGAGCTAAATTAGAATTCATAAAAAGCTTTTCACTCTCATTTTAATGTTTCTTAATATACTGAGGCTCATGAAAAATTATTTATGCAGTTAATTTTCAATTTTTATAATGTAACAAAATATCATTTGCAAAAATTATCATATATTTTGCAGTTTATCGAAAATGTCAGCAAAAAATTAACACTTGTAATATTTATTTTAACTAAATTATGTTTATATATTATAAAATGAAAAATATAGAAAATTATTATAATCATTACTTATTGAGTGCTCCCTCCTCCCCAGTGACCATTATTATTTTTTTCTCCATAAAAAGAACGATCCAAATTAGGAGTTGCTTCATTATATTTTCACATTGCTTAAAATTTTGTATTTTCTTTGAAATGCAAAACTTGAAAATGAGCTCAAAATATCATTTATCTGCTTTTTTTAAAATTGTATTTAAATATTTTGTTACTATCCCATCATCATCATCGTTTTTAACCATTATTGATCCACCACAAAAAGTTCAATCCATTTTCTCCATTCTCTAGTCTCTCTTCTCCATATCACACCAGCATACTTTCTTATTTCATTCATCCATCTCACATGCGATCTATTTCTACGTCTTTTACAATCTCTTGTAATTCCGTTTAAAATTTCAACTATCCATCTATTATCATCTCTTCTAGTAATATATCCAGTCCACTCCACTTCTTTCTTTGTTATTATCTAATGGCATTTAATTTTGTTTTCAGTCTTTCTCTTTCTTTTATATCTTTCTAGTTTTTAACTTGTTCAAATGTCATTAATTTATTAATATGATTAGTACATAGTTCAGTGATAAAATAATAAACTCAAAAAAGTTAACTGAGGTTAATGGATTAAAAATCATCCTCTTTTTTTATGTGCTTGACATCATTTCATTTCGTAAGCAATTAATCATATAATATTATTTATCAATATCATTCATTACATTTGAGCTTTTTACTTTTACTACTAAAACATTGTTTAATTTTTATATGATGTAATTTTTTATTGTTAAAATCTAGACTGCCAAATACGGTTTCTATATTCTTCCTCATAGGTCGATCTATTATCCCATTTTTTTTGGAAGTTTTGCTTTTAATTGGTGTGTGTTTTTATCATCGCATATTTTTAAAACTTAGGACTAGTTTAGGCTGTTCAATGGTATTTTGGAGTAGGAAAAAAGTTAATTTTGAGGTATCAGATTTAAAAATGCATTCTACTGAGAATACGCAGGAAATCTGTTATCAATTTTTACACGGAAGATATGAATCTATGGATTAGTTTGGTGTTAAATGTTCATCAGTTTTAATATAAAATATATGAATTTAATTAAAGTGATTTGAAAAAATTTCAAATAAATTTTACAATTCGCTTATTAAATTATATAAAATATTTATTTTAATGGAGCACAAAATATGTTAAGATTTATGATTTAGTTCTAAAAATTAAGATTTTAGTCAAGCGTTGGTGCCGAGTGGTTGGCACAGCTGCCTTACAAGCAGTTGTCCCGGGTTCGCTTCCCGGCCAATGCTTTGACACATGAAAAAAAAAAACATTAAGATTTTAAAATGTGTTAAAAGGGCAGCAAACAATTTGACTGTTATCACTTGTAGGCACTAAAATCTTTTGTTTGATTTAGCTTTGAATAGTAAATTTATAAAATTTCAAACTACAAATTATAATATTTTAATAATATGTATTCATGAATTTTTAAACAAAAAGCCACATGATTTAACTGCTTCTAACACCAGAAACGTGAGGACAATCCCACGGACGCTCTACCAACTGGGTCAAAGCGCGCAAGATTTTCACGAGTACGAAATAATTAAATAGCTGTGTACATAAACAGTGCCAATGAAAGAAAACAAAATATACAAAACTACATTTACCAGTGCATTTAAAACAATTCTGCATTATTTTGTTATAATATAGTATTAATCCGGCGGTAATAAATGTCTCCGGTACAAACAAATTTGTATATAAAGATCAAATTAAACACATTTATAATCTTCGAAAAATGAAATAAATTAATTTTGTAATTGAATATAAGTTAATATTCCGATTAGTCAAATTGTTGGTTTTGCTGCTAATTTTATGGTCAAACATGGTGGCCGAGTGGTTAGCACAGCTGCCTTACAAGCACTTGTCCCGGCTTCGCTTCCCGGCTGATGCTTTGACACATGGGGAAAAAAATGGTGAGGTTTCGATCAAGCTTGTCGAAAGAGAATAGACGTTCGTAACGAAACGTAGTTCGAAATAAGAAAGTCCGCCAACAGCAGTAATGCTAAGAATCAATATTTTGTAAATGGACAGAATTGCACGGTTAGACATATGTATATTTTATTTGGAGGGGGGGGGGGTAACCACTTATAATCAATTTAGATTGTTAAAAGTTTTCTTGTTGGAAGATCATTTATCGCTTAAATGCGTATTTGTTTCATTTTCATTAAATAAAAGTTATAGCGGCCATTTTTCAAAATAGAAAATCTTTATAAGTTTAGATGGTGAAAGATAATTTCTCATAAAAAAAACGTAAATATGAGTTAGTAGAGATTTGTATCATTTCCTTTAAATAAAGTTATCGGTCGTCATTATTCAAAATATACGTAACTATTAGAATAAATCTGTCAAGCAACTGATTTAATATTTCCAATTTTAAATCTTAATATTGTTCATTTATAAAAAAAAAAAAGATAGGTTTAGAGCAAGATTTACAAGTACAGATAATTAGAAAGTTTTCTTTTTTTTTTTTAATTACAAAATTTATTTAAATATCAAAATCCAATGCAGTAATTATATAGGTTACTTTAAGTTTTAAGAAATAAAGTTGTAATTCGGACTTTTTACTCTTTTAAAATATTTCCTCAAAGAAATAACCCCGAGGCAATCTTCGGACAAAGCAACCTGGTGGCCCTTTCTATTCTAAAAGTTTTAGAGCTAATCTGTAGTTAAAAGGAACCTTCATTTGGTTTTAGACATGAAAGACCTGTGACGGCCATCAGTGCCAATTGGTTAATTAAAGCTATCATTAGTCTGAGCAATAAAAATGTCAAAGGGAATTTGACTAGTCTAGCTTAAAAATAAAATGAAGATTACTCAATATTTTATTTGGTTTTCATGATAATTACATTTCAGATTGATCACTTATATATTTTATCGTTTATATATTTTATTTCACACATAAATTATAAAGAACAAATTAATATTGTGATATTTATTACGATTTTTTTTTTTACAAGAGTTCGTTTGTTATTTTCACTCACTCACTCTCTCTCTCTCTCTCTCTCTCTCTCTCTCTCTCTTTTTTTTTTTTAAGTTCTACATGCTAAGCCTGATCACATATAGAATTAATCTGACATTACAAAGATTTGTGGGATTAAATTTTCCCGAAATCTTTGACAAGAATATATAACATTTTGAAAAGTATTAGTTGTCTGAATAAAAAAATACTATCTTCTTACACACCATGAATGGCAGGATTATTCATTTTTTAACTATACATGCATTCGTATATATATAAATATTTTAAGTTTTGTCTAAAAAAAAAAAACAGTTTTGTGTTTTAAATTGTCAATAGATAAATAGTAATAAAATCAAGCAATAAAATGTTTAAAATTCATATATCACAAATTTCTAACTATATCACAAATTTCTAAGTATATCTGTCATCACTAGTAAATCTCAACAAACTCTTATTCATACTAAATAAAAAATGAAATTTCCACTTTATATCTTTGTCTAAATAATTTATATAGGGTCAAGCATTGGTGGTCGAGAGGTCAGCGAAGGCTGCTTTACAAGCAGTTGTCCCGGGATAGCGGGTTCGCTTCCCGGCTGTGCTATGACACATGAAAAGAAAAAAAAATTATATAGTATGTAACTCAATAAACGACAAATAATAGAGTGAAATTATAATTTTTTCCATAAGTTAATATAACTTATATTAAATATTCACAAGCCGTAATTAGTAATTAATCATTTTAAAATCTTGCAAATAAACCATATAGTAAGCTCTGAAGGTTTGAAATATTTGTATATTATAAGATGTGATATGTTGGACTATGTCCATCATTTATGAGTTAATGTTGACTGTATAGAAAATTTTAAACTTTATTTAAACTTTTTCAAATACAAACAACTTGTTAGTAATAACACACAAATAGTCAATAATGCCTTTGACAGAATAGCTCAGTTGGTAGAGCGTTTGCCTTAAATTCGATATTCAAGAATCTAAAGGTGCGAGTTCAACTTCTAAGCGAATATTGTCACTGTGCATATAGGCCAGCAACACCTGAAGAAGAGTGGAGAATAATACTACTTGAAACGTTGTGTAATTACTAACCTGTATTGTCTATTTGTGTGTTATTACTAACAAGTTGTTTGTATTTGAAAAGTTTAAATAAAGTTTAAAATTTTCTATACATTCAACATTCACTCATAAATGATGGAAATAGTCCAACATATCACATCTTATATAGTAAGCTAATTTAAGTGGATATGGTACATGTGATTTGGAGGTGTTTATATAGTTACATATTATAGCTTACAGATGTTACTTTTGTAGATTTTAAGGATACTTCCTATACAGATAATAGCCACCACTTTTATGTTGTTTTTGAAATTAGTGCAACAGTATATTAGAAAATTAAAATTCCATATAAACTTGTGTGAAATTGTAATTTTTCTTATGGTAGCATTTGTCTAAGGCTTAAAAATGTGATGAAAAGCACTATTTTGAAATTCATACAGATTCTAAATCTTTACAATCATCCTTACTTGGATTAAATCTCTTAATCCAACTCTTTTTATTAATCCTTGTGCCTAAATAATTGTAAGAATCAAAGCTTTTTGGCGCAATAAGTTACTTTCTATCAGAAAATTGTCTTTTGTTTTTATTTTACATCCAGAAATTTAATACTTTTTAGTCTTTATTAAATATTTATCAAAGTGTTATAATTTGATTTATACTATCAAACATTCTGCATTCACAACTTTGATTCTATCTATTTCAGATAAATACCTTAATAATTAGTATTAATCATTTATAAGACTAGAGATTATTATATAATTCTTAGGTAAGATATAAACTTTAAATCTAGTTAATGAGTAATATATCAAACATGAATACATAAAATAATCAAGCCAACTTCAAACTGGTTTTAATGTTTATATTTAAGCTAGGAATGATATAATAATGTCTACAGTAATGAATGACATGTAATAAGCATTATTATTTTGATCTGAAATGAATGATTTCAAACTTGTAAGTTAACTGGATTTAAAGCTTATACCTAGGCTAAGAATTATATAATAATCTCTAGGTTAATAAATAATTAATAACAAGCATTATTGTATTGGTCTGAAATGAATGATTTCAAAGTTGTAAATGCAGATATTTTGACAGTTTTATAATAATGTAATATTTCTAAATACTGAACAAATGATAAAAATGTGTGAGAGAGTGTGATATGGGCTAATAGAAGAATATCAGTTCAACATGAAATGCATATAGTGAAACTTTTATCATTTTTAGATTTTTATTCATGTGTTTCAAAAATGTATGGTAGATTGGAAATTTTAAATATATCTAGAAAATAAAAATATTTATCATGTACTGAGAATATAACTTTAGCCGGGATGGGTTATCCAAATCAAAAACATGCATTACAATTAATTTGATTTACTCAGATAACCAAATGGTATTACTAAAATATATCTAAAGTTTGTTTATATTTCTATCAAACCATGATCAATGTCAACAAAATAAACTTTACCTGTTGTTAAATATTTCAGGATACATTTCTTAATAAAGGTCCATGACTTTTAACTTACAACCTTTGCATTTCTTTTAAATGCAATGCAAAATAATAATTGTAGTAGTATTATTAATTGAAAGTTAATAGCTGTGGACATTGTACTCTTACAGAGATATTTATAGATAGAAAGATGAAATATAATAATATAACAGGTTTATCAAATAAAACTTGTGAAAAATACTCAGCATATAATATATAAAACAGAATGGATGAATAAATATCAAATATAAAAGGGTTATAACATAGAATAGTTGAATGAATTACCAATATTATAGTTTAATACAATATAAAAATATATATAATTACTCTGAATTAAAATATAATAATATTTTGTCAAAGGTGACTGCCTAGCTCTTATTCTAAGTTTTTACAAACTTTTAAATCTTTCATCATCATCATTATTATTATTATTGATAGGTTAATAACTATAATGGAATACAAACATATTTTTAAAATAATATCTTAATCTATTTCTCCAGTTATTGTTAAATAAAAGTAGTTAAAGTATTAACCAAGTTTCTATTCTTTAATATATAGTGAGTATAATAGTTTTGAAATGTATTTTTGTTTAAGTTTGTAAAACTAATAAATATTTTTATTATTATATTACTTTGCATTGATAAACTTGACTTCCATAGATATTTTGAATGATAAAAGCTCCGGTATGTTGTTCTCCTTTTCATTCTTATCCTTTACAACTCCCTTCCAATCCTGTTAAATATATTTTTCACAAAACACAGAAGTGATATAAATAAAGTTTATTAACATTAAATACTTAATGTTTGTCTGAAAGTTTATAAATGATAGCATTGTATGATGGATTATTTTCATCATCTAGAATTAGTTGTTTAATGTTTTTAGAACAATACATACTATAAACTTTTCACATGCATACACAGATTAAAATACAATATAATATTTCAAGATCATTATTCTCCTTCATTCTTCAGGTATTGTTGGCCTGACCAGTTATAGTACTTGTATGAAATTGATTTAAGATTTTTAAATTTGTAAAATGCTCAATTTAAATGATACTCTAACCAACTAAGCTATTTCTTTTGTCAAAGTCAACAGTCAATAGGAATTTTATTTACTTATATATGAAAATCCTCTATAAATTCTCTGTTTTTGAGAGCAAGGTTAATCAGCATTTTCTAAACATTATGAATTTTCATATTATTTATCTTATGAGTTGTTTGCCATCGTAATGTAAATAGTCTCTTTATTTTTTTTTGTTCAATATTATTGTCTTTTTCAATTTACTAATTAATAGTAGATGGCAGAAATATATCAGCATATAATTAAAATTACTACAATATTACTTGTAACAGTACAAGTTTAATATCACTGGTTCTTAGCTATAAGTGGAATTAACAGCATAAAAGAAATTTATTTCTAAGATTAATGACGATGTTAGCCATAGATGTTACCAAGTTACATTTGTGATTATCTGTCACAATGTAGCCAATTATTGTATCAGGTTAACCATGAAATAGGTTAGTAGGTTTCTTAAACATATTGGCAGTCTTAATCACTGGTACATAAACATGAGAAAGCTGATTGAATTACCTTCATGCAACTAATTTACAATTGATTTGATAACTGTATTTGTAATCAATATATGATAGAGATGATTACCTATGTTAATAATGACTATCCATGTTGATTGATTATTATTTTGTGCTTATCACTACTTATTTTAAAAGCATAGATAACAGCAAAAAATATATTTCCTAAATATTGTCTGAAAAATGCAATTAGCTTCTGTAATTTTATTTGATAAAATATTTTAGTAAATCAAATGACTTATATTGATACTTTCAAGTTTTTAATCCAGATTTCTTAATTATTTATTAATAGTTAAGTCAAAGATATAGCTTTAAAATATCATGGTCTGCTTTTGATACTTAAAGTACATTATAATATAATTTTTATTGATGATGTCTCACCTGTTTTTTCCAGTGATATAGTTTCACTTTGAATATTTTTCTGCTGAAGTCTGAATGTTCTTTTTGGTTCTGCAACTGATTCACAGTTAGTTTACATATCAGTAATAATGATATTTTTTTACTGTCAGAATAATAAAATTTATTTTACTTATTTTATTATGATGACAGTAAAAACTCATTTAACAACACCAGCATTATAAGTCATTAGTATCTAAAAAATTGATTAACTAAAGCTCAATCTCTTTTTCAATTTGTTTTGAGAATATGTTTGCTTTTTAAAAAGTATTCCTGAGTAAAATTCATTTAGCAATATGCTAAGCTAATAGCAGTTTATTTATGAAGTGATTTTGAGTATCTTTTTATTTTTTAGCCATCTTTTTAATTTTCCCTTTACTTTTCAAATGGTAAAATAAAATAAAATATGCCCAGATTTTTATTTAAACAGAAGACTTTGATATTGACTAATAAGAATATTGTTCCATCAGGAAACACAATAGTCTTAGAAATTCTTTGAGAAGCAGGAAGTTTTTCCAAGCTTCAAATAAATACTCTGACATGGAATCATGGTATTCTAGTAATGCTTTTCCAATTACAAATAAAAAAAGATTGTTGTACCATCAAAAATCATGTGATCATCATTTCATATGCTTACACAGGATGTTGATAACAGTAGCAAAATCTCCATACACTAGTGCCACCAAGTGCAAATCTTAGAGCATCCATTGATTATTAAGGCTTGCCCTTAGTGGCACTACTGTATGGACAATGTGCTACTGTTAGCTTGCCCTATCAAGTATCATTATGGTATATAAGAACTATATACCAGGATATATATAGTTCAGATCAATGGCTGATTGTGCTTTAAGCTAGTATGATTTGTATTCCCAGTTAAATGCAAATGTTAATTGAAGTTTGGTGCTGTAGTAGAGTTACAGACTGGTATGCAAAATCTATGAATTATGCCTAGTTCTATTACTATTAGTACTTGAACTTCTTATGAAATTCTAAACAATAAAGTCACTTGATTATCTTGTTTTATTTAGTGTTAACTGTGTCAGGTTTATTACACTTTTTAAGTAATAAAGAGACAACATATTTTGATAATGTTAATGTTTAGTTGGAAATGAAAATTAACAATAAAAATACCAACTTAATAATAAGGTGAAGCAATCATTTTTGATTACTATTTAGCATATTTCTAAATACTATATCACAGTTTTGTTTTGTGTTTCCTACAAAATAAGTTAACATGTTTTTAATTATATTGGTATCAGTGCTTATAATATAAAACCATTTTGACACAGAATAAATAAATGCAAATGTTGGAAATAATTAATTATACTGATAATGATTGTCTAAACTATTTAAATTAAAAAAAAACACACAATGAAATATGTATTTTATGATGATTTATTAGGAAAAAGGTTAGTTTATGTAATTTTAGCTGGCAAGATGATTAGCTAAAACAAAATACTTGCTAATTCCATTTTCAGTTTTTAATTTATACTCCTTGATTGATTCAAAGCTAGTTTATTATTATATATATTATTTACTTAATATATATATATTGTAACGATCCAGAGAAAGGTAGACTTACGTAAACTGCACTACAGGGCGCCATCTAGGCATTTGAACCTAGAAAAATTTATAAAGTAGGCAGATACGTAAGTCAAAAAAAAAAAAAAATTTTTTTGAATTTTGATTCCGGTCGTTAGCCCATGTCACTAGCTCAGTGGAATAGCAGAGATTAAATAATATAATACCTTATCTAATTAGATTTCAACATTAAAAAATAAATAAAATAAGCCACTGCCAGTAATTAACATACAAACATTTATTTATGCACATATATATAAGATTTAAAATTATTTTAGTATTAGTTTTACATTTTAACATTTAACATTATTTTTAACTTTGATTTTTGACTTTAATTTACATTTAATTACTATTATATTCTAATTTTACATTTTAATTAAGTTCGCACAGATAAATTTATGAAAGCTTGTTTATAATGTTGAATATAGATCGGTTACATAGATTTCACGGTCAAAAACATTTCAAAGTAAACATAAACGATCAAAATACAAAATTATTGATTACTGACAATTGCGGAGGGAAATTTATACGTAACCCATTAGTATTCACCATAAGATACTTGCATTGTCACCAATAACTTAAAAGACATCCGAATAAATACATTTTAGATACTCACCGTAAGGTATCATTATTTATCGAATGTCTATATATTTTGATCAAATATGAAAACCCAAAACATACTTAACCGATAACCAATCCATGCAAGCGTCTATAAACAACTTAAATTTAATGCATTTTTATTTAGGGTCAAGTATGAATAGACCACATAGATTTGCATTTGAAAATAAAATATTCTATCCCTATTTAACCTTAGGCTAAAATTCGCAGTCAAACTGGCATCAATTCATCTGATATATCGATGTATTCAATGTAATAAAATACGGCAGCACAAAAGGTTAAGGGAAGAAATTGCCTCTTATGAGATAGGAATATTACATCTATCTGCAAAGAAGAGCAATAAAACAAAAAACTCCATAGAAAGGAACTGCGGTATCCGACTTATAATTCCTTCCATAGGCAAACGGAAGTGTGCGGCGTATGAAGCGATTCTGCCCATAGCGAATCAATATTACATCTACTAATCACACCAATATATCCAATCCATTGACCCAATTTAACCACGAAACAAATAACCTAAGATTACCCTCCCCTAATATAACTTTACAAATCTATACAGCCATTCACGCCCGACTTAAGTTTAACATTGATATATTTTAATTTATCGGAAAACAGAAATCATAAATAAACTTAAAGAACAAAATTAAATAAATGGAAATGATATTACACAAATAAATAAAAAATACATCAAATAACATTTTAACTACTTTAGTCAGATAGGAAACTAATGCAATTATTTTAAATACGAAAAGTTTTAATTTAATGTTCATTAATTGTAAAGTTCTTACGGTTTTAAACAGTTCATCTTTATCTGTCGTTTGTAAGTTTGAACGGGAATTCCCACGCCGTCCTAAGATTGGTATCCATTTAGCCGTTGTTTTATTTATTCATTCTGAGGTTTTTTTTAGTTTAATTGGTCCTCAATGTAGGAAACGATAGTTCATTTCTCCTTTCTTTAACAGCTGAAGGAATTGACAGAGTGCGTCTGTCAATTCCTTCACCTCCAACTTCATACTACTACATATAGTCACATCGTAATAATCAATTTCCAGTCACTAAATAATAATTTCCAAATTTTCCTTTTATATTACTTTGAAAGATTGACTTAACATTACGTCATCGATGTGATGATCCTTTTCGTTGAGGTCCGATTTCCCAATGGATTTATTTCATTTGCTAAAAGTTTCTATTGTTTCCCTATCTGACCGATGTTTTTACATTTAAATGCCCAAGGCTGGTTTACATTTAACTAATTAACAATCATTTCCATTTCTGATTAATTAACCTGTTTTCCAAATCAAATATATATTTTTATCTCTAAATCTTTTTAAGTTTTTGTTTTTAAAATACCTTTTCTATTTTTAATACAGTTTTATTTTAATAATTTTTTTTTTATCTGTGCGATTTAATATATACGAGTTTAAGATGATATTTAATTTCAATTTTTAATTCTAAAAGAAAATTTTTAAATGCGAACTTTTTAATTTACTTTCATGTTTAATAAATAAAAAAACAACAACAATGTAACGAACGTCTGTGCTCGTTACAATATATATATATAAATAATATTTAAATATATGTATATTGTCTACACTAAACATAATGTAATTATAAGGGACTTGAAGTCAGACTTTCAAGCACCATACACCTATACAATTCACCTTATACAACTTAAACATATGACCACATACATATGAAAAAGATAAATGATTTCCAATATATATATATATATATATTTCATACTGAACCAGCACTCATCAATTGGTCCAGATCACCATCTTCTACACATATATATAGTCAATGAAATGGATAGCTGAAGGGTTGAAGAGTGGAGAAGATTGAAGCTTGTCCATTGAAGTTTTGAAGATTTGGTATCTTACTATAAACTGAGCACTGATTGTATATATATATGTGTGTGTGTATGTGGAGGGGAGATGAAAATCTGGGCCGACTGATGAGTTCTGGTTCGGCATGAAATATGTATATTAGATATCATTTATCTTTTTCACATATATGCGGTCATGTGTTTAAGTTATATAAGAAGGATTGGATAGGTGTAGAGTTCTTGAAAGTCTGAATTATATATATATATTAAGCAAATAATATATAAAATGTTTTTAATGATATATATATATTAGTAAATGATATATTGGCCATACATATACACTACATTTGTATAATTCAAATGAACTGAGAAATGGCTGAAGCTAAATTTAACACCTATATATGTGTGTGCATTTCAGTTTTATATAAATTTTTTAGCTCATTTGAATATTTTTAATTTATAAAATATATTACTGTTCATACTTCCTGCCATCCAATTGAAGAGGCTATATTATTATGAAACTGTGTTCCATTAAGAATGTGGAATGTATTCTAATTACATCATTAACATATAATAAAACACTTGTGTTTACTTAGGATTTGCATATAAAAAGTAGAGTTTCAGGCTATGTTTTTTGTATAATCTGAGAGATGTTGCAATACAATGAGATAGGATTCAAATAAGCCTTTCTCTTATTCTATGTTAATTTTTAAAATGGATTTTCAAGTATGTTTATTAAATCATTCAGGAGTAATCCAGGAGAATTGTAATAATATGTTAGTTTTAATTCATTTATTTTCTTTTTATAATAATCTATTTATTATAAAATTCTGAGCTTGAGTAGGAGGTTAAGTTGTGTGTTGATGTTTTAGAAAATTCTATTTTGATGGTTATTTTATTTTATAAATTGAATAATATCAGATCTTAAGCTTAAACTTATTTTTATTATTTGTTATAAAATATAGTATCGCCTTGGACAAAATATTATTGATGTTTTAAAATTTTAGTAGAGTTTGATTAAATTATAAGATTAGTACAATTAATCAAAATAAATTATAAAACAAATATTAGTTTGCTTTTATTTTATTTGTACCTACAATTACACTTTTAAGTATAAGTTTAATTTTCTCTTCGTTTGTATATATAATTCTTTATCATACATACATACGTAAGTATGCATAAGGAAGCGGCTTCTATCTTTATATTATAAAGCTTAGTGCATTTCCGGTGACGAGCACCAATATTTAAAAAAATGTAATGATTTTATGTTCCTATAATGTTGTAAGAAATTAACCTTAAGCTTAATTATTAATTTATATAACATGTATTACATCTTTTATACATATATGCCATAATTAATTTAAGATTTAGAAATTATTTTTATATAGATCCATTTTATTGATTGGAGGAATTACACTATATGATAAGTATTAACTATAAGTATAATTAACTATAAGTATAATTTGTCCTTATTTATTGGAGTTTTCAGAAAGATTAATGTTGATACAATCGGGTAACTTATTTTCTTTCCTATTTTAAATATGAGTATGATGAATTTTATTTCTAAGGTTATAGTTTTTGTCAGTGAGAAAGAACAACATCTATCGATCACATTAGTAAAGTTGCTATTATGAATTCCTCCATAGGAAATATATTTATTTTGGAAAATTGCTTTATATATTACATTAAAATGCTTTAGTTTATCACTTTATAATACGTATTGGATATCAGCATCAAAACAAAATAATGTTTTAAAAGTAAATTCATTTACTTTTTTGTCCACAAGTTATTGTTGTTGTTTAAAAAAACATCAATACAAAATTATTTATAAAATTATATGAGTATGGGCAGAATTATGTCAAACCATATCCTATTGAGATATTACCTGTAAGTTGTCATTCCACAAAAATTAGCAAAATAATTCTAGTAAAAAGAAATCAAATTAAAATATTCTACTTAACCTCTTAAATAATCTGAAATGCAGTATATATAAATGATATAACTATACATATTAACATGGATTGTATGCATTAGCATATATATATATAACAATTTTAAATAATAATACATTTATTGGTTTGGAAGATCATGTGATTTTTCAAATTCCAAAGTTGTCAATAGATTGAACACAACAAATTATCATTATTAATTAAATTGATATTCATTCATTTTTGCACATTGAATTTAGAGTTAAACCATTAATTCTCACATGATCATTATTCTCTATGATTACACAAGCTATTAAAAGGGAGATGTGATGTATTTGGCTTCTCCTTAAACGAAGTCAAGAATATCTTAGCAATTATGCCCAGATAAACCTATTAGCCACTTTATTTTCCATTCCCCACTCTAAGTCTTCCCATATTCTGCCCCATCCCATTTCCACAACATAATCTTTGTCAACTCTATGGCCTTTATATCTAAATCCCCCTTATCTTTTCGCAAACCCAGCATAAAAACTAATAACTCACTTTCTGTATAGTCACTTTGTTCATACCTATTCTCCCATAACTTCATTATCTGTACCCTTTCTGCTTTCAAGCATTTACATTCAATCAACAGATGCCTAATATTTTCTATACCTTCCTTACACAATTTGCACACTAAATCACCCATAGTTTTCCATTTACATGTATATTCTCTTGTTGCTAAAGATCCCGTTCGAGCCTTAAACAATAAACTACTTTCCTTACTATTATCATAAATTAACTCGCATCCAATATTCCATTTACTTCTATATATATTTAAACTCTTCTTACCCTCCATACTAGTTCTCCATCTCTCCAACTCCCTATTTTTTATTAATGCTTCTATTCTTTTATCCCATTCCTTACCACTATAACACTCAACAATCCTCCTAACACAATCATCCCACCTTTTATACAAGTATACTGATATAAATTCTTTATCCAAATCTTTTGCATACTGCATTACCTTTCTCACCCATCTTGTTACCTGCCCTTTACTCATAACCCAATTAAACACTATTTTGGCTATTCTTTTACTATCCATAAACTGCAACCTACCAAACATTTTCATTTTACTTTTTGCATCTCTCATATAAAAACTTGACCATCCCATTTCTCCTTGAATTGCCTCCTTTGCTGTCCACATCTCTGCATCTAATGCATGTCTTCCTACTTCCCTTTGTACTTTCTCTAAATAATCTAAAACCCTTTTACTAACACATAATGCATCATTACCATATGTTAACCCTGCTACTGCAACTCCCTTCCATACAATTCTAGCTACATCATATTTATTATATGAAAATACTGTTAGTTTCTTTACCAAACCCTTTCTTTTCTTTGCTTCATTTACCAATTTTTTCTCCCATTCATCCAAGCAATTTTCCTGATTACATAAGATAATTCCCAAATACCTATATCTATCCACCACACTTAACTTTATATCCCCCAATAAAAATTCTACATCTTCTCTTTCCCCAGTATTAACCATCATTATATTTGATTTTTCTTCACTAAATTTAATCCCCATCTCTTTACCCACCCTTGCACATGTCCTCAACATAATTTCCATATCTTCTTTTCTTTCTGCACACAAAAAGATATCATCCACAAAAAAAGACCCGACAAAGTATATACTCCCTTGCCACCTATTAACGGTATCTCTACCCCTCTTCCTAGTCTTTCTATTGCTTTCTCCATTTCACTCAAAAACAACAAAAACAAAATAGGTGACATAGGGCATCCTTGCCTTAATCCCACCCCATTTTTAACTTTAACTGATTCTATATCCCCTAATTGGTAAGTATAATAATTATTTTCATATAATTTCTTAATAATATTTACTAAAGCTTCATCCATTCCCAAATTGGCTAACCTTACCCATAATCTATTTCTATTTACTCTATCATATGCTTTCTCTATATCTATAAAACTCATATATAATGATCTACCTGAATTCCTACTCATCTCCATAAGTTGTGTAACTACAAACAAACTATCTCCTATACGCCTATCTGACCTAAAACCTCCTTGCATTTCCCCCACTACATTATTCTCTTCCATCCATTTTACAACTCTTCCAGCTACCATATATGAGAAAACTTTATATAAAACTGATGTTACCGCTATCGGTCTATAATTATTTAACTTTCTATGATCCTTACCCTTTCCTTTAAATAATAATCTTATTCTTGTATTACTCCAACTACCCGGAAAAACTCTCTTCTGTGCCATCTTATTAAAACATGATAATAACTTTGCTTTTGCTCTATGCCCTAAATTCATTACCATCTCTGCTGCCCATCCATCTAAACCTCTCGCCTTTCCACTTTTCAATCTCTTCCCTGCCTCATTCAGTTCATTTTTTGTGAACCTAATATTCCCATTACTACCTGCTTTCATGTTTTCTATCACTAATTCCTTCACATCTAACATCTTTTCTATATCCATTACATATCTATTTAAGATTCTCTCTACCTCTTCTCTAGAGCTACACTCTATTCCCTCATCATCTATTAATACTATCTCTCTTTCCCCTACATTTCTCCTTTTAATGTAATTCCAAAATTTTTTACTCCCATCTCTTCCACTTTTATTAATATCCTCCAACAATTTACTATTTAACTTCATCCTCTCTCTATAATTATCCATTTTAGCCAACTTCTTCTTTTCTAAGTACTTTCCCCATTTAGCATTAATATCGTTTTCACTTTCTTTATTCTTAATAGCACACTTATATTCTCTGCATGCTTCTTTCCTCTCTTTTACACTTTTACTAACTCTCATTTTTTATTACTTTTATTCCTCTGCATATTCTCAACTAAAACCCTATTTGCCACTTTTTCTATTTCACCACACCAGTCCTTATATTCATCCCCAACCAACTGCTCCATGGTTTCTTCAACTTTTATTTTATACTCTTCCAACTTATTCTTATCATTCACTCTCCATCCACATCTTTCACTATTGTTTCTACCTTTATTTCTATCCTCCATCACATTACTAACCATTTCTATTACAATAAAGTTATGATCACTATTACATACTCTCTCTTCATTATCAAACACCTTAATTTTCCGTATTTTATTCATTCCCTCTTTCTCTACCAATACATAATCTATTGTGTGAAATACATTATTCCTAGACCATGTGTATTGTCCCTCATACATATTTGATAAATTCCCAATGCTCAAATTTACTCTTTGACAAAATTCCTTCAAAAACTGACCATTCTTATTATCTACATCATCAATTTCTTCAATATGTCCATTCATATCCCCTATAACCATTATTCTCTTCCCCTTTTCTTTAAACCTCTGTATATCCTTAACTAGGCATTCATATATACTACTGTTCCACTCCATTACAGTTTGACTATCTCCAGTGGCTATATACACTACAGCCACCATCCATTCTTGTCTACCCAACCTTATTTCAAACCACAAATGCTCTTGACATTTAACAATATTTAAATATTTTTTCGATATAACACCTATACCACCACCCCTTTTTTTTCTTTTCTGTTTATACCCTGCCATACCACCTCTTCCAAAATAGGTTCTTCTTCTCTCTTAGATGAGTTTCCACTACTGCTAATACCTCAAGCTCTTCATTTTCAATTGCTTTATTTAATTCCAGCCACTTTTCTGGTCTCCTACCACCTTGCATATTCAAAAACCCAATTTTAACAATTTCTTCTTTCCTAACTACTCTTTTATAAATTCTTTTAATTCTTTCTTCTCCATTACGTTTATAACAAACTTTCTTACCATTAATCTTACAGAACCATTCCCTCTCCACATCTACACTTATATCTAAATCAACCATCTTTTGCTTATTTCTTATATCCCATCCATTCTTCTTCTTTTTGATAATATTACAATTTAAAAGCCCACCCCCCTTTAAAAGTTTCCCGAATTATATTCTTTAAATATCAGACTCCCTAAAACTTCACTTCCTTGTTTTCCTAAGTGCAATCCATCTTTACTATATAACTCCCTCCTTCCAATAAACCAATCCCATACATCCACAAACACAACATTATTTCTCTCACACAATTTTTTCACTCTCTCATTTATAGAACATGCCCTATCTAACAAATGCCTCTTATCAAATCTTGGTAATACTCCAACTACCCCTACTCTTCCTTTAATCTCCCTCAAATTCCTAATCAATTCTACATACTCATCCATTACTCTCTCTGATGGCTCTAACAAATTGTTAGTCCCTACCATAACATATACATCTCTACTACCTTGCTTTCTTACTTTATCTGTCACATCCCTAATTTTTGCTCCAGGCAAACATACTCTAACATACCTGCTTCTATTTTCCCTTGCAATTATATCCCCACATTCTCTTATTAGTGAATCTCCTATCAATACTGTCTCATAGTCTACTTTCTCTACTCCATCTGTAACCTTTTCTACCATCTTCTGGACCTCCTTATCCATTTCTTCCTTATCATTTCTACTCAATAATTCCTTTATCTCATCACACTTCGTCTCTAACAATTTTAATTTTACTTCTACATCCTTCACTTCTTCCTCTATCTTACTTATTCTCTGGCTAACCATCTCCATTGCATTACTACTTTCTCCACCCATATTTCCTGGCACTCCACTAAAACCATACTCTGTCCTATCTTCCTTAACTACATTTTGCTCCCTCTCCTCTGACTTTCTCTCTAGACTACCTACACTTAGAAACCACTTTCTTACCTCTTTAATCACATTTACACACTGACTACATAACCAGAAACCTGTTACATCCTTCCTATTCTTATTCAAACATTTCAAATGATACACCTCAGCACACACTGTACACTCTACAAGTGCTCGCCTAATTCCTTTCTGCCGATCGTATATACATTGTGCCATACAAATGCAATCCATATTCTTATTTTTCAAGTCACCTATTCTATATTTGACTTTATAATACTTCTCCTATTCTTCAAACACCCTTATATGGAAAAATAAAAAAAAAAAACTTTTTTACTTTTTCCCAAAGCTGATCAAACTATAACCACGTGTTTTCTAACGTTAGGCCTCCCAAGCGTTGCCTTTTTTCTCAAAATAAATGTCTATTTTAAAATTTAAAAAAACCTTCAGTAACAAACTTAACTAAAACAAATTAAATTTACATACAACTTTTTTATAAATACCTCTTTATAATACCTCTCCTATTCTTCAAACACCCTTATACAGAAAAATAAAAAACTTTTTTACTTTTTCCCAAATCTGATCAACTATACCCACATGTTTTCTAATGTTAGACCTCCCAAACGTTGCCTTTTTTCTCAAAATAAATGTCTATTTTAAAATTTAAAAAAACCTTCAGTAACAAACTTAACTAAAACGAATTAAACTTACATACAACTTTTTTATAAATATCCTTACGCTAACACACATTCAACAAGAACAACTTTTTTAAAAAAAAAAACTTCTATACCTAAAATGGCGAATGAAAACCTTTCAAACAGTTAAACACAAAAATTTTCAATCTTTCAAATAACTCACTCTCTCGTTTCACAATTTATACTTTCATACACAATAATTACACAATAATTAGTGTGCTGCTCTCAAAAGATCAATTTCACATGTAACTAACAACAAACTAAAAAAATTTTTAAAAATATCAAAATTTAACTTAGCTCATAAATTCTCTATACAGCAGTGCTACCTAATGCAAGCCAGAATAATCAATGTATGCAAGAAGGTTTGTGCATAAAATCTCTACCTAGGGCTTACTCATCCAATATCCCCAGATTAGTTTCTAGATTGTGTCTTTCATCAGTGCGGAGTTTTAGATTTGAAAGCACTGCATGTAGATCTCATGATCCAATTCAACCCTCTAGGCACCAGATAGTGATTTTAGCAGCTGATATGCTTAAATGTTAGAAATAATTTATTGAATTTAAATTACAAGTTGTGAATTATAATATAAACAGACTGAGAATATTTAAGAATTGAACCATATCAATAAGAAGATAATACATTACTGTGAATTGCTACCCATATATCTGACAGAAAAAAAGTATTACTTAAGATGTAAATTTTTAATTGAAACAAGGCAATATATAAACAAAAAAAGGAATATGAAAATATTTAAAAATAACCCATTTAGGAAAAATAAATATTCAAATATCTGTAATACAGTACTAAAAATAATTAATGATGATATAAAAAAAAGATGCTTTTTACAACCCACTATTGATGGTTTCGATTGCCCCATCAATTTTCTTCAGAACTTCCACTTATATTTTCATATCTTAACTCTCTTATCCAACTCTATTTCTAGTATTGTTTATCTTCTTTATGAAGTATTATAACTTTATCTTTCTTATTGTATTACCAAATCCATGTAATATTATCATTTACATTTTTTATTATTTTTACAATGCTTTTTATAATCCACTATTGATAGTTTCAATTGCCCCAGCAGTTTTCTTCAGAACTTCTACTTATCACATTATCACCATTTCTTATGCTTGTTGTTAACTATTATTCAAACAGCAAAACTCTCTATACATATTGCCACTCAGTGCAAGCCAGAGTAATCAATGAATGGATTGTGCATAAAATCCCCATCTAGTGCCTACTCATCCAATATCCCCAGACTAGTTTCTGGCTTGTGGCCTTCATCAGTGAGGAGCCTTGGATCTGAGAGCATTGCACCTAGACCTTAGGATCTAATGCAACTCCAGAAGCCATTTTTTGGTGAGTTCAGACCTATATAGGCTGATGAGCTTGAATTGAAAATATTATGGTGTTTTCAATTTAAGTCTCATAGTTTTATAGTTAAGTAGAAATAAAAGGTGGTTGCTGGAGGGTTGCATTAGAATCTAAGATCTAGATGCAGTGCTCTCAGATCTAAGGCTCCTCACTGACAAAGGCCACAAGCCAGAAACTAGTCAGGGAATATTGGATGAGTAGGCACTAGATGGGGATTTTATGCACAAGCCATTCATTGATTACTCTGGCTTGCACTAAGTCAATACATATAGAGAGTTTTGCCTGTTTGAATAACTTCTACTTATATTTTCAAATCTTAACTCTCTTATCCAACTCTATTTCCAGTATTCTTTATCTTCTTTATGAAGTATTATAACTTTATATTTCTTATTGCATTGCCAAATCCATATAATATTAATATCATTCACATTTTTTATTACTTTTACAATGCTTTTGACAACCCACTATTGATGGTTAAGATTTTAAAATATATTCGAAGTTCTGAAAAAGATTGCTGGGACAATTAAAAACATCAATAGTGTGTTGAAAAAGCCTTGTAAAAGTAATAAAGAATGTAAATGATATTAATATTATATGGATTTGGCAATGCAATAAGAAAAATAAAATTATAATAAAAAAAGATAATTGCGAAATAATAAAAAAAACAAAGTCTCAAATATAAAATGAACATTTTGGATTGGAAGAAAAGTTGTTTCAGTTTTAAAAAAAAGATGTCACTCTTGCTAAAAAGAGTGATGCTATTGTGAAGTTTCTGAAATATTTTTATAAAGCACTAAAAAACTAAATAAAAAAATGGAATAGTCTCTATTATTACAAAATCATTTTTTGAAAATTCAAATATTTTAAATGAAGAAGTAAGACATGCGATTATGTCTGTAAAGAATGAAAAAGCTCCAGAAAACATTTGAAAAATAGATAAATTCATGACAAAGCTATACTCTAAATGTTTAAATAATAAAAATGTATCTGACAATAGGGAAAATGTGATAGTGATATCATATTAATCTTTAGGAAGATGAAAAGGAAAGTATTAAAAATTACAGACTTATCTATCAATTCTGTACTAGACTTTTAATAAGAGTACTCACTACAACTCTTTCACAAAAAAAATTGAACTCAAACCAATTTAAATATCTATATTTGAAATGATCATATCATAACATGAATATTAAAAAAAAGTTATAGAAAGAACAATGAGTATGAGTGAAGATTTTGCTCCGGATTTATAAATTGCAAAAAAGTCATTTGATTTTATAAGTATTTTGATGTAATTCAAGTTTCTGAAAATTCATCGTTCCAGGATAGGGCCAAATTCTGAATAATGTTAATTATAATAGTAAATAATAATTATTGGATATTTTACAGTAATTTTGGAAAAATATTTTTTAGATTAAAACGGGAGTTTAGTGAAGAAAAATAAAATGAAATTACTTTAGCAAATGTTAGAAGAGCTAAAAGATAAAAGCAAAAAAAGTTGGGCTAAACATAAATGCTAATAAAACTAAAGTAATGAAAATAAAGAAAAAGATTTTTAATTAAAAATTAGAAAAAGTAAACTATAAATATCTTGGTTAGATTCTTAATAAAAATGAAAACATATTGGATAAAATTAATGATAGAATTAAACAGGGATGGAATGATTTTGATAAAAATAAAATTAATATTAATGTTGATTGACTTTTTCAATAATGGAAAAAAAATAATGATTCATAATAATGAATTAGAAAATGTTAACAACTATAAATATCTTGATCAGATTAATAAAGAAGAAAACATTCAATAAAATTAACCATAGATTTAAACTTGGATGGAATATTTTTGGTAAAACTAATATTATAAAAGAATATATGATATCAATCAACTCTCAAGTTAACAACAATCTTAACTTGTAGTCAAGGCAACTTTCTTTATCATCCTTTGAGTAATTGACTTTATTGTCTTAGTAAGAATAACATCTATGTGCTTAAAAATAAAGGTTTTTAATAAATGCATTTTACCAATACTGACTAACCAATCTGTGATTTGTTCATCAATAAAAGAAGTAAAATGAAAATTTCTGGGTATAAAGCAAAATATAGAAAAATTATGTAGAATGAATTTGCTCATATAATACAAAAGTTATATAAACATTTCAGACTCTTTAAAACAAATTATAGAGTGATGTAATTTGGAAATAACAAGGAGAAATTGAAATATAATGGTGAAAAAATAAAAAATCATTACTGATATTGAAAATTTAAGAAGGTGAAATGAAATTGAATTAGATATATCAGCAGGAAAAATGACCATAGATTAATTGAAATATTCATGTGTTTCACAGAAGATTGTAAAAGTCCTAAAAAACACATTTGTGGATAATATAAGAAAATTTACCGGTTGGATGTGGACAAAAATATATGGATCATAATGAACTGATAGCAATTTAAAATGATTATATATAAGTAGAAAGAAAGTGTAAAAGCAAGATAGGTTTAAAAAGCAAATTGTGGTGCTGCCTCTTAAGACTAGTCAATTGCTAGTTGGAGAAAGTTTTAACATTTTTTATTGAATTGTCTTACATTACTTCCAAAATAGTTAGTTTACTCATTTTTTATCATTGATTTGATGAATATTTAATGATTGGGGTCCAATTATTAAAAAAGACTCAAACTTACATAGACATATTTAGCTAACTGTAAAAGTTTTTAAATTCTACTGTCTTTATATAATATATACACACTAGCTGTCCCTATGACTTCACTTGCATTAGTAGAACATTGCCATTTAAAAAAAAAAAATAAAGTTTTATAAAGCAAAAATTTATAGCTTAACAAACAAACTTGCAAATTTATATATATATGACTAAAGGAAATGATAAAGGATTACTGATAACTTACAATAGAAGTCTATTTCTAAATTATTTGTTTTAGAGTTATAATATTTATCTTGGTTGTTGACATCAAGTCCTTTATTTCTTATTGAAATATTTGAATTATACTATAACATCTATTGCTGATACTTTTGTAAGTAATTCCTTTAATATATTTGTGAAGTTTAGAATGCACAGATGGTCAATCTATCAGAAGCAATTTATTTAATTTACATAATTTTAAAAAATAATAGCATTGTGCATAATAAATTAACAATGAATCTACTATATTTTAAATAATCATTCAAATATATTTTTATTGATTATATATATATGTGTGTGTGTGTGTGTATAAAAAACTTGAACACAGACTTTCAAGCTCCAATTAGCTATCTATTCTATCTCATACAACTGATACACCTAATCACATGTGAAAAAGATAAATGATCTTCAATATACATATTACATACTGAATTAGCATTTATCTGTTGGTCTAGATCATCATATCCCACACATTCATATAATCAATTCTCAGTTTATATTACAATAGCAAATCTTCAAATTTTAATGAACATGCTTCAATCTATTTCACCCTCCAACTCTTCAGACATCCATACCATTAAAAATCTGCTGATAGAATGCTCAAATCCTTTGTTGATGCCAATATTATTGTCATTCCTATATTATATATATCTATGTTTATTTCTTATGTTTATTTCTTACTTAATAACTCCACAAATATTATCTCAATGTTTTTATACACACAATTTCTTCACTGAAATAATATATTGATAAATTTTTAAATTTTCTAGAAAATATTATTTTTAGAAAATGAAAAATTCCCTAGAGATTACTGCTAGTACAAACTTTCAAATTTTGTATCTGTGATTTTACTGGTGTTAGTAATAAATTCCCATTTTTTTTTCAAACAATGAAGCACCATAAAGCAAAAATTCATACACTTTGTAATTCTCCAAAACAAAAATAAAGAAAATCATGCAAGATTCATCAAAATTGGTGCAATATTTGTTTAGTTATTAAATAGCAAACAAACAAACTTTCATATATATAATAGATAACTGATATAAACATAGTTAATAGCATAATAATTAAAGCATCTGCCTGTCATGATATGTATTTAGCATTTTATTCTGTGTCACAGTGAAACTTTTTCCAGTTTCTAGGTAAGCTTTTAATTTTTTGTTGTGTATTCATCTATTCATTTTTAATCCATATAAATACACATTGCTGTTAGGTAAATGATGTATAGATAGATATGTTAACTAAAGAATAATAAGGATATTGAGTCATAAGTAGGCTTTTAATAGTAAAGAACTTCCAAATTACTGGCATCAATTTTCCAAAGTTTTGGAATTTTATTTAAATGCTGAAAATGATTTCAAATGGTGTAGAAATTGATATCTAAAAAACAGGAAACAAAATATCATTAACAATCAAGCCATCATTTTAAAAACCTATTAAGAAGATTGAAATCATTAAAAGTGTCTGGTTCTTTAAATAAGATGCTAAAAATATATTAGTCATAAGACATATATGTGAATAGTTTTTTAAAAAGTAGTAGCAAAAGAACAATAATAAAATCATAAAATTAACTTTAAAAATGATTGTGTGAGCATCAGATTGTTATTGACTACCCCCAACATTAGTCACACATCCTATAGATAATTAAAATGAATTTATATCTGGTTACAAAAATATAATCTCAAATATTTTTACTGCATATAAATTCCAATAATTTTGATCAAAATGCAAAAACAAATTTGCTATTAATTGAAAAACTATATGATTTCTCTTCAAGGTCTTAATAAATAAATTTCATATTCAATTATTCATACATTTTTGTCATTGTATTATTACAATATGATTATTCATATGAAAATTAACATGGATAAGATGATCATGAAAATGCACTATCCATCATACTGCGTTTATTGACCAAAATTTATATTAGAATTTAACACTAAGAAAACACAGTAATCTTCATTCTAAGATATCTGATATTTCTTGAGGCAGCAGTTAAGTTTTTTTTAAGATGAAAATTAATAGGATATGGGTGGGAATTCTAGCTCTCTCTGGAAATAAATTACAGCATTCATTTTTTGAAAAATGTAATGTAGTCATTGGTAATAGAAGAATGCCATTTGGAAATGACTTTTTATAGAACTATCATATAACTAGAATTTTTTCTAAATAAAAAGGATACTATGAACTGAAAATGATTTAATATGAAATGGAACATTATTATTAAACTTTATAATATCAAATAAAAAGGGAATAGAAAATTATTTGAAAGATAAATATGTACTTTATGATATAGACACAATTATTGGAAATACATATTAAGTTGGATTTATAATAAAATAATAAATGAAAGAACAATCAAAATTTTAAAATGGTTGTAGCCTAGCTGATCTCCTATACATATCAAACATTATAAAAAAATAATAATTGTAAGTTGCCATTTTACTTAAGATTTATAGATTACAAAAAGCATTTGATTCTATATGCATTTTTTTTTCATGTATCATCGCATCGGCCTGGAAGCGAACCCACTAATCCGAGACAACTGCTATAAAGCATCTGTGCTGACCACTTGACCACCAACACTTGACTTCTATATGCATTTTGATGGCGATTAAAACCATAATGACAATAAATATAATTATGTAGTGATACTAAGAAGACTAAAAGTGATGAGGCTAGGGGGAAGACTGATTCTATTTTTCATATTATTTTTTTACAATAGTTATAAGAACTATCATATTAATAAAATGTAGGACAAAAAAGGATAATACTAAAGAGATTAAAATAATGTTTAATAGATTTTTAAGAAAGAACAAATATTAATATTAATAAATTAGTAGAAAATCACAACTATAAATATCCAACCAAATTATTAATGCAGACTGAAATGTAGATAAAATTAATCAAAGAATTGAACTTGGATTGAAAGTATTTTCTTAACCGTAACAATATTAAAAGAAATACATATCTATGTTAAAAAGAAATATTTTTAGTAAATATATTTTAGCAGTTTTTATTTATAAATATGAAACTTGTACACAATAAAAACGAAATGCTGATTAAACAGAAATTGAAATAGAAAACTAATGATAATAAGATTAATAAAACTGATTAAAGTTTTTTTTTTTCTACTTATCAACAAAAGTTATGCCATTAGAATTTTTTATTTTTAGCAGCTAAAAAAGTTTGCGAGAAATGTGGCTTTATATTTATACTTAAAATAGGGGGAGGTGAGGCAATTAGCTGTCAGCTAATGTAAAAGATCAATAATTAAGAGATAAATTGTACCTAAAAAGCTAGAATATGCTAGGTAATGACAAAAACTAAAGTAACCAAGATCTTTCAATAAATAATGAGTCTCTCCCATAAAAGTACTTTTTAAACTTGACTCGAAATTCTGGTAATAGTTACTCTATTTCATCAGCAATTTGTACAATGTTACTTTAAAAATAATTTTTTTTTTTTCCATGTGTCATAGCATCGGCCGGGACGCGAACCCACAACCGTCTGCAACCAACTACTTGCTTGCATGGCGACTGCGATACCTCTCGGCTAACAATGCAAGACTAAAAATAATGTTTACTTATTTATTTATTTATTTTTATTAAAGTAATTGGCTTGTAAAGCAGTTATATACATGTCTGTGTGTGCGTGTACATACGTATATTTCTTATGCTGTATATTCTTTATTAGTATTTTTTCATTAATGTGTATGTTGTAATATAAGTTTACAATTATTTTATTGTATATAATAAATAAACTTAGTTACTAAATTAAAGTAGACAAAAAAACTATACATGAATGAAAATACATAGTTGTGAAGCCTATTGATTAATGCTTTCTCCGCATTTTTTTTTTTTGTTGTTGTTGTTGTTGTTGTTGTTGATGGCAGAAAACTTTGACTTGCATATGGATTACTTATACCATGTTTAACTTTACGCTATATAGATGTGTGTGTGTGATGAAAATTATCCTAAATAGTCTAATTAGATACTTAATGCATCACAATTTAATAGGTACATTGTTATATATTATTACTAAAATTCATTTTTATTAAAGTTATTTTTTAGTTTTATTTAAAAATACGATCTAAAAGAAAATAAAGCAAAAGATGTGATGTTAGTAAAAATTGTTTAGTTTTCTCCTATCTTTTCTTTAAAATGTATAGCTTTTATCAATATTTTTCCTGCATTGATGTTTTTACTTCAGACATGTCTATTGTTAAGGTGCTTTTCTTTCCTGCCAGTTGTATTAAATGACAGAGAAGGCTTTGCTCTTATAAAAGTTACATGGAAAAGCCATAATCATTCTCATGGATCCCTAGGACTTCAATTCCCATTGAATACCGTCAGCAAGCTAACTTGATTTCAGAAAATGGGGCACAGGCTGCATTGGCTTTAATGTACCTGTGTTAGTTAAAAAAGCAAAGGTGAAGCAAAATGACTGCCTCTGGAGTTCCTCTTCTTAAAATAATATTATGGTCCGCGTTTTTAAAAACTAGATATCAATAAATACAACTAAAAATAAAGAAAGAATATTATAAAAATTATGTGTATGCTTTTATATATATATGTGAGAGTAAAGTAATAAAGAATTTATGGAAGTCAGATAATAAAATCTTTGAGAAAGATATAAACATAGAAACACATATATCATCTACTCAATGATCATTATAGCCACTCTACATTTTAATTTTTGTAAATTAAAAAAATAAAAGCAAAAAAAAATTAAGAAGTTAAAGATGATTTTTAAGATGGCTATGCAAAGCAATCTGCAAAATATGAATAAATCCATATATCACACCCTGATTCTTTAATGCATTTATTTGATATTTTGCGATACTATTATTTTTTAGGAAAACAGGCACAACTTTATCATATAAACGCAATCTCAATTAATTACTAATCAAAGGTGAAGTAAAAACTATTATTTTATTTCATATATATATTTAGTAAGTGTATTGCAACTTATTGATTTCTTATATTTAAACTTGTATAACAACAGATTCTATAATATCTTATCATGTTAGTTGAAATACATATCAAAGTTTTTTATGATCTTGCCGTCATAATTTTAAACTTTTATGTAACATAGTTCCATAAAATTTTCCAACCTCTTTAATTGCATTGATAGGCAGTTTATGTTTCACTTCTACAACTTTGGAATAGTAAAAGGTTTATATACAACAAATTTAAACACCGGTAAAATAGTTGTATCAAAATGATTAATTATCATATCTTTAAAAATTTGCCCCTCACCTCAACCTTCAAGTTTGTCTTTTTACTTAATGGCTACTAAAGTATTTAAATTTATTTATATTTCAAACTAATGATTATTCTCAGTAACATTTTCTGAAGCTTTTCTTCCACAACTGACTGATAAAATACTCTAGAAGTTTTGCGTATTAATTACTAAATAAAAGATTTTATAAGTAACATTCAAAAAATTATATATATATTCAATAATTTATTGTTTGAATAAGAAAAAATAATGCAATTATCAGCATACTATGAATATCTTGATTCCTGCTTTATAAAACTATCTATAAATTGTTCCAAAAATTATTGTTGTAAAAATAAAACAGTCAGAAATCGTATACATTTCTAATTAACACTCGTTTTTATTTCAAATATTTTAGATTTTTAATCACCATTAATAACATTCCCTTTTATACCATCATGCAGCTTGTTTATAATATAAATAAAGCATCTATATAATATGAATAGAATATTATTTCAAAATAAACTTTTGCTATGATTCAGTCTAATGTCATGAGTCATCATCATCATCATTTTCAATCAGCATTAATCCACTGTAGGATAAAGATTTCTCCAAATTCCACCCATCTTCTCTAATATCTAGTCTCGGTTTTCCACATCACCCCAGCACACTTCCTTATTTCATTCATCCATCTCATATATGTGCTTATTCTAGGTCTTTTACAATCTCTTGGAATCCACTTTAAGATTTTAACTGTCCATCTATTATCATCTTTTCTAGCAATATGTCCAGCTCAATTCCACTTCAGTCTCATTATTCTTTCAATGATATCAATCACACTTGTTTGTTCTTTCACCAATGTATTTTGCTTTTGATCTCTTGTTACTCCTAACATGCATCTTTCCAAACTTTATTGAGTGGTCTGAAGTCTCTGTATTGTTTTTTTAAGGGTCCAAGTCTCAGATCTATAAGTAAGAACTGGTAAAACACATTTATTAAAAACCTTTTTCAAATGCATAGTAATATTTCCTTTTAATATTATATTATTTCTACCAAAAGCATTTTAATCAAGTTTAATTCTATGATTAATTTTATCCACTCTGTTTCCATCTGTAGGAATAATCTGACCAATGTATTTATAGTTGTTAACTTCTAACTCATTATTATCAGTCTTTATTTCCTTCTTTTCAGAAAATCCATGTCATCTCAAGTTTGTTCATGAACTTTTCTAGCAGTTGTTCAGAAGCAAAAATCATCTCTATTATATATTCAATTTTGTAAAATCTTATTACATCTGTGATAATAATTCATTTATAAATGAAAGTGATCCATTCAATAAAATATTAAAAATACTTTCAATATATTCATTAACAATGTTATTTCATGACAATTATTGCATTTTACTTTTTTTTAACTTTTATAAATGTAAACAATAGAAATATGTCAGTCGTTGGTGACCTAGTGGTTAGCATAGCTGCCTTCCAAGCAGCTGGCCTGAGTTCACTTCCCGGTCAACGCATTTGACATATGAAAAAAAAAAACAGTAGAAATATTCTTAATATTAGATGCCATAAGTTTGTGGATGTATACATTCCTAAAAATACATATAGTTCTGAAGATAACATATTAATATATCATTAAAACATTTCCAATAATCTTATCAGGACAGATGTCTTTTTATTTTTGAGATTACAAAAGATTGTTTTCAGAAACATTATCTAAAACTACAATTGCCAATTTAATATGAATTTTTTGCAAATTGATTTTTAAGTTTTAAATCGTTTATAAAATGAAACTATGGAGAGCATGAATAAATTCAAATTTCTTTACAAAAAATTTTCTGCCTAATTATTAAGTATCCATTGGAATTAATCATATGTTGAGCAATCCTTTAGTAGAAACCATTTAAATTTACATAGCTAATAAAAGTATTTCCACTACTTTTATGTTCTATTTCATTATTTCAACCTAAATTTACATTAAAAAGGTTTCAAAAAGAAATTTTTTTAGTCTTTTAATAGTATTCAAGCAATAATATCTATTCAACAAGAAATATACTTTTGCTTTCATAGAATAAGCGCTGATAAATTGAAAGCAGGTGTTACTTTTTAAAAAGTTTTTAATATTGATAGTTTTTCATTGACATATCTAAAAATTTTCATGAATAAATAAACAAATAAATGTTACCATGTACAATCTTATAGCAAACTTTTTTTGGAAATTAGGTTCAAGTAGTAACAACAATCTTTTACCAGCTCTTTAAGAATAAGCACTTTTTTATATTTATACATAGAAAAAAGTTGCATTTGTATTTATTTTACATATGATTATCTATTGCTTTTCTGCTATTATAATTAATGATATTACAATTTTTTAATCAATTCAATGATCAATACACCAGATGTAGTCATTCAGCCAGATTATATAAGGCAAGTCATTTTAACTACTTTATGTGAAAGGTGTGACAATTTTTAAAATATTTTTGTCCAGAGATAAAACAATTTCCAAGTAAAACTCCTGCTGAAAATACATTTTAAAATTAATGCAAATAATAACTAGTTACTCTAATTCTGCAAAATATTTTTCTAATTATTATTGTCATAATGTTAATTATTTCAATAAAAATATATATTTCAATTTGGAAAAAGTATATAGAGTAAGAGATGGAACATCTTTTAAATAGTTTATAGCAGGATAATTCTCTACAAAGACATAATGAAAGAAATAGCAGTATTTATTGTGTTAGTTAAATACTGAAAGATAAAAGTCTATAAGTTTTTTTTCTTGTTTTATCTTCTATCTAAAAATAATTAGAGACACTTTTACTGGTCAGTAATTGGATGTTTAGCTAGTTTGAAAGATGCTAGATTTTTTCATTTAATTCAAATTTTAGGTCAGAGATGTAGCAATTAAATATTTCAACAATTTCATCATATTCACACTGATAATAAGATTTCGTCTGGAATTATTTTCACCTTACAAGTAAAATTATGAAGTATATGTATGGAAATATTATGTAATCAGGTTAAGAATATTGAGAACTTATTAAAAAAGAATATTTTTGTTATTATATAGGGTAAGCACTCTTAATCTAAAATCTTTGTTTTCATGGCTCTTTCAGATTTATGAGTTGTTGTTGTTGTTTTTTTAATTGTGGGAATAAACCTCACTGAAAACTCAAACTCCAGTAAGATAAAAAAAAACACGAAATTCTTTGCAATTATAGCTTCTTTTGCAAATGTGTGTATAAGCCAATTTATTTATTATAAAAAATTAAAGATCACCTCAGAAATCATTAAAGATAAAAAAAACAATTTGGCTCTTACTAATAATTATATTTACTTTCCTTGTACTATATTTGTCAATCCAATATACCGTTTTAACAAACAATATTAATGTAAAAACCTGCCATCTAAATAGAAGAATATTATTATTAAAAAATTATGTTATTTTTAATATCTAATAATAATAGTCCTACCATTAGAATTTAATTTTGATTTTATTTACTATTTGTATATTATCAAAAACTTATTTAATTAAAAGATTAATCATATTCTGTAGCTACAATGAATATTTTATTGACAGTTTTTAATATATTAAATTTAAAACCTTATAAAAGCACTTCCACAACTGATGCTACCACAAAGATGTAATTTCTAACTAACAACAGACTAACACATCATATAGGAATAAATTTTCGTCAAAAGATATAAAATGTTTTGCTGTAGAATGATGTTAGATTCAACTTACAGCTATAATTCAGAAAGTAAAATAATTAAAAAAATTTTATCAGCAATAAACAATATGGTAGCTAATAAAATAGAATCCTGCAGCTCATTTTAAATATGAAATGATTATTTACATGAATTATATTTTTTGCAGCAATACACTTACTTGTTTTAAAAGTAAAACTTTTATTCAATTATTTGACATAATAAACTGATAAATGTAAACTATACTATCAAGAATTTTGCTAATCACCGTAAACATCTCGATCTCCACAAATTCTTTTAATGTATTTCAAATTTTGTAAATATTGTAAAACAGTTTAAAATAAAGTTTTACACAATCAAAACAGATTTATAGTGTTAGTGATTATTCATTTTGAAACATTATTCACTTTAAGAAATAATCCAAGAAATAAAAAATTTAGAAATCACATCATATTGACTTAGAAGACTTGAAGTACCAATTACCCCAATAAGCAAAAAATTCAGATTCTCTGATTGAAACAGGCAAAACTGTCTATACATAATGCCACTCAGTGCAAGCCAGAGTAATCAAGAGATGCCAGAAGGCTTGTGCATAAAATCTCCATCTAATGCCTACTCATCCAATATCCCCAGACTAATTTCTGGCTTGTGGCCTTTGTCAGTGAGAAACCTTGGATATGAGAGCACTGCACCTAAATCTTTTAATAACAGTTAGGAGCAAGCATAAGAAATAATGATCGTGTGATATTTATTCTCTGATTGAGAGAGTAAAAACAATTTTGAGGTTTGAGTAATACTAATAAGATAAGTGTCTGCATTTATGAATGTTAACAAATAAGAATGTGCAGAAGTTAGCTAAAAAAAGGTAGATATAATCATGGGGTCAGCACTTGAAATATCAAAACCCATTCATCCATATCAAAAATCATACTACAGTCAGTGCATCAATACTTAACTAATATAAATCAGCTTGGTCCCTTTACTTTCTAATTAAAAATAACTAAATACTCGTTTATTGTTAACATTGTTATTGGATTGCTATTTAGATAGTTTATAAGCTATACATCTGAAATAAAACTTCTAAGCCTGATTGGTTTAAAAACTTTCTAAGTTCATTGATTTAAACAGAAAGTGGCTAACCAATATCAAGAACCAGTCAGATCATATTCATTTAGTGAGTTTTGGAAAATTCACTGTCACAGTTAAATATTTAGGCAATTAATATTATGGAAAGTAGAGAAAAGAATCAACATTAGAACAAAATGCTAAATTTGTAATTACTAGAAGGTAATACAGCAAGAAATTATTTTTTTAAACTGAATCATGCCATATCATTAAAATATATAATTTTTATTTTTAAAAAACATTCAATATTATATTTATTATACACTGTTTTTTTTTAAAAGTGTGAGGTGGCAAGTACCTACATAGCCAAAAGAAAGTAGGTGCATAAATAATAAAATTAAGTAATTACATCCATTAAGTATAAAATGATCAAAACGGGTAAAGATTAGAAATATTGCAACAAATTCCATAAATACCATATTTTAGCTAAGATATTTCTCAATACATAAAAGCATATAAATAAGTTTTAACCAGGTTTGATTATTTTGCTTTAGAATTTTGGTCAATTAAAAAGGTGGAACATTTTCCACATTGTTCTTGAAATACCAAAGGAAAGCAGAAGCATTGAACATATTAATGATGATTAATAATTGCATTATAGGATTTTGAGATGTTTGTGAAATGTCAATGGCTTACATTGTATGCAGTGTCTATATATAAATTAAGTGGATAAATCTGGAAATTTTTTGTATATAAAACATGTAAGATCAAAATTTATATTATAAGTGAGGAATTTTTTGGGAGGAGCAATAATTTAAAGCAGACAGAACAAAAACTTTATTGAGATTTGTGGTACATAAAGATTTTGAAATCTGGTTCAAATTTTAGAAATACATAGTTATGTCCAGAAGTTCCACTATGGTTGAATAGCTTTTTTAAAAACTATAAAATATATTTACCAGTACTGATCTATTACATGAACATGTTTTAAAATAAAATCTGTAAAAAAAGTTTTCTCAGTCTATCATATGCATTTATTATATTTAGAAGAAATTAAGTTCAAGTGATTTTTTAAATATAGCTATGTATGACTTGTCTCTAATAAAGAAACAACATTAAATTAAGATACATTAACCTTCAAATTTTTACAACAAAATATTGTGTTGCAATTAATTAGAATACTTCAAATATATGGCTGCCTAGTATAATGATAATTAGAGAGATTGAAGTCTGCAATTGAAAAGCAAAATATCTAGGAATCAGCAATTTAAACTTTCACAAGAATGTATGACAGCTTTGTTTAAAATGGCTTGATTCTATTATTAAATTTGTTGGATGATAATTGACTTAAATGGTAATAATTTGATTTTAGAGAGATTAAATAAAATATCTATAGTGCTAAAATCATAATCTTATCTTAGATAAAAACTAAGATATCCTCTAAAACCACTTTTAATTTTAAAAAATCAAAATTTGAAAAAAACAACAACAATAAGATAGAAATAAAAATGTCATATTTATATAGAATAATTAGAGGGAATTTGAACCAAGACTTTCAAGTTCTCTTCTGTCATCCAATTCATCTTATACAATCGATACACATGACAAAATACATGCAAAAAAATAAATGATCTCCAATATACAGTACATATTTCATGCTGAACCAGCACTCATCGGTTGGTCCAGAGCATCATCTCACAAACACACACACATATATATATATAATCAGTGCTCAATTTATATTAAGATAGCCAAACTTCAAAATTTAATGGATAGACTTCAATCTTATTTACTCTCCAATTTTTAAACCATACATATCACTGAAAATCTGATGATGGCATCTTCAAGGCCCTTGTTTGCCAAATATCAGTGATATGTATGGGTTAATAGTTGGAAAGTGGAGAATAATGAAGCTTGCCCATTAAAGTTTGAAGATTTGCTATCTTAATATAAACTGAGCACTGATATACATGTGGGAGATGATGATCTGGATCAACTGATGAGCTGAAATACATATATTGGAGAACATTTTCCTTTTTGCATGTATGTGGCCATGTGTATTAGCTGTATAAAATGAAGTGCATGACTGAAGAGAGCTTTAAAATCTGGATTCAAATCCCTTCTAATTATATATAGAGTAAAGTGTAAATACTATGCCTAGATTTAAATATATAAAGAATAAAAATGACAAGTCTACAACTTTTATTATTGATATTACTAAGAATAAATTTTTTCATTATCCTATAATAGCTCTTTTGTAAGAGTTTTTTTGTTGTTGTAATAAAAGTTCATCTTTTACTTTAAAGTCAAGTTCTTATATGGATTTAAACCCAAAAAGTTATTTTTATAGGTATGAGAATGTGAAAGAATAACATCTTTTTTGACATTCTCCAAATAATATTTAACCTCTAAAAGAATATGTTGGATTACATATTTTCATGGATTATTATTATAATAAAAAATAGAAATGAGGAGATTACATTCATGTAAACAGATATAACTTTTATTGTTGGTGTTGCTAAGAAACTGTCAATTACTACAAAATAACAAACCCTGAGACCAAACAAGTTTTCTCATTAACTTATAATAGCTCTTTTAATTTACAATATATATAGATCATTCTTATTTGTAATGCTATGGAAAATTCAGTGAAAAAAAAAGAATACAAATCTATCAATGCTTTTGTCTTAGGATTTCAAATATAGTGAAAAATTCTTGTAAGAAAATGGCAACATCATTACTATCTTAATATCAGTATTTGGATAAAATCAATATTTAAATTATTTGCATCAATTGGCAATACAATATTAAATTGTATTGAGTTTGTGAAAATTTAATATATAATTAAAGGTTTGTGGAATAGTATTAAAATTATTAATGCTAAAAAGGGGTGCACAACACCAATACATTAAACATTATCACTAGCAGTTCCCAAACAATATAAAATACTTCATAATAAAATAATCAAATCATTTTATTATACAGGAGTTCATAAAAGTTAGAGTACTAAAAATGATAGTTAAATCAGAATCTTTAAACTTTGAACTCAAAATCTGTTACTCCACTATTGCACCAAATCAATACTTTTTTTATTTTCTTACCTTGTATTTTATATTTTATTTATGCATTGGTAAAAATTATAAAGCAATCAATTAAACCCATTTTATTTTTATTACTATAACAATTCTTATTTTATTTTTTATATGATCAATCTAACAATTTTGACTGACCAGTAATCTTCTTTAGAGCTAAAATATATATAAGTGTACATGAATACCTAAAAAATGTACATATATATATATTAATGCACACTTATGTATATATATATATATATTAGCTCTAAAGAGATTAGTCAAAACTGGTAGATTGATTATATAACAAATAAAATAAACTTGATATTATGATAAAAAAGGGGATTTATTTAATTCATTTTCTTATTTCATAATTATTTTTAAAATACAATTTATGACAAAATTAATAAGAATATCAAAAACAGAAAAAAATGGATATTTTCTACATTCCAACCAAATAATAAATAATCTGATAAATAAAATAGTGATAAATAAATAATAAATAATTTATTACTATTCAAGAATGTTACAATTGAACTGAACTTTTATTAATAATTTTAAATATTCAACAATCACAGTTGCTATAAAAAATAGCATATATATATATGCCTGATAATGATTTCTAAAGTTATAAGACAAAATCTTTAATATTTTTTTAAAATATAGATGTGTTAAATATGTTATTAAAGACAAATTTGGATAAATAAACAATAGAATACAAATTGTGATTATGTAATATTTTTTATTTAACTCAGGCATTCGACTCAATCAATATCAGCACACTGCTGAATATTTTGGAGGGCCTTGATGTTGCCTCCCAGATAATTCAGATACTGTATAATTTACTAGATAATAGGGAAATTCACATATCACTCAATGGAGTATATACAAACAGTTTTACTCCCAATACTTTTATCCCACAAGGATCTCCACTCAGTGCCCTACTGTTTGCCTGCTACATCAATCCACTTCTTAAAGACATTGAAGATAACCTGCCTGGAGTATATATACCCAGACTCAAAAGAACGATCAAGACAGTCGCTTACATGGATGATGTCTTGGTCATTCTTCCAAAACCCCCTATATGAAATATTGGACAAATATACCAATCTATCAGACCTAAAAATAAATACAGAAAAATCCATAGCTTGGACTATCCTAACTGGAAAAAAATCAAATCACGCTTCCAAGCTGAACCACAGAAATTTCTGGGATTTAATATTTCAAAATCACAATCAGAAATGTCTAAAGAACTTCAGGCAAAAATCCTCCAGTCCACAGACCAGATCACTAAGACCCTCTCAAAAGTATATCTTTCACTCTATGGTAAGGTTTCACTGCTAAATATAAAGATTTAGAGCAAAATTGCATACTACCTATGATGAATGCAAATAAAACATTCATCAAGAAAATTGAGCAATATTGCTCAAGATTACTATGGAAAGGACAAAGTGTTTCCATCAGCATGAGAAACATGCAGGAAAACAAAAGATTAAATGGAATGTCACTACATTCCATCACTGCAATTAACTATCAGAAATCACACACTCTGATATATAATCTAGTCCAAAAGTATGGCCATGACCAGATTACTGAATCCATAATTCCTACCAACACCCCGCCCCCAAATTAAACTGGCTTGACCACCTAATTCTGTCAACAATGCAACAAAAGATAAATGCCCATAACAACTATCAAACAAGCTATGGGATGCCCATCGCATCCTAAAACAAAATATTCAAATCTCTACTACACGATTAGGAATAACTAATCACAAGCTGATTACCCTGTTCAAGTATTGGGCTCTAGAACCAAAATACTTAGATTACTTATTTAAAATTAATCTGGATGCCATGCCGGTCAACTGGTTCCTCAGATATAAAAGATCTATCACCAAAGTCTAATCAATTTGCCACAGCTGTGGCAGGGATGAAGAAACATTTGACCACATAATTAAAACATGCATGGGTCTAGGTAATATTAAAACAATAATATTTAACAATTCAAAGATAGACTACTACAAAAATACTTAATATAAAAGAATGCATTTGTGGAAGAGATATTCTTACAATCAGGCTGGCAATTTTCATCACCTATACCATTTGGATTGTAAGGTGCAAGGCACAATACCAACATCCCAAGCCAAATAAAAACTCATTATTTATTCAGAGCATAGAGAAAATTAAACAAAGAGACAAAACTCTTGCAACAACATTCATTTTTCAAGAGACATGGAAGCTATATCAGACTCTCCAATAAAGTTAACAAAGAACTTAACCACTAAATACTTAACCCTGTTTGAACTCAATAATGTTAGTTCCATTACTCATCTAATATTGTAATTTTTCATTATCCATATTTGTAATGTATCACCCATATTTATACTCATTTCATACATAGTGTAACACAGGTATTAATTAGCTTAACAAATGTCTTGAGAAACTATGATTCATTTTTACATAGTCGTAAAGTCTGTATTTAAAATAAATTGAAAAAAAATAATTAAAAAGGATTTCTCAAGTAGTTTATTATATATGTTGAGCTGTTTAAATGATAATCAGTAATGCTCTATGACATTTTCTCTTATTTTAGCACCCTGCTAAGGATAGTTAAACACTCATTTACTAATAAATATTATATAGATGGCTATGTTATTTGTTTGAAGCAAATTCTGATCTTAGAACTTTTTAGACATTTGAAGCATTTTAGCACCAAATCAAATTTTGAGCTTTACTTATAAAGATTAAAATATTTACTATAAATAGTAATTTAATAAATTTTAATAGTTGCATTTAAAATTATATCATAATATAATAAAACTTTTGCAATAAGAGTTGCATTTATAAATATATAGATAAACAGATTGATAGTTTGATAGCAGTTAAGTAGATAGATAAATGGGTAAATATATAGATAGACAGACAGAAAATAGATTGATAAATAGATTGATTGATTGATAGGTAAGTAGATAGATAGATAGACATAGATATTAATAGAAATTATATATATGTATATTAATAAATAGATGGATAAATAAGAAGATAGATAAGTAGGCATAGATAGATAAGCAAGAAGTAGGTAGATTGTTAGATATATAGATAGCTAGATCAATGGATAAATAGATTTATAACTGTACAGAGAGAAAATAAATTAATACAAAGATAAACATATAGATAGATCAATGTATGGATGAATAAATGAGTAAATAGACAGACTGATAAATGTGACATTCAAACATCAAAATGGCAACTTCAGATAAGTCATTCCATTCAATTGAGCAAACAGATTTTTATTTCTTAGCTTGGAATTAAGCCTGGAATTGTTGAATATCACTGTAATCTACCAGACTCAGATTGTAGGATCAAATCTCTGATCAATTAGTATGTGTGTATATATATATAAATTGAATATACCGTTATTGAAGTACTATATCTACCACTAATGTATTCAAATATAACATAATCTTTTGGAAAGAAACATTATTCTAAATAATCTAGGCATTTTTGTATTTTTAATCTACCACTCTTATTGTAATGCCAAACGGTGCAGTATAGCACACTTAAATTCGCATCTGCACTATTTTAATATTTACTTTGATAAATAAAAGAATAATAATGAAAATATAAATTTATTATTGAATAACTAGGGTGAATATTACATGTAATAAGCGTATTTATATTTTAAAAAATAGGAACTTTTTTTTGTGTTGGTCGACTGTTACAATTTAATGTAATTTAGTATGAGGGCACACTAATATAAATATTTAAAATAGAAACTGAGTTTAACAAATTAAGATTAATCAACTAATTCCTATCATTTAAAAATTATTAATTTTTAAAAAATATTAATTTAATAATAATAAAACATGAAATAGATTTGCAGCAATAAAAAAATTGTTGCGAATTTTTTTATATATATTTCAAAGTTAGTCATTTAATAAACAAAAATTTTTAATTTTATATTTTGTTTTTATCTTTAAAAGAATAGTTTTTTGATTTAAATGTTTTCTTTGCTTTGAGAAGCAATGTTTGTATTCAAGAATAATAATAATTATTTATTTGTAACTCGATATTACATCTTAATTATTTACTACAGAAATAATCTATGCAGCATTATATAATTTTATTTATAAAATGTCACGCGTTGATGGCCTAGTGGTTAGCATAGCTGCATTCCAAGCAGCTGGCCCAGGTTCGTTTCCTGATCAACATATTTAACATATGAAAAAAAAAAGAAAAAAAATCATATAATATATATAAAAAGAAATATATATTCCGTGATATATTTGACATTATCAATAAAATTGCTTTAAAAATATTAAGAGAGTCACTAAATAAAATATTAAACTGCATTATTGTTTTTTATTAGAATATAATTTTGTTACAATTTTAATTTAAAATAATAATGCGTTATTTATGAAGGGCGCTGCTCAAAAATAAATTAAATATTTACACTACTATTTTAAAGTTAATCTATATCAATTTTAAAAATTTGAGACAAATAACTTCAAAAGTGCTTCTTATTGAATTTTATAATTAAATAAAAATAAATAATATGTGAACTGTAGGTCAGAAAATAAATAATAATAATAATAATTAGCACTTCAAACTTTAAAAAAAATTTAGAAAACAAAGCAAAAATAGTAATATATAAACAGGAGAAGTATTAAGATAAAGCAAATAAAAATGTGTTCTATATGATAGTTCAATGGTGTTCATACAATAAAGAATAATTTATTTATTTTGAGTTTTACAGTGCAATTAAACAAAGTTGCCATTAAAGGGAATATTTTTATATATAAGCCACACTTAGAATATATTCTACAACTAATTCTATCAACATTTCAATGTCTGTCTAACTAAAGCACCTCTCATTGTTATTCTTCTAGTTTAGCTTTATAAGTTTATCTAATAATTATTCTTTTGTGTATTTTTATATTATATACCTCTCATAACTTCTCTCTGAAATTTTAAATAATTTATATACTTTTAAACATGAATCTAATTCAAATTTTTCCCATTCACTCTTTATATATATTGAATTAAATACTTCCATGAATTGTTATTTTAATAAAGAATAGAAATGCTGAGACAATATCCGTGTAAATAGATATAATTTTTAATCTTTGACGTTATCAAGAAATGATCAATTACTACTAATTGATAATTATTGAGGCTAAACCAGTTTTCTAATTAAATATAATAGCACTTTTATTGGAGCTTTTGTTGAAGTATATATACACAAAAAAACTCTGGAATAAGCTTTATATAAAAATAAATAATAGCTATAACTAGTTTACAGGTTATATGCCAACATTTAACAGTTAAATGCTACTCAGAAGGATGTCCATGCTATAAGAAGCTAGTTTTAAATACTGCTCAGGATAGTATGGTAATCTGGCTATAGCTATAATTTATTTTTATATATTGATGTTTTAAATATTGTAGAGTTTATTCCAGAGTTTTTTGTTTATTATATTTATTTTATCTGATTTTATATATATCACTTATATTTTGCTTTTCTCAATATTTAATTATTTCTTATCTTTTCAATTTTCTTTGTATTACAAAAGCATTAAATCACTTTTTTAAAGTTATATTTAATGTCTATTCTAATTTTTTGTTTATATATTACTCATGGATTAATAAGGTTTAAATAAGTTTTTATATTTTTTTAGACACACAATCTACCAAATATTATTTAATTCATCTTATAAGCAATAAGTAATATTTACAGTTTATGAGTATAGAAGATAAATCACCTCATAATAATTATTCTATCTCTCACTGCAGAGCTAAGAGTGAGTAATTAATAATATAAAAAGATTTTTACTCATAAGAAAAGGTGTTATCTTTATAATTAAAATAATAGAAAATTTAAATACAAAAAAAAAATGGTTTTTGAAATAAGCTGGTTATATGTTATAAATGGATAAATGAGGGGATGTGTCAGCAGGTTCTTTCCATAAACACTTTATCAATCAAATTATTAAAAAAAAAAAAAATAGTAATTTTGTGATTGATCTATAAATTTTTTTATCCTTTTGAATAATTATAGTTATGAGTATGACTACCAGTTAATTGAAAGCATGCTCAACATACTATGTTGAACATTTTTGTTTTAAAGTATTAAATAAGATATATATATATTGAATTATATTTTTATCAAGAAAAGTTTATAACTATTGGAATTAAATAGTATTTTATACACGAGGCAACAGGAGATTGAAATTGATAAATAAATATAAGCCTCTTTTTATATTAGTTCAAATTGTATAAACTTGCTTATTAATAATATGTAGAATTAATACAGAGCACTATGATAGTTAAATAAATATCTGGAATTCCGAATAGAACTTGTTGTTGAGCAAGATTATTATAAATATTAATATGTTTTCAAAACTAATTATATTCATTGTGTTTTAATGTTCATAAATTTCTTTAATATGCAGTCAATAATAGATTCCAAATTGCAAAATATGAAAATATCCAGGATTTGAGTTAATTAACAAAGTAATAACTATTTCTTGTAATATTTAGTTCAAGGGAATTATTTATTCTTTTTATTTATTGAATATTCATTCACAGATTCTTTAATACTCCATTAAGCATCACATGATCACCATCTCTTATACTAGCACATAATTGTTTATAAACAAGGCAAAACTCTCCATACAGTAGTGCCACCCTGTGCCAACCAGAGTAATCAATGGATGCCAGAAAGCTTGTGCATAAAATCCCTATCTAATGGCTACTCATCCAATATTCCGAGACTAGTTTCTGGCTTGTGGCCTTCGTTAGTGAGGAACTTTGGATCTGAGAGCACTGCACCTAGACCTAAGGTCACAAGCCAGAAACTAGTCTGGGAATATTGGATGAGTAGGCATTAGATAGGGATTTTATGCACAAGCTTTCTGGATCCATTGATTACTCTGGTTGGCACAGGGTGGCACTACTGTATGGAGAGTCTTGCCTTGTTCTTTAATACTTCTATATTAAATATTGAGTGTTTTTTCCTATTGTATTTATGTCTGTTTTACATCTAATATTTCAAGCCTTTCTTCAATATTGTACTTCTCTTACATTTAATATCACACCTTACCTTTCTACCTGGGAATAGCTCAGAAACTATACAAATTCCACACATTTAATCTCCAAGTAGTACCATATTAGCTTTACTTGTATACAAAAAAATCAGTAATTAATTTGTCATCTCATTAACAAATATTTAGGTTTATAGGAGGTAAAAATACATTCAAAACCATCTTAACAAGTTAATATAAACTAATAATAACATAAAATTAGATACACTAATTAAATATTTAAAATGGTCAAAACAAATAAAATTGTGTAACATTCTTAAATAGTCTTTCAACATGAAAATCAATTATAAAACAAAGAATGTCTTTTAATAATAATTGGTTTTACATGAAATTTTCATATATATATATACTAAAAGATGTATGAAGTCAAAAAATTATTTTCATAAATAAATAGATCTATTGTTAGATTTTCTCTTTTCTAAATTATATTATAGCAATATATTACACATTCTTTTTTTAATATTTTCACAGCAACTCTTTAATGTTAAGTATTTTTAATTTATACATTTTAGTACTAGGAATTATATTAAAACTTATCTTTCCTTTATAATATAGTGTTTTTATCAATTGTTTTAGAACACATACAATATTAATACTAAAACTAAAAAAAAAAACCCTATAATTTTTTCCAATAGGGGGTTTTTTTTTTTTATATAAAATTAAAGTTATAAAAATTTTTTTTTTTGTATTACTATAGGCTACAGAAAAAAAGAATGTGTTTCTATAAAAAAAATTGTTTAATAAAATTGACCTGTAGAGGTCCCCACCTTTATATTTTCAAGCACACATGCTTAAAGGTTTATTGCCTTAGTAAATATTACTTATGTAATCAATGTGCATTAAATAAATTTATAATTACAACTTTAAATTATAGTAATAGATTTCTAACTATAAGATCTTTCCATTGACTCATAAATTGAAAGATTTCACGAGTACTAATGGGTAATAGGAATTGTGGACTTAATCAGTGAAGTATTGAATAGCTTCACGCTCTCAGTTCTAACCATTTCAGCATCACCTATTTATATAGAAAGTAGGTTGAAGTAAAGAAGGGTTTCCCTCTTTTCTTCCAAAGAGTAAGCTTGTGGTTAAAACCAGTAGAGGTCCCCACCTTCGTATTTTCAAGGGCACATGCTTAAAGGTTTATTGCCTTAGTAAATATTACTTGTAATCAATAATCATTGAGCATTAATTAAATTTATAATTAATAAAATTGAGCAAATATGATGTAATTCTGAGAAATTTTTATCTCCAATTTTCTTACTCTCATTTCTAATAAAACAAAAAAAATTTAATTTGTATACATGATATAAACAATTAATAACCAACTTTTATTTCATTAATTTTTTTTTTTAATAGAAAATAATTAAATTAAGGTTTTTTTAGACATATCTCTCCGTGGTGAATTTTTAAAATTGAAAACTAATTAAGGTTTTTTTTTTCCAAAAATAATATAGTAAAGATATTAATTACAATAAAACACTCAAGATCAAGACAGAATGACAAGTTTTATTAGTATTATTTTAAAAAAAAACATAAACCTTAGATATTTTATTATATATATTTTGTAATGTAAAAATAATATTATTAAACATACTCTTTCCAAACACCTGTTATTTACCTTTTAGATAATCTACTATTATTTCAGTTCAAGAACTTTGAGTACAAATTAATTTTTAAATTAACAACTAACTATAGGCTTTGCATAAAAATTGTAATTTCATCTCCTGTGATATACTGATATAAATTGGTCTATGATGTCATCAAAAACAGCTTTTTTTATGCATTCACTAATCAAGATTATAATGATATCTTGATCCATGCAGCATCCCAAATATAAACTTATTGATTTTTAATTTGTTGTATGATCTCTCATAGATGTCTGTGGAAATATATAGTGTTTTGGGCTAGACTGAATAGCTATTGCAAAGACCAGAAAATATGATATCATATTTGAAACAATAAATTTAAAAAACTTGTGTGGATCGTTAAATAGATGCATTATAAATCTTTTCATTTCTTCCTTAACAATTAATCTGAAAATTTTCAAAGTTCTTATCACCAGTCATAACTTTCATTTCTGATGTTTCTATTCTAGTACGACTTCTATATTATATACTTGATAGAGGCCAAGATTTTGTTGAGATCAACAGTTTTTTTAATTATCAAAATATAATAATTTCATATCCATGGCAGCAGTATCACTAAGATTCTAAAGTTTCTTTTGAATATAGTCACTGTTCTGATATACTTGTAAAGTAAGAAAATTATAACTTAACTTATGGTTGTGAAGCTGCTGATTTGCATCATTTCTTGTTTGATTTCTCATTTTCATGGCTATCATATTCTGGATACCTTTAAAGTATCTCATTTATATATTTTTTGATAAATTCTATCATCTTTATTCAAGGTATTTACCCATTTTCAGACTCTAATTTGGCAATCATAGGCATGACATTTTTGTTTTTTTTATTCCAATACTGTATGAAATGTGGAGATCTTTAATGGCTCTAGACAACATCACCATTATTGTATCCTGCTTGACTTAAGTTCATTTACATTATTAAGTTTTTTTTCTTATTTTTATTTTAATGAATACCATTTTATGTATTACTAACACAAAAATGTTATCTTTGTGACTGACAATATTATGGTATTTATTTATTTATTTATTTTAAGTTCTTTCGAGTTATCTTCAGCCTCTCTCTGCATTATTCTAGCTTATAGAAATAAAACCAAGAAAGAATTTTTTTAATGCAGATCTTTTTAAAAAAAAATTACATTTTCATGTGTCTCACTAATTCTTATGTTGGCTCGTAGTGATGACTAAGAGTTAAATTAAATGCTACTAAATAAACTCTGGTAAATAATGAATAATATAATAAATTTGTTTTCTATCCCTAATGAAATAAAATACATATACCCAATATAATTTTCCATATTCTTTGTAAGACAAATTAAAAAAAAACCCAGTAGTTTCAATAAATCAAGGAAATGTACAACATTGATCTTTTATCTAGATGAGTGATTCTCTGTTTTCTTGTAAAGAGTAAGCACTGCAAAAAAAAAATTATACAGTGAAAGATTTTTGTGACATTATCACACCACATCTGATATTACTTTCAATATAATGCATCAGTAATTGTCTTACTCCAGCTATTTTTTTAAAATACAATCTTCAATTGTTCCATTTGGAAAAGAGACCTTTTGCCAATTAGTACTGAGCAATAATATGGTGAAGTATGTAGTCATATCATTCTCACCAATTTATTTTTATTTAATATTTTATATAATTGTACTTTTCAGTCATGGTAATCAAATACAGATAATACATGAAAATTTTTTTCATCTGAGAATGACTTATTTGATTTCAGTAAAACTGCTCCAGTAACGCCTGGCATATTCCATGTATATCCCACTACTTGTATAAACATTATATATACCAAATAAATGTTACAACAATAAGTGATAATTCATTTTAATAGATTGGAAAATGTTTATAAAAATAGAAATCTTTGCTACAATTAATTATTTTTTGATATTAATTTGAATTTTTGTAAAATAATTGTATTCCACATCATATATTCTATTGTAATATTTTTATAACGCAATCATTAATGTATAAATTTGGTGAGCCTCGTGAAATAGCAATTATTAGATGTCACTAACCAGGTTTTTCATATGCAGTGGGTTTCCATTTAAGAAAATATTAATAACCAAAGTTCTGAAATTTAGCTACCCCTAGATATGAAAATTGTTATTTTATAAGAGTCATTAAAGTTACACGTTGACCATTACGTTATTTATGTTACTGCATAAATTATAATTAACATCATTATCTCATTATAATCTTATATACACACATACATAATTTTTATTAATGCTAAATAATAATTATTCTATCGTGACAATATTGTTTTCTACCTTCTTGCTGTAATAAATAATTTATTTATATTCATTTTACACTTATTGCTTTAATCGTAATTAATGTTAATGGTTAAATTCTTTTAAACAAACTATCGTCTGTTATTTAAATACATATTTCTTCCAGGTATCATCTATTCTTTTTGCGTAGGCCAAATGTGCAGATAACAGGAACACTAATGGCTAATGGAAAACATATACAATACATTTACTTTTTCCCCTTTCAAAAATATGCTTTTGATTTATTTAAAAGATAAATCACCTAAAACTCTAATGGGAATCTCCATATTTACAAGTTCATTTTACCTCCTATTTTAAAAATATTCTTGGTCTTTTTCATTAAAGATTAGTTTAGAGTTAATAAAATGAATAGTTTAGTAACAGTAAAAAAAGACACTAATGCAGATAACTATAAAAGTAGTATTAAAAGCCGAATAAAAGGTATGTTATTAAAATATTTTATTTGGTAATATTTTTATAAAGCAATTATATAATTTTAAATATAAAGAGAGAATGTATATTTTGTATAATATATATAAGAAGTAACTATTTATTTATGCTTGCTAAACGATTTATAAGGCTATCTGAGTTTTTGTTTTGTTTTGTTTTTCACATGTTTAATTTTGTCCTTATTTCTATATCACTATCATTCGGTCTTTTCTTTCTTTCTACTTTACTATCTCTCTCTCACTTTGTATTGCTTGCTTCCTCTTTTGTTTATTTTGTTTTATCTTTTTTATATATTATTTCTCTTTTTCTACATACACATTCTCACACTCAAGTATTAATATAACATTATTGTAATTACCAATTATTAATAACAGACTACCGTGTAAGATTTCTACAAAATCTTTTTCACTAACGCATGTTGCTATCTTTCTTTCCACAATATTCTTGTAAATTTTTTAAATTTTATCTTTCCATCATTTTTTCTATAATAGTTTTTGTTTTTTATCACCTGTAATTCAGTTATAAATTGCTTGAGTCTTTTAATTATTAATTGTTTTTTTGTTTTGGTATCCAATCTTGAACTTCATTTAAATACTTTAATCTTTACAAATATCATTAATGCAATATGGGCTTGTATTCAATTTTTTTTCTCTATGTATATCTTTTCTTTTTTCTTCCCTCCACAAACAAAATAATTTTAATCTATTACAGAAAACTTTTCAAATAATAGCATCCCTGGGAAGTGAGAATACCAACTATTTAGACTTTTCCATTACCTGAAACGTTTTATTTAGTTTTTTAAAAAAGTAAATATACATAAAGGTGATATGTACAAAGTTTTTTTTTAATGATGCATTGCACAATTTTATTAATTCGTTACTTATAAAAAAAAACGATGACAAAACAAGAGCCAATCTCTACTCCAGAGCCTTCTATAGTAAGCTTGAATAACCACTGATTAACAGATAGTATTGCATTTGAATTTATAATAAGCTAATTACTCAATCTCATTCTAGAGCATTACAGTAGAGAATTGTTGTTTTTTAAAATCATATATGATGTAATTTAAATAATTAATCATTATTATTAAATAATATTAAAAGATTAACATTTGTAATAAAATTTAGTATAGCATTTTAAATAACTAATTTTAAAACAAAGTTTTTTTAGAGATGCTGTCAAGTAGAAGTCAATACTCACAAACTAATAAAATTGCAAATTGGTGAGCACTTAAATAATTTTCTTTTTGTCTTTAATTCCTCTTTAAAAATTGTTTGATGCCAATTTACTGACTAGTTTGCCAACAGCTAATTAGTTTAGTTATAGGCCACCTACTTGATAAAATTCTTTATTTGTGATTGGAATATGAAATAATATTAAGAATTTGAACTTGAGTTATTATTATGGCAGATATAAGTACTAATATCAACATATGATTTCATCAATTAATAATAACAATAATAATTTCAACTAAACAAAATCGAAGCTGTCCATATTCTTTTATGAGTGTCATTAATAGAAAATATAGATTTTTTTAGAAAATCAATTAAATGTATTATCAAATATAAAATTGAATCTAATAAATTAGATAATGCATAATGTATTGATGATGATTAAAAATATTTTTGGCTAAATGGTCTAAAACGGGATTTACTTAAATAATAAGTTTATAAAAAGTTTATTGTTTTAAATTATTGAAAGTATTACATATTTATTTAAATAAAACATTGTTTTATTTATAAAGTCATGAGATCAAACTGAACATAAATTTTAATTGAAATTGTAGTAGTAATGTATTTAAGTGATTTTATTGGCTTATAGCAAATAAAGGGAATTGTGGACTCATTGGTGATTTCATATTTATATATACATGATGCATATTCTATTTTTTATATGTATAATTATCAGCATCTTTAAACTGAGACTGCAAATAAGAATTCACTGTAAAGTAAAATGACCCTTTAACTCCTCTTGGAGGCTTTAAAAAAAATTAAGCAAGACTGATTCCTTATGACCCCCCCTTCCCGGATTTTCTTGGTATTGCAACTTTTATTACTATGTGATTATTTATATAGTAAATAACATGTAATATATAGGGTATATGAGAACAGACTTTCACACCACCCACCACTCTCCACTCTATCTCATAATACTGATACACTTAACACATATATGTTGAAAAGATAAATAATCACCAATATACGTATTTCATGCTAAACCAGCAATCATCAGTTGGTCCAGATTACCGTCTCTACACATATATGCTACAAGTGCTCAGATATATATTAATATAGCCAACCTTTATACTTTAATGGACAGGCTTCAATCTAATCCTCACTCCACCTCTTTCACCATCCATCCAATTGAAAATCTGATGATGGAATGCTCAAAGGCCATCCTGAGGCCGAGATTCTTATCACACCCATGCTGACCTAAGGTCAATCTGACCCCTCATGTACAGGACATAATCATATAGCCTATATATTACATATATAGACACAAGAAAATAATAAGCCTGTGTTTCAGTTATTAAATAACATGGTAGTATTACTTCCCAACATGCACTAACCAATATAGTTAGTTTTCTAAACAATTTATGACCATGTAATACCATTGTTTTTCTTTTTAACTGCCTGATTTCATAACTGAAATATCAGTACAATTTTCTTAAAGGCAGGAAGAAGATGTGTGATTTTTTTTTTATTAAATATTTACAATCATGGCAGACAAAATTAACAATGGCCTTAATTTCTAGAAGATTATAAAGTCATCAGGTAAGATAGAAGTTGTCAGCTAAATATTTCTGATTGCCATTTGATGATGATGATCTTTTATTTAGTTATAATTTCAGATTATTTTCATAAAAGTCACATGAATTGGAAGAATTTCCTAATGTTAAATTGAATGTTGTTGAACATTGGCAAGATAAAGAAAAAAGGATGAAACAAATGATTTTAAAAATGGAAATAAATTTTATTAAAAAGACACAACTATGGAAAGCACAAATGGAGTAGAATTTATTATAAATAAAAAGTAGTATAGCAAATAATCTAAATTGGATAGTATATCAGACAGAGTGGCAAAATTAATTATTTAATTTAATAGAAGATACCAAATGCAGAAAATTCAGCCTTTATTGTGATGAGATAGATGAATTTTATATGTATAAAATGCTTTTGATTGCATCAAAAAATATTCGAAAATTCTCATGGGGAACTTTAATGCTATAATTGGAAATTTATTGAAAGTTGGATATGTTGTGGGCAAATGTGAGGGGAAACAGACTTGTGGAATTTCATAAAAACTTATACATTCTTTCTTTATACTTTAATGGACAGGCTTGAATCTACAACATCCATCTCTTCAGCCATCCATACCATTGAAAATCTGATGATAGAATTCCCAAATCCCATGCTGATACTAATATTAAAGTATAAAGATTTGTTATCTTAATATAAACTGAGCACTGATTATATATATATATATATGGGAGATGATAATCTGGACCAACTGATAAATGCTGGTTCAGCACAAAATATGTATATTGGTGATTAATTATCTTTTTTACATGTAAGTGGTAATGTGTATTGGTAGTGTGAGATAGTGTGGATAGTTTAAGGTTGCTTGAAAGTCTGAGTTCAAATCCCATATATTTACAATTAAGTTCCAGGTATAAGACTTTCCGTATTTCACATCTTAAATGTATAAAACAAAATATTGATATTGGAAAAAAGGTTATTTCAACAATAAGAAGATAATATGGAACTATTACTAAAGAGATATTATGAATGTGGTAACTCAAAATTTATAAAGAATAAAAATGTATGCTCTAAACTAAGTGATTCACTTTTAAGTTTTTAAATTCTTATCAGCAGAGAGTGTGTTACAGAGTTTTATAATATTTAAGAAATAGTGTATTATCAGAGATTGACTTCCGTTTGAATAATTTCAAAGATTAAGAAAGTAAAATAACCACTATAATTGGTTTACCTTCTGAATTGTCAAATATTTTAAATAAAGAAATGAAGCATGCAATTAAGTCTATGAAGAAGGAAAAAGTTCCATTAAATGATGAAATTATTATTGATATCTTACAACAAGCAGATGAAGAAATATAAACTTTGTTGGGAAAAGTATTTACAAAATAGCTAAGTGATAAAAACATACCAATAGCTGGAAGATTTTGGTATTTAGGAAAGGTGATAAAAATTTATAGAAATTATGGATCTTTAAACTTCTGTCAGTTCTATACGATATTTTTATCAGGATATGTCTACAATACATATTTAATTCCAAACAACCAAAAGAAAAAGTTGTATTTAAAAATGGTTTTAGCACAGTAGATTACATCAAGTATTGAGAAAAAACTGTGAAAAGGACCAATGAATATGAGTTGCCATTATGCTTTCTATTTGTATTTGCCATGATTAAAATTTGAACCACCATGTCACTGACCCAGGATATTGTCATATTGTAAAAAATATTTCTTAAATTCAGCATTATAGATTATATTTCATAGTCTATAAAGAAAATTAACATTTATAAAGATGGACAAGTGATTCCATATGTTCAATTTTTTTTACAAAAGCTTTATAAAAAGTTAAAATGGAAATCTAAGGAATTAAAAGAAAATGGAGATTATTTAATTCATTTATACTTTGCACATAATGTCATTGTTTTTGCAAATAATGATTCAGATCTTCAGGAAATTCGGAAAAATTATTAGATAAAATAAAAACTAGGACACACAATAAACATTTAAAAAAACTAAAGAAATGTTAAGTAGACTTTCTCAGTAGAAAAGAATTAGGATCGATGCCCATGATTAGATGGAGTTAACAATTTCAAATAACTTAGTCACATTATTAATATAAATTGAAATATAATGATTAAAATTAATCACAGAATTATCTTGGATGGATGATTTTGTAAAAATAATTTAATAATGAAAGGAAATATGCCTTTGTGTTTGGAAATGAGGGGGTTTCATAAATATGTTTTCTGAGTTTTTATTTATTGATCTGAGATTAGAATACTTAACAATACAGTGAATTCAGACCATCCATGAATATAGAAAAATGTTTTAAAACATCAAAAGTGAAATATGTGAATGAGATGAAAAAACAGATGTCATTGATATAATTGAAAGAAAAGATTGAAATGGGGGCTGATTCTGATCACATTATTAAAAGGAATGATAATAGAGGGACAGTTGAATAGTTGAAAACTTAAACTGGATCCAAAAATATTGTAAGATATTTATAAAGAGATATGTGTGATGGCTATATTAAACAAGAAATTATTTCGATATGAAAAAGTAAATCTAAGGATTGGAAAACTGAATTAATCTTGTAGGTATTTTTATTCTGTAATAAGTTTGTAATAGTTAAAAATAGTGATGATTTTTAAATAAATGATAATAGACATTTTAACTTTTTTCTTTAATTATATATATATACTCTCTATTAATTAATAATTTAACTAGAGATGACATTCTTCAGAAATTTTCTTACAAAACACAGAAATATTTTCTGTCTTCCTGAAGATTTGTGATGATGATTTGTATTTAAATATTGGTCTATTTCCATCATCTAATATAATTATTGAAAGTCTTTAAAAAAATTTAACTTTATTTAAATATTGCAAATGCATTCAACAGTTAGTAATGCCACACAGGTCAATATTTGCACGATGTTTTGAGAGTTATCATTCTCCCCTCTTCTTCAGGTGTTTCTGGCTTGAACAGTGATAGTACTAGCATGCAAATTGAACCTGGACTTTTGGCTTCTTGAGTAGGTAATGTTCTAACCAACTGAGCCATCCTGACAAAATGGAACAGTAAAAATTTTATATACTTAACTATAAGGTTCCTCCTGATTTCTTCACTTTTTCCTAAGAGTAAAATGGTACGGAAAAGAGTTGAAAATGATATAAGGAAGTATAACTGTGAAATAGCAAGGAAAGCTGTAGAAGAAAATAAAAGTCTCAAAAATGTTAAACAACATTTTGGTATTAGTAGGAAATTTATATCTGCAATAAGAAAAAAAGATGGAATTATTACTAAAAAGAGAGATGACATCATGAAATTGGTAGAAGATTTTTATCAAGAATTATATAGTAATAAAGAACAAGTATCTCCTATATCTATTACATCTTCCTAATTGCTCAGAATTTTAAATGAAGAAGTGAGACATGCAATTAAGTGTATGAAGAAAGGAAAGGCTCCAGGAAATGATGGAATTATAATTGATATATTAAAAGAAGCAGGTGAAGAAATAGAAACAATTTTAGCAAAGTTATATACCAAATGTCTAAATGATAAAGATGTACTGGAAGATTGGAAGAATGCAGTAATAATATTAATATTTAAAAAAGGTGATAAAGAAGATATTAGAAATTACAGACCTATCAGCCTTTTATCAGTTTTATATAAAATTTTTACCAAGATAATTACAACTCGTCTACAGAGAACTTTGGATTTCCACCAACCAAGAGAACAAGCTGGATTTAAAAGTGGTTTTAGTACAATAGATCATATCCAGGTATTGAGAGAAGTCATAGAAAGGACAAATGAATATGAGTTGTCATTATGTTTTGGATTTGTAGATTATGAAAAGGCATTCGATTCTATACACATTTCTTCAGTGATTAAAGCATAGGATCATCAAGGTATAGATCCAGGATATTGTCATATTTTAAAGAATATTTTTAAAAATGCAACAGCAACAATTAGATTACATAATGATACTGGAAAAATCAACATTGAGAAAGGTGTAAGACAAGGTGACTTCATATCTCCAAAACTCTTTACAGCAGTGCTGCAAGAAGTATTTTGTGGATTAAAATGGGAAACTAAAGGAGTGAAAGTAAATGGAGAGTATTTAAGTCATTTAGATTTCACAGATGATGTAGTTGTTTTTGCAAATAATGCTTCAGAGCTGCAGGAAATGTTGCAGAAGTTAGCAGATGAAAGTAGAAAAGTAGGACTAAAGATAAATGTTAAAAAGACTAAAGTAATGTTTAATCAATTTGCTCAAAATATGAAAATAAAGATTGATTATGAAGAATTAGAAGAAGTTAACAGTTACAAATACCTTGGTCAGATTATTAATACAGATGGAAACATAATGGAGGAAATTAATCATAGAATTAAACTTGGTTGGAGTGCTTTTGGTAGAAATAACTTGATACTAAAAGGAAATATGCCTATGTGTTTGAAAAGGATGTTTTTTAACAAATGTGTTTTACCAGTTCTTACTTATGGATCTGAGACTTGGACACTTAATAGAAGAACAATACAGAGACTTCAGACCACTCAAAGGAGTATGGAGAGATGTATGTTGGGAGTAACAAGAAGAGATCGAAAACGCAATGTATGGGTAAGACAACAAACAGGTGTTACTGACCTTATTGAAAAAATTAAAAGATTGAAATGGAGTTGGGCTGGACATATTGCTAGAAGAGATGATAATAGATGGACAATTGAAATTTTAAACTAGATTCCAAGAGATTGTAAAAGATCCAGAAAGAGACCACATGTGAGATGGATGGATGAAATAAGAAAATGTGCAGGGGTGTTGTGGAGAAGAAAAGCTAAAGATCGGAGAAGATGGATTAAACTTGGAGAGACCTTCATCCTGCAGTGGATTGATAATGGTTGTTGATGATGATGATGAAAGTGGATTAGTGGTTTTTATACATTATATATAGTCACACTAGGTAGATTTATGCGATTGTTTGCCATTATCATGTGAGTACCTTTTATTCTCTATCCAATATTTTTGTATTTTCCCAATAGAACATATGTTCATTGGTACATGGATGGTTTGCTACCTTAGACACATCTGTTTTCTGTCTTTTAATTATCAGTTTGTATTCTCACAAGCATTTTTTAATAGGATGACTGGTCTCATCAATATATGTTCTTCCACTTTTCACATGATATTTCATAAATGCAGTTTTTTCTTTTCAGGATTTTAGGTTTAGACTTTGTAGGTAATAGAATTCCTTATAGAGTAATATGGCTCTGGAAAACTGTTCTAAGGTTATATTGATTGCATTTTTTTTTAATTTGTCTGCTACTTTTGGTATATATGGGTAGACTACAGTACTAATAATTGTTTTTTATGGTTCTTTTTTTACTCTAAAGTTTTCTTAATAACAGCTGATGGATAACCATTTCTATAAGAGTTTGTTCTGAATAGATCTTTTCTTTTTTCAAACCATTGATTTCTGAACAAACTTCTTTTGCTCTGTTCCATAGTGATAATATAACTCTATGTTATGATTCTGGTGTGATTAGATATATAGGTTAAGTATTTTCCTGTATGTGCAGGTTTTTGGTAAACTGTAGTTTTGATTTTCCATGAGGCAGTCTTACCACAAAAACATCTAAGAATGCCAAGTTTTGTTCTTGTTCAGATTCTTTTGTGAATTTAATTGAAGAGAATATGTTGATGTGTTTCCAGAAAATTTGTAGTAGTGCTTCAGATGATGTGGCCTGACAACAAGTGTATCATCTACATAGCAAAATCAAATTTTAGGTGGACATGGAATAGTTTTTGTGGCTATGGTTTCAATTTCTTTTGTGTAAATATTGCTAATCAGGGGCAACAATGGTGAACCCATAGCCATTTCTTGATTTTGTTGGAACAATTCTGTGTTATATTGAAAGTAGGTTGTTTTTATGCAGAATGTTGATAGTTCCATTATACTATCAATAGGAAGAGTTGTTCAGGTTAGTAAATTATTATCACCATTTAATCCTTTCCTTACAATGGACAGTGCTTCTTCATATGGTACATTTATGAATAAAGTTTCCACATCAAAGCTTACCAGTAAGTCAGTTCTTTCAATTTTCATGTTCTTAGTTAATTCTACAAAGTATCTTACAATGCTGACAAAGAAGACTTGAGTCTTGTATACCAAAAAACTTAGAATGTTGAGAAGATATTGGCAAGGTGAGTTTCTAGAATTAACAATAGGTCTTAATGGAACCTGATCCTTGTGGATTTTAGATAGACCATAAAGATGTTGGAATTTTACTGAATGTGATGTTATTTTGCTTTTTTCTGAATCATTGAATTACTTGTGATGCTTTCTAAATAAAGCTTGAAACTTTTTTTCTGTAATCAGTATCAGGTTTTTTGCCATTTTTCTGTATTGGGTGGTTGTGAGAAATTATTATATTTCATTGTCAGTTCTATGCATTACAACTGTTGCATTGCCTTTGTCATCAAAGAGAATAATTATAGATTTAACTAACCTGAGAGATTTAATTGCTTTTCTCTCACCATAGGATGTGTTTGACTTCAATTTTTGTTGCTTGCCAAATGTTCTTTTTATTCTCCAGTGTAATTCTGCTGCTTCTTATAAAGGCAATTTTTGAGTGACTTCCTCATTGGCTGCCATTATACCTAATAAAGAGTTATTAGATGGTGTTATAGCAAAGTTTAATTCTCTTTCAAGGACAAAAATTTCAATATCGGTTATATGTTTAGAATTGGTATTTTTAATAGATGAAGCTGGTACACTGCTAGGTACATTACAATTTTTGATATGCCCATGCACGTGAATTGAAGGTTTTAGTTGCAAAACTTTAGAAATTATTCCTTCAGATTTACATTTACATAAGAAAGTTAAATGATTTTCTACTTTGGCCAGCTTTAGTCATAATTTTTCCTAATGTCTAAAGTTTTATATGGTATTGGGTTCATACCAAATATTTAGCTTTCCTGAAGGTTTGCGGTGATGATGTTTTAGTTGTATTTATATATTGAACTATTTTGATTATCTAATATGAGAATTGAATGTCTTTCATCCTGACAAAGGCAAGAGTCAGTAGAAATTTCATATGCTTATCTACGAGGTTCCTCCTGATTTTTCTACTTTTTTCTAAGAGCAAAGTTGATTAGTGGTTTCAATACATTATGTATAGTCACACACTTGTATGAAACAAACTGATGATTAAAAGAGAAAACATATATGTCCAAAGTAGCATACCATGTATATACCAATAAAGATATATTTAAGTGAGAAAATACAAAAGTATTGGATAGAGAAGAAAAGATACAAAGAAGAAAATTTAAAGAAGCTGCTCACATAACAATGGTAAACAATCCCATAAGTCAACTTAGTGTAACTATATATAATGTATGAGAACCAGTAATTAACTTTATTCTTAAGGAAAAAGTGGGAGAAATCAGGAGGAACCTCATAGATAAGTATATGAAATTTTCTACTGATAGTTGTCTTTGGCAGTATGGTGTAGTTGATTAGAGCATTACCTTAAAATTTCATACTTAAGAATCTAACAGTCCAGGTTTGATTTCATTGCTAGTACTGTCATTGGTCAGGCCAGCAATGCCTGAAGAAGAGGGGGAAATAATACCATTGTGTATATACTAACCTGCATTCTATAACTAACAGTTCAATGTATTTGGAATAAAATAAAGTTAAATTTTTCTAACATCTAATATTCATATTAGATTATCAAAATTGTCTGATATATAAATATAACTAAAATGCCATCATCACAAACCTTCAGGAAAACTAAGTATTTGGTATGAAACCAATACTATATCAAACTTTAGACATTAAGTTGACCATATAGAAAATCATTTAACTTTCTTATGTAAATGTAAATCTGAAGGGATAATTTTTTAAAGATTTGCAACTAAAACCTCCAATTCCTTCTCACAGAGCTGAGAAAATAACTCAGAGAATAAGTGAAGTTCTGTTAACAGAAAGCATAAATGCTCAAAGATTTTCTAAGTATCAAACCACCCATTCCATTAATAATGTAGAATGTTTTTTAAAAAATACACTTACTGATGAAGACTTCACAAGAGTTTCTCAAGTAAAAAAAATCATATTCTACATTTCATGGAAAAATAAAAGAATGCCAAAAGAATAAACTTGCTAACCAGCATGGGCATGTCAAAAATCATAATGTAACTAGCAGTGTACCAGCTTCATCTATTAAAATTCTCAGTTCTAAACATATTAACATATACTGAAATTTCTGTTCTTGAAGATGATTAAACTTTGCCACAACACTGTCTAATATATCTTTATTAGTTATAATGACAGCAACCAAGAAAGTCACTTAAAAATGGCCTTTACAAAAAGCAGCAGAATTACATTGAAAATAAAAAGAACACTTGATAAGCAATAAAAATTGAAGTCAAACATAATCTGGAAAGCAATCAAATCTCTCAGGATAGATAAATCTATAATTATTTTCTCTGATGACAAAGGCAATGCATCAGTTGCATTGAATACAACTGATTAAGATAATATAATACAAGAACTTCTCATAGCAGGTTAATACAGAAAATTGGCAAAAAATCTGGTACCGAGTACAGAAACAAAGTTACAAGTGTTACTTAGAAATCATCACAAGTAATTCAGTAATGCAGAAAAAAGTAAAATAACATCATATTTTAACAAAATTTCTTTTATTTACTGTCTACTTAAAATTCATAAGAATCATATTTTGTTAAGTCCTATTATTAGTTGTAGAAAATAATTTTGCCAAAATTTGTCAAGATTACTTCTCAATGTTCTAAGTTCTTTAGCATACAAGAACCAGTCTCTTGTCAAGGATTCTAAACACTTTGTAGAATTAATCAAAAACATAAAAATTGAAAGAACTGTCTTACTTGTAAGCTTTGATGTGGAAAGTTTATTCACAAATGTACCATGAGAAGAAGCATTGTCTATTGTAAAGAAAAAGATTAAATGGTAATAATAACTTACAAACCATAACAACTCTTTCTATTGATAGTATAATGGAACTATTAACATTCTGCATAAAAACAACCTCCTTTCAATATAATACAGAATTGTTCCAACAAAATCAAGGAATGGCTTTGGGTTCACCACTGTCACCCCTGATTAGCAATATTTACATGGAAAAACTTGGAACCACAATCACAAAAATTACTTCATATCCACCTAATGTTTTGCTTGGCTATGTACATGATATATTTGTTGTATGGCCACATGGTGAAGCCCTATTACAAAATTTCTGGAAGGACATCAACAACATATACCATTCAATTAAATTCACAATAAAATCAGAACAAGAACAAAAATTGGCATTCTTAGATGTTCTTGTGGCAAGACTCTCTCAAGTCAAAATCAAAACAACTGTTTACTGAAAACAAATACATACAGGAAAATATTTAGCCTCTACATCTAATCACATCAGAAATACAAAATATTGATTTATACTATCACTATGGAACAGAGCATAAGAATTTTGTTCAGATACCAGCAATTTCAAAAAAGAAAAGCTTTATATAGAATAATTTCTTGTGAAAAATAATGATCCATCAACTGTTATTAAGAAAATCTTAAATAGACAGCAAAAAAAAAAAAAACATCAAGAGAAAAAACAATTATTAGTACTGTAATGTACCTAACATACCAAAAGTAGCAGATAAATTAAGAAAAGTCTGCAATCAGTATAACATTAGAACAGTTTTCTAGAACCATATCACACTATGAAAAATTCTAACATCTAGAAAGCCTAAACTTGAAATGCTGACAAAAAAAAACTGCATCTATGAAATACCATGTGAATGTGGATGAACATATATATATATATTGGTGAAGCCAGTTGTCCCATAGAAAAGCACTTGCAAGAACACAAACTGATATTTGAAGAGAGAAAACAGATGTTTAAGAATAGCAAGCAATGTATATAACAATGAACATAAGTTGAATTGGGAAAATACAAAAATATTCGATAAAGAAAAAAGATATAAAGAGGATAATTTAAAGAAGCTGCTCACCTGTCAATAGAAAACAGCTCCATAAGTCAACCTAGTTTGAATATACATAATGTATGGAAACCCTAATCAATTTAGCTCTTCAAAACAAGTAGAGAAATCAGGAGAAACCTCATAGATAAGTATATGAAATTTCTATTGACTGTTGCCTTTGACAGAATGGCTCATTTGGGTAAAGCATTACTTTAAAATTCAATTCTAAAGAATATAAGAGTCCAGATTCAATTGCACGCGAGCACTGTTATTGGCCAGAACAGAAAAAAATAACATTGGATCATGGTTCAAGAAATAGATATTAGAACTATGATGCTACTTTAGAAATGTCACATTTGAAGATAATGAATCAGGTCATTTGCTAATACATATTATTATTATTTGGTATATATAACTGTATAACATTTGTCGATATAAATGTTAATACAATTTAAGCTAACTAGTGATTTATTTTGCATGCTTAAAATATAAGACAGTTATGTTTTTCTAAATTCAAATTTACATTTTGTAGCTTAGTAATTATGTTTTTAATTTAAATATACATCTCCTTATTCATTAATTATAAATTAATTTCAAGTGTTTAATATAATTTTATTTTTTTTGAAATAATATGAACAAATGAGTAGATTCATGTTTGGTATGTTTTTTATTTCAATTTAGTATTATATATATATATATATATCAAAACTACCCCAAATCTAAAATTAAACCAGAGCAGCATAAAAATAATATTAAAACGCAACCTAAGGTTTAGCTTTATGCTTGTAATGTTTATATATATATATATATAAAGGTTAATTATGTAACCTTTATATATATATATATATAAAGGTTAATTATGTCTGAACTCTCTTATATTTTGAAAAGAGCATACATATTACATGTTTGGGTTGCATAAATATACACATTCATCTTAGCATTTGATAATTAAAGTTTCATCAACAATCACTTATTTAATTTAAAAGAATTAATGTCAATTGAGAACTTATTGCATAAGGCATTGAATCATATGTATATATTTTAAATGTTTATGGTGTTTTCCATATATATAAATTTTTATTTCATTTTTATCCATTTTTTAATAAAAGTGGAATTAATTTAAAATAAGTAAACCTATTTATTTGTCATTTAATTATACACTCATATTTATTGGTTAATGGTACTTGGATAGGATACTATTCATGGATTAGAAGCAGTTTCAAAAGTTCAAGTCTAACCACAGGATGGGTAAGAGATTATAATTACATAACATTTTATTTGTATTGAATTTAATATTTATTATCTGACTAGGTATAGATTTTTATACAGTAATAAATTAACTGATTTGATATTTTTAAATGTTTAATAAGTAATTAGAAGCTTATTATAAATATTTTTCTAGTAACAAGTAACAATTATATTAAACTAGAAATTGTAAATATTAATATTTGTTAAGCACAATGTAAGCACACAATATTTATATAAGGCTATAACCTTAGTACATGTGCCTTGTGTGCTTAATTTTTATTACAAGAGAGTTCTCTACAAATCTTAACACAAGATTTGACTTTTATGAAACAAAAAAAGATCCAAAACTTGCCATCTTATGCATAATTGGTACTTTTGATTTACAATTTATACATCCCCTTTTTTGGAATGGTTTGATTATTAATTAATAATTAAACATACTATTATCTCTTGTAATAATTAAATCTAAGTACTTAAATTTTTTGTCCTGTTCCTTTTCAATAATCCATTTCCTCTACAAGCAAACTGATAATACACCTGGGTCTCATTTTATGTGGTAGATAAGTTTCTCAGAAAACACACACAAAAGAAATTGCACAAAAATAGACTTAACTTACCTTGAAAAATGGGGAATACATACGGTAATTTTTAAAAATTGCATAAAAGCAAAGCAATAATGTAAAATTACTTTAAAATTTGTATAAAAAAATAAGAAAAATAAAATATGACTAATAAAAAATTTCATATTTGAAAAAAATTTATACAAGACAAACTTTTTTTACTTTTTTATTAACTGCAGTATTTAATTTTATTCAAAACAATATATTTTTATGCGTAATTTACAGTATTTTACATTTTTTCATACATGTACAGTATTTTAATCATTATCGCTATTTCAGGATATGCAGGTTCATTTGTGAAATGGTAAGACATCAGATTGGTCACAAGGGGAAATACAACTAGTGCCAACTTAATTTTTTTAATTGCTGTTATAATGGACTCGCCCAAACTAAAATGTTTTCCAATCACTGTTGATCCTTCCTATTTCGCTAAGCGATCTAAAATTGAAATTTTTTTTTCCAAAGAAATTCATTTTCTGGGGTATTTTTTTCTCTCCATTAGAATAAACTAAAAGTTTAAAATAAAAATAAGAACTTAGACTTATGATAATAAAAAGACACCTAATCACTACTGTTGGGAAAAATTTAATTAAAACTAACAATTAAAAATTAAATTTTTATGTTTGTCTTTAATTTTTCAATTTTCAATTTAAAAATCAAATTTCATTGTTTCACATCATATTAATTTCAGATCACATTACATAATTTTTAAATTGTTAATTACAATTAAAACTCAGATTTTAATTTTTAATTGTCAAATTTAATTGTGCCCACCACTGTTACTCACCTTTTAAAAATAAACTCGTGGACACTAAATGATTGATTACATAATCTTTTTTTAAAAAGCAAAAATAAAATGTGATTTAAAATGCAAAAACAACAACTAGCATAGTATAGGCATCTATAATGTTTAAACAGATTTACATTATAATCTTGTAAAATTTGATGTGTGTATATAAAATGGGGAAATCCTGGTTTTAACTGAATTATGAACTTCTTTATAGCATAAAATCTATTACCGTACTATTAGAATGTGCTGAAAATATTGAATTTATTAAATGGAAGTCCAATCCCAATAATGCACTATTATTTTAAATATCACATGAGTGCACGAAATTTATAATATTTAAAGTAATAGTGCATTATCAGTGCTCGACTTCTGATCTAATAATTTTTATCACATAAAAGAAAACTGCATACAAAAATATTCAGAAGAAACATGAATCGCATAACTTCAAAATCACATTTAACTTAAAATCACATTTAAAAAATCCGCATAAAACAAGACCTGGGTGTATTGGTACTTCCATAAACAAAAACTTCATCCACATACCTTTTGTAAATTTTAATATCTTTAAAAGTACACATATCTAAAATGCTACACTCATATGTAGACAAAACAAAATTGCAAAATTATGCAATAGCAGGCAGACCCAAAGGACAACTTTTAGACATTTTTTAATATCCACCTTCAAAAGAGGCAACAATGTTATTATTAAAAAAATTTAAAGAAGCAATAATAAATTTTATAATATATTTACCAATACCTCTACTTTTTAATGCATATTCAATTATTTTTTTATAAAATATCCTCTATCAATAGAACCATAGATTTCTATCACATCTAATAAAGCAATAACATCACTCTCATTAATCACTATATTTTTAATTCTTTCTACAAAATCAAAAGATGAAGCAATAGTATTTCCCCCAAATTCTAGAGTCTCTTGTAACAGTTTGCTTACCAATATATTTAGAAGTCTGATATATAAATGAACCACCAAAATCAATCAATGATTACTTTTTGTATATAATTTTATATTTGCAAAAGTATGAGGACATACAGTGCAGATAGTCTATAGGTGAGTCAAGGTACAGTATTGAGAAAAGATTGAATTGATATACAAGAATGGTAAAAGTAAAAATAATTATTGAATGATTACTTCAGTTTTCTTTAATCATGAAAGGACATGTAAAGAAATTTATTATAATAATAATTTAACCTTATAAATTTATGCTAAACTAAAATTAATAAATTGTTACATTTTTATTTATCATTGTCAAACTCACTCCACTCACAATTTTGACACCATCCATCTTAGATAAATACAATAATGATTATGGAGGTTGTTTAATATATCTATAAAGATATTACACATGAAAGAACAAGGTGAATAACTCTATGTAGGTGCGTGTTTAAAAAATTAAAAAATCAGATATATTAATCTTTAACTGAAGTTTAATTAAAGTTTATATCTGTGCTAGAAATAATCTCTAGTTTAGAAAATGATTAGTAATAATCATTATTGTATTTATCTGATGTGGATGGTATCAAAGTTGTGAGTGGAGTGAATTTGACAATGTTAAATAAAAATGTAACAATTTACTATAGATAAATACTTTTCATATAATAGAGATATATATGGGAGATAGTGACCTGGGCCAACTGATGAGTGCTGGTTCAGCACGAAATGCATCTTGGGGGTCATTTGTATTTTATTGTATATTTATATGAATTTAAAAAGAATGGGGAAATATGGAGGTTGTTTGATATATCTATAAAATTAATAATTGAATTTATTTTTATTTTATATCATGTGTATGTATATATATATATTTATAAAAGTATGTGTCCATATTTAAATTCGCGTACCACTTGTACATAAAAGATTTTAAAAGCAGACTGATTGTTAAGGATTAAAATGTTTTTTATATTATAAAATGCAAATGTGTGTTTACATAAACATTCATCTCTTGGTCAACTTAGCCATTATATGTAATCCAAATGAAATTATATACACTTCTATTAAAATGTTTTAGTCTTAATTGTAAAACAAGTAATACGCAAATAATTGTAATATTTTTTATATTACTAGATGCATATGTATATCTATATAATTCAGTTTTATTTATGACCACTTATAATTTGTATATATTTGTAAACAAATAATATTATTACATCTGTTATTTTGTTCTACCTATTGAAATAATTAATAATATTTGCAAATAATTCTGTCATATGTAATAAACTGTTTCTGGATTGGAGAATATTTATGTTAGACATTTTATTTTTTATATATTACTGCTATTATTTGTTGTTATTGTTATCATTATTAAAATTAATACTCATTATTTCAAATTATTACTGTAAATATATTTTAATAGGAAGTTGAATATTTGATCTTATGCTCTTGCACACATATATTTTGCAGACTTTGGCTATCCAAGTAGTTAATAGGATCAATAATGGAATTTGGTCTATATGTATGTGGATTTTATGTATTTTTTTTTAGAATCAGAGATTATACTTAGGATTAAGAATTATATTATAAAGCAACCCTATAACATTTTTCAGAATCTCTTTTAAAGGTCATATATTTTGTTAATATGATATATGGCTATATAATTTATATTATTTATGACCCGGGCCCTGAGTTGAACTGATTATTTAAATAATCTCAGAACTTACATATAAACAGCTAATATATTATTTCATTGTGATTATTATAAATAGATTTTATTCAGTATTAAACGCAATTGAAAATAACTATTATTTATTTGCCACAATTTGTATTATTCTTATTTTTTATTAATATATTCAGAAAAACTTGATTTGACTCCTTCACTTTTTAATCAATTATATACATATATAAGCAATAGCTTATCCATAACTAACAAGTTGTCAAATATACTTTGCAACATAAATGTCACACCATACCAATAGAAAAACCACAATCTATTGTCAAGGTAATCTGCATAGATAAATAGAATATTCACAATCTGTTGTCAAGGCAATCTCTACAGATTTTATTGTCTATAAACATTGCCTTAATAATGCACTATGAATATTTGATTAATTTATTCAGTTTTGGCTGCTGTGAATAAGTCTTATATATAAAATCCTTAAATATGTTTGTAACACTGTCATGTGATATTCAAATTAAACACTTCTTTGATAGAGGGCATGTTTTTCAATGAAAAATACAATTATTTGTTCTGTCATTAATAAACTGTAATTTTAAAGCATTTTATACAAAGGAAGTAATTGGTTAAAGCAACCAATTAAAAAAAACTATTACAAAAATAACAATATTTTCATAAGCAGGGTAAATTTCTGAATTTTTAAAAATATATAGTACTGAAATTAAACTGTTTGAAGGAAAAAATGCTCAGAAAAAAAAGCAGTACATGTAAACTAAATAGGTATAGTATTTAAATCATCAAAAAAAATGTGATTATAGAACCTAAATTTACATTTCAAATGTGATATTTAGTGAGAGAAAAAAAAATAGATGATATAATACCATATTTAGCATATAATGGAAGTCATGTAGGTTGATATCACATAGATCATGGCTTCACAGTAATATCATGCATAATTGAAATTTGTTAAAGTAACCAATTAAAAAAGCAATTACAAAAACAATGACCTTTCCATAAGCTGAGAACATATACTGATATATATATATATAATTTACAAAATGTATTCAAAACTTTTTTCTTGTAAATAATTTCATATTAATATATCATAATTTATTAAGTATGTTTTATAACAGCAAGGACTTAAATCCAAATTAAAAACATTAAATAAATACATATATATTAAAGATGAATATATGTAATCCTTCTATCTTGTATTAAATAAGTTATAGAATGTAAAACTAAATATGGAAGAAAAGAAAAAAAAGTTAAAGAAGCTTTCTATATAGCAAATGACATTAATGCCATTAATAGAAGAGAGGCATGTTTTGCTCTCTCTAAACAATGGACTAATTAAAAATTCAAATGCATTTGCATAATCATAACAATCGTTAGTTACAAAGCTATGAGATTCAAACATGAAATCTCGAAAGCGCTTAGAAAAGCTATTATAAATTAGAGTAAAATTATAGCTTCACTATTTAATGGGAAAAAAAAAAGTCGCATACTTATAACTACAATTTTACTAGTGAAGAGAAAAACAATTTATTAATATTAGATGATAAAAATAGCCCAATATATAAATACAAATATATTAGGTAGTGTTTATGTATGCAATTTATATAAAATATATGCTCTTAGCTTATTCATATTGCTCTGTAAAAATAATACTAGTAATAATAACTTATAGCTATATTCTATTTATTAGATCCTTGCAAATACTATTACAGCAAAGTTAATATTTAAATAATCACTATTAAACTTTTACTTTATGAATATATATATATATATATTGTTTTTCTGAAGGTTTGTGATAATGGTATTTTACTTGTATTTATATATTGGATTATTTTCATGATTTATTATAAGCACTGAATGTCTTTAGAAAAAAATAACTTTTATTTAAATATTCCAAATACATTCAACTGTTAGTAATAGCACATAGATTAATAGACACACAATGTTTCAAGAGGCATTATTCTCCAGTCCTCTTCAGACACTGTTGGCCTAATCAGTGACAGTACTAGCATGGGAATTGCACCAGGACTCTTGCATTCTTGAATATTGAATTTTAAGGCAGAATAGCTTGTTTGGTACAAGTGCTACATTAAAAATCAATATTTAAGAATCTAAGGGTCTAGGTTCAATTCTCATGCTAGTACTTTCATAGATAAGGCCAGCAACACTTGAAGAAGAGAAGAGAATAATACCTGTCAAAAAGTTGTGCATATACTAATATGTGTGCTATTACTAATAGGTGAATGTATTTGGAATATTTAAATAAAGTTACAATTTTTAAAGACTTTGAATAATTATATTAGATTATGGAAACAGTTCAATATATAAATACAATGTATGTATATTATAAATATATGCACTGATATGCTCTCATAAAAAAAGTTATAATTGCATGAAAAATGTTATTGAAGCTAAGCGCTTTCGAGGGTGTTGAACGTTCTCATAGTAATAGCTACATAGGCAATAGATTATTCAAAATGTTTGTAAATCAGATTGCCTCTTTCTTAGAAAGGAGGAAATAGAATTCTTTCCTATTTACGGCTTTATGGTTGTTAGCTATATGCTACGCTTCTTTGATCTTCCGCTTGGAATCATTTTGCTTGATGCATGCTATGTTGGTGGAAATTGGCTCAATTCATTTGCATATATGCTCCCATTTTAAATTATTTTAAAAATTACATATTAAACATGAAATTAATGATCTCATTCTAAAATGATATTTACAAAAATATTTTTTAATACGAATAAATATGCTTCAGGCTGTATTAATATTGTAAAATTAATGTAATATAGTTATTTTATACAAATTGTTTATTAATATTGATTAATACAATTCAACATCATTTACAAATAGTAACTTGTATTATTTATAATCATTTGATAATCATTTAATATTTTTTTAAGTTTTTTTCATTTTCTTTGTTAAGCAAAAATTAAAAGAATTATGGATTTTACAAATTTATGCTACATGGATTTCAAATCAATATGAATATCTTAAATAGAAAAAAAAGTGTAATTAGATGTAATATTAGTTAGATTGAAATGTAACCAGAAATATATCGTTATATTTAAATATAAAAATAATAAATATTTGTTAAAATTTTATTAATTATTTATTAATATTTTGGATAATCATGGAATGTTAAACTCTAAAAGTAACGATACCAGTTAAGCAATGGTGGTTGAGAGGTCAGCGACAGATGCTTTACAAGCAGTTGTCCCAGGTTAGTGGGTTCACTTCCTGGCTGATGCTATGACACATGGGGGGGGGGAGTAACGATACCTGAATCAAGCTCAATCTATTACTTATAATAATAACCATTTTATTATTATAGGAAAGTTAGTTTTCTTCCATTTAAGTTTTCCTATTTTTATTTCTATATATTTCTCTTAAACCTACAGCTTGTTTTATCATTCATATTTTTACCCAATATATATAAAAAAAACTTTCTAATTTATAAATTATTATATTTGACATATACAAAAAACAAAAACTCTTTCATAAACATATTTATCAGTCAATATTATTTTTAATAAGCAATTTTTAATTAATATAAGTATATATAAATAAATAACTGAAAATAAATATTTAATGATTAATATTCATTAATAATTAATTATTTAGATTATTTTTACTCTGTTAGATAAATAAATGTTTATTATACAATTTATGAAATATTAAAATATTAACCTTTAATATACTATTGGAAAACTTATTGTTTAAAAGGGTTATAATTAATATGAATACTTTGAAATCAACACAAACTTAGAAAATGAATAGATATTTTATATTAATACATTTTAAAATAAATAATTTAATAAAATATCTTAGGCACAGTTGTATATATACTAAAATGTCTTCTCTTTAAAGGCTTTTTTTTTATTATTTTTCACAAATATAATTTTCTATTAATACGTACACAACAAAATTATTTCTACCTCTGTCATTAATTATCATTTTACTTATATTTGGGCAATAATACTCTGCAAAAAAAATAATAAATTTAATAAAGCTAGACTTGATTATATATTTTTTTAATGTAGTTACTTTACTTTTTAATTTTACTTGTTTTTATTTATACTAATCTTGATCTTATTACAGTCCATTTCTATTCGTACTTTTTAATGAATAATTTATTTCGCTAATTGATCGTAAAACTTATAATACGCTTTAAACGTATACAGGTGAAGTTAATAAAAATTTTCACAAATACCGTTTAGCTTAGCGTATTATAAGTATTGCTTCTTAAATGGACCACTTTATAATGATTAATAATGGTCAAAAGATATTATGCTTGCCTGGTAGGAAACGTTCTGATGAATCTGTCTTTTTTTTTTTTTATTTAATTCTTTTTTAACATTTTATTAGTTTATTTGGAAAGGTTTATTCATTTTTTTCTATTATGTGTTAGAATGTGTGCATATATTTTTACATGTGCATACATACATATATAATCATAGTGTTGTAAATATGGGATTATGTACTTATATGTAAACATTTTCAAAATTAATATTAGGTTACTTAATCTAAAGATGGATTATCATCGTGTTTTTTAATTTCATTTATTAATTCTATGTTTAAAATTACTTGATTGTTTTACTCTCAAAATTAATAAAATTATAAATTTTTAATGCCGTATTTTTGTATAAGCAGGCAATTAATTCTTGATCATCATCAGTAGTAATTATTTGCACTCAGAAAAGGCTTGAATCATATTCAAGCCTGCATAATGGATGTATTAGACGACTTGCAAATATACAACTCAATATATATGTGTGTGTGTGTGTTAAAACGAAGATTTGCACGGGTTAAATATATAAAATACATATTTTGCGGGTTCATCCGTGTTAAAAACTTTTAATATTAATATACTGACGTTTCGACTTGGTCACACAAGCCATCCACAAGTCGAAACGTCAGTATATTAATATTAAAAGTTTTTAACACGGATGAACCCGCAAAATATGTATTTTATATATATAAAGATGAAAATATGGTGAATCATATAAATTTAACAACTATATAAATAAATAAATTATAATAAATAATAAAAATCATAAATAACAATTATATAAATATTTATTAATAATAATTATGAATAAAAAGTATTTTGACTCATGCTCTTTTCAAATGTTAATCATCTATTTTAATGTTAATCAATTATGGCAGATACAATGCTATACTCAACTTACAGAATATGATTATTTCAAATAGCATAAACAATCTATTAGCTGACTGTTTTAATATTTATCTATATAATTAATATTATTTCTGTCAATTTTATAAAGTTAACTTTAGTTAAATTTTATTATGCATGCATGTCACTAAAAGATGTAAGCACATTTCTCTGATTTGTCCACATATATAGTTGCTTGCAAATATCAATGTTATATTGACTGTTTTAAACATTCATAACTACCATAGTCCACATAGAAAAGATCATTTAGGCTAATGTTATAGAGACTTTGAAAAATTGACTTGATAAACTTTTGTTACCTGAATGATGTAGGGAACACTCTATTGTAATATCAGCAAGCTATTGATATTAAGAACAATCAACTATTTAAGTGAATAAATTCAAAAAAATTGTTTACATCTTATATCCAATAAAACAAAGAACTATGTCAGATGCTGTGCTCAATATTCTTATGAGTATGACTTTCAGTTATGGGGATTAACTGTGAACAATAAATAACAGTCCTTGATAAAAAGTACATTCAGATGTCTTGTGGAATAGGTTGTTGGTTCATCAAAAAGTAAGTACTATTTATGATACCAACAATCTTTTCTGTCTCTTTTTTCCCATTCACTCATCATGACCATGCTATTTGTGAACCACATTTTTATCCTTGTAACTAATGATATTATAATATTGGTTCCATTTTTTAAAAAAAAGGATTTTAGATCAAATCCTGGAGAATTAAGAAAGCAATATAACAGGAACAAGTTTAAGAAATTGGCAGTCTTTAGTTGTGATATGTGTTTATGGCAGCACTAGCACTGTTGAACAATTGGAACTGGATTTAAAACAAAAGTTTCAGCTAGGAAGTCCTATTGAAGAATGCCACTGCCTAATAATAATAATATTAATGTTAATGGGAAGCAGTAGATAATGTCAATACTAAAAGTTAACATGTTTTTTTTTTAAATATAGGTGTTTAAAAAGTGTAAAATTTACTCAACTGAAGACAATATTGATGGCTTTGAAGTTATCAAAATTTAAGATCCATATAACTAACCTTTTTCATAAAGGCAGTATTATAAAACAAGCATATGACTACTGTGTTTTTAATTAAGAATAGATCAACTAGTTTAAAGATAATGCATAGTAGTGAATTTACTTTAAAGTCTAAATAAATATCTTTTGTCATTAGAATTCCTCATTATGCCAAGGAAAACTAGTGGTGTTCAACATAGTTTGCACAATGATATGGTTTTGAAACTCCAGAGAATGTTTTAATTTTTTCCTGTAAAACAATATTACAGCAATATCATTAACAAAGTTAAATTTTTCTTTTTTGGAAATTTGGGCCATAAATTGCTGAAAATAAAAGTATTTACACTATAAATTCAAATAATTTGTTGTTATTGAATTTTTGCACAATACTTAGATTGATTATCACAAACATTTTGCTTAGTTAAAAAATACTATAAAAGAACATGGTTGCATTCAGTCCAAAACAATGGCATTCAATAGATTACATTGTAATTATGAGTCCAAATACAATGACAGTTCATATTAGAAGAACATTTACTTCTCAGCCTTTTGGCTAAGATCAAAGTGTATTATGTGTTCTTATCAACTTAATATCTGATACACTCCCTAATAGGGACCAGAATATTAAACTGATTTTTGGAATTAGGTAGAGAGTTAGGGACTTGCTCTGCCTATGCCAAAGGTTGATCTGGTATTGCAGTACTTCCAGAAATGGCCTACTTCTCTTCCCAGAGAAAAAGTGCAAATTATTGGGCAGGTTATAGTTAGTAATCTTCAAGGTTAAAATGATAGTTGCATTAGAATTTTTTTTATTCCAATCATATTTATAAAACAAATTATTTTCATTCTTTAGAAATATTTATTAAATGTACACAGTTATTTGACAGTAAAATTGTAATTTGATTTTCAGGATTGTTATGTTACTGAATCATAGAATTATCTTAAAGAGTGTGTCATAGGTATAATAAATCTATTATTGCATTGACTAAAAACAAGTAATAAGACTAATTTTCTGACAATGGTTTTTTGTTGAGAACTGATTAAAAGTAAAACTGACATTTCTGATTGGCAAACTAACAAATTGAATGTAGATTTCTATAATAAATATAAAGATCTAAAGGCAGAGATCAACAACTAACAAGAAGACTAAAAAATGTTGATGGTCTAAAACTGCAAAAAAGATTAGACATTCACTTATTATGGTTTCTTTAGATCTTTTTTGATGCATCGAAAGAAACATATAAAGCTGAAAAATAATATCACAAATCTATTAAATTCATCAATTTGGTATGATAATGATATTTTGAACAGGTAGAATATTTTGATCATTTTTTGAATAATTATTATGATATATTATTTTATTTGCTCATTTAGATTGAAAAATGTTCATTTCAGTAAAAGCAAAATATCTCTTTGTAAATTTAAAAATGTAAAGTCTGCAGATCCTAATGAGATATCTAATGACATTTTAAAATATTGTAGTGATGTGTTAGCTTCATAAATATTGGATTTTTAAAAAAATATATATGAATTCACAAAATTATGCTACTTGACCTTAATGATGCTAAATATTGGAATTATTTAGGAATATATGGATTCATGTAATAGTGCCAACTAACCTTAAAGATGCTTTTATTGTTCCAATTTTTAAAAATAAAAAAAGTAGATAAGACTATAGTAATTATTGCAAAATATTATTATCCACTACAACTAAAAGTACTTTCAATGATTTTGTATTTGAATAAATTGTTTCAAGTCATAGATAAGTGGGAAATGCCTTGACTAAATCAATAAAAACAATATAAACCTCATTTATATTAACCAAATCAATAAAAGTAATATACAAATGTAGCATTGTTGAAATTAGTTGTATGTTCATGAAAATTTCTTTATTTTATACAGCTTCTAAGTGATGGAGTAAGAAAAATTGTCATTTATATTGAAATAAAAATATTAAACAAGGGTGTGTTTGTTTCAATGTTGTTTTCAATTTTCATGACTTATGGCCATTGGAACTGTTTATAGGCAGCTTAATCTAATCAGTAATCAAAATGTGAAATAGGTTTGTTGATAGAATTTTTTATTTGAATTGATTAAAACAAGCACTTGATCTATTTGGATTTTAGATTTTCAATATGCTGATGATTGTACTACTAATCCTTTTTATTCAAAATATAATGTATACAATAAACTTTCATATGTAAAGACTTTTGTTTATTAATTAATGATCAAAAAAACTCAAATTCTTTATCAGCCAGTTATGTAAGAAAAATCTTCAGCAACATTTAGGTTGCATGGTTATGAGCTTGAGAATGTAAGCCAGTTTAAATATTTGGTTAGATTTCTTGGCATTTACTTTTAATAATCATATGAATGGTATTCTGTTTATTAAAGAATTTTTCAACAAACTATGTGACTGAAAGTATTGATTGTTTTTGTCCAAACTGTTTGAAATAATAATTTACTGTTGATACAACAGTAATTATTACCAATATTATTCTACATTGCCACTATCTAATATTATTATTATTATTAATAAAATATTAAAAAATAAAGCCAAAGTATAGGGAAGATAATAATAATAAAAAAGATATAAATTATTTTTATAAGTAATAATTTTATTATAAAAGTTGGAAGATATAATCGATCAATAGGTAAAAAGAATTACACCTAGCGACAGCACTTTGAATTTTTTAAAATTATAATCAACACTTGTGAGTCTATATGAATAGTCAGTTTATTCTGCAATTTTACTTAAAAAGCTGTATAATATTTTAAAGTAGATTGATAAACACTAGGATACACAATTTTTTTATTCTGTTTATTGTATTATGGAACGGTGAATAATTTTGTTTTATTATTTTTTCCTGCGTTTTCTTATTGAATTCTGAAAATATTTACAAGTTACCTTTCAAAATTTTGAATGTTGAAATAATAGGAAGTTTGCTTTTAAAATGCAAATTAACTCAGTTGTTAGAGAATCAAATAGAAAAGAGTGCTTATTCTCAGAATTGAAATCAATATTATTACTTATCCATAGCAAAATAAGTGATAAATTTGCAATAAAAGTTAAAATGATAAGGTTACATTTTATAAAACTATATGATACAAGATGAATGGTTTGTGCAAAAAAAAAAATAGAATAAAAGAATATGCTATTTTGATAGTAGATATTATTTTGGGTCCAAGTATGAAAATGAGTTTTGTAAATAACTTTCCTATCAACAATAGTGTTAGTAACCAGAAAGACAACAGTTTTAAAAGATTTAATGGTTACTCAAATCACCAATAATTATGATGAAGAGGAAAAACCATGTTTAAAAAATTGAAAAAGTAAATTTAAAAAAATGCAAAAGTAATTATAGAATAGTAATGATAAATCACAATGTAGCAATAAAGTAAAGAAAAAGATATGTTAGAGATAAAACATGGCAGAATAAAATTTTGATAAGTTTTTATAAATAAAATAGCATAATAAAAATAAAACATATAAAAATTCCGAAAGCATATTTATATATAAAAATATTGAGATGTGAGAAAAGATGTTAATTAGATATCTTGATTCAGAATTGGTTTGGAAATAATATTAAAATTCATGCACATGGATTGTAACTGAATTATTAATTGTTGAACTGAGAAAGTATGTTAAAACATCCTGAAGGGTCTAGACAGGTAATAAAAACAGGTCACTGATAAAGTGAATAAAGTTGTTAGTACAAAATCACTTAAGTATATTGAAAAAAATTGTAAATAGTAGTAATTTTATTGATAAAATAAATTCAAATATAAACATAAATTTAGAAGATACTGTAGTAAAGACAATAGATTATAACATAAAGTAGGAGAGAAAAAACACACTTGATTAGAAAAAGCAGGATGGCTCAGTTGGTTAGAGTGTTACCTTAAATTTCAATAATCAAGAATCTAAGAACCCAGGTTCAAATCCCATGCTAGTACTGTCACTGGTCAGGCCAGCAACACCTGAAAAAGAGGGGAGAAAAATACCTCTTGAAACATTGTGCATATACTAACCTGTTTGCTGTGATATTACTAACAGTTGTTTGCTGCGATATTACTAACAGTTGAATGCATTTGGAATATTTAAATAAAATTAAACTTTTCTAAAGACATTCAACATGCATATTAGATGATGGAAATAGTCCAATATAAAACTACAGCTAGAACACCAACATCACAAATCTTCAGAAAAGCACTAGATTGTTAAAATGTTAAGAAAAATCAGAAAACAAAATCTGTAAATTTTGTAGAAAATAGATGCAAAATTTATTTATTTATCATATAGATTTTTTTTTTTTGCACAGCTTAAGAATGTTCAAAATATCATTAAAAAAACTTGTAAAGGTTTTAGAAGGAAATAAATCCACTTGTTTTTTTATTAAATCTTTTAATTTTGCCATGGTAACTATAGAATTAACTATATGATTCATGGTTTGTATTTATATACATCTCCACTTATTAATGGCTATTAAATTCCATTTAAAAAACCCATGAGTGCTGACACAATTCTTGTGTAGAGGTTTCCAGTTGGCTATAGGAATATCAAATTTGGCTGCCTTTATTATTTGTTTTAAAAATATCTATATATTTGTTTGGAAACTCAAAAATTACATTATTTTAATGCCACAATTTGTTGATTGTAAATATCTGTTTGAACATTCAGAAATGTATTTTGATCTCAGATGAGTCTTGAGGGGTGAAGATGCATATCTTGAGTTAATGGCAAATAGCTTTTCATATATTTTCTGTAAATAATTTCTCTTCTAATATCTTGTGAGAATAATGGAAAGAACATGTAGTAACAGTGAAGGGGCAAACTTGAGCATGTTAATATTATTTCTAATGCTAATATTTAATTAATTATTCATGTTTCTAAACAGGGACACAGTATTTTCAGAAGAATATTCTATTACTAAGAAAGCAGGACATAAAGTTACAGGCAACACAATCACAAGTAGTGCAAGTTAGCTATACAAAAATATATTTCTACAAATTAATTTAGATCTAACCTTAGGAAAATGAGGAAAATAAGTTAGGCTATGAATCCATGTTATCCGTAAATGACTTGAAGTAGAATTGAATTTAAGTTTATTTATTTAGGCAAAAGATTACATTACAAAGAGAAAGGCTTTAATCTTTTCCACACGTGCTTTAAACATTTATAAAAGCCAAATGAAATAGTTTTTTGACCATAGAGGGAATTCTCAAATCTCAACACAAGATAGAGATTTTATAAAGATAAGAACAGCCACCTTATATTTAACTTTAATTCACATTTATGTAGGACAATCTGATGCATATTTATTTGAGAGTGTGAAGATGTTTCTTACTTTAAATTTAAATTCACTATTTCCTTTATGACAAATTAACACATGAAATCTTGCTATTTACAATAAGTTAATGTTACAATCATTTTAATGGAAATATAGAAATTAATATAATGTTCTAATTATTTATTGAACATACAGGCACTAAAATATGAGGTGTTTTTTTATTGTTTAAAAGAAGTTTTTGGTGTATTGTCTTTGTAAAAAAAATCCCCTTTTTTATATTCTTATTGAGACTTCTTCTTTTTTTTTAGAAATCATCTATTTTATTAATCCAAACAATGACATTATTTTAGATGAATTTATAGATTTCTGTTGTGGGAAAATCCTTGATAAATACATTAAATGAAATAGATGACAAAATTCAACTATATAGTAGACTACATTCTACAATTTTGTACTTCCAATGATTGCTATTTAGTACTATTTGAATATTTCTGCTAGAGAGAATTTTGTCAAGTAAATGAATGATTTTCTGCATTTAACCGTTTTGAAAACCTTTAGATCATTTTCCACACAGAATCATAAGCTAAGATTAGATCCTCAAATGTAGTTTTTAATTTATTTTGAGTTCTGTTTCAGTATGAGGTTTTAAAAATAAAATTTGTTCATAGCAGCTCTTTTCTAGCTTAAACACAGCCTTATAAAAGTTTACCAAAAACACATAATATTGATATTGGGTGATAATTTTTTTGATTATTTCTGAGTTTGACATTTTTAAGCTGCTATGGTTTTGCTTTTATAGAAAATTTTTGGAATAGTTTCTATATAAATAATGTTACTGAATAGTTTTGCCAATGTTTGACTTTAGGTCTAAAATTTTTTAGTAGTTCTGAAAGTATGTGATTAGTTCCTGTGATCTTGCCTGGTCTAAGATATTCAAGGCCAAGTTTAAGTTTACCAACATCTATTGGGTTTATCAAATTAATATTAGTGAAATATTGAGAAAAGGAAATTTGCTTTTAAGCTTTAATGATGCTTTTTTGCTACTTTATCAATGTTAATTTTAGAATTCTGATAAACAATATTGATAATTTTATTAACAATCGCAGTAGTTGTTCTTTTAAAGATATTTATTATAACCATCAAACTTTTGTAAAAGTGATCAGGTATTTTTACTAGATCTAAAAGTTTCATTTTTCAATGCCCTTTTCCACTTTATTTTTTGACATCATCAATAATTTTATAAGTTTGTCACCAATTTCTTGATTTTTTATAGATAAAAATAAGCTATAAGAGGGTTGTTAGTTTTGTTCCAATCTGGAATAAATTGCTTTTGATATCCATGATTGACATCTTGGATAGCAGTTGTTTTGAGCTTATTAAACATACTCAGAGAAAATTGAATAGAGTCGATTAATATTTCATTCAAAATATCTTGTATATAAATTCCAGTTAGCTTTTCTTAAATTCTATCTCAGGACAGAATCACATTAAAGTATAGAGATAAGATAAACTTGGCTTATGTTAGTTATAAAAATGGTCTAATGTCAACATTTCTGTAGGTTATAATGAATCACTTTTTTATTGAAACAAATTGTGATTAGTTTCTTTTCACACACTGCCTGAATAAAATATTTTTTCTTGTTTGACATTGTAAAGTAAGATGATTTTGTTTAAATCCATTTTTTCTAAAAGATGACAATCGGTTTGGCCTTTATTTACATTTCACCAAAGATTATTATGTAATTAGAATCTGTTATAAATACAAAAAGTATAGAAAGATTTAAAAGTGAAGGATAAGATTAGTTTATATTGAGAGGGGTGTGTGTCAGTATTGCATACGTAAAAATTATTTATGTGAATGAAGAATGCAATATTATTTGAACTATCTTCAAGTTGCTGCTTTACAAGATAGTTTGAAATAAAAATAACTTTGCCATATTTAGAATTTTGTTAAGAGATAATGTAAATCCAGGAATTTTTAGAAGATGTGCACCATATTTTGAGAATCTATAGATAATATATTTAACTTTATTTAAATAAAACAATACCAATTCTGATATATGCTCATAAACATTGTTATTGAACTCAGTATTATAGTAGATGAATGTAACACAGATACACAGGCAGACTTATAATCACTTGTATGAATATTATTATTTTTTAATCTTCATTGCAATACATATTTAGGAATAGCACTAGTCAATTATCTTCACTACATAAATACTATGTATATCTTATCATTAAATTTATGAAATATGTCCAAATACATACACAAAAGTAAGCATATAAATAACTATTAACTATATGAAAACTCTATTTTAAAATGTAAAAATGGGTGAATGAATCATTATATGCCTAAAAATCTCTACAAGAATGAGATGAGTAAATTTTTTAAATACATTACAAATGTCATCTAATTATTTCAATTTTTTACTGGCTATATGGATATATAAGCAATGCATATGCATACCAAAAAAATAATTCAATTTAAAAAGTTTTAATTAATATTTACTAAGGCAATAAACCTAAAGCCTGTGCGGTTGAAAATGCAAAAGTAGGGACCTCTACAGGTCTTAACCACAAGCTTATGCATTGGAAAAAAAAATGCACATCCAGACATTAGTTCTAATATGTTACAACCCATTTATTAACCTTTTCCCTTTTTGTATAATATTTGGTCCTAATAAATATTTAAGAAATCTGATAGTACTACAGCTAAACATTTTTATAAATGATTTCCAAGGATATATGCATAATAATTTTTCTTATCTAATACATTATAAGCTATATTACATCCTAATTAATAACAATCAATTGTAATTGGAATGATATTTAGGAACTAATCTAGTGATTCTTATTAACTTAACATGAATAATTATTATGTGAAGTTTAATTCCCGTAAGCTCCTCTCATTTTACCACTTAAAACTAAAACTATTATACTAAAATTATTTCATTAACTAAATTATTAATTAAATCTAGCATATTTATAGTAATTGTCAATTAAAATGAAAGAATGAATGAATAAATGGCCCAATAAAATAATAATGTAAGACTTTTAGCTAGAAAACAAAGTACATTTTGAAATTTAAAAAAAATTCAAAGAGCCTATAAATTTAAAATGATTTATATCATTCCCTATGATTATAGACGAATTACAATGCAATGTTCAGCAGGTTTCCCTGGTGATTAGTTATTATGATTTAAATATTTATTTTTTACACATGCTTTATTTTAGAGCTGTTGTATTATATGAAGTTCATGGTTTAAATTTACAATATTGAATACTGGAATTTTTTTTAATTACATTTAATTATTTTGACACAATCAGGTTTTTTACATGAATGATTGATTTTGTAATAATCTTTTTTCTATCCCGATAGTTGCTGATAGTCAATTTGGTTTTAGTTGGCTAAATGCTTCTAAAATCTTTCTTATTGAAGTTGGATCTATGCACATAGAGAGGGATTCTTAAGAGCAAACTAGAAATTCATTTGATAACTTCTGGTACATTTAAAGATGTTTTGACTTGTAACATAATAGTTTGATGATATTTGTAATGTTGGAGACCAGAATAAAGAATAAGACAAACTGATTTACTAGGATATTTATATTAAATTTTCATAACATGGAATGTTAATACATCAATGACCACAAAATGTCATCTATTTCTGGATTAACTAATGATTTATGACAAAATAAATAATATGTACAAGATTACAATACTAATTAATATTTCTAATAACACAATGGACATAAATGCAAACTTACTTCTGATTTCAAAATTTTTATTATATTATGATAATTCTCAATAGATTCTGTTTATTTTTTAGTTTGAATTTAGTTATTAATTAGAACTCTTTAATTAAAACAATTATCATCTTTTTATTTTTTTAACAATGGTTTAAGTTTTTCTTTTTATTCTTAAAAAAAAATATTTTGCTAAAAAAAATTAAATAAATTTTATTATACCTAAATTGTATGCGTCTCTATATGTATAGATTTGTGGAATTTAATTCTATTGTATAACATCTTACTTTGTAATATAATTTAAATGCATAATATTGAACTACCCCTCTCTCTTTCTATTACATGATATAAATATGAAATAAATATTTCTATTTCAATCTATACATATATGTTAAAATGAATGTTTTTATAGTAAAAGATGTTTTATGAAACTTCTTTTCAGAGATAAGATTGTTTAATAATATACGACTATAATAAATCTACCGAAGTTTCGATAACACTTATCCTCAACTGAAAAAAAAAATCATATTTACATGGTTGTTATATCATGTGGTTGTAGAATAGCTTGATTTATATTTAGCAGTATTTTTGTATTCATTTGCATTAAAAAAACTCTTCCAAATAGCTGGTAATTTTATTGTTTCATCATGTTTATTAATGCAATTTGTGTTTTTAAAAATTTCTAAACATTTAAAGCAAGTGCTGAAGATGTTATGAATTTTTTTACTGCATTAACATGTTTATCTCTTCTTCCACTTATAGATTAATTGTTTCTTCCTGTGTATGCTGTTGGACACATATGACATGGAATTTCATAATTTCCTTAGGCTTCTAGTGGGATTATATCCATAGGTTTGATTAGAATATTATTCTTTTGCTCAATAGAGAATGTTGTTTTTATGTCATAGCATCTTAGTACATGTTCAATTTTATCTGCTGTTTCTTTTATATAAGAAATGCATATTCTAGTAGAATTATTGTGTTTTTTTATTTTTGGAAGAATTTTAGTTTGTGCATTGCTCTATTTATAGTGATAGTATTGTAACCATTTATTAATATGATTTCATATATGGATTTGATCCCTTTTTTTAATGCAGATATATTTGGAAGTAAAAATGCCCTTAGAAATAGTTGCTTGCTATATGCCAATGGGTGTCTTATGGTATAATGTTATAATATCCACATCCCCAAACTAATTTCTGATTTTTGTTTCTATTAATGAGGACTTAGAATTCAAACCTAAAAGTAATGCATTTAAACATCTATCAGTCACTTTTATGCTATTTATGTTAATAGTATGAATTTCAAAAACCTAAATTTTAAACAGTGGTAAATCACTTACATACTTATGCAGATTTGACACCAGGGAAGTTTGTTATATATAAACTGATCTGATGTCAGACCTATATAGCTATATATGTGAGTTTCCAAGAATGTGAATATATATCAATACTAATACATTATTTAACCCCAAAACTATTTTGTTTGCATCATATAACCATGAACACATTAAATATAATATTATATATATTGAATAGAAATGAAAATAAAGTGTTTATTTTCAATATTAATGATTTATGAATAAGCTGAGAAAATCATATGATCTTGTTTTTGATAGAAATGAAGTACATCATACACTGATCACTTTTTAGAAATTGTCTTTGGGTCATGAATATTGGAGGCAATTTATTTAAACAACTTCAAAGACTTCCTATCCTAAGTGGCTTAGGCCTACACTGTATAAACACATTCAGGACTCAACAGATCATCAATTTTATTATCTTTTTGCAATATTTTCCTTCAGTTAAGTGTATTATGAAAAATTAACCCTACAAATGGAGCCCCATTTGGTGTTAAATTTTAGACAAAATCCATCCCATCTTCAAACCAGGACTCCTGTTCTCTTCTATGAAATTCAAATACTAGGTGATTTCTAAATGGTATCATAGGGATCTTTCAGAATCCATTAAACTATAACATAATGCTTAAATAATAAACAAATTTTAATAAATTTAAGTATTGGTCTCTCTAATTCTACAGGTAAAATGCAAGAGTGTGGACTAACATTGAAATCTTTGTCATAAAGGTATTGAAAATCAGAAACATATATTCTTAGAATGCACCTGCTTTGACAATATTTGTAGAGCAATTCCTCTATTATTTAAAAATCCAAAATTTAAAATTAATATCTTTTAAAGCTTTAGTCAAGATGTATATGCCAGTATTCATGCCAGCACCTTTGGAATAAACTTGAGTCATTAAAAAGTGATAAGAACCTAACCCCTAAATCTATATATATAATACCATGTGGTCTCACTTAAATCTACATTCAATACTATATAAGGAGTAATCAAATCTCATTAGGAGTAACACTTCATCCTATTTTTTTAAATTATCACTATAATAAACGTTATTCATGTTACTATTGCCTCAGGATCCAAAGATAATCATGGACTCATTGAATAACAAAGTCACAATCTAAGAATATATAATTAATACAAGAATTTTAAAAACTTACACTATTTCATTTTTGAAGTGGATATAAAATTATGTATGCTCAATGCAATAATGTAAATAGATGGAACCTTTAATATTTGTTAATAGAATCCTTTGAAAATAAAATGTAAATATTTTAACTAAAATAAAGAATAGAAAAAGCACTTTAAATAATAGCGCTTTCAGTTTAATTTTATGATGAAAAAAAAGATTCAAAACCTTTGCTAATTCAAGAAAATAAGATTTTCTTTATACATTCAAAAACATTAATGCAATAAAATATCACATGAAATATTAAAATACTATTGACAAACTTTTTATAATTTCAGTGGTTAAATATGTTTCAATCTAAAATATAGTTTGGAATTAAGAATGATAGAGAATCAAGAGATACACTTGGAGTGATAAAAATTATGTTGAGAGAAATGTAGAGAGGAGGAAAGTAGTTACTATTTGTTTCAAAGATCTTTACAGCTATTTGAAAAATTATTTTGTTAGAGATATTGAAAAAAGTGACGATTGTATGAAGAAACATTTATTAAAATTTTTACATAAGAGTAAATAAACTTTTTTCAGAAAAGATAAATATAAGAAGAGATATAAAGTGAAAATATTTAATTATAATTTTAATAGGTATTTAAATGAGTTAGTAAATGAATTTTCATTTTACTTTTAATATGGCAATCTTTGTAAAATAGTGAAAATACAATTATCAAAATATGAGATCATATTAAAAATTTAAGTAATATTTACTAAGGTTGTAACCTCAGGAATATGCATCTGAAAAATGCAAAGGTAGGGACCTCTACAGGTCTTAACCATAAGCTTGTGGTTAAGACCTGTAGAGGTCCCTACCTTCGCATTTTTCAGACGCATATTCCTGAGGTTACAGCCTTAGTAAATATTACTTAATATAATAATGTGTGTTTAAAATAAATTTATAATTAAAAATTTAAATAAAATTAAAACAATTAAAATAGAAAATATGACAAAAACATAAACAAAAATCATTTGAAACTAAGTTATAGAATAGGTTAAAACTTGAAATATTTGGTAACTTAAAAAAATAGGATGAAAATAATGGGAAAAAATTAGAACAAGATTTCAGTAAAAATAAAAATGTATTTTTGTATACATAAAATTAGTTATTAAAAATGATTGATAACTGTTTAATTTGAAATATAGCTTTATATAGAAGGGAGAAAATGACAATATAAAAAAAAAATTGAAGATTAGATCTGAAGAGCTAGAAAAATAAGATTCATTTTGTTAAATGCAATAGTAAGACTGCTTCTTATAAAGAAAAATATTAAAAGCATTAAATATAGCCTTAATGCTTTTTGGTGTGGGCAAAAAAAGTAATTGATACCAAAAATGCATTGAGGTTATATTAAATGTTCATAATATCTTAATATTATTTATTTCTTTGTAAGAAGCGATACTATTATTATATTAATTTATTATATTCCAGAGGAGTTGCCATGGTAGAATGGAGGCTTTATGTATCTAAAAAGTTATATAAATAGTGAAAAAGTTTTTAAAAAAATATTTTTTATTGTTAGAAATTATAAAAATAAAAAAGAATCATAAAAAAAAAATTGATTCGTAATGTCAAAAAAAAAAAAGAAGCTATAGGTATTTGAAGAGTAGAGAAAATCATTAATAAGCATAATTTGTTTTATATAGAATTAGACTTTTGGTATATAATTAATGATGATGATGATGACTTCTAATTTTGTGTTAAACTAAAGTTATTAATAAGAAATTTCCATTATTTTTAATTCATAAAATAAATTTTAAAAAGAAATTCAAAATTGATTTTGTTAAAGTAACAATTGTTAGATGTCTGTTATATTTCCAACTTCGTGGCAGTTTATCTGATTGTAATTGTATATTTTAAAGTAATGGACTCTTGTAAAAAGTCTCATAAAAATCAATGCTGTTAAAGAAACTTTCTGATCAATTTTCTCCTACATTTCATTTAGAAACCGGAAACAACAAATGACAATCAATGAACTAGAGTCCATTAATGCTTGTTAAATTCAAATCTTGTGTTTTTTCCTCTCTCTTCCTTTTCAAAGGTATTGACATATTAGAAGTGATTTTGTTATTGCAGAATTTGGAAAATTCTCTACTGATTAATGTTTGTTCTATTGTCTAATAATACAAAAATAACAGTAATGAATAGAAATGTTTCTACATCCAAATTTTTATGACATAATACATGTTATAAATATAAGTTAACAAGTCAGAAAAAATAATTATTTTAAAAATCAATCTGTTTCTAATATGAAGGTAACATTTTAACTATATATATAAAAAAACTTGATTTGTTAATGTTATTTTTATCCAAACGGATTAATCAGCCAATGAAAAAAAAAACGGAATTCTTCTTATGATTAAAAAAAATAGAAACAGAACTCATAACTTATATTAAATATTTAAATTAAAATATTTGATTATAAGTATAATGTATATACTGCACTTTAGATGTAATTAGAGGGGATTTGAATACAGAATTTCAAGTTCACTTCAGCTCTCTACTCAATTTTATATAATCATCATACATATGAAAAAAATAAATGGTCGCCAATATTCATAATTTGTGCTGAACCAGCACTCATCAGCTAGTCCATATGTATAATCAGAGCTCAGTTTATATTACAATAGCAAATCTTCAAACTAAATAAATTATACATTCTTGATTTAGGAAATGATCGTATTCATAAAATATTTAATAAACTACTGGTCTTCTATTTGAATCAAAATACAGTCACACATCTTGTCAAAAAAACTAGCTTGTATACAATATAAAAAAATATATAACTACAAAATAGCTTTTTAATTTAAATTTCTTGATTTTTTTTAAATTTTTTATTAAAATGGTATAATTGTGAAATAATTTTATTATTATTTGAACATCTGAAATTTGTATAATAATAATAATAAAGGCTAGCAGTATTACATATCTATTTAATGTTGGTAAATGGGTGACTAGATGTCATTTGGATAGATAGATCCCATATCAAATTGTCTTGATACAACCAGAATGCCAGTGTGCTGATAATATCAAAACCTAATGATCTTGTAATACCTCATCACCATTAATATCAGAAGTTTTACACTTTTATAAAACTAAGGCCACAGTTTCATTTTAGAATTAAAATAAGTGAATAAAAATTTGTAAAGTGTTTGTCTCTAGAAAGATCGTGAGATATTTAAACAGTAGAAGGACAAACACAAGCTATTTTTGAGTCATTTTTAGTTCTTGAATTTGTCATATATGAGCATTGAAAGTAGCATAGTTTAGCCATAATTTAGAGACCTTTTGGTGTTGAATCTCCCACTACATCATTTCATTAAGCAATACAGGTAGTGCTAAAATGAAGTAATTCACAGATATATATTTTAAACTTTATTGGTGACTAATATCTTAAAATATATTCTATTATAGTTCAGTTTCTTAATACTTAAGACTTTTTTATATAAAATATTAAATTATATATTTTTTCAGTTACAAGTAGTCATAAACTTCACAATTTGATGAATAACATTTTAAATGCTATCAGTCTGCTTTTCTACTATTTTAAAAACAAAATTATTTTCTTTCAAATCTTAATCAAAAAGGATAGTAACAATCTAAAATATAAACATCTGTTCAAGTACTTTTAGTGCATTACTATGCCATTCTTCAGGTGCCTGATAATCTAAACTTTTTCTTATAATAATTTGAATCAATACTGATAATGACACAAAAGTTATAAAATTTCACTTTGTACTGTCTCTATATTTATTCTTTTTATTTTTTCTTCTATGTTTTTATTTGTTTATTTTTATAGTTTGGTTAACCTTCTTGTTAGAACTATAACTAGCCTTTTTTTTCCATATGCCAAATGCGTTGACTGGAAGGCAGCTATGCTAACCACTAGGCCAAAATTATTTTATTTTTTCTGAATACTTTATTCTTCTCTGAAGTTTATAAACACTAATTAGTCATGCACTCTTGAATATCTTATTCAGACCTATTTATTTAGTATTAATCATTTTTCACATCTAGAACATGCTTTATGTGTCTTACAAAATACTTTTATTGAACTGATCCAAGGATATCTTCACAGATTTATATAGTTATGGATTGAGCTTTCTCCACAATTGGTATAATGTTTAAATCATTGTGAAAATTCTTTTAAAATTGGTCTCCAAATTTGAGTCCTTTTTTCCCTGAAACAGACACTTTTTTATTTAATAATATTGTTGTTGTTATTATTATTATTATTATTAATTTTTTTTAAAAGTCTGACTCTTTTATTATAACAAATTTAATATGTGCACTGATAAAATACTTTATACTCCTCATTACTTTTCTATCATTCTACCAAATTACTAGTTATATATTCTAGAGTCCCAGTGCTCCACTGAGGTGAGCCACAAGCTCAAAACCAATTGGTCTGGAGATATGGACTTTCCGATAGAGATTTTGAATTCTTTCTCTTTTGGCACTTATAAAATAAAGCTTGATTAGAGCTATTGGTAAGCTCCATCTAATGAACATATATATATATTGAATTAAATCTTTCTGCAGATTGTTGTTGTAATAATTAATAGAAATGAAGGGATAATATTCATTAAATAGAGAGAAAAACTCTAATTTTTTGTTGTTATTACGAAATTCTCATTTACTCCTAATTGACAATTTTTGAGGCTAAGCAAGTTTTACTCATAATCCCCCTCCTTAAAAAAAGACCCCCCAAAAAAGAGCCATTATAGGTTTATGAATAAAACTTGCTTAGCTTCAGGATTGAAAATTTCTTGGTAACAGCAAAGGTTAAATTTCTCTATTTAATGGATATTATCTCCTCATTTTTATTAATTATATATATATATATAAAGAGAGAACAAGTTATTGCCCAATAATTATATTACAATATTTATTTTAATCTGAAACTCAAATAATAGATAAATGTGATGGTAGATATAATATATTTTAATATAATTAGTTACTATTTCAATACTTTGATTGATTTCTAACATTGTGTTCAAAGATATATGAGGAATTGGTTCAAATAAAATAAATATTATAATAGTTAGTGATTGGTTAATTATTTTAGATACAATGATTTATCATAAATTAAATTTAAATTTATTTTGATTCATCATTCATTTATCATATATTTATATCACCTAGGAATGCAATAAATATATAGTAAAGATATTAAGTTAAAAAATAGAATAAAAGATTAATCCCATGATTCATAGAACCTTTTTATGCATTGTACTTTTTTAATTCCTTGCTGATTTCTATTATATCTTATTCTATAGAAATCTAAAACACATCGGAAAAATAACACTTTAGACAAATTATTTTTAATATTTTTATTTTAAATATTTAATTTGTAAATAACTTCATGGTTTTAATAGAGGGTCTTAATATTTGCAACCTATAAACTGCTATTTTAAATTATATTAAAAAATAAGCCAGTAGTTGTCTATTGTGAACTGTGACCAAATGTATTAGTATCTCAATTCTCTTGTCAAAATTGTTGAACGACTTTCAGACAGAGAACTTAACTATATATATACTAACTTCATTTTTTCTAGCTTTCTGTTGTCTACTTTATAATATTTAATACTTTTACATATTAAATTTTTTAGTTTTAATCTTTGTCAATAAACACTGGAGTTTTAATACATATATTTATTATCCAATTTCAGTTAAAGGAAATAGATATTATTCTTATAAAATATGACAACCATATACATTTCTCAATTTTTACAAAAGTCAAAAATTTTAATTTTTTTTTATTTAAAAAAAAAACACATAAGAAAAAAATTTAAACTTAATATGTCAATATTGAAAGATAATAGTAATGCGTATATATAACTTCAAAATTAAAAATTATCCAGAAGATCGATGGTTAAATGTGGGGATTCAAGAGTTCCCGGATATATTCTGGGGCAAGAAAATTGCAGCGCTAAGCTTATCATAGGGTCAAAGATCAGAGGCACCTATAAAGGAAAACTAAAAAAAATCGAAATCGAAATATAAGGATATTTATTGTTTTGGATTTTTCAATTAAATAATTTTTAATACTCCATACGTTTTTAACACCATTTTTTTTAAAACTTTTATTATTATTATTCAATATGTTTCCATCCTTGAATAAGTCTAAAATATTAAAGATATTAGAAATATATCGTATTTTAGTTTTACTTTCGTATTTAACCTGGATATTTTAATTACATCAAGTCTAATTTGAAAATGTTTTTTGCAATTAAAATATTTTAATATTAATTACTACTACTGTGATAAGTAATAAATGCAAATAATCGTTGATTAGACCAATTGAAATAATTTTATCTTCTAGCAATCTGTATATGCAAAAATGATTTGTAATATTTATTCATCTCCATCGTATTACATAACGACATTATGATTATTGTGATTTTTTTAATATATTTTATACTGCTTTGATTTTGGAACAAATTTAATTGTTGCCAATTTGGCAAGGTAAGTTATTTAATTAGAAATATCTGTAAATTGCTAAAGAAAAAAATGATACAGATGTAATCATTGGTTTTATTGGCCCAGTGAAGTAAAATAATAAACTGAACAGATTCAGTTTTTCTAAAATAATTTGTCTGTAAAGTTTTCTAAAGATAGTTTCAACTGGGATAACACTAGAATGCAATTTCTAAATAAATGATATTTTTTATCATAATGGACAGCTGTTTGCAATGTTTGCCATTCCTTTAATAGAAAAAAAAGTGAATGGTTTGTTATTCAGGACGCATATAATATTTAAGTACCTAAAGTGAGAGAGTTGTCTGTGTTCCATGTTTAAGTTCATCTCTTTACCATAACACTAAATTCTGCAGAAGAAGATTTGTGTCATGAAACCATCAATAATAATGATGCTTACTGAAATAATCTATTTATATAGTACTTGACTATGTATGTAATATAGAGAAGGAAATAAATATTCAGTTTTGTAAATTCATAAAAGTTATAAATGAAGATTTATTCCTTTCTCTATAATAGTATTGATCCTTATTGATGTTTTGATGTCAGCTCTTCTTATCATTATAACCATTTAATTCAATTCAATATAGCATCCCAATAGTGGTCAAATATTGGCCAGAGACCTTAAATATACATAACCTATTTAGATTTACACTAAACTTTAATGATAACTATTAATAATGAAGCCTTTTATTTTATTGCATACATAAAATAATGTATTTTTTAAATCGTAACCTATAAACTTGCTCTAAATTAAATTATTAAGTCCATAAAGAAAGAATACATACAGTTAACTTGAAATAGTGTAGCTTTCTTAATTAAATATAATTTTACAATAATAACTTGCTTTTGAAAGTTAAATTTTAACTATAGAATGATATGATAAGTTTCATATATAACAATTCTGATAATTTTGATAATATAATAATAAAAAGTTGTGTAATTCCTGTTGTTAATTTTGTAATGTATATAAAATATATATTCTTCAAAAACTAAAAAAGAAGTCCATTTAATTGTCTTTGACAGATTATATCATTTTGATTATAACAGTTTTACATACAAGTTTTTTTAGGTTTTTTTGTTTTTTTTTTTTTTGTTTTTCCTTATTTGTGTGATGTTTTAAAAATTTATTTTTTTTTTTAAATTATACAAAATTTCAACTGTTATAATATAAAAACAAAAAAGTGGTACCACCAACTATTATAATATCCCACCAAAAAAATGTTAATAATATCACCGCAAAGAGGGTAGTATAGCACTAACTGTTAGTAATATCACAGCATTTCAAAAATCTACTTAGTAAAACATAATTTTGCTGCTTTGGTTTAAAAAAAAACAACTTATATATAATAAAGATAAAAAAATATTTTATAGTAAATGTTTTTATTTGTTGTGTACTAACAATCAAAAAAATAAATGTTTCTTCAACCATAATTGGAATTTTTAGATTGAACATGAAATAAAAGGATGGAGGGTCTAGATATTAATTAACTCCATCCCTATGTGAACCCTCTACACTTTTATTTCAAGTTTAATCCAAAAAACCCAATTGTGGTTAAAGAAACAATTTTATTTTTATTTTTTAGTGCATGACAAATAAAATCATTTACTATAAAATATTTTCTATCTTTTTATTTTATTTTTTAGTATTCAGATATTTTGCATGTCACTTTTCATTAAGTAATCTATCTCTAAAAAGAATTCAATTCTAAATGATGTATTCATTACTTACTATAATATATATATATATATATTCATGTGAATGTTTTCATGGATTGCAGATATAAAAAACATTTTACGGGTTCATCTGTGTAAGATTTTAATTTAAAAATTCCAATATTTTGACTTGATATATATATATCACTAAAAACAGTCAACCTTTAGACAATCCCAATATCAACAATAATCAACAATTTCAAACTGTTGTCATGGCAACTTTTTTTTAACAATAAAAATGGAATCCCCCAAATATAATTATATAGACATTTAAGATTGCAACTTGACCACAGAAATTGAAATTACTGCTACAAAGAAGTTCAAATAAATCTCTTTAAACAGATAAATATAACCTATTTTGAATGTAGACTAATAAATAATCAATTATAACATTTCAAGCTGCAATTATAAATTTCAAATTGCACCCAAAGTATTACTTAAGTAATAAATATAATAATGCTCAAGGTTAAGTGGGTTGTAAGTAATCATTAAAAACCAATCAACCCTTAGACAATCCCAATGTCAATGACAATCAACAATTTCAAACTGTTGTCAAAATGATTTAAAGTTTTAGAAATTTTGTTCATTCAAAAGATTTCAGAAAGTAGTTTAAATCGAGTTTGTATACTTTTTATGTATATATCAGATTTAGTATGTGTACATTATTATATATGTATCTAATAAATCATTAAATCAAGCTTTCAATTGAAACCCAAAAAATCACCTATTATTTAAAATATATTAAATTCAATTTTAAAAGCTATCAATTAAAAAAAAACTCTATAATGATATCTTGTGTGACTTTCTCAAAGTATATCTATGAAACAAACAAACCCATATAAATAAACATACACAGTATGTAGGTTCAATAAGTGCATTTTATATAAAAAACATTCACTACCATTAAATTTTGCTTCCATGTTTTTAACCACTATATTTCTTTTTTGGAATAGATAAATTAGATTTTTTGTTAAAGAAGCATTAAATTTTAGAACATTTTTTGCCATTGTTACAAATATGAAGTAGTTGGTTTAGTGGTTGAATATAAGATAAAATATTTTAACATTCCTAATGAAAAAAAGTAAAAAAAAAAATTAATCTAACATTTAAGGTTGAACTCTTTTTATAAAACCATCCATGAAAATAATGTCAACCATAGACTTGTTACAAATAGTCTTTAATGGCTTGTAGATTTTTAAAAAGTCACAATTATTAGAAGTACAAGAATGATGTCATAAAATGAAGGGCATGGAAGATTTTAGCAAAAAATATGTAATATTAAAGAATAGAAAAATAAAACAGTCTATAAAATTGCATATTTTAAAATTCCAAATACTTTAAATGGAATTGGGGGAAAATGGAAAAACTCCAGAGACTGAAACAATAATTATAAATATTTAAACAAAAAAATATATCAAGAAATAGAAAATAATAATTGGCAAAGCCATAAACTAAATGTCTGAATGAAAGGAATATACTAGATAACTGGAAGAATTCAGTAGGAGTAAGAATATTTAAAAAAGGGAGGAGGAAATAGAAATTTGACTTTATCATTTCTAAAATAAGATATAAACAGAGGCATTGTATGGGGAGTTTTGCCTATGTTTAAACAGCTTGTGTAAACACAAAGAATAGTGATCATATGATGTTTAGTGGGTTAAAACAAGATATGTAATAAAATCATTATAAATCTTCTAATAGATCAGTTTGGACTTGAATTAACTCAAAGCACAGACTTAGTTTCAGGCTTATAGCATATAACATTACAATCAAGCATTAATAGAAACAATAAAAAAAATCAAGAAATAAATTTCCAATTATGGATTATAAATATACATTTAACTATATAAGAACTGTGGTCATGATTACAGATTTTGAGCATCACTATATTACCAAATTCTAAAAAATATCAAAATAAAACTGCAATAATTAAAAAAAAAAGTTACAACAATATGATTTTAATAAATATTTTGAGAATAAAAATAAAAATCTAAAAACATAAAAACCTACTTAAGTTATCTACATTTTTTAGGTGTTGTGATTATTTTTATAAATAATGCTTCAAAATGTCAGAAAATGTTTACATGAATTATTAAATGAAACCAAGGATTGATGATAATAAATTAGAAAAAGTTGTCAATTATAAGTGTATGGATTGTTCTTAGCAATAAGTTTTTAATAAATGTGTTCTACCAGAACATACTTTTAGATTTAAAGACTTGACTAATTAAAAAGAGAGATACAAGGACATCAGATTATAGAGTAAAAATATGCAAAGATGTGCATATTAATAAAAAAATATCGTAAGGGCAAATATATGAGTGAAAAAATGACAGATATCACTGATGTTAATGAAAGAATTAAAATACTCAGATGAAGTGATTAGCCATGTTGCTTAAAAAGGTGGTATTAAATGAACAAAGGAAGTTCTAAACTAGACCCAAAAGATCCTAAAATATTTAAAAATATACACACATGTAGAATACATAAATGAGATAATTATAAATTTTATTAAACCCACATTATTATATTAAGTAATATTTACTAAGGCTGTAACCTTTAGGAATAAGCGTCTGAAAAATTCGAAGGTAGGGATCTCTACAGGTCTTAGCCACAAGCTTACGCTAGAAAGAAAAGAAGGAAACCTTCTTTACTTCAACCTACTTTTATATACAAATAGGTGAAGCTGAAGTGGTTAGATCTAAGAGTGTGAAGCTATTCAATACTTCACTAATTAAATAAATGAGATAAGAAAGTTTACTGGAGTAGTGTAAAAATAAGAAAACCATAGATCAGAAAAATTGAATTAAACTCAGACGCTTTATTGTGATAATGAACTTAATATTTGAAAATAATGCTCTCTATAGAAACGTGCGCAGCAAGAGTATTTGCATATAATTATAATAGTATTATAATGATTTACAATAACCCCCCAAAATTGATAATTGACCATTAATTTGTTATCAAAAGTGAAAGAAAGGTTCATTATTATTTATTAATAAAAAATTAATATTATACTTCAATATTTTTATATAATTGTTACGGAAAAAATTTTTTTATGAATATTTCATGCTATAATTATTTTCGATTTGAATATAATGCTTATTTATTTATTTTTTTTGCTTTATATTGAAATAAATAAATAACTTTTAAAAAAGAATAATTTAACAACAAATGTATTTTTTTATTTAATACAAAAAAAAAAAAACAACATTAATATCAAAGTTTATTTTCGCTCCTCTACGTAGTATGTGTATATATATATTATTAACGTTAACAGAATATTATTTTAAAAAAATATGAAGTTATTTAACATTTTTATTAATTGTATATTGCATATATATACAGAGAGAAAAATATTTTTATCAGCCAGTAAAAGTAAATTATGCCTTAAACGCATCCCTGCATAGTCAATCTGCTCTCCAAATCCTTCAAAAGAGGCCCAGTGGAAAAGCATCCTTTAGAAATCTGGCAGCTAAAATTTTTAGGTTTATCTTTATTGTTTCATCCTCACAGTTAAATACCATTTCTCTGAACAATAATTGAATAATTAATTAGTTTGGAAATGAATGAGCTAACTATCTAAAAAAAAAATTCTAAGCTTGATTGGAAATTCTCAGTTATTTGAAATATTTTCTACTTTCATCTAGATTCAATTCCTGGTTCATGGACGCAGCTAATAGATGTATCAACCGCTATACCACAATGTCCCTCATACCTATGTAGTAAAGATTTTTATATACTGTAAAAATCATTATATTTATTTTATTAATACATTATTTAGTTTTAGATAATTATATATGTGCACATAATTTTTAAATGGGGGGGGGGGGCTGTTCTATGTTTGTTTAACAAAAAATGTTAAAAAAAATCAAACGATAATGTATATGTATCAACTTATAAAGCAATTATTTAAAGTAAAAAATGAATAATATTTAAATGCGTGTTATTATGGATATAAAATAAAAATCTTCATATTGTCAAGCGTTGTTAGCCGAGAGGTCATCGCACCCGCCTTGCAAGCAAGTAGTTGGTTGCAGACGGGTGTGGGTTCGCGTCCCGGCTGATGCTATGACATATGGGGGGGAAAATCATAATATTTATGCTTCTAGACTTTATTTTCATTTCTAATTAATATTTTATTCAGTATATTTTTAGAAACTGTTTGTAAGTTTGAAATCAATATTGTTTTCTTATCAACTAATTATCTAACTTTATCTGTGAGTTATTATAATTATTTAAAAGAGTTCTGTGATAACAAATGCCTCTCCCCCCCCCTATCTACCACCCCCATTTTAAAAAAAATAACTATTATAATTTTGAGCGATAATTTACTGAACAGTAAATATATAATAATATACTGCCTAAATATATAATCTTTGAAGATTATATATAGATAGTTAGTTGTATATTTGTGTATATTAAAATTCAGTCCATGGAAAAACAAAACTTTATGAAATCCATCAAACGGTCTGGCCGTTAATAAAAACTTAGAGGATATACTTACTTTTAAAAAACTACTATCACAGGCAGTAAGATTGCAAATGTTGAATACCAGATTTTTATATCTGACATTGATATAATTAAAATAGAATTATTACAACAAAACTAGAGTATTCTTTTTAACAGTGTTTCTCTAATTTGACAAAACTTGTAGGTATAGATAAGCTTAAAATTGTCCTTGATTGCTTTGAAGGTTTCAACAGTAAGAATATTTTACAGATTTTCTAAAAAAACTAGTGATCTATAAGTCAAAACATGAAATCTACATATGTATGTTAAATGTGATTATTGCTCTAAACTGGCCATTTGGATGCTTAAACGTTTGATAAACAAATCACTTACTCGATTTCTTGAATCTTCACACATTTTGATGAAATATAGATTTTAATTTTTCAATATTTTTTATGACTTCATTTTTATAATTTCTGATTTATTTATTTTTTAAATTAGATTTTGGTGAATTAATGAACTATCATGCTATTTTTAGATCAATCATAAAATATATATGTACTCCACAATTTACTAATGTCTTTTATAATTGTGGCCTTCTGATCAGTTTTGGCTTTGTATTTATCAATCAAGTTTTTCAATATAGCTTTTCCATTTATTGTTACATTTTCATTTACCATTCATTGTCAAACTTCCCTCCACTCACAACTTTGATGCCATCCATTTCAGATAAATACAATAATGACTATTACTAATCATTAGCGAAACTAGAGATTATCTCTAGCATAGATATAAACTTTAAACCTCAGTTAAAGATTAATGTATCTGATTTTTTTATTTTTACACACACGGAGTTATTCACCTTTCGTTTTCCCATGCGTAATATCTTTATAGATATAGTAAACACCTAAATACTTCCCCATTCTTTTTAAATTCATATAAATAAAGATATAATAAAAGACAAATGATCATATTTTCATTTAATGAATTATTACTTTCATTTTATTAAGATTCTTAAACGTTTTAATAAAGCGTCATTTTTTTCATCATTTTTTTTTTTAATTTTTCATTTTTACTATCAATTTTTATTAATTTTACTTCACCTTTCTTTTGATTTTTACAAATAAAGCATCATGAACTATGTGCTTGTATTTGATGGTTAATCCATACTACTGCTATTGATTAATCATTTTATTAGATTGTCCACATTTGATAACGAAGATGCTTTTGGATTATGTGATTTGAAAAGCACATCACAGTTTGCTACTGATTTTATTCAAAGTAATTGATTTTTTTTTCTAATCCATCAAGTTCAGACTGATATATAAAATATATATTTTTATTATTCTTCATAGAAGCAAACGATGCTCAACATTATATATATTTTTATCCAGTGTATCCATTTGCTCTGGTAATTAATATGTTAATAACTGCAAAGATTATTTTTTAAATGTTCAAAAATTGATAACAGATATTAAAACATAAACCTAACAAAATTTATTCCATCCCTCTCCTACTAATATATATGAATATGTAGTGTCCAATAGTATAAGGGCTTTTATTGATGTAATATCTATATGGGCATAACTATAATATCAAATCCAACAAGGGCTTTGAATATTCCATCACTGATTTTTTAATGTAATGAATTACTAAACATCACATGATCACCACCTCATGCTAGCACATAACTGTTAGTAAACAGGCAAAAACTCTCCATATAATAGTGCCACCTTGTGCTAACCAGAGTAATCAATGGATGACAGAAGGCTTGTGCATAAAATCCCTATCTAGTGCCAGAAGCCAGAAACTAATCTGGGGATATTGGATGAGTAGGCACTAGATAGGGATTTTATGCACAAGCCTTCTGGCATCCATTGATTACTCTGGTTAGCACAAGGTGGCACTACTATATGGAGAGTTTTTGCCTGTTTATTAATGTAATGAATTGTTGAATAATTGGAAAGGTGAGAAGATTGAAGCCTATTCATTAAAGTTTGAAGAATTGCTATCTTAATATAAACTAAGCACTGATTGTATATGTGTGGGAGATTATGATAGCCCAACTGATGAGTGCTGGTTATGCATGAAATACATATAATAGGGATCATGTACCTTTTTTGCATGTGTGTGGTCATGTTTATTGGTTGTTTGAAATAGAGAGGAGGATGAATACATTGAAAAATCCTGAGTTCAAATTCTTCTATTCACTCAATTAGAGTTTATCTTACTAAATTATGTGAAATATATAAAAAAGAAAGATTCATAGCTAAAGTAATTTTAAATTATTAATATCTAGTCTTAGAAGTGAAAGATTCAATGATCAATCTATCATTTTTGTACTCAAATATCATTAACTTTCTAAACATCTGAATAATTTAAATAGATTGCATTCATAAATATAAATGGTAACAATCATGTAAGTATTTTAAGAAAGGGAACAATAAATGAAACAGTTGTTTTTTCATTAGTGAGAAGTTCCATTTAAACATCATTAGAGAATATCAAAAAAAGTATGAGCCTAAAAAGATTATTTTAAAAATACTTTATTTTCAATAATTCAAGAATTGATTTTTTTATATCTTGAGATTATTGAATTTCCAAACTCATGAAGAGAGAACCTCAACTAATATATTAGAATAAAATAATTTCTTCTATTAATGTATTCCTGTATTGAATAGTTAAGCATTTAATTGACTAATCAAATAGTACCCAATTCCAGAATTATAAAGGCAGATAAGATCTGGAATGAGAAGAGTGAAGAAGTAAAAAAAAAACTGCATATAATATTTTTTGTGTGTGCATGTTTGTATTATATTACTGGGATAAAAAAAATGATTGCATGTTTTGACAATTACTTCCATCAAGACATGAAAAGAAGTGAAAGTAGCAAATGAAACACATAGTGAATGCAAATTTTAAATTTTCTGTTTCAAATGTACACTCATATATACAAGAAAATACTTGATACAAAAAATTGATGTCAGGGAGCATCATATATTTCTTCATTTAATTACTATTTAAAAGTTCAGCTATTCGTCTAAATGTTAATTTTTAAAAGTTATATAAAACAAAATACATTAAGAGAAAGAAAGTTATTAAAAATTGTTTTATGAATTTTGTTGTCATATTTTAAAAGCTGCTCAGATATAATTCTTTTTCATTAATCTTAGTGAATTTAATTCTTAAAAGATGTGACTATTTTTAAAACAAGTACGACCAATTAAGAGACGCATTTCTAGTCACATTCAATCTGTTTGTTTGTGATTGACTTCTTACTCTTTTTATAACAATATTAAATTCCATACTGTCTACATTTATTAATTTAAGTAAATACAAATTTGGTAAAACATCAGCATATCAGAATAACAGTGAATGGAAGGATGTACTAACCTTTTATAATTAAGTGAATTTCACTGACATATGAATTAGGCCATTTTTATTCACACATATAAATATTATAGTGATAACCCTACATGTTATTGCTATTATACATAATTGGTCAGGGCTTTCTTTTAGATAATATTATTTGGTTTAGTGCAGTCATATTAGAGCAAACTCTGGGATTCCAAGTTCATAAATCACTGCTTATTAATTAAGGAGCAAAAAGATCTTTCAATTATTTTGCTTCATTAATGCAATTAATTGAACATTTGTGAATAATATAAAAAGAAATTGAAAAGAACAAAACATTATAATAAAGTATTTGTAGGCAGAAATCCATTCCACAATTCCCCATCTATGGTGAAGTAGAGAGATGCTCTTTTATTGCTGTATCACATTAAAATCTTATGAAGTTGATTTTTAAGTTTTAAAAAGCTTTCTTATTTAAAACATCATACTTCATATAATAGCAGTAATTAAGATAATAGCTGCCTATTGTTAATTTTATTATAAATAAAATGAAACTTTTTTTTACAAGTTAATTTTCTACTAATAAATGAAAAAAACTTATTTCTCATTCTCTTTAAATGATATAATTTTTATACTAACAAATTAAATGATTGCAAAATGTTTTGCTCTAGTTTTTATAATATATATTTATGGGATAATATAGTAAGACTTTTATCTCAAAATCCAAGAATTTAATAATCTGCAATTTGAAAAGAATATTAAAATAAAAATTAGAAAATTTTAAATGTCAATATTTATATTTGCTTTTATAGCAACCACACGCCCTTACTTATGTCATAAACTCTCTCCACTCTTTTAATCATGTTTTTATGCTTTCAGCACTTAAAAAAAATACAAATTTCAATAAAAATGTCCAACCAAAAGCAAAATTAATAATGATTGCAATCCATCCAAATATAAGAGAAACCATGTTTATTTTATATAATAAATAAAATGAATGCAGTTTTTTAAAAAAAGTCATATGCTATAACAGGCCAAATTTGTCCAATCAAATAATTAAAAGAGTGTACTTGTGCTTTTGAAATTGTGAAAAATACTCCACAATATATGAGAATATAGGCAAAACTAAAAAAGCATTAAATTGATGAATGGAATATATGAACAAAAATTGCATCATAAAACAATGATTCTTTACAAGGACTTTCACTAAGAATGCATTGAGAGAAAGTGACATCAAGTCATTTTATTATATAGTCATTGTAAAGCTCTTTTTGCATTTTATCATCATCAATTTTTATTCAAAGAATATTGGGAAAAAAATATTTTTTTTTGTTTTGGAAAAAAAACAAGAAAGAGAAAAATTGATAAGAGTTAAAACATTCACATATGTATTCACATAGATTTGAGTATAGTTTGATACAGTACATATGTCTGTAAATGTGTTTTCTCTCATTGTCTATCCATTTATTTTTGCATTGTTTTTTTATAATCGCATTACTATATTATATTTTTGTTAATACTTTTAAAATATATAATATTGTATATTATTTATGGTGTGCTGCATTCTACAGAGTTCAGTATTCAGATAAAAGATTAGAACTAAAGGTTGTGAATATGTCAATCTTTCAGTGTTATAAATATTTATAAAAATACTGTAATAGTTTTTACTCTTACAACATTTATTATGCCAGAGGATACTTTTCAGTGCTTGGATGCTGAGTTAAGAAAATTTTATAATAATTGTGTTTAAGATCAAGCTTAATGCTTTCAAGGCCTACTTATGACCTCATATTAGGAGGGTGCATTATATATATATATATATATATGCAATAAGTCTATTCAAATGTATTCAAATTATATGGCCCATTTTTTCGATAGGAAAAAGTAGGATTCCTTCTTATTTATGGAGCTGGGATTGTTGGCTATATGCCATGCTTTTGATTTTGTGCTTGACATTGTTTCACTTGATGCATGCGATGCTGATGACTGTGGGCATGAATGCAAGGCCCATTTTATTTTGATGCTTGGGGAAAATAGACTTGTGTTTTGGGTTATTTGTCACTCTTAACATAGATCCGAGCATTTGAAAGTTTTACAGTTGCATACAAAAAGTCATTACTTTAGTTAATCATACCAGAGGATAATAAATATTTATTATATGAGATTCAGCATAATGGAGATTTTTATTAAGTCAATGACATAATTTTTATTTACCTGTGTGTGTGTCAGATATTAATTAACTTGAAAATATATACACATCAAATGTACAATAATTTTATAAAATTTGGAAAATCACCAAAGATACATACAATTATCAAAAATAGTGCTACTTTGAAAAGTATAATTCTAGACTCAGTTGTTAATTGCCTATTATTGAAAAATGTATACATGCATCAATTAATAGCAGCATTATAATATACAATTAATGAGTGATAATATGTATTGTGAGATGCTGTTTGTAAATATATTGCTTTTACTGTTCAAGAGCTATTTGAGACTATGTTCTTTTACATACTTTTTGCTATTTTTATTTATGCAAATTCATTAATAAGAAAGTTAACACAGCCTACACCTAGGTGATTTATCTCTATAAACATCTTTTGTTGATGTTAAATCTATCTTTTAAAGAATCCTAATAACTATAAAATAATTTATTTTCTTGTTCAATTTTATCAAAATAATGTATATACTTGTTCAAAAATGCAACAGTAGGCAGCTTATGATAAAGGAAAATGTTTTTCTTTTACATACAACACTAGTTTTTTAGGTACAACCTTAGTATTTCAATAGTTAAAATAAATTGTTTTTAGATACAAACTTAATATTTCAATAGTGAGAATGAATTGGCTATTTAAAATGAATTGGCAATAATTCTTTAATGGCCAATTCATTCTAAGCTTTATAATATTTAGAATATACTTTAAAAGAATCTCAATTTTACAAAGGTTCAAGACAAATCTTTTATACTAGTCTACTTTTATTATTAAGCTGCTACAGTTTGCGAACACAAGTCAAGGAAATCAGCCATTCAAAAAAATATATCTGTATATTTTCATAATAATTTTTGATGTCACACATCATTGTTATCAAATATATCAGTAGATTAAAATTTAAAATTACATAGTATTTAAAAAAGAGAGGAGGGAACATATATAATAAATTCTGACTTTTGTATCTGAATTATTATGATAGTAATACTAAGAGTCATTATTATAAAGGGGGGGGGGTTGTAGTGTTGCACCACTATTTTTTTTATAAATGCAATAGACTATAATTATTTATTGCTTTGGACTTGGTTTTAGTTGTTTGTTAATTACCTTGTTCCAATGTGTATGTATTAAAACTATAAATTATCTTTTAAATTATATAGGTATAGTTCACAAATGTGAACGATGCCATTATAATCATCATTATAAAATAAAATGTTTTCTTCTTGATAAGTTATATGATGCTCAAGCAAAGAAAGATAAATTGAACTTTAACTTAGGAACTTCTAGCTTTCAAAGACCAAACCTCTGTCACCATAGGGATTTATTATTATCATATAATATTTTACCATGTTTGCGATCTTCGTATTCATGTTTCAGTTATAACTATACATAACTAATGATTAAATTAGAAATTAATAAAAAATAATTTTATATATTTTAATTTTTTGTACACAGTGCATACTGAGTATGTGCATATTCTTAAATATATGTGTTGCACATAATTTAAATATGTATATTTACAATATGTGCCCTCATATACATCTGTGTTAAAAACATAATATATATGGAACTATTTCTACCATTTATTTTAATTGTCAAATGTCTAGAAAAATTTAAACTCAACTTAACCATTTCATAATAATAAACATAGATTAGTATATAATACATTGTTTCATGTGGTATTATTTTCCTCTATTCTTCAGATATTGTTGTTCTAATTAGTGAGTTATTAGGAAATTGAGTGAGTAACATTTAATATAATAAATACCGAGTTTAAAATAATGCTGTAACAAACTAAACTATTTAATCAAAAGCAACAGCCAATAGAACATTTATATATATATATATTTTATGTGTCAAAGCGTCAGCCGAGAAGCGAATCCTGGGACAACTGCTTGTAAGACATCTGTGCTAACCATTCGGCCACCAACGCTTGACTGGTTCTCTAGATTTCTGTTTTTTGTTAAGATAAGTTTAATGAAAGTTTCCCAAACATTATGAATTATCACTCTGGCTTAACTTATGAAGTTTTTCTTATATGAACAAATTTAATTTTTTTTTTTTTTACTTTATCCTCTCTATGCAATATTCACATTTTTTTTCTAATTGAATATTTAATCATTGATATGCACATAGCATACTACTGTAGATACTTCTTTTTTTAATAATTATTTTGTTCTCATTATATTCATTTTTGATAGAGCAGTTGGCTCCATTGATATAAATTCTTCCACATTTATAGAATATTTTAAGTTTAGATTTTATGTAAAATTTAGGATTTTTCACATTCTGCTCTGACTCGGAAAAACTGTTCTGATATTATATTCATTACAAAATATTTAATTTTGTCTAGTATTCCTCATATATAGGGATACACTAGTATGATTATATTAAACCATTAAGCATCACATGATCACATTTCCTATACTAGCACACTAATTGTTGATAAACAGAGCAAAACTCTCCATATAGTATTGCCACCTGTGCTAAACAGAGTAATCAATGGATGCCAGAAGGCTTGTGCATAAAATCCCTATCTAATGCCTACTCATCCAATATCCCCAGACTAGTTTCTGGCTTGTGGTCTTTGTCAGTGAGGAGCTTTGGATCTGAGAGCACTGCATCTAGATCTTAGAATCTAATGCAACCCTCTAGCAACCACCTTTTATCTCTACTTAACTACAAAACTATAAGAATGAAATTGAAAACACAAAAATATTTTCAATCTAAGCTCAATACTGTATGGAGAGTTTTGCTCTGTTTATCAACAATTAGTGTGCTAGTATAGGAAATGTGATCATGTGATGCTTAATGGTTTAACACCAATCCTGCCTAATAGGATAGTGGTGGCTATGGTTGTAAAAGAGCCAAAGACACCAAAATGTATGGGTGTTGAACTGAGTTCAGACCCATATGATTATATAAGCTATTGAGCTTAAATATAATATTTTTGGTGTTTTCAATTTCATTCTCATAGTTTAGTAGTTAAGTAGAGATAAAAGGTGGTTGCTGGAGGGTTGCATTAGATCCTAAGATCTAGATGCAGTGCTGTCAGATTCAAAGCTCCTCACTGACGAAGGCCACAAGCCAGAAACTAGTCTGGGGATATTGGATGAGTAGGCATTAGATAGGGATTTTATGCACAAGCCTTCTGGCATCCATTGATTACTCTGTTTAGCACAGGTGGCAATACTGTATGGAGAGTTTTGCTCTGTTTAGTATGATTATAATTGATATTTCTTTTTGTCAATTATTTATTGTTAATCAATTTTTGTGAGTTTATTTTGTGTAAGACATCTATTTCCAGGTCATTGATTTCTGAATAATGTTCTTTTGCTCTGTACTATAGTGTTCCACATTTTAATATTCTGTCATGATAGAAAGTTAATATTAAATATATTCTTGTTTGTAGAAACCTCTCTGTAAACTCTAGCTTTGATTTTATCATGAAGAAGTCTTGTCACAAGAAAATATAAAAATATCTATCTTTATTCTTTTTCTAATTCTATATGAATTTAATTGAAGAGAAGAATGTTTATAATAGTTTTTAAGCATGTAGTAATATAGGAAATATGTAATTGGCATGTTCTTCTATACAAATGTTGCTAATAAAGAATGAACATGATGAATCCATAGTCATTTATTAGAAAAATAATGTGTTGTATTGAAAGTATATTGTTGTTGCAGAGAATATTAAGTTTCATTGTAACTATCAATAGAATGAGTTGTGTTGATTTAAGCTATTATTTTCATTTTAACTTTTTCTTACAATAGACAATGCTTCACTTCAGAGTATGTAGTGAATAAACTTTCCACATCAAAGCTTACTAATATGTCATTTGTTTTTGTTTTTACATTTTTGATTAATCCCACATGCTGCTTAGAATTTCTGACAAAGAGATATATCCTATATGATAAGAAGCTTAAAAATAGTGCCAAATTCTGTCATGGTGAATTTCTAAAACTAATTATCAACCTTAATGATAGATACTTTTTTGTGGATTTTAAGGAATGCTTAGAGATATAGAATTTTACTTAAATATATTGTTAATTCCTGTAATGCTTTCAAGTAATGCTTATAATTCTATTTTTATAGCTAACATAGGAATTTTGGCCATTTTTTGTATTGACATACTCTAATGAGATTTCTTATTTATTGTCACAATTAGTAATGTCTATTGCAACATCGCATTGTCTTTGTCAACAGAGAGAACAATTATAGGTTTAGTTATTTTGAGAGAGATTTGATAGCTTCTCTCTCAACATAAGTAATGTTTGGTTTTGGTTACTGGTTTCTTCTAAGTGTTATTTTATTCTTCAGCATAATTCTGTTATTTCTTCTGGAGACTGGTTTTGAGTGAAGTCTTTTGTTACTACCATTACATCTAATAAAAAGATGTCAAGATGATAAAATTTAATCTTTTTTATAACTAAAGTTTTAGCATCTGTTAGATGTTTAAAACTAATATTTTTAATTGATTGTAGCTTCTAAGGTCATTTTCTAAAAAACATTTAACAATTGAATTAATTGTTGCAAATAGTCAAATTTATTGTTGCAAATAAAGTGTCATCATAATAAACCTTCAGACAAATATTATAATATGATTCATTACTATCCACAAAATCTGATATCTATGATATGACAGAAAAACAAATATTGCAAATATAATAATCAATCTAAATACAATTGAAACAAACAGCTAATTATATTTACAATTATTTAACTATCAACCCAGCTTTCATCTTTTATTGAGACCATTTCAAGATATAAAGTTTTATACATTGCATGACCTATCATTTATATTTACTCCACCTATTGGACATTATTTTATCTTCAACAATACAATTAGCATTATACATATAAACATATAAATAAATGACATAAAATAAAAAAATATATAAAAATGTAAAATTATATAAATATTTATGCATATATTTTTATATAGTTTAAAATTATATATATATATTTAATGCATTTATTTATATGTTTATATGTATAATGTTAATTGTTTTGTTGAAGATAGAATAATGTTCACTAGGTGGAATAAATATAATTGATAGGTCATGTGATATGTAAAACTATATTTTGAAAAGCTCTCAATAAGAGATGAAATCCAGGTTATAGTTAAATAATTGTAAATATAATTGATTGGTTGTTTCAATTTTATTTAGGGTGATTATTATATTATCTATAACAACTTTGTGGATAAATAATTTTTTATATTGGATATTTGACCATTGTAAATATTGCAAATATTGAGATAATAGTGTACTCTAAATCCAATCTTTTTTTTTTCAATGTGCATTCTTTTCAAGTTTATTTGTTTTATATTAAATTTAGTTGAACATGAATGTGACAGGCATACATACAGTTTTATTTAGTTAGTTTAATAGTAATAACTAGCCATTATGCTAATGGACATGCACTTTGTGGATTTTTAACTAAGGGATAAATTAATCATTCTATCTTTTCACAAAGACTTTATCTTGTGTTTGGAAGTGAGAGTATTCATTTATAGTTAAAAATCCACAAAGCACATGTGCATTAGCTTAATGGCTGATTATTACTATTACAGTTTATAAAAATATAGCACTATATAAAATAAATATCTCATTTAGTTTTTTTTTTTTTCAGCTGAAAATAATTTTCAGAGTCTTGTTTTGTAAAGACATTCTCTTCTAATATTAAGCCAAATCTTCAGAGATATCTTTATGATATATATAAATAAGTTGATGGATAGTTGCAGTGTAATTTAGTTGACATTGAAATAATTAAACAACATATAATTATAGTATAGTGAGAGAGATTGACATGGGACTTTTGTAGAGGATATAAGTTCAAAATGTATAACAATCTTTAGAGAAGTGTGTGGAAAATCTGAAAAAAATGATTTGCTAGAGATATTAATCAAATGCAATAATCAACTAATTTCATACATATCTCTTATATCATGAAATTTCTGCCTAATTGGAATTTTTTAATGTGAATAGAAGTTAATCCACCTATTAAGGAATATGAATATTAAAAAATAATGATTAAATATATGATTGTTTTAAAAATCTTCACACTTAAAACCAAACCCCTCTTAATTGAGGCATATAAATAAAAAATTATAACTTTTTTGCACATATATGTTCAGATGTTTCAAGTCTCTGATTTATCTGATGAGAATAGGTTTGTTATTTGAAATATATGTACACTGTGAAAAATAGGTCTGGAATATTTTTCATAAGTTTACAACTCTGAATTTATAACAAACTTTAAAATAGTGTATAGAAAGTCAAAATTTGATTGGCTATGTCAGTGCTGGGAAAGGGCCATACGGATATTTATAATCTAATTTGTGAGCCATACAAAATTATCAACCTAAAAATGAGCCTGCGATATTGGATTGAAAATTTACTTAATTTATCTCAAATCATTAGAGGTCAGCAACATTTTCAACTGGAAGGCTAATCTCAACTTCCACTTTTAAAACAAGGGACATATTTTGTGAATTAAAAATAAAACAACATCATTATTATTAATGACTGTTGCACATTTAATGGCAATCTTCCCAATTTACATTGACCTACTCTTTGTGTGATATTAAATTTTTGAATTTCTTTTTATGTTATGGGCAGATTAATTCTACAGCAGGTAATATGCTGTCTTTTATAAACTCCTCCAGAAAATTGTTTTAATTTTCTATACAGGATTGCCTGATTTTATTTGTACCTCTTATGAAATATATCAGCCACTTGATGTTCAACTTTTTGATTTTAATATTTCTTTCTTTTCCAACAATTTTATTATAATCCAGAATGTTTGGATAAATAGTGCATCTTAATGTTGTATTCTTTATTAACTGAAATACTCCCCAGGCACACATTGATTTTTATCTTTTTTAAAATTTTACTCTATATAACCATCCCCAAAGAAATTAAATGCAAAATAATAATAACAAAATAAAGTAGAATTTGAATTTTATTTTTTCTAGTATATATATGCTCTTCTGCAAAAACCATTATAAAAACAAACAGAATGCTCTCTGTTTCACAGATTAAATCCTTAGTCAGATAGACAAGCTAATATAGATAATTTGTCAGAATATTGTACTTTTGATAGAATGAAGTAAAACTATTATAAAGATTGAAAAAAGAAAAAGACATATTTGAAGAAAATAAATATTTTATTTTACTTATTCTTGATACAATATTTGTGCTATACACATGCTTAAATAGACATTTTGTATAGGATCATTTTATACATGCTTTTAAAAATGTCTGCAGGCCATATTGAAAGCTTCTGAAGATCAGAGCTGTCTCAGGGGCCAGAGGTTTTCTATCTCTGTGTTACACACATACTCACACACATTATATATATATATATTCATATACATAATAAATCCATAAAACTGTTTGTATAGCATTTATATTGGATATAACTATTTTGTAAAGAAGTCTTAGGAACGATTCATTTTTCTAAGCAAGAGTTTAGAAAATATTTTTAAATCAACATCTTTTATACTTATAGAAAACATTTAATAAATTGCTGCATACACTGTGTGTATATAATTTTAAAAAATATATTCTTACTGCAGCGAACATTTCATCAACTATGTTTTGAATTATTGAAAGTATTGGCATAAAGATACTTTCCAGTCTTTTTTATTAAAATTAAATCAGTTATAAGACTTCTCTGAAAATATAAAAAAACATAATGTCTAATATAAATATTGGGCATTACAAAATAAATATCTCATACATAAATAAAAACTATATTTTAATAATTTACATATTTATACATTTATCTATATATTGATTGATTTATTAATTTAATGCTCTCATAAATGTGCTTATTTATATATAAAATAATAAAAGAAGAAATTTTCAAAATAAAAAATATATATTCCATACTTAAATAAACTATACATGCCAATAGTTAACTCGTCATTAAATGTAAATTACATCACCACATCTCGCTCGCGCGTACATGTGACCAATAAATATCATGGAAGCATCTATTGGACATATATAAGCATGAGATCTAAGTTAACATTATTTATTTATATTTAACTAAATATCAATTTTTAAAATAATCTGTAAATTGGCATTTTTGGCTTTACTACTTGATTTGATGATGCCTTTAGACATTAATGAAAAATACCAAATAAGAAACAAGTCAATGACAGAGCTATAAGAAGAAAAATAAACTTTCTAATTACCTGTCAGGCTAATTATTTTAAAAAAGTATTCAAAAATATATGTGATTGACAGTTGACTTATTAAAATTTTATTAAAAGAATACAGACTGTATCCAAAAAATAAGTGCTTAATTTAAAGCATATGTTAAAAGAAATGACTTTAACTTTCTCGTTTATATTTAAACTTTAAACATTAAAGTGGAAATTGAAATAACATAAAATTAACTTAAAAAGTATATTTTATGCAAGTACATTCGAAAAATATATACGTATTTATTTAATTAAAGGGAATTTGAACCCAGACTTTCAAGCTTTCTACAGTCTAGGTTCAAATCCCTTTTAATTACATCTAGGTCAATTATATACATTATAATTGTATTTCAATATTATGTATTTATTTAGTGAAAACCAATTTATTTTTTTCTAAATAGACTTAAAATTAAGTTAAGCAAAAATATTTAATTATTTAAGTTCTAAGTTCTACAGTAGTTTATAAATGTATTATATCAAATTTTTATCAATAATTATTATATTATTTATATTTTATTAGGTATATATTTATTTATAAACACAACCTAGCATTATATATGAAATATATGCAATTTTTTTTCTAAAACACATTAATTCAATGCCCTGTAATAGTAAATAATCCATCTTCTTTTCTTTCTTTCTCTCTTTTATCTGTAGTCCAAGATTTTACATGTAGTGTAAAATAGATAATGATATTTATCAGAATAAATATTAATTCAGCAGAGTTATTTATGCAGCATTATTTGAAGTGGCATATAATTTAAATTCATAATGCAGAGTTAATTTCTATTCACTTTAATAACCTTGAAAACAAGCAACCAAATATCAAATATGTAAATATCAAATTATTTAATGCTAAATAATATATAATAAATAGGAATGATAAAATAAGTAGATATTTATCCTGTTTTGTGAATTTTTTTCCAAGTAGCTGAAGTTTTTCAAGAATGTTTAGTATTTCTCCAAGTAACTAACCCACAGTCAATATTATTAGTTATACTATTATTAATTGATAAATGTCTATTTAAGTATTCTAGATTAAAATAAATAAATAAATAAAATCCTTACTGATTTGTATTTGATTATATCTCTGAGTCATGTCTTTTTCTTCATTGTTTTTTGTGAAGGGAAGCTGATGTTTCTTTGTTCTGCAGTTAATATTTAAAGCATTTTGATTATAAATATATAATACAAATAAAATGTTTGTTAATTAAAAATTGTAATAATAATAAAATTAATAGTGTAATGGTCCAGGTTTTCCAGCAGAAGAGGGGAAATGCATCTAACTACGGTCGGTCCTAAGGTCTTTGAATAGGAGGCTGTGAATAACAAAGAAATAACTAACCAATGATCATGTCTATCTCCAATGGGAAAGCTTTAGGTTTACTCATTAAATTCAGACACAATTTAGGCCAGTTCAGCCACCCCTCACTGCTCTTGGATTCCATTACACCTCGGAATTCAAACCCAGGGAGAATATTGCCCTAGACTCTCCTCAGGGTTGAATTTATTCTAGACAGCAACCACTGCATCATGGTGTGGATGCCAATTGAGTGTAAGACTCACCTAACCCTATTATTGCATTATGATGTAAAAGAAAGCTTGTGTGTAGGTGCATATGCATCTGTTTATGAATTGATGGATGGATGAATAAATAACTGACAAACTAGAGACAATTTAATGAAAATCAATTGAACAAGATTTATTTGGCTAACAAAATGAACATTCCCAAATCTCTTAACATGATATATATATATATGTGTGTGTGTGAGTGCATCAAATATGTATTGCTATCATATTAACAAATAAACATATTTATTAACTCAACCCTTTTCTTGATAGATATACATGCTAAAACACTAAAGATATTTACAAGGTAGAAAAAATATAACAAAAGAAAAATTGTTTGTTCATCACTATAATGACTGCAAAGCTAGCTAACTATTTACAATATTATTTACAGATGTAAGCATTAGCTCCATAATTCATTTCCAATGGCAGAGATTCCATTCACTTTGCAGGATCCCCCTTTGATTATGTTCCAGTTTCCTACAATTGATAGAAAATAATATTCACTCAAGAACATTAGTCATCTATACCAAAAAAATATAAACATCATTAGTTAATAATAAAAAATAAACAAACAAACTGTCCTGTAGAAGTGTATGGTTGCAATATGGAACAATATCAAGTAAAATCTTAACCTTGTTCCATAGTGCCTTAAAGATAACCATCTTAGTGTGAAGTCACTATGCAGTAGGAACTAACCTAAATTTTATTCAATAAAAAAATTTGAATTTAATAACCTCCCCCACCATGCTTTCTTGATTCTAGCTATAATGGATTGTTCCAAGTGGTATGTATTTCAGTTCCCAGATGTGGAAGTGAAATGAAAACAAAACTCTACAAATGTATATATAATATATAGCAATTTAAAACTTTCATGAATTATTCAGAATAGAGTTCATGGATTTGGAAAGTACTGCCACTCATAGGCTCATTTTCTTACTGTTTCAGTCATCCTTGTTTGGCAAGTAATGTATTTTCCTTCTTTGTGTTGTTATTTCATTCTATATCCATTCTGAGATTCGAGACAGGTATTTGATGTTTAAGCAGGCATTATATAGAGATAAACATTAAATCATTGCACCTCCTATAGTCAGAGCTAATGACACTTCAGTCCCACAGAAATATTAAATTAACCAGAGTAGATCATTTTGCAATTCATAAAACATTTAGCTTTTCTTGATTCACTGTTTGGTGTTTAATAAGTTATATGAGAAACAAAACATTTCATTCTGATTATATATATGCTGATAATCTATTTCATTTTTATTCACATTTGAATAATCGCATAGTCCCTTTATTTCAAATATCCATTTAAGTCAGCTCAATTAATTTTATTCAATTGTGTGAATCTTGTAATACTTTTTTTTGTTTAATTATTGGCCATAGTTTTGAATGTTTTTATCATGACAATTAGACTAAAAATTTGGACTGTTTAAATAAGTTGTTGATATTCTCTAATAATCGAACCTTCTATTTTCTGATGTTGGTATTCTACAGCTTTTGTGTTCTTTTGAACAAAGTAAAAAGATGGCAGATATCAAATGAGTTTGCTTTTATATTACCCTCGATTCCCAGTGTTTAGTAAGCTTGCACTTCATTCCTCTTTCATCAATATATACATGCTTATTTTTACACATGTTATGTTGATAGAAAGTAAAATACAATTACATAATAGAATTCTGTTTTCACCTTCCATGTCTGGTTACCTAGTGACTGGCTTGACATTAGGTCATTATAATGTCTACCAAGTCTAAGTCTTGTCTAATGATATAAGATATTGACATTTAGTTCATTGTTTGTGTAAATATATATGTAACTGATATCTTGAATTAAGATTTTTATCTTTCTTTTAGCTAAGGGAATTTTAATTTATTGAAATGTTTTTTCTTATTATCGCATTTGATAAAATAAATGTTGGTTATGCATTTATATATATATGTGTGTGTGTTTACTATCAAAATGAAAATACACATTCAACTGTCCATTAACTAAATTTATTTTTTAGATGAATTTAATTTAGTGAATAATGCACTATGAACCAAGACTGGTTCCAATCTGATTGTAAGCTACCCTTACAACTCAGTCTTTCAATCTATAGAAGTATTTTCAGTTAATTCCTTTACCCTCCTCAATTAGACTAAATATAATGGTAATTAACTATTACTGCAGAATTAATTTCAATTAATGCCTTAACCCTTCTCAACTAGACAACTTATCTAGTTGAGGAGGGTTAATGAATTAACTGAAAGTATTTCTGCCAATTGAAAGATTATATATAAACAGTTAATTACCATTATATTTATTAACTTAGAATTTTTAGTCTATATTCATCCTCCAATTCAAATCCCTATTTTATTGTAGTAAAAATTCAGTATACTGTATGAATAGATTAATTATGTATATATATATAATCGTTTAAAATCAATCAACACTTAGATGATCCCAATATCAATAACAATCAACAATCTCAATCTGTTGTCAAGGCAACCTCCTTTTAACAATATATATATAATTTTATAAAAATTGCACAGCTTTTAAGTAAATAAATAATTCACAATACAATCATCATCATCATTATCAACCATTATCAATCCACTGCAGGATGAAGGTCTCTCCAAGTTTAATCCATCTTCTCCAAACTTTAGCTTCTTTTCTCCACATCACCCTGCACACTTTCTTATTTCATCCATCCATCTCACATGTGTTCTCTTTCTGAGTATTTTACAATCTCTTGGAATCCAGTTTAAAATTTATATATTTCAGCTATTTGTCTAGCCTTCATTAGTTTATCAATAATAATATTTCTGTAGAAGCTAATGGAAGTCCCAAAATAATGATGATCAGCATTATTGTTTGAGTTCTACACTAATCTTAAATTAATACTTAGAAAATTGCAAACTGGCAATAATATTCCATAGTTGGCTATACTTACCAACTTATTCTGGACATTTTCTGTTGCTAATCAATATAGGAAAATCTAGAGAAAAACAGTTCATTTATAGAGATTTCTACATTGTTGACAAATGTAAATATTAATAAATAAAAAATGCTTAAAAATTTAAATGTTTGGAAGCTTAATATTTCTCAGTCACTTCAACAATGATTTTAATAAGAATCATTCTCTGTTTGTATTTTTCTGAATGTTAGCAAACATTGATATACTTACATGAAATACATTCAAGTGACCATTTCAAGTCTTGAATTTCAAATCTCTCAAGCAATATCCAATTCAAGTATTAAATTTGAGCACTAATATTTTTTAAAAAAGACCACCACAATACAATAAATATTATATCATATATTCTCCAATTTCTGAAACAATTAACTTTTGTTACATTAATAAGAATCATAAAAATATATAATACCAATTCTTATTGTGTACATATATAATATTTTTAATAAAAATAAATAATATAATTTTTTAGATATGAAATTATCTTAATGTAATATTTATAAGAGTACTTTTTAATATTTCAAAAATTATAACTAAAAAATATAATTTTGTTTCAAATGTCAGAGAAATAAAAAAAAAAAATCAAATGAAAGTAAATAATTGCTTCTTTAAAAAAAACTATTTTTATCAAAACATAGTCTTTTTTGGTTGTTTTTTTTTAAACATATAAATAAATACATTGAGACAAATCTATACATGATATGAAAAGAGACTAAGATTTGATTCTTTCCACATCTTGTCATATAACAACTCTTAATTTGAGTAGAACTTTTTGTATCAAAGGCCAACAAAATATTTCTCTCTGATTCAGGATTTATCTTTTTCTTCTTAACAGGTGATTTCTCTATTAGTAATCTCCTTTTCACAACCCTTATTTTTTCTTCTTACATGTTTTACTTTATATCTATTTTTATATCTTATTGGTTACTTTTTATAAACTATATGATCCATATGTCTGTTGCCTGAATATATGTTAGTTTGTAACACTTACTGGAGCACTCTCTGAATATTTTTTATTTAGAGGGCACTCAATAAATAAATCTCTTAATATAGAAAATCCATATTCTGATTGTTGTCTGTAATACTATCAAATTCAGTATAAAAAGTTGTTTTTGAGTACAATATATATTTTGTAATTATATAAATTGATAAACTTTTTTTAAACGAATTGTAATTAAATTCTAAGCACTAACCAAGATATCAAAGCGCTTAACACAAGTTCTAAGTACATCTATACTGAATATTTTCTTATTTAGCCTTTCTAGTTCTTAGAATTTAATATATATTTAGATATACAGTAGGTAAATATTGTGATGAAATATAGAGTAATGAATTCTGGACTAATTAAATTCTTTTGCAACTTTATTTATTCCAGATGTTTATTTAGAATAAAATTATGATGATAAAATTTTATTCATACATACTTGTTTTATTTGTAAGTAAATATGCAATGAATTACCTTTAAATAAATAATTCAAGCAACTGGTTCTAAATGCAAAAATTAAGTATTATTCTAAAGTCTTTTGAACTGAAAAAAGAAACACCTAGGTTCATCATTTGAACAGCAACGTCAATTGCCAACTACATATAAATTGCACATCTAGTCTGATAAGCTTGCAAAACGCTAATAGGCTAATAATCTTTCAGTATTTTAATGTCAAACACATAGATTTTATATATGTGCGTGTAAGTATATCAGAATGAGTACTCTAGCTATATATTCTTATGTATATAAGTCAGCTCTATGCTACTGTTACTAGATTTGTACTTCATTATAATTAACTAACATATAACTGCTTTTTATGAATTTCATGTATGTCAATTATTAATTTGTTAATTATACACTAATAATTATTTTTGTGTAATTGTGTATACTATCACAATAATTTTACTTATTTATGGATTACTAATATTTACTTGTAAATATCAGAAAGTTTACCTTCTGCTTTCTTATTTGTGAATTTAAATATACATAAACACAAACCTAATTTACATTGAATTTATATATTATTTACATTTAAATTATGTTTATTTTTTAACAATAAATTTATATATCAAAAAGTATGTGTGTATATTTATATAAAGTAAAAAAAATCAAAATGAAACAGCCTTTATATGATCTAATAGTAAAAAAATCAAATCATACATTATGTGATTTAACTTAATAAGCTTTTATTACAAATGTAATAAATGTAACATTTATATGATCTACTTGAAAGTGAAATGCATTCTAATAGATTCCATAACGAAACATCAGAAAGAAACCATTATCACACGTTTTCCAATTGCCAGATTATGAAACTTTCCATTATTGTTTCTTTCTAAATAAAAATTATTTATTGATTAATAATGGGTGGCTGGACATAATCGGAAAACAAAGAAAAATTGTAAAATTGATTAAAAAGAGAAATCCCCCCCCCCCCGTTTTTAGCTAAACTTAAGATTTTACTCAGTGTTGATTCAAATTCAGGTCTTGGATATAATAGACAAATTAACACTATGCTAAAAGATCCTTCGTGTGTTTATATATGAATATTACACATATTGATGTATAATGTTGTGTTTAAAAGACTTGCACATAGATATATGTGTACACACGTTAAATCTAAGTTTAAAAATATCAAATGCCATACGGAGTCTATTAAGATTGGGAAAAGTTGTAAAAAGGATTAAAAAATAAAAGTAGTAGATATTGTTGAAAGAGAATACTTTTTAGCATTCTAAGAATAGAACTATGAAAAAGCTTGAAGACTTTGAACTAAGGATATATTATAAATGACTAATCAACAGTTATTTAAAATATAACAACTAACTTTCGGAAAGGTTAAAAGAAAAACTTTTTTTGATTATGGATAGTGTCTAAGTTTAAACTTTTTTTTACTTTCAAAGAAAAAAAACAATAACTTTAGTTTCATTTTAATATTTTTCTTAAACTCAGCAATATTTGTCATATGATATTAAGTAGAAATATTTCATATCAGAAGAAAAGGTAACTGGATTATTCTATAAAATATATTTCTTTTGCTTTAAAATAAAATCAAACAAAAAATAAATCAAAAAGGCTTTTATAAAACTTTGAAAAGATATATAAAATTTCTATTTAACATCTAGATATTTTACTCCACTATTTTGTAACTTTGAGCAACTTTTCTAAACATTTTAATAGAGATTCAACAATTATATTTATCATCTATTGTATATTTATTTACATATTCAATAGTAAATTCACACGCACATATATATATAACAATTACACGAGCTTATATGGATTGATAACTATCTAATTAAATTCCAGATGAGTATTATTTTACTACAATGTCAACTGTATATGGCAAAGCCATTAAAGGAAGTATATACAGGTATATTGACTACAGATATTTTTCTACCTTACTGAAACAACAATAGATGATGTTGTATTTCTATATAATCAATACTTTAGTATTAATATAAAGGTCTCCAATCACATGATCTACTTAAGCTCATAACTAAATAAGAAATCATATATATCATACTATCAAACTGATTTTACAAATGGGATCTATGAATATTAATAATGTAAATAAGGAAATAACTCAGATATATGTAATTGAACAGGAAGTAACTGAAGCTTCCAATGAATTATATTATGCTTGCAACCCAATCATAACCATCTATAAACCCAGAAGTCAGATCACCTTCTCAGACCATAGATACATTAGAAACATACACTTTATCAAGCAATTGATAAAGACAAGTGACATTTCAACATTATATACACATTATTTCTAGACAAACCCTAATCTTATTTTTTATATATATAATTTTTTTTATTAATTACAATTCTATTACAGATTACCAAAAGATATAATTCAAGACTGGTGAAAAGAGTAAATTATCCCCAAGATGCATATTTCATGCTAAAACAGCACTCATCAGTTGGCCCATATCACAATCTTTTACACATATCCTCATCATTTGTTCAGTATATATGTCTAGATAGAAAATTACAATAGTTTAATTGACAGGCTTCAAATTTTTTGCAGTATAATATTAATATAAAACAACCTAAGGGAAATGTATTAATAACTGTACTAATCATTTATCAATCTAGACATTATCACAAATTCATAAAACATATGACCTAAAATCTGTAAAAAGATATATATTATAAATCATGTTATTTGGAAAAATCACATTTAACAAAATAAAATTAAAATAAAATGCCAATGTTTGACAAGTTAACACTTGCCCTCAACTAGATGTTTGTTGAATAGTTTGGCTTAAATTTGAGTGTTTTTCTTTCATTTGTATAATGAAATTTTTCCATATAGATGGTAATATTATTTTGTGGTATTTATTAATACAATTTGGTATTTTTAACATTTCTATACCCTACCTAAATGTGTTTGATGATGATTGGTTCATATGGATATGATTTTAGTATTTGAGAAATCCATGCAGTAACCAGAGTCTAAAACATGAAAATCAAGTACTGAGGATATTGACAGTTTTTTTTACTGTATTGTTGTGTTAATTGTATTAAAAATTCTAATGGAACAATAAAATTACCTTCCATTTGGAAGAGTTTTCTCACACAAATGAAAGAAAAGCACTCAAATTTAAGCCAAAGTATTCAACAATAATATGACACAATTATTATCTCTCTAATAATCCATGTAACTACTATTTTACTCATTTCAGGGGAAAAGTTATCTTGTTGAAATGTTAGAATTTTAATTTAATTTTATTAAACATGGTTATTTCCAGAAATTTGATTTATAAAACTTCTTTTGCCTGTATTGATTATTATTTATATTGGTACTGTTTACTGGTTAGCTACTTTTATATATTTACATTTATAAACCTATCTGTCCCTAAGCATTATTAGCTTTATTATCTAAGTAATAAATAGTTTCAGTAGAATTTGAAAGTTGTAATTGATTATTTTTTAGTCTGCTTTCAGGTTATATTTGTCTATTTAATGAGTTTTATTTAAACTTTTTTGAATTTATAATCTCACTCTCTTTAGTCAAATTGTAATCTTTACATTCTGTATGAACATATTAGGCACAGATGGGATGAATATCTACATTTAATACAAAAAGGAGGTTATCTTGACAACAGATTGAGATTGTTGAGTGTTAGAGGTATTGTTATTGTTTGAAAGTTGACTAAGGGTGTCTATCTTTACAAATATAGTATAGATAAAATTATATATTCTGCAGGTTTAGAGACAAATATTAATAGTGGTTAATTAAACAGTTGGATATCATTCTTTCAGTAGAATTTATCACCAAGTGCAGTTTAGCATACGGATGAACTCTAGAGTTAAAAGTTTCTGAATTGAACATCAACTTGTTATTTCTAATGCTCAAATATCATAAAATTTGAACAATTAACTATTTGAAAATTACAATATGATAAAAATTAAACCATCAAACATCACATGATGAAAATTAAGAGTTTCCATTTGTAGTGGTCATAAATGATTTTGACTCAATAGATTGATATTGTAATTAGTTATTCTAAATAATCACTTTTTTGTTTGATTATTTTTTCCACTTTTATTGACTAAAATCTTTGTTCAATTATTAACACAAACCTGATTTTTGAGTCATTATATAGATAACTTAATTTAAAGACTAATGTATTTTTTGGATGTGTACATTTAAATATGTATTAATCTTTTTATAAAAGAACACTATATTTTCACTTGAGTGAAAATTATGTATGATTTTGTAAATTTCAAACTGCATTTTAATCAAACATTTTTATTTCTTGTGGTATGACTGACTGCAAGATTGCTTTATTAAGCTAAATAATGTATATACATATACTTAGTATTAAACCACTCAATACTTGGACAATCCCAATATCAATAATAATCTTCTTTTAACAGTAAAGATGGATCCAAAAGTAGAATCCCACCTTTATTTGTGGTCAAATATATTTATATAAATAGTAAATATTGTAACTTGCCCATAGAAATTGAAAGTATTGATATAAAGAAATATAAATAAACTCATTAAACAGTTAAATATAATCTGTTCTGAATGCAGATTAATAAATAGTCAATTATAACTTTACAAACTACAATTATAATATCAGCAGGAACATAACCACAAATTTGAGTCTTCTAAAGCTGACATTGTATGCACAGAAAGAAACGATGTCAAGAGGAAGGTCAAAAAAGCATGTTTCATCATCAGCGATGCCAGAGCAATAAACAGAAAGGACACGTGCTTCGCGATTTCGAAAAAATGGATGATATAAGCAATTTGCATGCATTTGCATATAGTTAACAATATGAAAAGGACTATGAATATGGAGCTGCAAGGGCTCTGAAAGCGCTAAGTCTAAAAGATAGAATAGATAATAAAAGCCTACTAACTAATAAACTTAAAAGTTTCACCATAATGCAATTAATTTTAGCATATTAGTAATTAAATAAGTGTAATAATGTTCAAGGCTAAATGGGTTTATAAATAATCATTAAAATCAGTTAACACTTAGACAATCCCAATATCAATAGCAATCAACAATCTCAACCTGTTGTCAAGGCAACACCTTTTAACAATAAAGGTGGAGTCCCATCTTTATTTATAGTCCAATATATTTATATAGACACTAAATATTGCAACTTGACCATGGATATTAAAATTATATCATTTTTATGTAATATATATGTAAAGAAAACAATGCAAAACATTCATTTTGAAATTGAAATTAGACGCTTTGCAGTTTGATAATTATCACTATTAGTACTCAATTGAGCATAGCCAATAGAAAAAAAAATACGATAAAAAAGTAAGCCAATAAAAATTTTAAAAACATTTAACAAAAGAAAAGATTGAAGTCAAAAGTACTATGCCTGTAATTAAAGGTTAAAAAGGAAGTGATGTGAACATACAACCCCACTACTTGATCATTAAACTTCATGATGAGTTATAAACTGATGTGCTAGATTTGTGATATAAGGATGGCAAACAAAGGAAATCTACCAATAACAAAGATAAAATATAGTATTTTATTAAATCTATATTTATATCAGAACTGCTACTATTTCATCATTAAATTGATTATTTAGCAGCTCCAAGAAATGTCGGAATGCAATGGTTGTTACAATTTGTATATATCTTAATGCACATTGGCATTTCCGATAATATACAAAAATTGTAATACTGTTTTTATTTGCATACTTTCGGCTTGCAGAAAACTTGGTGATAAAATAGATCTGAATAAGAAGAGAAAAAAAAATGCAATAATGAACAAATGGCTTGTTAAGTGGCATAAATGTTGATTTCAATTAAATACATGTAACCCCATTGAGTATATTAGCATATTAATCAAATATTTATATAATTGTTTAAAATTGTAGTGCTTCTTATTTATATATTTAGAATCCTAATTTTTCATTTAATAAAGATTTTCTTTAAAAATATGTTTTCTGCATTTATTATTCATGCTGTATATAATTTATCAATAAAGTTTGTAATTTTTAAAATTAAGTCATGTATTAAAAGATTAAAAAAAAACTAAAATAAAAGTTGTTTCTCTATTTTGCCATTATGTAACGATATAGCTATTTTTTGTTTTCATGTGTCAAAACATCGGCCGGGAAGAGAACCCGCGAACCCTGGACAACTGCTTGTAAGGCAGCTGTGCTGACCACTCGACTACCAACGCTTGTCAACGATACAGCTATTTATTAATTGATTTACTCAATATGCGCTTAAAGATTTGTAAGCTTTTTTTTTTCTCTTAACAAGTAAAATATATAAAATTAAAAGTTGTTTATAAATACTTAGTTGTAACAAATATATTGGAATTCAAAAATAATATTAAAAAATTAGAGAAATAGGCTCATGTTGTAAAATATAAATAAATAAATAAATGTGTTTGAACAGTGATATCTATCTAGAAACTATCAGACAAAAAAAAAGCAATTAGATTATTAAAATAACTTATATAATTTATCCTGCATGTATGATTTATTTTAAAATAGAAGTATATAGAGTAAAACTCTTGTAGATAGAAAAATAAATATTTTTTATAATTCTCTCTATTGTGAATACAGTTTTTTATGTTCTATCACAAATATGAATGTTTATTATTATTGTTATTGTTTCAACCGTATTGATAGCTTAAATGACATTTAGAAAGATATTGGCAATAAAAAATAAATTAGTTATGATATGTTTTAACTATTAATTATTTTATCTACTAAAAATTTAGAAAATTATTAGATTAAAAAATTTTAGGGGCAGATATTTAATTTGATTAAAGAATTTTAAACATTTTTTTTTTTTTTCAAACTGAAAAAAAAGTATATATCATCCATGTAAAAAATATTGTTAAATATGTTTACAAAACTAATCATGTCAAATTTAGTCTCTACTATCATTCTTTTTTTTTAATATTATCTCTATTAAATTTTGAATTTACTCCATAACAGATGGTCTGTTATTTATTACCAATATCTTTAAATAACATCAATTGCTATTGTGCTATTTATATTAACTATTTGATGGCAAGTAAAAATTGTTAATAATAACAATATCAGTAATAATAATAATAAACACAATCACATACACAAGATAATCTAATAACTGTATTCCCATATATGAGTCCACTTAAAATTTGGTGTCTATGCCTTATATTTGATTCTGTGCTACTGCAGGTTATTTAATGGATGTGACTTTTTAAAATCCTTTTTTCCAAAACCTATTATTAAATTACTTTAGTATTAAAACTGGCATAAAATTCCTCACTCTAAAAGCAACCTAAATTAAAATGATAACATGACCATGTTTAATCAATAAAGCAGATACTCGAATTTTCTCATAATAACAACTATAAGAATAAAGTGTTTTCTTTTAGAATACTTTTATCAATCTGCAATATATAATTATGAACAAATACTTTGTTACTCAGAAATTTGTGTAGCATTCAAGATAAGAATTGCTCCGTGTATTTTTGCTCTCAAGTTCACTAATTTCAATCACTTGAAAACTATTAACATATTTTTAGAATACTATTGAAATTATTAAGATAACAGCATCGATTTATTATCATTTTATAGTAGCAAATCTTTTATATAACACCTATTTGTTAAAAAGATATCTTCAGATTAAAGAGATTTTTTAAAACAAATTATTGTGACTTTTGTTATGATTACTCTGAGATTTTGAAAAATATACTATCATTTTACTAATACCACACTGATTTTATGCTTCCACATAATTCGAATTTGGGCATTAAATAAGATTATTTATTAAAATATTGATTATTATTGAAGCCAAAAATTTAAACTTTTGGCCTAAAATAAAATTCCCATAAAAATTAAATTAAATTAGTATTTCAAATTTTATCTAAGTGTATAAATAGACTCCTGTAATGTTTTGTAAAAATGGCAGGCATGTTTGTGCACTCCGGAAAAACTAGAATGTATTCGAGAGGTTGTTTTTAGATCGCGTGCTGATAACTGTGGAATTTAATTAAGGCATTGACATAATGGTGATTGACAATTCCAAGAAATATTTGCTGATTGCAAATATTTCTAGATAAGAGACATTACCTTATTGGACGGTGTATTGATTGATTGTTGCAGTTATCAGAAAGTGATAAAAAGACTGGGTAACAACTATGCAGTGTAATATAGAGAAAATTAGAGGTAGTATTTAAGTAGAGATATCTCAAGTCAGTGCTTGCGGTTAATGACCAATGCCCAGTGGAAATGTAGTCCACAGGTGTAGCTGAAAGAATCCACAGAGTTGGGGAGATCGCAATGGAGATATTGAGAGCATTCGTTGTAGAGCATTTATTGCAGACCATTCATTGGAGAGCATCCATTGCAGAGAATACAGAGTGTATTCAGAGCATTCATTGCAGATCATTCGGTGGAGAGCATACGCAGCAGAGCATTTGTTGCAAGAGAACATCATGGGAATTAAACATAGTTATTTGCTGACCGCACAGTCATACTTGTGGATATAACATTGGCACAGTCAGACTGGTAGATATAACATTGGTGCAGTTGCATTTGGAACCTGTGAGTAGCGAATAAGTTTTGAACAACAAGTTTAGCTAGAGATGGAGAAACCTGGTGAAAATGAAAATCCCAGTTAGTAACATTAATATTGGAAATGAAAATTTGAAAATAAAACACTTGTGCAGTTAACATTGGAAGCTGAGTCCCACCACACTTGCGCAGTCACCATTGAATGTAACTGGTGAAAAAGTTTCAGCAGCAGTTTGAATCTAACATTTCTGAGTGAAATAACGGGAAAGTAGGAATAGAAAAACAACACCAAGAAATTGCAACAAGGGTTTTTCTGGAGTGGAGAGACGTGTAGTGTTTTGTAAAAATGGCAGACATGTTTGTGCACTCTGGAAAAACTAGAATGTATTTGAGAGGTTGTTTTTAGATCGTGCACTGATAACTGTGGAATTTAATTAAGGCATTGACATAATGGCGATCGACAATTCCAAGAAATATTTGCTGATTGCCAATATTTCTAGCTAAGAGACGTTACCTTATTGGATGGTGTATTGATTGATTGTTGCAGTTATCAAAAAGTAATAAGAAGACTGGGTAACAACTATGCAGTGTGATATAGAGAGTATTAGAGGCAGTATTTAAGTAGAGATATCTCACTTCAGTGCTTGTGGTTAATGACCAGAGCCCAGTGTAAATGTAGTCCACAGGTGTAGCTGAAAGAACCCACAGAGATGGGGAGACCACAGCAGAGATATTGAGAGCATTCATTGAAGAGCATTCGTTGCAGACCATTCGTTGAAGAGCATCCGTTGCAGAGAATACAGAGTGTATTCAGAGCATTCGTTGCAGACCATTCGGTAGAGAGCATTCATTGCAGAGCATCCATGGCAGAGCATTTATTGCAGACCATTCATTGAAGAGCATCCATTGCAGAGAATACAGAGTGTATTCAGAGCATTCATTGCAAGAGAACATCATGGGAATTAAACATAGTTATTTGCTGACCGCACAGTCATACTTGTGGATATAACATTGGCACAGTCAGACTGGCGGATATAACATACTCAATATGAAAATAACTATTATTAAAAAGTATTTTAATTTCATGGACTCAATTAATGAAATTATACATCAGTGCTTTTAAAACGTGACATAAAGGTTAAAAGAACATTGGCTTATTTATTAACAGTGTCTTTAATTAATGATGCTTTTATAATTACAGCAATTATATAAAATGCTAAAAATATCGATTAAGTTAGGTGAGAGGAATAACTTTATATTACAATAAAATTATAATTAAAAGTAGAATGAAAGAAAAAGTCATTCTAAAAAAATACAGACAGGTTGCCTCTCTTTCTCTTTATGTTAAGTGTTGCAATAAAAGTCGTGTTGGTACTCCACATATTTATCATACCTAAAGATTAACACAACAGTGTTTAGCATTCTATAAGTTTGCTCTATTACATTTTTTTTTTTATAAAAAAGTATTGATCTAATAATCAAAAATATATTTTATTAGGCATATCTATTTTAAGTATCTGATTTTTTTTCTTAATGATTGTATATTAAATAGACTTATTATTAAACGAACAAAATCAAGTATGTGTGTAAAAATAAACATATTTCATTATCAAAGATGAATGACAATTCACAGTTTTTTATTTGAATATGAGTCTGTATTTGTAGAACTTATGAAAAAGTAGTATTCTGCTTTAGAAACTAAATATAATTGTTTCTGATTTTTTTTAAAACTATGCCTATGGACAGCATAAAAATTTCAGCACAATTTACACCTGAATGTTACTATTAATAAAATACTTCATAAAATCAATAAAATTTTATAGTCAGTTGTTGCTTTTTTATTAGAATTGGCAGCTAATAATATACATCGTTAAGATCACCAGTTAAGAAATGTAGAATTTGTGATCTTCTAAATAAATAAAAAAAAAAAGTACCAATTTATATTCTAAAAGTACAGTCTTAGAAGGCAACTGAAATGTATATATATATATCAGTAGAAATATGTTTGGTGTGTTTTTTATCAAATGTATTCATAAACAATTTTTAAATACATAAATAATATATGCAATTAACCTATTTATGCAATATACTGAATGTTTATTATAGTAAATAGAGTTATTTGAACTTAGAATTTTCAATATGATTCAACCTTTTCTCCATTTTCAATTAACTGATACACATGAGAACACACATGTTAAAAAGATAAATGCTCCCCAATATGTGCACTTCATGCAGAACCAGCACACATCATTTAGGCCAGATCATAATATCCCACACATATATACAATCAGTGCTTGGGTTATATTAACATAGAAATTCCTTAAACTTTAGTAGACAGGCTTCAATTTTCTTACCCTTCCAACAATTCAACCATCCATTTCATTGAAAAACCACTGATGGAATGTTCAAAGCCCTTGATGGATTTGATATTGTTGTCAGATTCATGATTGTATATATATATATGTGGGAGATTATAATCTGACCCAACTGCTGAGTGCAGATTCTGCATGAAATATGTATATTGAGTATTATTTATCTTTTACACATGTGTGTGGTCATGTGTATATGTTGTCTGAGATAGAAAAGGGATGCATATAGTCAAAAAATTCAAAGTTCAAATCCTTCTATAAAATAACATTTCAAATATTCATAATAGTTATTATCCTTCACAGTTTATTATTAATAACACTAAAGGCATTAAAATTAATATTTAAAGCTATTAGATTAATTTATTCCTAGAATGTAATACTCAAGAAACTAAAATTAACATTCAAACATTTAAAATTGATTTATATGTTTTGATAATTAAGTATTATTATATTGGTTGTTTGAGATGGAGAGGATAAATAAAGTCTGAAAATCCTAAGTTCAAATCCCTCTATATATAACATATGAAATATTTACAATAGCTATTAGCCTTCACAGTTTAAAATTAATAGTTAAAGCTATTATATTAATTTATTCATACAATGTAATATTCAAGAAACTAAGATTAACATTCAAACATTTAAAATTGATTAACATGTTGATAATTACGTATTCTTATTTTTTAACTTCTATCTTTTTAGAGCTTTAATTTTTTTTATCTATAATAATTTATTTTATAAATAATTTCATAAACAAAGTTGTTGATCAAAAATAATTATTTTAAAAAAATCATCTTCTAAATTAAAGTGTTTACAATTACAGTTATAAGTGGTCTATTTAAAAACAATTAACATTTAATCTTCTTGTTTAAAACTTTTTTTGATTAAGAGAGCAACAGTAAAGATTACTTTTTATTATTTCTAGTATTTTAAGTAATATTTTTCCAAATCAATTTTTAATTATTCTTTAATATCAACCATCCTTTTCTTTTTTCAACGTCTTCTACACATTTTAGCATAATAATCAGAAAATAATAAATTCTTACAACAGCTATATAAATATCAATTTTTATATATATACATAAAAAGCCTTTTTCAGCATGTGATTTGGTGCCCTTTTCAAATGTTAATAATCTATTACTTTTAAACCAATGAACATCACATGACCACCACCTCTTATGCTCGTGTATAACTGTTGTTAAAACAGGCAAAACTCACTATATATATATTGCAACACACAGCAAGCTAGTGCTCTCAGATCCAAGGCTCCTCACTGATGAAGGCCATAAGCCAGAAACTAGTCTGGGAATATTGGATGAGTAGGCACTAAATGGGGATTTTATGACAAGCCTTCTGGCATCCATTGATTACTCTAGCTTGCTGGGTGTGGCAATATATATAGTGAGTTTTGCCTGTTTTAATCTATTACTTTAACGAACTATTACATACATAAAACCATCTAGTGTTCAATAATAAAATTAAAACAATCAATACTAATATAAATCATTAAAATAAATCAAAACCTACATATTTTAATGATTTATATTGGTATTGGTTGTTTTAATTTCATTATTGAACATTAGATGGTTTTGTCTGTAATAATTCGTTAACGTAATAGATTATTAACATTTGAAAAGGGCACCAAATGATGTGCTGAAAAAGGCTTTTTATGTATATAAAAAATTTGATATTTATATAGGTGTTGTAAGAATTTATTTTCTGATTATTATTTTATGGAAGAACAGCATAAAGATATTTATTCTTTTCCGATTTGACACTTTAATATATATTTATTGTCATAATATATTGAAAACAATAAGCCAATTTATAGTTTCTAATTCCTTGTATTAATTATCCTTTGAAGTATTTGTTATCGGTTATTTTGTTTGATCAAATTTAAGCTCTAATATTTGGCTAAAGCATGATTTATCTTAGCTTTTTAATTGTTAAGGGATGCCCTTTTTAATTATTCATGTGTTGAATCTGCATAGTAAAAAAATTTAAATATTTTTATAATCAATTCTAAGTCCAAATTATTTTAATTTGATTAAATTTAATTTTGTTTCATCTAATAAATTGCATATATTTGAATTTAATAAAATATGAAATATTATATGATAAAGAACTATTAAAGTATTGTGCTTAAACAGAATTATAATATAATAAATTTTAAAAAATATTAAATTTGACAGTGATATAAAAATATTAAAGTTTTAAAACTAATATTATAATTAATTTATAAAATAAATTATTATTAAAATAATAATAGTTACTATTTTACAAATTATATATATTCAAACATATATTTAAATAAAGAGATTTTATATACTCTTGTGAACAACTAATATCAGATACAAAAAACAAAAAGAATCATTGCTTTGTATAAAACAGAAGAGGAGATAATACAAAAACAAAAAAAATATTGAAACTTTTCAAAAGGAGAATTTATACAAAATGGAAAAATAAATTATTCAGATAAATTAGAAATATTGATACATTTAAAAAAAATAGAAAAACAGCAACAACAAGTTCTTTAAAAAATGTTTAAAACAATTAATTATTGATATTCTTAGAAGCTGGAGAAATATGACATGGCAAAAATAATTGATAATAAAGTTACAACTATGTGTAAGCTTGCCTTTCAGAAAATGCCTGTGTATATACAATTGTATGGAATACAATTAGAAATAAAATAAAAAATTGGAAAATATTAGATTTTAAGGAGAATAAAAAAATTGAATAATGATAAAAATCTAAAATGGTTTCCACCTTAGAGGCTTAAATGTACGAAATGGATAAAATTATTATATTAACTATAAATATAAAAAAATATTCATTAAGAAATTAAAGAAAATTCTAAGCAGAATTGCTTTGGCTATATTTATATAAATGTTATATATATATATACATATGCTTTACATAAAAGTATTTTATATTATGTTTGAGTTACAGTGAACTCCAAAACATCTTTGTGTTCCACATCAAACTTTAAAAATTTAAGATTTTTTATAAGATTTGTTTGTGGTTATCACATTAGGAATTATAAGAACTAATCCCAATTTTATTTTTGTATAAAACTTTTTTTAATTAATCGAATTAGATTTTTTTTAAATATAATAATTAATAAAACAAGTCATAAATTTCATAACTTGCTTTTACGCTTGCATTTAAATGATCACTAGATGGAGCTTACCAATAGCTCTAACCAACCTTTATTTTTATAAGTGCTGAAAGAGAAAGAATTCAAAATCTCTATTGTTAAGTCCCTACCTCCAGCCCAATTATTTTCAAGCTTATGGCTCACCTCAGTGGAGGTCTGGGACTCTAAAAACTAGATCTAAAATACTAACTCAAAAGTCAGCACTTATAAAACATGTTTCTATCAATTTGAAAGTCTGAACTTTGCAGACATGTAAATATCTTCAAATCCAGCTTTTCAAACCAGATAGCTATATGGGTCTATATGCCTCTGCAGAGGCTTTTACTATATGGTGAAACTGAACTGAATTCAGACCCACATAGCTATCTGGTTTGAAAAGCTATATTTGAAGACATTTACATGTCTGAAAAGTTCAGATTTTCAAATTGATAGAAATGTGTTTAATAAGTACTGACTTTTGAGTTGATATTTTAGATCTAGTTTCTAGAGCCCCAGCCCTCTACTGAGGTGAGCCATAAGCTTGAAACCAATTGGTCTGGAGGTAGGGACTTAATGATAGAGATTTTGAATTCTTTCTCTTTCAGCACTTATAAAAACAAAGCTTGTTTAGAGCTATTGGTAAGCTCCATTTAGTGAGTTTTTAATATATATATATATATATTGACAGCATTCTACATTAGCCATTCTAATAATTTAATAGTTATACATTTCAGATTAATCATAATGCCATATATTATAATTAAGAGTATAATCCATTAGCTTTAAATTGCCTTAGTCTTCATAAATTGTAAAAGAATATTAAATATTAAGATAGTACGAAAGAAAATATTTTTTTAAAAGTCAAATTTATTTTAATTTTGGGCAGTCGCATATGTTTTTTTTAATATATTAGTTGCTAAACTGCACATAAGAATATTATGCAAAATATACATGCATATACATATTAATGGAGATAAATATGCTTTAAAATATAGCTAAATCAAATAATATTTATGAATATTTGTATAAATGTAGCTTTTAATTTATAAAAAAAAATTAATTAAATTACTAGTTTTATTTAAAAAATAGAGTTGCCAATTACTTAAATTTGAAAAATTATTTGATTCAGTTTTATATATATTTTAGCTTAAATGTATTCAAATTTTCTTTTTATTGATTCAAAACTAAGTCATAATTAAAGAATTATTTTCTAATGTTAGAAAGTTGTGATAGCAATATAATTTCTTTTATAATTTATTATTTTATAACTTTCTCACTAATTTATTTAATTTTGACATATCAGGTTCTAGATTTAAAAAGTTAATGACAATAATAAAATAGTTGCTATTTTTAATTAATGACAACAAAATAAATATCTTTTTATAAAATAGGAAATATCTTGAAAGAATTCCAAATTAGTGAGGACATATGTTCAACACAAAAAAACTACTACTAAAATTATGAATTTTAATTATTAACAAATTTTGTCCTAAAGAAACAATAACCACAGACTCAACAATCTATAGTGAAAGCTATAAAACTCTTTTTTAAAATTTTATCTGGCAGTGTATTGATGCTCATTTAACCAACACAAATTAAAACTGGGACCTTTATAGTTAAGAAAAAAATAATACCTATTTATCAATCACTATCAGATCACAAGCTGGGTCGCTGTTTTAGAAGCAAAGAAAAACAATCACTCCCCCCAAAAAAATTCTAGCAACTAAAAAAATCACTAACAAATATGAATTCATGTAGCAAAACAAATAAAAAAGATATTTCTTTTAAAAAAGGTGATGTTAACATATTAAATATTACCAGATATTTTAAGCAAACCATTTCTAGAGCCAAGTTAAATTTTTTATCTAAAATTGTATTTAAAATTATGTATTCAATATTGAAAGCCATAATAAAAATTTATTTTTTCTAAAAAATTGAAAAACAGACATTTAAATTATTTCAGAATTTGACATTATGGAATGAATATTATTATGGATATCTTTGATTTATAAGCTAGGTGCATTGCTCTCAGATCCAAGGCTTCCAACTGATGAAGGCCATAACCCAGAAACTAGTCTGGGGATATTGGATGAGTAAGCACTAGATGGAGATTTTATGCACAAGTCTTCTGGCATCCATTGAGTACTCTGGCTTGCACTGAATGGTAATACTGTATGGAGAGTTTTTCCTGTTTTAATAACAGTTATAAGCAAGCATAAGAAATGGTGATCATGTGGTGTTAATAAGGCATTTTTGTGCATATATCTTCTATAGATGCATAGAATAAGATTTAGTTAGTCAAATATTGATTGAAAAGCATTTGGAGTAAAGATTAGAAAGTAATATCATAGGTATTTAAATAGTGATGAATCAGAATTATTAGATCATGTGATAAGAGAATTAATAAAAGTTTTATTATAATTTAATTCATACATGTACAGTACAATTTATCAATAATGTAAGAAATAAGTTTTGTTAGTATTATAGCATTACCTTTCTATCAATAGTGTTTAGTCCATTTAAAAGTAATAATGACAATTTCTTTATATTACATGGGTATTTATGTATCACAACAAACTACTTTATTCTTGTGAATATGACTGTTAAATAAATTTAGACCACTTTACTGGAAACAATTTAAATAGTAATTTTCTTTTTCTGGTTCTAGGTTACAATCTGATGGTACACAGGACCAGTAATATTGCTTTCATACATGTCAACTTGTACCATGATATAGTTATAGTGGAGCACAAAGCAACAAAATAGCCTCCCAATGTGTTGGCTTTAAAAAAAATTTGATCATCCTGAGAAAAGGAAAGAATGAAAAATTGGGCATTAATGGATAACTTGCAGAAATTAGATATGACTTGGGATGAATTTGGTAAATTTGAATAAACTTCCAGCAAGAGAATATGAATAAAGATAAAACTCTAATAAAAATTCTGGAGGTGACATTTTAAAATCCTGAGCTATTAAGAATTGGTGACATGCTAAGAGTTATTCCAGTGTTAAAAGAAAAAATTGAAAGGGATGATAAAGAAATTAGTCAGAATAAGGATGTCAGAAGTGTCATAAATGACTTCAAAAAAAAAGAGAAGAAAAACAGTGAAAAAAGGGGAAATAAGACAGAAATGGAACAAACAATAGCAATACATAATGCAAGTATAGAAGAGGTTGAAAGAGATATTAACAGAGAAGGGAAACTCCTGAGAAAATATAAAAAAAGCATGTAAAGAATGTAAATCTGAAAGATGTAGAGTTTTATAAGATACAAATGAAGGCTATGCTTTAAGAGGCAGAAGGGGGAGACAGGATGGATAAATGCATAATAGCTTATTTAAAAAGAATTCATAATAGCTACATTTATGCATATCAAAATGTGCAATGGAAATGATAATAAAAACCCTTTTGGGCCTTTGAATAGTTTAAGAGATTTTTTCTATTTTCAAAATTAGCAGTGAAAGAAATTATCATCACCAATAACAACTTACGTGGTGTGGCACATGAATGGCAGAAAAATGTGGATTATAGCCCTGGAACTTTCCATGAATATAAGGTAAAGGGTATTTATAGTGTTTTGGTGCATGGAAAAAGAAGAATCAATATGAATTTATGTCACAAGATAAATACTCACAAGCAATTGTCAAAAGATATAGCCAGATTTTTCAAAAACAGGATATAAAACATAGTGTGTCCAAAGAATCAGTACCAGATTGTGAGAATGAATGATAAGGTATAATTTACCAATAGGACAACAGTGCAAGGTTGCTAAAAACCATAGGTTATCCATTTAAAAAGCTATTGAAATCCTAGTGGACATGGACTCTAACAACCTATTTAAAGAGGAAAAGGAATCAGACCCAAGATTGTGAAATTATAATGAACCCATAGTTCAGTCCAATCATTTGCCCAGTAAAGAGGAGGGAGGAAAAAAAATAGAATAAATAGATGGGGTATTGCTTTTTTATGTTCTTTATTTGCCTTGAGAGAGAAGTTATGAGAAGGTATTTTTTTCATCTCATAATGAAATATGTTGATATTTTAGATTTAAATTTAACATTAACATAAAATTTATTTAGTTTAATTTGTATGGATTAATATAGATTAGTAATGCTAATCTATTAGTTAATCAAGTCAAAAAAAATTTTCTTTTGACTATAACTTGATATGTAAATGTTTGTGGTGTGTGGAAGGTAAAAATAAATTTTGTTCTTTATAAATGAGTCATTACTTGCACTGCAAATTAAGAATCCAGGATCTTAAAAATATAAACTGAAAAGATAAATTTTAAGCAACAAAGGACAAAATATTTATGTGATATTTTCTATGCTATTGCTTTTAAAACTATAACTAAAGCATGAAAGTTGAAAAAAAAAAGTTATGTATCAGGATGATGAAGGTCTCGGCAAAGATTATATAAATAAATTGATTTATAGTGTGATTATTTTCTGTATCTTATCTCAGAGAAGGTCACAATGTGTGTTGACTAATTAAAGCTACGATTCTTCCTGCATAATTCTTTTTTACAACTGTATCTTCAGAAACTTCAGGGTGAAGAAAGTGTCATTGCCCAAAGAATGCAAATCAATATTATCCAGATGAAACACACCAGCTCAGAAAATAGACAATTACCATTAGACATGAATGAATAAGCTATGAACATTATATTATTATCAGTCACAGTATGTTTCTGATCAATATATTTTAAGCCAGCCAATTCAAATTCTAATGCTTTATAGACCAATGCAAGGATTGACATTGGATTTTCCTCATTTAATAATGCAATAAGTTTTGGACTGTGTAATCATGAACTTTTTCTATAAATATATAATTAAACTCATTTATTTGTTAATATCTCAAACTGTTATGTAAATAACATGATTCTAATATAAAATAACTATATTTGTTTCTAATAAGTAATAATTTAATTAATTATATATATAATTTTGATATTATCTTTTATGTGATTTGTTAAATCTTCATTTGGTCAATATCTAGACAAGGATTAGTTTATTAATAATTAAGAGGGTCAAATCTTTTATTGATGTTTAGTTTTGCTCTAGATAATTCTGATTGTGAGAGATTTTAGTTGAATCAAAGTTATTTGCCAATCTTAGTAATGTCCTTTTCCAGGTCATCATTTACAATAAAGTTAGGGCTGGAGCACCTTGCTTTATGGTGGTAGGTAATTCCTATGTTAGATTATTTATGCATGCTAGCTTGAGTCCTAATTTTTGTTCTTTATTGAATGGTGGTTAGAAAGTCCCTTTGTAATCATCATGTCAATGTTAATAAGGTATTTTTGTGCATATCTCTTGTATAATTACATACACTAAGATTTAGTTGGTCAAATATTGATTGGAAAGAATTTGTAGTAAAGATTAGGAAGTAATATCATAGGTATTTAAATATTGGTCAATCAGATTTATTAGATCATGTGATAAAAGAATTTATAAAAGATTTATTATAATTAAGTCCACCTTTCAATAATTAGTATTTAGTCCATTTAAAGATAATAATAAAGATTTCTTTATATTACATAGCCATTGAACAAATAAATTTATACCAGTTTACTGGAAACAATTTAGAATAGTAATTCTTACTTGTCTAGTTACAGGTTACAACCTGATGATGCTCTGTACTATACTGCTTTCATACATGTCTACTTGTACCATAATATAGTTAAAGCAGAATACAAAACAAGAAAATAACATTTCAACATGTTGGCTTTAATTAAAGTTAGATCATCCCGAGAAAAAAGGAAGTGTAAAAATTGGGTATTATTGAACAGGTTGCAGGAATTAGATAGGAACAGGGGGTAAATTTGGTAAATTTGAATAAAGTTATAGCAAAAGAATAGAAAAAAGACAAAACTTTAGTAGAAATCCTGAAGGTGACATTTTAAAATCCTGAGCTATTAAGGATAAAGAAATTAAGAATTATAAATTAAGAATGATAAAGAAATTAGAGAAATCAAGATAATGACTGAGGATCTCAGAGAAAACATAAAAAACATCAAAAAAGTGAGAAGAAAATCAGTGAAAAAGGGCAAACTAAGACAAAAATGAAACAAACAATAGCAATACATAATACAAGTATATAAGAGGATAAAAGAGATGATAACAGAGAAGGGCAACCTCTGAGAAAAGATAGAATGAAATTTTTATAATCTAAAAGATTTTGAATTAAATGAGATACAAATGGAGGTGAAGCTAAAGTGGGAAGAGGGTGAGACACTGTAGATAAAAAAGCACCATAGCTAGATTTATGTTTAATGGAAATGGTAATGAAAATCCCTTTGAGCATTTGGATAGCTTAAGAGATTTTTTCTATTTTCACAAACTAGGGAAGAAAGAGATTATCATCTCCAATAACCACTTATGTGATGTGGCATATGAATGGCATAAAGCTATGGATTACTGCCCTGGAACTTTTTTAAATATAAGGCAATGTTATTTCGAGTGTTTGGAGCAGGAAAACAAGAATCCATACACATTCATGTATCACAAGAAAAATACTGATAAACAAATGGCAAAAGGTATAGGCAGTTTTTTTTTTTTAGATAGACAGGCTGTGAAACATAGAGTGCATGAGATATATACAATGGATCAGTATCAGGTCATGAAAATGATTAGATATAATTTACCATTAAGATTACAGTGAAAGCTTGCTGAAAACCATAGGCTGTTGATTCCAGAAACTATTGAAATACTAGTGGACATGGACTCTAACAATCTATTAAAAGATGAAAAGGAATTGGAGTCAAGATGGGGAAATAGTAATGAGCTCATGAACCACTCTAGTCATTTTCTCAGACAAGGGGGCAGGGAAAAAGAATAGAATAGTTGGGGTTTTTTATTTGCCCCATGGGAAGAGTTGTGAGAAGTAATTTTTCATCTCATAATAAAGTATGTAGATATTTTGGATTTAAACTTAGCATTAAGCTTTTTTATATATATTTAAAATTTATTTAGTTTTATCTTTATGGATTGAAATAGATTAATTGCATTAATCTATTAATTAATCAAGTCAAAAAATATTTCATTTAACTATACCTTAATATGTAAATGGGAGTGGTGAGGTGGGTGGGTAAAAATAAGGTTTATTCTTTATAAATGAGTCATTACTTGCACTGCAAATTAAGGATCCAGGATCTTAAAAATTCTAAGATGAAAAGATAAGGAATTTTAAGCAACAAAGGAGAAAATATTTCTTTGATATTTTTTTTGTTACTGCTCTTAAAACTAAAACTCAAGCATGAAAATTGAAAAAGAAAATGTTGAGTGACAATATAGTGGAGGTCTCTGCAAAGACTACATAAATAAATTGATTTATAACATAATTATTCTCTGTACTTTGTCTCAGAGAAGTTCTAATGTATGTTGGCTAATTAAAACCATGATTACTCCTGATGAAGGATTTTTGCACAACTGTATCTTCAGAATCCAAGGGACAAGGAAAGCATCATTTTCCAAAGGATGCCAATCAACTGCTAGTTATATGAAGCAGCTCAGCTGGGTAGACAGACAATTATATTCAGACACGCATGAATAAACTATGAACATTATATTAATAATTAGCCATAAAACTAATCCACATGCACTTTGTGCATTTTTAATTATAAATGAATACTCTCACTTCCAAACACAATATAAAGTCTTAGTAAAAAGATAGAATGAATTTATCTATCTTTTCGACCTAAACATTTATGTATGGGAAAATCTTAAGCATTTGGAAATGAGAACTTGAAGATATTAAGTGATTACTTTAAATTACTTTTATTATGCTTAAATGAATGACGCAAAATTTTCTAGAATTTACAATAAGTCATTCTTATTTAAAATTAAATATATGTAAATGAAATATTTATTTTATATAGCACATGTGCATTAGCTTTATGGCTGATTATTAATATTACAGTTTATAAACATAGTACTATATAAAATAAATATTTCATTTACATATATTTAATTTTAAATAAGAATGATGTATTGTAAATTCTAGAAAATTCCGCAAGCGTCATTCATTCAAGCATAGTAAAAGTAATCTAAAGTAATCGCTTAACATCTTCACGCTCTCATTCCTAAATGCTTAAGATTTTCCCATACATAAATGTTTGGGTCGAAAAGATAGATGGATTCATTCTATCTTTTCACAAAGACTTTATCTTGTGTTTGGAAGTGAGAGTATTCATTTATACATAAAAATCCACAAAGCGCATGTACTTTATGGCTGATTATTAATATTACAGCTTATAAAAATAGCACTATATAAAATAAATATTTCATTTACATATGAACATTATATTATTATCAGTGGCAGTATCTTTCCCATCAATAATTTTAAGCCGGGAAATTTGAATTCCAATGAGTTATAGACTAATGCAAGGATTGATATTGGATTTTCCCAATTTAACAGTGCAATAAGTGTCAGATTGGATATTTATGAATGCTTTTGTAAATAAAATACAATTAGACTCATTTACTTGTTAATATTTCAAACTGTTGGGGAAATAACATTAAAAATAATGGAGCATGATTCTAATATAAAATAATTATATTTGTTCATAATATGTAATAATTTAATTACTTTTATGTATAATATTGATATTATCTTTTATGTGATCTGATGAATCTTCATTTGATCAATACCTAGTTAAGGATTTTTAAGTTAGTTAATAATTAAGAGGGTCAAATCTTTTACTGATATGATATGTTAAGTTTAGGTTTTGCTCTAGATAACTCAGATTGTGAGAGATTTTGATTGAATCAAAGTTATTTGCAAATCTTTGTTTTGTCCTTTTTCTACAACACCTCCTAGAATAAAATTAGTGATGGAGTATCTTGAATTATGTTGGCAAATAATCTGTGCATTAGATTTATGAACACTAGCTTGAGTCCTGAGGTCCTTTATTGAGTGGTGATTCAGAAGGACTCCTTGTAATCATCATATCAATGTTAATAAGGATTATTTTCACATACCTCTTGTATAGTTACCCAGAATAAAATTTAGTTAGTCAAATATTGATTTGAAAGCATGTGAAGTAAAGATTAGCAACTAATATTATATGGATTTAAATAATGGTCAATCAGATTCCTTAGATCATGTGATAAGGGAAGTAATAAAAGATTTATTGTAATTTAATTCATACATCTACAGTTCAATTTATCAATGATGTAAGCAATAAATAGCATTACCTGTCTATCATTAGTGTTTAGTCCATTTAAAGTAATAATAAATGTTTTTTATATTATGTGGGGATTCATGTATCCCAGCAACTACTTTATTGTTGTCAATATGACTTTAAACAAATAAATTGAAATCAATAGTCAAAATAAGAGTCATAGATCACATGACCCTATACTCTCTAGCTTGTAAGTTATAAACAATGAGGATTGCCAATTCCTCAACAAGCTTTGTGATAAATACTTAGCTAGAGAAAGCATTTAAAATATCTCTGTCAGGACCCTCCCCCAAACCTCTGATCATGGTTTTATGCTCTGGCATTTCTCAGAGAGATCTAAATTTAAATCAGTTCTCTTTTTACATATTAAATTCCTTTATTATTAAACCAATGCTCATACAATCATTTCTTGACAGTTAACAGTTTTGATAGCTCCTGCAATTTTCTTAAAACTACAAAATATATACATACAAACTATATGCATATATTTATACAAAATATACATTATATACAAATACACAAATTATATATATATAGTCACAAAGATGCAAACATATGCCTACATATTTCTAAATATATGAATACTTATAAATAAATAAGTAAAACCTTTAAAATTTAAATCTAATCTTTATCTTTTTTCTTTTATTATAATCCTAGTCCTTAATTTTAAAATGTTAATTTTTTCATTTAATAATTTAAAAAAAAAAATTTATTATATAAATTTTAAAACTCTTATTTTATTCTTTATATTATAGTAATTCATTTTTATTTATTCTATTATATCCTTACTACACATTACTTCAATTTATTACCTTATATTCTTTATATTAATTAATTTCATACTATCATTCTTAATTATTTATTCTAATTAATCTTCCTTTTTTAATAATATCCTATGTCTCTTACACTCATATTCCCTAATTTTCACTTAAATACTACACATATATTATATTATTATCCTTCTATTTTTATACCAAATTCTTCTTTAAACCTATCTTACTTATTTTCTTTACATTAATAATAAATTACTAATTAATTTTAACTCTTAATTTTAATCCTCTTTAATCATTTCCCTCCACTTTCCTTCCCCACAGCTAAACCGTTTTTTCTATTTAAATCTACATTCGAATTTATACCTTCCTTATTTTGGTTCCCCATACTGATTTTTTATCTTTCAATTTTTAAATCTTATTTCTTAATTAATTTATATTTATAATTTTAATTAATTTTTTAAATTTCACATTAAAATTTTTCTCAAGTCCAAATCTCTATTCATTTTAGGCCTAATAGTATTTATATAAATAGCTTTTTTTATCTTCCTTTCTTTTCTACTCTCTGTAAAATGCAACATTTTAATACATTTTTTATTAAAATTATGCCCTGTCTACAATTTGTGAATATATATTGGTGAATTCCTATCATATTTATGTTGTATCAATCTCCTATAAATGGAATACTTGGTCTATCCCACATAATTCATAACCTCTTTATTTTTAATTCTACAATCTTTACAATTTCATAAACTTCATTAATTTTATTATATTCTGTTTTATTTAAACACTCATATTTATTTTCTAATATTCCTATTATTATTAACTACTTTTATTTTTAATACCTCATTAAACTTTTTATTAATTTTGTTTATAACTTTATTTAAATTTAGATCAGTTTAAGGAAACAATTTAGAAAAGTAATTCTTCATTATGTAGTTCCAGGTTACAACCTGATTGGTGCCCTGTACCAGTCATATTGCTTTCACACATGTCAACTTGTACCATGACATAGTTATAGTGGAGTACAAAACAAGAAAATACCATCCCTTAACATGTGGGCTTTAAGAAAAGTGAGATCATCCTGAAAAAAAGGAAGAGTAAAATTTGGGCACTAATGAATAAGTTTCAGGAAGTAGGTAGAACCTGGGGATGAATTTGGGAAAGAATAAAATATTTCTGTGACATTTTCTTTGGTACTGCTTTTAAAATTAGAACTAAAGCATGGAAGTTGAAAAAGAACATGTTAAGTGACCAGATCTGCAAAGACTATTTAAATAAATTGATTTATAACATGATTACACTCTGTATTTTATGTCAGAGAAGTTCCAATGTATGTTGGCTAATTAAAGCTATGATTCCTTCTGAGGAATGCTTTTCCCACAAACATATCCATAGATTGAGTAATGATAGAAGCATAATCGCCAAAGGATGAGGATTAACCACTAACTAAACAAAACACTAGAATTGGGTAAACAGACAATTATTATCAGACATGTATGAATAAGCTATGAATATTATACTATTATCAATGGCAATATCTTTCCAATCAATACTTTTAAGACAACCAATTCAAATTCCAACGTATTATTGACCACTGTATGGATCAACATCAGATTTTTTCCATGTAACAGTGCAATAAGTCTCATACTGGGTAATTATAAACTCTTTTGTAAATAAAATACAATTCGACTCATTTACTTGTTAATATCTCAAACTGTTCGGGAAATAACATTAAAAATAATGGAGTATGATTCTAATATAAAATAATCATATTTGTTTGTAGTATATAAAAGCATAAATACTTTTATGTATAATTCTGATATTATCTGATAAATATTGATTTGGTCCCTCCCAAGGTAAAGATTTTTAAGACAATTAGTTAATAATTCAGAGAGCCAAATCTTTTTATTGATACAATATAAGTTTAGTTTTTGCTCTACATAACTTAGATTGTGAAAAATGTTAGGTGAATCACAGTTATTTGCCAATCTTTCCAAAACATCTCCTAGAATAAAAATTAGGGATAAAGCATCTTGCTTTATGACAGTTGGTAATGCCTATGTTAGACTATTTATGCATTCTAGCTTGTGTCCTGATGTTATACTTTATTGAGCAGTCATTCAGTTGGTCCCTTTGTAATCATCATATCAATGTTAATAAGGCATTTTTATGCATACTTCTTGTATAGTTAGACAGTGTAAGATTTAGTTAGTCAAAAATTCATTGGAATGGATTTGGAATAAAGACTAGGAAGTAATATCATAGGGCTTTAAATAGTGGTTAATCAAATTCATTAGATCATGTGATAAAAGAATTAATAAAAAATTTATTATAATTTAATTCAGACATTTACAGTTCAATTTACCAATAATATAAGAAATATATTCTGTTACTACTATTAGCATTATCTTTCTATCATTAGTATTTAGTCCATTTAAAGGAAATAATAAAGAATTTTTTATTTTATTTTACATGGATGTACCACAACAACTACATTATTGTTGTTGAATATGATCATTATACAAATATATTTAAACCAGTTTACTGGAAATGATTTAGATTAGTAATTCTTTCCTGTGTTGTTCTAGGCTACAACCTGGTGGTGCCCTGTAATGGTCATATTGCTTTCATACATGTCAACTTGAAACATAGTTACAGCAGAGTACATAATAAAAAATAGCATCTTAATGTATGGGCTTTAAGAAAAGTTAGATTGTCCTGATAAAAGAAGAAGGAAGGGGTAAAAATTGGGCATTAATGGATAGGTTACAGGTATTGGGTAGGACCTGGGTGTGAATTTGGGAAATTTAAATAAACTTACAGCAAGATAAAATGAATAAGATAAAGTTTTAGTAGAAATCTTGGAGGTGACATTTGAAAATGCTGAGTTATTAAAAATGAATGACATACTAAAAGCTATTTCAGAGTTGAAAGAAATCATAAAGAAATTTAGAGAAATGAGGATAATGCTCGAGGATCTCAGAAGAGACAGTAAATGATATTAAAAAAGGGGGAGAAAGAAAACAGTGAGAAGGGGGTAATAAGGCAGAAATGAAACAAACAATAGTAATACATAATGCAAGCATAGGAGAGGATGAAAGGATAATAACAGAGAAGAGTAACCCCTGAGAAAAGATGAAAAGAAACATGTGAAGATTATAATTCTAAAATATTTAAATTAGATACAAATGGAGGCTAAGTTAAAAGGGGAAGAAGGGGGAGGCAGTGCTGATAAAAGCATGATGCCTAGATTTATTCACATCAAATCATTTAATAAAAATGGTGATGAAAATTCCTTTGAGCATGTGGATTGTTCATGAGATTTTTTCTATTTTCACATATGAGGGGGAAAATAGAAGATTGTCACTACCACTAATTACTTACGTGCAGCACATGAATGGTGGAAAGCTATGGATTATAGCCCTGAACTATCTTTGAATACAAGGCAGTGTTATTAAGAGTGTTTTGAAGTGTTGAAAACAGGAATCCATATGTGCCATATGTCATAAAAAATATACTTATGAACAAACAGCACAACCTATAGCCAGTTTTTTCAAAGACAACCTGAAAAATACAGGGTGCTTGAGAAATATCCAATGGACAGTATAAGGTCATGAGAATGATTAGGCATATTTAAAGAATAGGGGTACAATAAGCTTACTGAAAATTTTAGGCAGCTATTGAAATACTAATGTATATGAATTCTAATAAATATTTAAAGAGGATAAGGAGAGGGAGACAAGATGGGGGAATTGTAATGAGCCCATGATACAGTACAGTCATTTGTCCAGAAAAGGGAAAGAATAGAATAGGGAGTTGAGATTTTTTTTTTTATTTGCTCGATGAGAGGAGTTATGAGAAGTTTTTTTTCATATCATAATAAAATATGTAAATATTTTAGATTTAAATTTAACATTAAGTTTTTTTTTATAAATAAAGTTTATTTAGTTTAATTTATATGTATTCAAATAGATTGGTAATGATAATCTATTAATTAATCAAGTCAAAAAAAATTTATTTTAATTATATCTTGGTATGTAAACAGTGGGTGTGGGAAGGGGAATAAATTTACTCCATTATTTAAAATGTTAAGCAAATAATTTTAATGATTTTTTTTTTTTATAAATGAATCATAAGCTGCATTGCATATTAAGGATCATGATCTTAAACAAATAAGCCAAAAAGATAAGAAATTTTAAGTAACAAAGTGGAAAATATTTCTGTGACATTTTCTTTGTTACTGCATTAAAAATAGAATTAAAATGTGAAAGTTGAAAAGAAAATGTTAAGTGAAAGGATGGGGGACTGCAACGACTATATAAATTGATTTACAATATGATTATTCTCCATATTTTACTTTAGAGAAGTTTCAATGTATGCTAGGTAATTAAAACCATTATTCCTCCTGGGGAATGTTTTTCCCACAAATGGATCTTCAGAGACTGAGTGATGAAGGAAGCATAATTTCTCAAAGGATAAGAATCAATTGCTAGCTAGCTGAAGCATTCCAGCTGGGAAAATAGACAATTACCATCAGACACATATGAATGAGCTATGAACATTATATTCAGGATAGTATCTCTGCAACCAATAGTTTAATCTGGCCAATTTATATCCCAATGTTTTATAGAGCAACACAAGAATTGACATCAGCTTTTCCACAAGTAATAGTGCAAAAAAATTCAGACTGGGTAATTATGAATTTTTTTGTAAATAAAATACAATTGGACACATTTATTTGCTAATCTCTCAAACTGTTAGGGAAATATCATTAAAAACAATGGAATATAATTGTAATATAAAATAATTATATTTGTTCATAATATGTACTGATTTAATTACCTTTATGTATAATTTTGATATTATCTTTTATGTGATCTGATGAATCTTGAATTGATCAATCCCTAGACAAGCATTTTTAGGATAGTTAGTTAATAATTGAAAGGGTTAAATTTTTTATTGATATATATTTAGTGTTTGCTCTAAGTAAACTCAGACTGTGGGAGATTTTGGTTGATTCAAAGTTATTTGCCAATATTGGTTATGCCTTTTTTCCCAGGCCATCTCCTAAAATAAAATTAGGATGTAGTACCTTGCATTATGGTAGCATATAATCTCTATGCTTGATTTCTTATACAGACTAGCTTGAGTCCCGATATTGTTCTTTATTGAGTGGTGATTCAGGAGGTCCCTTTGTAATCATCATATCTATTTTAATAAGGCATTTTCATGCATAGCTCTCATATAGTTATATTGTTATTTAGAGTAAGATTTAGTCAGTGAAATTTTTGAGTAAAGATTAGGAAATAATATCATAGGGATTTAAATAGTGATCAATCAGATTCATTAGACTGTGTGATAAGAGAATTAATAAAAGATTTATTATAGAATTATGTGTGCCTCATTACCTTTCTATCATTAGTACTTAGTCCATTTAAAGATCATAAATAAAGGATTCTTTATATTACATTGGTGTTCATATACAACAACAAATACTTTATTGTTCTGAATATGATCATTAAACAAATAACTTTAGGCCAGTTTACTAGAAATAATTTAGAATTGTAATTCTTTCTTGTCTTGTTCCAGGTTATGATCTGGTGGCACTCTGTTATTGCTTTCTTACATATCATCTTGTACTGTGATAGTACTATGTGATGATTGAATAGATTACACAAGTAAATGTAAAATATCAGTTAAGATGAAAATATAAAGAGTAAATGAACCATTATATTCAGAGATTATATTCAGAAAGTGAGGGAATTTTGATACAGTAAAATAAAATACATATATATGTGTGTGTGTGCTTGAATGCTTTCACAAACATTATATAATAAAGATTTCTTATTCAATATTTAAAATAATTTTTGAGCAAGTACAACCTCTCACCAATTACATCTTATATATATTTCGATTTTGGTATTCAGTTTTTGATTCTCATTTAACACATTTTATACAGCTAGGAAATTTGATGAAATTGATTGCTTTTGCAGATTGACACATCTTTTCCATATATTTTCTCCTGACAGTAGATAAACCATTTGTAACAGACTATCTTTATTTGTGAAAATAATTTGATGATTCAATTTTTTCTGAAATAAGTAATTATCTCTGCATATCAAAAATCTAAATTATTTACAAGTTTCACACTCTCTATTTTACAATACCATGAGTGCAAAACTCTTTTGATTTAGAAATATAAATAAATTACCTTGCTTAGTATTTTGTGTAACCAAGCACCTAAACATGCTTCATAAATCCAGTGTTAAAGACATTTCAAGTGAGTATTCATTTTGTTTTCATCTTCAAAATCTATTCATTTGCAACTTATTTAATTAAAATTATTTGTAGAAATTCTATTTTTATGATAACTGGGAATCAATATCAATTTGGTAGCTTTAAGTAATGATATGATTACTTATAAAGTTTTAGAGATATCTGACATCACAATTAATGTAATGAAAGACTTACTGAAGTTTGTTGTATTACTTTTAACATTTAAGTATTAAAATAAACTGTGTTAAGAGGATGGCAGGAAATGATTAACTACACAAAACTAGCACTGGTTATTATTAATTGATTATTGTATATTATTAGCTAAATTTCCACTGCTAATTTGATGTTTAGAACTTAACATAGATACCCATGATTAAGTATTATATTTATTTAAATGTCTTATTTTTTTATTTTCGTTAATAGTATTAGATTTTTGCAAATATTAAATTTCTTGAAATATTGCTTTTTAAAACAACAAAATTATTGAAAATATTTTTAATTATAAATAATTTCACAAATCATTTTTTTGTACAATACAAAACATAAAGAACATTTTATCTTGCATTTCTATAAAAATAAAAAAAACCCTTGTACACCATCACATTTGAACTTCAGTAATATTAAAAAAATTAACACGATGAACAAATCTTTCTGCACATTTTAATCTTTTAAAGTATTAGATTACTTATAATATGAATTAATGAGTGAATTGAGATTTAAAATTTATCATTCATATTCAGCCCAGCAGTTCTGCACCTCTATGAATAAAATGTGGATTGTAACACTCAATCATCTTGAAACTCAATTGTACTTCAGTTTTAAGATAATAAAAAATAGTTTTTTTTAGGTATTTTACTTCCTAAATTTAAAAAACTGTATTCATCTTCAGTTTATTATGATGCTCTCATTATAAATCATTTTCCCAAGTTAAAACTAAGCACATCTTGCTATTTTTGGTTCTAAGATTGCCAAAGATATTTATACCATTCGTTAACTAAATTATTTATTAAAATTGGCTTGACTCTTTTAAATAAAATTTATCATAATAAGCATCAGAAAAAAACTGACTCCATACCTTCTATCTTCACATGCTTTCAAAATCGTCTCTATGAAGACTACTTGTTTCGGATATTTTAAATCTTTTTTAAGGTTTACTTAATTAACAAAATTGCCTTCTTTTTTATTCATAATTTAATTAATCTATTTATTTTTTGAGAAATAATTTGATTTTGTAATTGAAAATCTACCATTAAAATAAACATTGCCAAAAGAGTTTTATTCACTCTATACATTTTGCATGATTATTAATGGTCATGCATCTTTTAAAATTTATGTATTTCTCACATAGTTTATGCCAACTTCAAAAACAGTATTTACTAGAGCAAAATGCTATTCTTGACTTGATCACTTACACACATTTTGCAAATCTGACAATTTTTTAAATAAAATATTTTAATATTCGGTTCGATTTAAACTCTTAAAGATAGTAAGTGTGGCCTCCAATTTCTATAATAATTATATTCTCATCAAATAAGTTTTTTATGGTTGAAAATTATATTAAGAGAAGCATAAAAATCAATAACAAATAAGTATACAGTTTGTTGCTCAAAAGATTATATGATGTTTGAATATGTAAGTAAGAGACTGAGCATAAGAATTGTTCTGATTGGTCAAAATAGGATGTTTGTATTACTTTACTTAATTAAAAGTTGATCAGAAATCTTCTGCTCTATCAGTGAATTAAAAATCACAGGGAATAAAAAATAATTTATAATACTAAAAGTCTCAGTTCAGATATTAAAACTAAAAAAAAAAAACTGTTCTAAAAATAAAACGCAATTAAAAACTGAAAAATGCTAAAATAATGGTTTGAAGATTTTACTTATTTACTGAAAAAAGGCAAAAATGCTGAAGAAAATCACCATTCGTTTTAATCTTTCAAAATAAAAAATAGTAATTAGAATATTACATAAAAATCCATTTGCCGAAAAAGCTAGGTTATCAGTTGTCAACAGATTTTACAAAACCTTCCAAAGATCACAATTTAGATATTTTATTGTAATAAATTCTCCCCAACAAATACTTTTTATTATGCAATTTTTGTACATTTGATATCTCTATATTATAATTTACACGGTTATATATCTTTTCAAATCTATAAATTAAATTATACTTAGAAGCATACAATTATTTGCTTGAATTTAAACAAAGCATTGAAATATATTAAAAATATGCAAAATCCATTATTCAATATTAATGAATATATAAAGCATTTAATACTATACTTTTTTTTTAATTAAAAAAAAAAACAATAGAAAACGACACAGAAAAAAGACAAAAAAATACACAAAACACTTATAATACATTAATCAGTATGCTATTATTAACAGATGAATGTATTTGAAAATTTTAAATAAACTTTGATTTTTTCCAAAAACATTTAACAATTAATACTATATGATGGAAATAGTCCAACATCTAATTACAACTATAATAACAGTATCACAAACTTTTAGACAAAGCATTAAACATATCTCTAACTTTAAAGTCAATAGAATAATTTTAAAACAAGTTTTAAATTTCCTAAACTATTCACAGCAACACAAAAAATATAAAATTAGAAAATCTATTAAATAAATGTACGTATTTGAAAAAAAAAAGACCTCTAGTTATTCTAATAATATTGCTTTATTTAAGCAATCCTGGAGCATTAGCAAATAAGGATAACAGAATTAAAGAAAGTGTAAAATATTTTTAACAATTAATTTACCCAAAATTGGTGTTTAATAGAAAAAATTATAATGAAAATAATAAGAAAAGTGAGATATTTAATAAGAAGAATATAACTATCTACACTAAAATATTGTATTTCATAATATATACAGATTAAAAGTTTTAGCATGAATAAATGTAAATTTAAAATATAATTGGAATTACAATAGTTTATAAAGGAAAAGTTTCAAGTAGATCAAATGTTTATAAAACATTATTTTGACATAATATATTGAACCCAATTTAAGAAGATGAGGTCAATGGAAAAAAATATTTTAAATATAACTTGAAATCAAGTGGTCAATGTAAATTTAAACAATAGTTATAAATGCTTTTTGGTTAGAAAAAACAAAAGCAATCTATCTACAGGGTGGGAGCGAGGATTAAATAGAAAAAGAAAATGGAACTAATTATGAACACTAAAAATGTATAACAATTGATCAGAATTTAATAATAATAATAATAATAAAAAAAAAACTCGATGGACGAGTCCTTTTTGCAGCAATATAACAATAATGGTCAACAATATATATATAATATTTATTAAAAATAAATTATATATTTAAATTAAAAAAATTTGAAAATTAATTTTAAAAATAATGAAGGAAGTCTCAACTTTTTTATAAAAAAAAAAAAAAAATCTAAATGAGAAAAGATTTTAAATGACTGAAAATTTACTCGAAAAATGCAAAATACTTCAAAGCTGTTTTATAAACTGAATCGTATTATATAAATAAAAAAGTGTGTGCGTGTGTGAAAGATAGAATCATTTAGTCTATATTTGATTTTTTTTTTAAATTAATAATTAATTATCTAAAGTTAATGACACAATTATGTTGCTTTTTTTTTCATTCATAAATTTCTTAATAATCATTTATTAATTAGAAAAAATATAATTTAAATTTTAATTTTTAATTTTGTTTGACTGCATAAATATTTTAATGTAAAAATATTAATAAAATTATTAAAATATTTTTAATCTATTAATAAATAAACAACAACAACAAAAAAAGCATAACAAACTATAAATAGGATGGTTTCTAATAACATTCCAATTTAGATTTTTTTTTTTTTTTTGCAAAACGTTATCAACAAATAGTGACTTATGTCTTTAAATACATGTAAAAATAATTAAATATTTAACTTTTTTTTTAATGTTATAAATATTTTATTAAAATATAGATTACACATTTTAATGTACAGCTTTGATTTTATTTTTTATAATATAATGTGCCGTGTTAAATAAAATATTACAGAATGTACAATGTTATAAAAACTATAATTAAGAACAGTATAATAAATAGATGTATTTGCCTAGTTATCATCCTCATCATCAATCAAAACAAGGTTGCTGCAGCCTCTTTAATACTTCAGAAATCATATTTCACGCTTCTTGTTTTCTGAAATGATTAGAACAATTTATTATTCCGCAATAAAACGTTAGTCAGTTATAATATTGTTTTCAATATTTATCGTTGAAATTATAAATATAATTCATTTTATCACTGATATATTATATGTTCCGAAGTAGTTGACATAAGTTCTCTCATGTTAACTTTGTGTTAGATTTTTTGTTCTTTAATAGTAATATTTCTGATATTAAAATTATATACAGTATATATATTTAACTTTCATCTTCCCCCCAACTCTTTTTTTTTAATTTCTTTTTGTTCATATTAATAATTTTTATTAATCATTCATTAGACTAAATATTATTTAATAATGAATAATATTTCTGTAGTATAATTTTCACTACACCATTTTTATGCAAGGTATGGACTGTTTTTTATCAAATAAGCTGTAGTAATTTACTATATATATATACACACTGAACAATAATAAAGATATGTTTAAGAGATTGTGATCTGGGCCAACCATATTTTTTTCACATGTCTTTGGTCATGGGTTTATGATGACACCCCTTAACAAGGTGTTAAAAGCAGATAAAAAACAGTCCCTACCTTGCATAAGAGTGGTGTAGTACCTACAGAAATATTATTTTTGTTCATATTTCACTTTTTTAAGAATAAATGTCATATAAATTATAATCTATGCTTATATTTATTTTTTTATTAAATATGTTTAATCTGCTTCAAATTATTTCAATAATACAATTTTTATTTTTTATATATATATAAATAAGCAGCATTGAATTAACACATTCTTTAAACTAAAACCCCTGTTTGTATCTGAATAAGAGACATCATTATACAAAGGCAATAGCAAAATACTTTTTTAAACTCAAACAATTTTTCTCATATTTTTTTATTAATATTTTTAAAATATCTAATTTTTTATTTCATTCTATTGCTTTTCCTTACTTTTTTAAATATCCTACTTGATGTAACAACTTCTATTTTGATTTGCCAATATTATAATCTTCTAGTATAAAGAGCATTTTAATTTTACAGGTTATATTTTGACTTTTTTACAATTTTTATATTATTAATTATTTATATTACATATTTTAATTTTGTGATTTGTTCCTAACATTTACTGAATATTTTTTTTGTGCCAGCTAAATTCTATTTTAATTGTGTACATGTTTATGTAAACATATTGGAGCAACTTTTGAGTAATGAGAAGACCTAGATGCAGTGTGTTTAGATCCAAAGCTTCTCTCTGATGAAAGCAAAAACTAGCTATATTACCATCTATCACTCAATATTAACTATTATCCAAATATCTGATTATTTAGTCCCTACTTTATATGAGAATGATATAATGAACATTAGACAACAGAAGTATTATTCATTAAGTGGATAATCTCTAATCTAATGTATAACTAATAAGAATTATTAATATTCTTCCATTAAGTGATTTGAGTTAAAGTTGTGAGGACAGTAAGTTTGACACTTATCAATTAATCTGTAGTAATTTCCTATCTATATAGTAAATAATAATAAAGATATGTGTAAGAGATTGCTATCTAGGCCAATTGTTTAGTGCTGGTTCAGCTGAAAATGTGCATCTTGGAAATCTTACATCTTTTTCACATGTCCTTGGTCATATGTTTATAATTACACCCCTCCACAAGATGCTAAAAGAGAATAGAAAGTCTCTACCTTGTGTGAGAGCGGTGTAGTGAAAAATTACACTACATAAATATTAATCATCTTTAACTTAATGAATGAAATTAATAAATATTATTGACCAGTAGGATGCAAAATAAATGCCAATGCAAAACTAAACAATAAAGTTTGTTAAAAAAAGTAAAAACAATCGATATTTTTTACTTTCAAATACACTTCACTGAATTTAAATTAGATTTTACAAATTGTTTTAAAAAGTTAAAAGACTTTGATTATGGCTTCCAAGAATTCAGGTACTTTATTAAAAATTGTTATAAAGATAGAACTGAAATTCAATAATCTAGCAGTATCTTTTTTTATATTATTAAGACAAGACAATATTTGTAAAAAAAAGACTGAAATAAAAATACAGTATTTACATATTGTTCCTTCACTCTCTTTGCTAAGTGTTTTTTGGTTGATTATCCATTTTTGGAGGTGTCTTGTTTTAAATAATATGGCTGTTTTTAAAGGTGATTATAAAAACACAATAAATTACACAAAACTCCAAATGATTGTAATTAAATAAAATTCAATACAACAGTAATAAACAAAATAAAAACATGATAAAAAATGCTAATTTTGAACATGTTTTGAGATTACACGACCAGTATTATCTCCATTCGCACATCAAGTTTCATATCACACCCATTAGCACACACTTTTTGCACAGGCACCATTATTCTGTAATTTTGAAAATACTTCACCATGTCTTCTACTGTCACTAGTAAATTCCCAATTTTAATTATTTTTGCAAAAGATTAGGAAAAATAACTTAACCAACAGCCTGAATGAATGCTGCAGTAAACATAAAAAAAGTCCTGCCAATCTTCTCAAGGTGTTAATGGTTTGTATGTTATAATATACATAAAAAATAATTTATTAAATATTGTAAATGGCATTTATAAAAAAAAAAAATTTTAAAGATAGCATGAATTAATTTTAGATTTCTTAATATTTTTTAAACTTAACAAATAACACATGTTTGACAAAATAATTTAAAGGAAAAAAAAAACAAATACTCTGACATCTCTGAAAATGAGTTATTAACCAAAAAAATTCCCAACAAGAAGAGTGAAGAAACAATGGCTAATTACCAAAAATAATTAAACAAACCATTCACAAAAATTAAACTTGTGGAATTCTGTAAAATGTTACTACAAAAAGATAACGACTACAATAAATCTCTAGAAAAATTGAAAGACTTAGAAATTTTGATTGAAGAAAATCGGGGGTGGGGGGTGGAGAATTCAACTTTTTTTTCAAAAAGGTATAATTATTAAAAAGTACAAATTAAATCATAAAATATATGAAAATATTCTACAAAGAAACTATAAAATAATAAATAAAAGGCAACAATGTAGATCAAACAATAACATCATTATCATTTAAAATGTCATATATTTTAAATGTAATCCTTAGACATGTCAATAAATAAAGGAAGTACAAACTTTGAGAAAATATACAGTATTAAAACATTTAAACATCTTTATTTTTTTTTATAAAATAATTATTTGTTAATTGACATTTCATTTTGCCTCTTACTTAGCCAGAGAATAATATTTCCTGAATTTCTATTTGCTAAATTAAAATAAAGCATGTAGGAAAAAAACCACAATGTGTATTTTAAAATTTATTTTTGATGCACTTTATGTATTTTTGTTTTGTTAACCAATAAAATTGATTATTTTTCAATGTTGTCAATTTTTTAAAAGCAAATTGAAATTAAATAAGAATTACATTTAAAAAATGTAATGTTCTACTAATTGTGGTAGTTTTTAATAATGCAAATGATTAAATCTTTTTTTTTTTTCGTTTTGCTGATACTGTATTTTTTTATGTTTATAATAAAATTGCCATTATTTTGAATATGCCAAAAACAAATTACAAGATTATTGATTTAAAATTAAACAAACAAATGAAATTTTAAACTTTTTGTTTAATAACCTTTGATCAAATAAAATTGATTATTAATTGCATAATGTACAAAATCGTTTCTTTTCCAAAATGACTTATAATTATGATGACAATATTTTACATTTATGATGTCACCAATCTTACAAAATGGCCACCATTTAACAAAAAAAATGGCGGAAATTTAAAAAAAAAATAGTGTCAACATTTTTTTAAATGGTCATTGTAGAAATAAACAATTTCAATTCAATATAGTAAGCACAAATTGATGATGAACACAGTCAAATTTTCACATAAAGTTCTGTCATAATAAAGTTCTGTCATATTTCAATGTAAAGATGTAATATGTTTTTTTTTAATACAGGGTTATTTTAAAGTTAGTCTACAGTTTGAATCTTCAATAAATAATTTTTTATTAATAATTTTAATAATATGGTTTTAAAAAAATTAAGTGGATGTTTTGGTTTGCAGTTGGATAAACTCTTATGTATTCAAGATCAAAAATAATAAATGTACTTCAGATAATCTATTTACAGTAGCTAAATAGTGAATTCATGCATAATGAGAGAATAGATTTAAATACTGTGAAAATAATTGTAGCTATATTGAAAATAAAAATATAAAATATATTTGATTAAATTTGTAATCTTTGTTCTTTTATTTAATGTTAGCTATATTGTACTCTTATTTATACATTGTTACTTATTAAAGCATATATCAGCACTCATATTTTAGAACCAACATGTATTCTCTTGTTGTGAAAAATATGTTTTTTTAATTTTTTTTTAACCTTTAATAATAGTATAAATTTTTAAAATTCACTTCATTATTGTGTTTAAACTGCAAAAAAAAAAGACATATTGCTTAATTGTTTAAGAGTTCATAAGAAGTTCAAGCTTCAGACCTGCAAGCATCAGAATTGATCCAGAGACCTCTGGATCCCAAATATGAAGCTCTACTAACATGCTAAGCCATGCATGGCTAAACTGTATAGAATTATATCACATGATCAACAAAATGTTATTAAAATAGTAAAAGAATGACAGTCCTTCATTATTTAAAATACATTTTGGAGCTTCATAGCTGTTATATTGCTAAAGCTGTTAATATCTGGTGGATCTGAACTTAGTTCAATCCCATGTAGCTACTTAAGTTAAATAGGTGGATTTGAAAACATATAGATGACTGAAAATTCCAGATTTTCTATTTAATAGTTAACTATTAGATAAATGCTGGATTTGAGCTGGTATTTTTAGATCTAATACCTGAATATCCTAGCACCTCTTTGGGATAGCCAAAAGCAAAAGAAAGTCTGGGAATAAGGATATTCAGAAAAGCTTGTTAAGAGCTATTAAAGCTCATAATATGACTTCATGGCTGTCTTTGACATGGAAATTAACATACAGTTTTGTTAGTTTTATATATTTAATCATAACTGAGTATATACAAAATCATAGCCATTAGATATATAATTTTCATCAAAAATTTAAAACTAATCAAAAAAATAAAAAGTAAAAAACTGTTTTGATCTTTTTTTATGTAATGTTTTTTAATTTAGACACTGACAATTTTGAGGTCAACATTCTCCATAGTCCTATAAAAGTTAAGTAGTATCATTGGATATACAGTCTAGTAAAGTTAATTTTTGATTATTGAATATTTGTTCATTAAAAAAGTATTTGAAGACAGATTCCCTTCAAATGCCTAATCTAATAATTACATAGGTTATATTATACTCAAGTTACTGATATAAATTCTTTAAATTTGCTTACTGAATTCCACATATTTTAATAATTTTAATTATCATCTAACAACAAAAAAATATAAGAATGTAAATGATCTTGCAATTTAATTAAACATTAATATTCTTTTTTTTTAAGTGTCATAGCATCGGCCGGGATGCGAACCTGCAACCCGGGCAACTGCCTGGAAGTGCAAGGAAGTCATGCTGACCTCTCGACTACCAATGCAAGACAACATTAATATTCTTTCTCTTTAACTAATAATTAAACTAACATTCTTTGGATATTATCTAATTGCTAATTTAGAAAAAATGAGAAATAAAATATGAGCCCAAAACTGAAGTTTTTGTTTTTAAAAAACCTCATCATCAGTTATATTCTTCCATTATCATCTATAATTAAAAAACCATATAAAATATGGTATGTGCATCACATAATTATTTAAATGACTTTTTTTTTCAATTAGACAGTAACAATATCTTTAAAACAGGTAAAACTATCCCCACAGTAGTGCCATCCATTGCAGGCCAGAGTAACCAATAGATGCAAAAAGATTTGTACATATAATCCCTATCTAATGCCTATTTAGACAATACCTCCAGACTAGTTTCTATCCTGTATTTTTATCAATAAGGTATCATGGATCTCAGAGCATTGCATCTAGATCTTAGGATCTAATGCAACCTTCCAACAATCATCTTTTATGTTTTTAGTTAAGTATAAAGCTGTGAGTCCAAAATGAAAACACAATAATTTTTTAAATTCAAGCTCATTCACTTAAACAGTCATATAGATCTGAAGTCAGTTTAATTAATATCAATCCTGCTCAATGGTATGATGGTTAATATGGTTATTAAACAACCAAAAACATCAAGTGTATATATGCTGAAGTGGGTTCAGATTTATATGACTATACAAGAGAATGAATTTGAATTAATAACACTACTGTGTTTTCATTTTAGACTCATAGCTTTTATAGTTAATTAAAAAGGTAAAAGATGGTTGCTGGAAGGTCACAATAGATTCTAAAATCTAGGTGCAATGTTCACAGTTCCAAGACTTCTCACTGACAAAACCATAAGCTAGAAACTAGTCTGGGAATATTGGATGAATAGGTACTAGATAGGGATTTTATGCACATACATTCTTGCATCCATTAATTGCTCAGGCTTGCATTGGGTGGCACTACTATATGGAGAGTTTTGCCTGTTTTAACAGCTTGTGCAAGCATAGGGAATGATGATCATGTAATGTCTTCTTTATTAATTATTAAGATTTGTCAGATTATTGTATAAGTCTGCTAAGCCAACAATGGCTTTTCATTCATAAAAAGTCTGTAGACCTTTTTAAGGTGAAGAGTTTCGAAAAGATACCAACAAGTTCTTATACGAAACATATCACAAGTCAAGAAGGTGAGAATAAAGATTAGAACTCTACAAATACATCTAGAAAATAATTTTGCAAAAAAATAGTCAAAATTATTTTTTTTCATAAATATACTGTGCGTATGTATTGTAGACATATTTATGGCAAACATTTCTTAAAGCTTAAAAAATAAATAAAGCTAATATATATGTGAAACCAACTTTTGCAATTATTAAATTTCTACGCTTTTGTTTAAATAGTAAAAACTCTTTTCAATAAGATATAAAAAAAAGTTTTTAAATTAATAGCAAAGTAATCTGAATCATCTATCTAATTTCTGAGGCAACCAACATAAATTTTTTTTTAATTATATAAGAAGTTTTAATATTTTGGCATGATTGAAAGAGTTTTCTTGACTCTTTCAAAAAAAAAACTTATAAATGTCTTTTACATTTATCAATACACCTTCATTAATTTTTTAAAATGTTATTTATATTCATTAATAATTTTTTTACAACTTTTGTGAATTTATTTGAAAAAAATTTTTTTTTATAATTACAAACTAAATCAATTTTACTTTCACGTTTAAAAAATCAAAAGTAGATATTGATTATTTGCAAATAGATAAGATGTTCAAATCGCTGTTAATCATTATTTATATTAAATCTTTAAAAAAACCACACTCTTCCTAAAACACTTTTGTCAATGTTATATTTAATTACCTATGAGAGTTATGACTAACCAGAAGTCGTTTTTTTATATTTAAAAATAATTATATCAAATTATTTTTATGGAACTTATAATAACTTCATTTTGTATATATCTACATTATCGTCATTTTGATCCATTGTCGATTTGCATGACGGACTTTTCAAGTTTAAACTAGTTTCTCCAATCTCTAGCCATTTGTTTCCACATCATATCAGCAAACTTCCTTATTTCATTCATTCATTTCATACGCGGTCTCTTTCTAGGTCGTTTACAATCTTTTGAGATCCCATTTAAAACTTCAACAATTCATTTATTATCATATCATCCAGCAATATGTTCAGCTGGTTCTATTTCAGTCTATTGATTTTTTCAATGACATCAGTGATATTTTCAATCTCTTTTTGTTCTTCCTAATATACATTCTCCATATTTTGGTGAATGTTCTGAAGTCCCTGTATTAGTCTTCTATTAAATGTCCAAGTTCCATATCTATAAATAATAACTGATAAAACTCATATATCAAAATTTCTTCCTTTTCAAACATATAGGCATTTTTTTTAATAGTAAGTTATTTCTACAAATGATTAGATTCATTCATTAAATACCTATCTGACCAGAAATGTATTTATAATTATTAATTGCTTCTAATTTAAGATTACCGATCTTTATTTTCTTTTTCTGAGAAAATTTATTAAACATTACTTTAGTCTTTTTAGCATTTATTTTTAGTTCTATTTTTCTACTCTTGCAATATTTTCTCTTTGAAACAATGTTTGCAAAAAAAACCCGACATCATCTGAAAAATTTAGACTAGTTAAATAAACTCCATTTACTTTAATTCCCTTAGCTTTCCCTTTTAATCCACAAAATATTTTTTGTAAAACTTCTGTAAAAGGTTTTAGAGATATGAAATCACACTGCATATTGTTCAGACTTCTGAGTGTTATCCATAATAGGATCACCCTGTACTCTAATCACTGCTATTGCATTTTGATAAATATTTTTTAGGATATGACTATCACAGTACTATGTATAGATGATTCAATACTTTTATCGCTGTAGAAATGCTAATAAAATAAAGTGATTTTTTTTTCATAATCTGAAAATTTATGCATGTCAAGCATTGGTGGTCTTGTGGTTAGCATAGCTGTCTTCCTAGTAGCTGGCCTGGGTTCGCTTCCCGGTCAATGCTTTGACACATGGAAAAAAAAAATCCATGCATAATGGCAACTTATATTTATTACATCTTTTTATAACTTTTTTCAATTATCCACTGTAATAAAAACTACTTTTAATTACAGTTTATTTTTTTATTGGTTAAAATCCAAAATTATTTATATATAAGTTGTAACTATCTCTATAAGTCTTATATAGAACATATAAAAGATTAATAGATGTGTAATTTTTAACATCTTTTTTATTACCCTTTTTAACTATCCTACTATTGCTTTCTTTCATCTTTGCCATTTATATATTTGATATATAGCTTTTCAAACAATATTTTTTATCTTTCCATCTACTTTGAAAATATCATTAATAATTTTATCATTTCATGGAAGATTTTTTCTCTTTGCAGATTTAATTGCATCTTTCAACTCTTCATTTGAGATACTTTGTAATTCAGAATATGTAGGGTAATATTTTATTTGTTCTTTATTATTACCAAATTTTTCATAAAACTCTTTCACATATGTGTGCATAAATGCTCTCTTTTGTGGATTTATTGGAAAAACTGGTTTAGAGCTATTAGCATGCTCATTATATTATATTTGTAATACAAGCTTATTAAATTAAGTCACATGATATATGACTTGATTTTCTTACTATTAAGTTATTATCAATATATGTTAGTGAAACAGGAAAAATTTTGTTTAATGGTTTTTTTAAACATTGTCTATACTGAATATAATGTAATTAGAAGGAATTTAAACTCATATTTTCAAGCTCCCTATAGCTATCCATTCCTTTTTATACAACCAATACAAAATAACTCCATACATGTGAAAAAGATCCAGATCATCTTCCACACACACACAAATATATATATAATCAGTGTTTACTTTATATAAAGATAGCAAATCTTCAAACTTTAATGACTATATATATATCCAATTATTAAATCACTCTATATGATTAAGAAATTCAGAACCAGCCTCTGTGAAATAAGTATATAAATATATTTGAGTCCATATTTCAAAATAGTTACCGGGATTACACATATATATATATATATTGAAACGGTCAGTTTCATCCATCTGCCTATTTCACTTATTTTACCCACACATCTATCCATATGCCAGATTTAAACCTCTCAGAGTAACCATTTAAACAACTTTGAATCTCTATATATGCAGAATCATGTATATATATATATGCGAATGATAAGTCTGTCATTTAATAGTATATGTATATATTACAGATATGTACCCATTTTATAAGTATTTCTAATTTAAGAAATATTTTAGTTTAAATTATTGTTATATTACTGGTATATATTACAGATATGTATATTCATTTTATAAATATTTCTAGTTTAAGAAATATTTTAGTTAAATTATTTAGCCAATTTTATTGATGTATTATTGAAATCACATACGTATATTTCCTGTTATTCTGCACGTATGGTTATAAAATTAGTCTTCTACTAATTACGAAAGTAACTTTGTCAAAATAACATTTTGATTTTTGTAAACAATTTTTGAAGTAGGTCACGCATTGGTCCTAAAATAGCGTAGACTTGATTTGTAAATATAAAATGTTAATAACAAAATAGGCAGGAAAACAAAATCTAAATTACTTGTTATAATTAAAAATGTTTTTCTAAAATAAATAAATGAGTTTTTCTACTGGTTGTAACTATTAAATATGTTTTGCTAAAATAAACTTTTCAGCTATGTACAAGCTCCTAAAAATTAACAGGTGACCAGAGTTTGACAAGTATAAATACTAAAAGTTTTGGCATCAAAGGATTCGATCATATATATAATAAGTGAGTTGTAAGCAGAACCTACACCCATTTTATCTTCAAAATGGTCAAGTAGAATGGTGATAACTCACCTCTCAGCCCTTATCCAGGAAATGGAAAGACTTTGGTTCAATAAAATGTAATGCCATACACCAGCAAAGCAAAGCTGCCTGTGGAAAAGTCTCCATTAACTTTAAATCATCATCAAAAGTGTTAACTTAATATCCTCCCAAGTGCTCCAGAATTAACTGCAATGAAAACAACTGAATGGTAAATTTTCTCTCAGAGCTCTGTTTATAAACTGTGACTTTCAATTCTTTCTTTTAAAAGCTAGCTATTTATTAAATCTGCCTTTCCCAAACACCTTTACTAAAATCTACAAAGAAGACCATTAAATGCTAAATCTTGCCTGATTGTAAAACTTGAATTCTCTTTTAAAATGTAAAATTTGAATTCTCTTTTAAAATATAAAATTCTAATAATCTATTTTAAATGTATAATTTCCTGCAGTCCTTTATGCCTATTTCTAAATCTATTCAATTTATTCTATGATTTTATCATTTTAATATTATATGTTTTTAATATGCCAAATGACTCGAAACCGCAAGTATTTATAAATATAATTTTAGCTTATCGATCTGCGAAGATAATTTCAAATCTTCTCTATAATAAATATAATGAATAATTGAATTATTATTTTTCATTCTCACTAGCTGTTTCGAGATCATATTATTATTTTACTGATTAAGTTTTGGGTGTTAATATTACAATAATCAGTTATCTAGTTAAAATGGTAGTTTGCTTAATTTTAATTATGAATTATAACTATTTATATATGTAACTCGTACATCATAGGAACTAGCCACAAAGATATTTTCAAAGCATATTTTAATGTTTTATTCTTAATCACCCAGCAAATATGCTTTGTCCTCCTTAGATTTATAAATGTTGAGACGCAAGTGATAATATTAAACTAGGTTACTAATTAATTTAGTCCCTAAATAGTATATTTAAAATACTAAATTTGAGAACTGGATTGTATTGATATGCAAATAGATGCTATCTAATTTTAATGCATGCTAATATAAATTTACGTATTTGCATTATATATATATGTATAAGTTGCGGATGTGTCCTTACAAAGTACGCAATGTACAATTATCTGCTTGCTGCATGATTATTGATGAGTTGCTGGTGGAGGTCACTCTCATCCACTTTAGTTCGAGTTAAAGCACACTTTTAGAACTAGGGCACAAGGACCTAGATTATTCATAATGCTTATCCGACTCCCTGAACTACTAATGTTCCTATTCGTAGCAAGTTGAGTGGTTTTAGGGCAAACCGAGTCTTTGAAGACTGAAGCCCATGAATAATGACCCATTTGCACCTTTTTGCTTAATTTATATTTTAATATGTGCCATAGAGTATATAGGTAAACCCATTATAAACCAGTTTTCTCTCCTTTAATATTAAACGCTTATCTGGTATTAGTGTATATTTTAATCTAGATTAACACGCTAACCTGTGTATCTCTGAGCCTAATTACATGCTCGATTTAATTTTGTATAGATAGATGCCATAGGAGTGCTATTATAGTTAGTTATATAACTTTGGCTATAAAGTGCCATATGATCTAGCAGACTACATGAGAGCTAGAAATTTGGCATATTAATATAGGCATAAACTCCAGTACTGCACTACACTTTATTAAACGCTTATAATGAGATAGGTAACATTAATCTCATTAGTTATGTAACACCTGCGAGCATAATATCTCACGTTCCCCTCATATAATATTGTATGTTTTGATTTATTATTTGTTATTGTTTTATTAAATTAATAATATCTAAAATTATAACTCGTTTTCGTATTTTTATTGTCCGTGAGATTATTTTGTCCAACTCTAGATTTAATTGCACATACATCATTATATCTATAGATAGATTATTCTATTAAATTTCATAATTTCCCATTATTGATACAAACAACACTTTTTGCAAAACTACTGTAAAAAGTTTGGATATATGGAGTCAACTTGTCACAGATCTTTTTCAAATGCTAATTTTTCCACTATTACTGTAATCTGATCATTGCTGTTGCATTTTAATAAATATTCTTCAGAATATGACAATATGCTGGATCTATATTTTAATGATCTGAACTTTAATCACAGAAGAAATGCTTACAATATTAAATTCTTTTTTATAATCTACAAATTTAAAAGCATAATGGAAATTCATATTTATTGGTCCTTTCTATAACTTTTCTATAACTTCATTTAATTATTGGACATGATTCAGCTTTGTTGCAGTCTTCCAATCATATGGTACATCTTTATCATTTAGACATTTGATATTTTTCTATTTCTTCACCTGTTTCTTCAAAATTATAATACTATCATTACCTAGGACTTCTTCTTTCTTCATAGATATTTAATTGTATATCCCACTTCTTTATTTAACATTCTGGTTAATTTAGATGTAAAAATTGTAGATGATACTTTATCTTGTTCTTAAGTGATATGTAATTGTTTATATAACTATTCCACGCATTTAATGATATTTTTTTTTTATAAATAGTTTTAGCTTCTTATTGCAGAAATAAGTTTCTTACTAATACCAAAATGTTCTTGTATATTTTTTATATTTTTATTCTCTTCTATAGCTTTTCTTACTAATTCACAATTTTCTTATATTGTTTTTAATTCTTTTTCATATCATGTTATAAAATTCTTGATATTAAATCTTTCTTAATGGATCATGTTTATATACTTTCATATTCTTTATTTTCTTTATATATTGTCTTATCTCAGTATAATTTTTATTCATCAATTGCCACTTTTTCGTATCAATTGTTTTTGTTGCAGTTCTTAATAGTGTATTAGTTATCTTACTATTGGATTTTATTAAAATCCAAATCATCTTCAAAATATATTAATATTTTAAAGCAATTTTCAAGTTCTAATTTAAATTCATTGGAATGTTTCTGAAGGTTAAGAATAATAATTGTAAATACTGAATTTCTTTACAATTTTTGATTCTAGTTTAAACTATCACATATCTTACATCTTACTAATAATTAATCTTTTTTTGTGATAAATTTGTTAAGGATATTGCAAGCTTGAAACCTATATTCTCTGTTAGTCAAAATATTATTCAATTCTGCTTCAACTTTATTTGGATGCCTCTATTTATATTTAGCTTTTTTTTTTTATCAAAGAAAAAGTTCATATTTTTATAAAATCCACAAGTCTATGAATTCTCACATTTACATTTTTTCAGTTATTTACCAATTCTAGCTTTAATTCTTCATGATATGGTCTGATTCAATGCCTTTTACATATCAAATCCTCCATTTTTTCATCACTATGAGAATTTGTTGGTGCATTAATCTAATTTATCTGTACTTGACTAATGTTGTCTCTTTATATGATATCTCTAAAGTTGTTTTTCAACTTTTGATAATGAATCCTGTCTCACTTGTGCTTCCAATTTTTGGGCCTTGGTAGTAGAGTACATGTTCACTAATCAATTGTCTTTCATCTCATCTTATAACTTAGTCCAACAATTACCCATTTAATATTAAATAAAACTTTCAATTTTTGTAATCTTCCTTTATTTGAAAGTAATCTGCAGTTGCAAATACTTAAATAAAAAGTCATTGTCAAACGGCAGCATATTTCCATAATTGGGATTTTTAACACCATTCCTCTTTGGCTGTCGCTCATTGGATTGGCTGATTTCTTACCTTCAGAAAATAAGGGACATGTGTAATTTTGTCTTTCAAGATTGTAAATATCTATTTGATTTAATATTCATTCACACATATAATTATTCTGCCTTCAAAAAAAATCAACTGATATTTCAGTTAAAAGATATCAGGCAAATGAGAAAAAAGACTGAAAAGACTGTGGTATTCCTTGATCTTAAAAACAGGCATAAGAAGCTAACTCACAACACTGACTAATGTGTGTTGGTAAACAGCCCACCCATATTCACATACCATATAAATAATCATATAATTATAATAACTATAACAACAAGAATGTTGGATTGGACATCAGGAAGTTTGCTCTGCACAGTTACTTTAAGTTCTAAAAAAGGAGTTCAAAGGACTTTTTTCACTTTCCAAAGATATATTATACTAAATAAGTCCTTATGTAAAATTCAACACTATGAATTTTCCTTCCTCTACCTGATCTGTCTTTTGAAAACACTTGTAGGCATCAATTTCTGGAAGATTGATTTCTCTAAATCAGCTATACCAATTATAAATCTTGACAGCTCCTTAATTTTCAGTGCAGTTTTATGTTTTGATTTTATAGAGTTTGTGAAATTTATCTGATATAAATTCTATAAAATCACAACATAAAACTGCACTGAAGATTACATTTCACAAGGTTTATTTAATATTTGAATACAAGTATAGTGTATATACTTAAGCAAGATGTCATTGAAGGGGTTTTGAACATAGAGTTTCAAGCTCCCTTTAACCATTCACTCTATCTTATATAACCAAAACACATGGCCACATACATGTAAAAAAGATAAATGATCTCCAATATACATATTTCATTCTGACCAGCATTCATCAGTCTGAGTTCAAATCCCCTATTTACCTTTAGTAGTATAGCTATTTTCTGCTTCACTACTTCCATTGATGATATTATTATTATTATTATTATTATTATTATTATTATTATTATTATTATTATTATTATTATTATTATTATTATTATTATTATTATTATTATTATTATTATTATTATTATTATTATTATTATTATTATTATTATTATTATTATTATTATTATTATTATTATTATTATTATTATTATTATTATTATTATTATTATTATTACTACTACTACTACTACTACTACTACTACTACTACTACTACTATTATTGGAAAACTACAGGCCAATTTCTATTTTATCAACATTGTCTCAAATTTTGGAAATGTGTGTAAAAAACAGAATTGTTTTGTTTTTTCAAAAATATAATTTATTTTCAAACAGTCAATTTGGGTTTTTGCCAGGAAGATCTACAGAACTGGCTTTATCTGAACATGTTTCAGTCATCACTGAATCTTTAGAAAAAGGTTACAAAACTATAGGCATTTATTTAGATTTTCGGAAAGCATTTGACTGTGTTCCACATGATATATTAATAATTAAGTTACACCATTGTGGCATAAGGAGTGCTATGCTTGAATGGTTTAAATCTTATTTAAGTAATAGAAGCCAATTTGTGAAAATTAATAATTTTTTGAGTGATTCTGAAATAATTAGATATGGAGTTCCTCAAGGTTCAGTCCTGGGACCATTGTTAATTACTGTTTATATTAATGATCTGCTTGATCTTTCTCTTCATTCTAACATTTTTTGTTTTGCAGATGATACTGCTTTGGTTACTTCAGCAGTTTCATATAGTTTACTTGAGAAACTTGTGAATGAAGATTTATTTAAAATTACACAATGGATGAACAGTAATAGATTACTGCTAAATATTAATAAATGTAGTTACATAATGTATTCTCTTAAAAATATTCCAGCAAAAGACTTGTTAATTCAATTGCCTTATGTTAATAAAACGTCTTGTCAGAAAATTACCAGGACTTCAACAATTTCTTACCTTGGCTTGGTTTTGGATGAGTATTTACATTGGGATAAACATATTCTTTGGCTTCAAGTAAAATTAAGAAAACTTAATTTTCTTTTTTATAGATTAAGAGATTGTTTGAATAAATCTATCCTATTAAGTATATATAAACAAATTTTTTTAAGCAGACTTTCTTATGGTATAACATTATGGGGTGGCACTGCAGCATATTTTTTGAAGTCATTGCAAACACTACAAAATTTTACGTTAAGAATTATTTTGTTTAAACCTTTGGATTTGCCAAGACTTGAATTATTTAAGTGTGCTGGAGTTTTAACTATTCATCAATTATTTTTAGTGAATATTTTGTGTTATTATATTAAATACAAAAAAATGAATAAATATAATTCTTCATCAATAATGGTGACTAGGATCAAGTGATTTTGATTTATTATTTGAACCAGTGTACTTTAAAACTCATTGCAGATATCAGAAATGTTATCTTGGTCCAATATTTTATAATATTTTTATAAGAAACATTGGATTTAATGTTAATGACTTATCAAGGAAAACTTTGAGAAAATTAATTATGAACTGGATTGTAATTGATGATAATCAAAAACTTTTTATTTCTATTTAATTATTTTATTGTATATTAATGTTTTTTATTTTATTGCACATGTATTTTTGTTAAGCTCCATGCGTGATTTATTTATCACAAGGAGATTATATGTTTAATAAATTAAATTAAATTAAATTATTATTATTATTATTATTATTATTATTATTATTATTATTATTATTATTATTATTATTATTATTATTATTATTATTATTATTATTATTATTATTATTATTATTATTATTATTATTATTATTATTATTATTATTATTATTATTATTATTATTATTATTATGTTCAGTAATCAGCCTGATATGGCAAATCTCTTCAAACAATGACTATTTTTATATATCTTTTCTAGGTGCATCCATTTTTGTGGTAGACTGTGATCTTTAAATAGGGTTGTTTAAACATAAGTCTTTGAGAATTGAAACTTCAGACTCAAATTCAGTTTCATTTTCAACTTATTAGCAGATTGCACTGACCTGATACACAATGCTGTTTTTTTTTAATTCTTGAAGGAATCCCAAAAAAATGGGAAAGGAATTGAAGTGAGAAATTCTACACATCTATTTATAAAATAAATATGTGGTTGCTCAAATATTCAATCTCATTGTCACAGTTAGTATAGGCATATAAATAATGCATAAGAGGCTCATGATGATTGGGTGTTATAGTAATCTAAATGATTGAAGAAAGAAAAATGGGGAGACCCGAAGACTCTTCATATAGGAAACAGTAGCTAGCCCTTGATGAACCAACATCCTACCCAAAAAGTAGTACAAAGTATTCTTGGTCAGCTATCTTCACATTTGAAAGTCATACTTCTATTTACTATCTATAGAATCTATCAGTAACATAGCATTTGACATTTTCATAATAAAAGACAATAATATTATGAGTTACTTGTGTGATTTTTAAATAAAGGAATTTGATCTCAGGATTTGTCAATCTATTCATTCTCCACTCATCAAACAACTGATACACATGACCACATATATGTGAAAAAGATGCATGATACCCAATATAATATTTTGTGCCAAACCAGCACTCATCAGTTGGGCCGAATCATAACTTCTTACACATGCAATCAGTGTTCGATTTATAACCAAAAAACTAAAAATATTTCCAATAGAGTTTTATATTTAACATTTCTTTCTCTTTTTTTCTAATCACAAATTAAATTTAATAAATATTTTCACAGTCGTTAAAACAAATGGTTTTATAAGTAATTTACACATTTCTTTTGTTTTCTTGCACTCTTATATTTATGCAATTTTATAGATTGTAAAATATAGATCCATTTGGTCTATTCCTTCACCCGCACTTTTTAAGCTCATATTTTTGTTGTTTCTATTATACAATAAAAATATAAATTCTTTAATAAGCTTTATTTCTATCTCTAAGATCCTACTACTCTACTTTATCTGTGAACGATCACTCTTTCTTGGATAAAAAAGTTTCGGTTTGGGACCGCAGCTCCTAAGGTCGGCCCATATTAGCAAGTCGGATACGTAATGCTTTTTGGCTTCAATGTTCCTCTAAGAAATAAGGAGGATGCTTCTTTCTTGAAGAATATTATTTGAAGTTTGTTGTATATTTTGTCTTACAGTTATTAGCTGAACTATTGATCAATTTTAACAAGTTTTTAAAACTTTCATTGTTTCAAAATACAAATTAGAAACCGCTTTTTTTTTTTTAACATTTGAAACTTTTTTCTCTCTCCAATCATGCTTATCAAATTTCAACTCTTAACCTCTTGGATCTTAGTTAGTGTGTTTTCCACTAGCCTGCAGCACTTTTCAATCTTACTGAAGATTGACATGTGAGAGAGAAAGATGTATTCGGAGAAATAATAATTTTAAAATTTGTTTTAACTTGTGTCATTGCAAATCTACCAAAAAATTATATAATTGCTTTCTGAAAGTTTAACTGGTTCACATGTTTTCCCATCGGTTGAAAAATAATAATAATATTCATTAATAAATGTTGTTTTTTAAAATAAAAAAAACTAGTAAACATGTTTTTCTACGGAGAAAATTATGTTTAACATAATTAATTAGAAAGAATTTTATGAGCAGATGTAATTAATTATTTAGTAACAGTGTAGAGATAGAAAATAAAAATGTTTAATTTCAATTTCAAATGCAATGCTGAAATGACATTTAAATCTTATAAAAAACTGCCACAACTTCATGTTATGTATACTTGTTAAAAAGGATGTTAAGTACACTCAAAAACTAATATATTTTTTTTAACCTAAATTAATTTGAAAAAAAAAATGGCATTGCTAATTTTAAAAATTTAATAAGAGTTAATGATATTTTGAGTTTGTTTGTCTATATTAAGAGGTGACAGTTTGATAAATGAGTATCATCAAATGCAATATATTTGAAAAACTATAATTGAAAAATGAGACATAAAATTGAAATAGTTAATTGTCACATATGCGTGTTGTATATATGCGAATATGTGAGGCATATGTATGTATTGTTACGTAATTTTAATAAAAAGAGCTTATTTAACTCTGAATTTGTAATAGATTATTTTACTGGCTTAATTTTAATATAGAAAGAGTTTTATTAAAAAGCCATAACTCTAACAACAAAATTTATATTTAAATAGACAATATTAGGATCATCTGTTCAAAGGGAGTCTTGAAATTTTATACGTATATTTCGGATACATGGTAGTATAAAAGATTAAAATAATCTTTTGTTGTTGTTTGAACATAATATTGGATTTTTAGGACATTTTTTAAAAAAAATATATGCTCTTCTTTTACTGCAAATCATTTTATCCATATTTAGCGCTACTTCCGCAATTTAAGTGCAAGAGAAAAATTGAAATAATAAATCGTCTTTAAAAATAAAAATATATTGCCTTTACTTTTCACTTTATTTTCTTTTAGAATAGACATCTTTTACTTTTTTGTTTTTCCCTTAATATGTTCGTGCATGAACACACTCTTTTATATATAACATAAATAAGTAGGTAAAACAACCTTTAAAATAATTCACCGAAAAACGGCGAAGAAAAAAAAAGATAATCCTCATAAGATTAACCAAGTTTTTGGTTATATGATAACTACCTAAAAGAAAAATCCTAAATCTGAAAAAAATATTTAATTGTATTTGATTTAAATGTGAATCTTGTCCATTAGCGGGTAGATATGCATATATGGAATATAGATGTGCAGATATATATAATCTCTATGTGTGCTATTATATAGATGTGCTTATAAAATAAGTTGCAGAAAAATAGTTTTGTTGACATAGGATGTTATTTTTTACTTTGTATTATATAAAAATAAGGTAAACAGTGTTTTTAAGAATAAATAAGTTCACTATTTTTGTAATCTCTCTTCACTTTCATAATTATTTTTTATATTTAATTTATCTGTTATATTCTTTCTTTAAAAAAAAAACCACAAAGAAATAACTTCCAATCGACAATAAAGGCTTAAACACTCATAGCTGTATATATTTAAAAAAGCTTACTTATTTAAATATATTCTATTTTTTTAACAAAATAGTTGTTCTAAAAGAGGTTAGAATCCGTGATCACGTTCGATTAAGAAATGTTTGCATATTATATACCCAAGGCTGTTACAAGAAATGACAAACTAGGTCTGAAGTGATAAATATTAACAATTCATCATAGTACTTTATTATTTAGTTACTGCTTTTAGACATAAATCTTACACACATGCACATAATTTTGCATGAGGTTAAAACGAATTGTGAGATCGATACGAATTGAATTGATGTAGAGAAAGTATATCAATAAGAAACCAGCAAAGATTGTATTTACTAATAATACAATGAAGAGTCTTTGTTAATGTTAGAAGACTATTTGATTTTTAATAAAAAGTACATATTTGTTGTGTATTATATTAGTAAATAAACGCAAGTGTAAATTGTCTTATTAATTTTAATGTTATGTAGTGTTTTCAAGCTATTGGTCTTGTCTCATTAGAAGATTATGCTTATCTATTCTATTAAATAAAATTCAATAAAAAATGTGAGGGTATCTCACAAATTTTAGGGTTTTCAAATGCTTTGATTTTTATTTATACAAATGTTTAAACTAAGAAATATTTGCATTACTTATTTTTATTTTTTACTTCTATTATTTATTTTGAATTATTCTTTCTGTTGTAGTATAATAAAAAAAATATTTTATTAATAATATTAGCTATTTGATTTTTTATTATATATATTAAATCTTTATTTCAGGTAAGTTTGTATAAATATGTTCATACGTATGTTCTAGATGGCCAGAATGTGTATTTCTAATATGTTCATAAGTATGTTCGATATCGCAGAATAATATGTATTTCTTATGTAGTTCGTGGTCAAAATAAGTTTAAACAATCTTGCATTGGTGGTCGAGAGGTCAGTGTGACTGCCTTGCACTTGCAGGCAGTTGCCCTGGTCACATAGAACTTCTTTTATTTCAGTCTTTCATTGGTGGTCGAGAAGTCAGCGCGACTGTCTTGCACTTGCAGGCAGTTGCCCGGATTGCAGGTTCACATCCCGGCCGATGCTATGACACTTTAAAAAAAATAATAATAAGTTTAAACAACTTTGCCCTAGTGTCACCAGGATATTATAGTAAAAATAGCAAAAAGTAATAGATAAACTATTGAAAAGAATATCTCAGTTAATTGTATTTTTGGTTCAAGTAGAAATTATTTTTTTCTCACAATATATAAATAATTAAAATATTGTAAAAAGTTTCAGTTCAATATTAAAAAGAAAAACTAATATTAATCTTTAGAAACACTTTCAAAATTTTAAAATTAAGTGGAAAAATATTGTTTTATGGTCATAGGATTAATTAATGTAAAGAGTGCAGGTGAGTAAATTATCATTTAATCATGTAAGGTTTGGTATATTAAATAGATACTATGTATTTAACTGAAAGTCAATAAAACTATAGTGAATTTTAAAATTTAAGACAGTTTTAGAAGAAAACTAAAATTTTGTACATTTTCACACTTGCCATATATAAGCATTTGGGTTGGAAAGACTAAGTGGATTCATTTTATTTTTTCTTAAATACTATATCTCGTATTGGGAGTGAAAGTATTCATTTATTATTAACACTCATATACTACTATTACCTACCAGTTTAGGTCATATATATATATATAACCATCTTGGTCTAGATTTAAATCTGGAATCATTATATTTCTAAAAAAAATGTTGGCTTACTTTATTTTTCAATTGTTTTAGAAGAATCAGTAGTTACAATATTAATAAATAGTTATTGCTAATCCATCATAATATAACATTTGTGAATTTTAATTTTTCTTAAAAGATAATATATTAAACTGTATATCATATACTTATATAAGGCTAAAACCTTAGTACATGTGCCTTGAGTGCTTAATTTTAGCAAGAGAGATCTCTACAAATCATAACGCAAGATTCGACTTTATAAAGATAAGAGGGACCCTCTTATCTCTAACTTATTTTTTTAATTACATAGGCAAATCTAAATCATTTTGATTTGGGAGCATGGTGCTAATAAATTCTTCACTGATTAAGTCCACTATTTCTATTAAACATTAATACTCGTGAAATCTTTCGATTTACAATGAGTCAATATTCAGATATTAAATTTAGAAATATTTTGAATCAATTCAAGTTGTAAATATTAATTCTTATTAAGCGCGAAGTCAACATGTAATGCTTATATAAGACTAAAACCTTAGTACATGCACCTTGAGTGTTTAATTTTAGCAAGAGAGACCTCTATAAATCATAACGCAAGATTCAACTTTATAAAGATACGAGGGACCCTCTTATCTCTAACCTATTTTTCTTAATTATAATAAAATTAATATTTTATCATTATTGTAAAGATTGAATAGATTGAAATACATACTGATTTATTTATTAGTATTTTTTTATTTTATAGCATACATTTAACAAATAATACAAGAATCTAAATAAACATAATAGTCAATTATTATTTAGTGTGTGTAAACCTGAGAATGGGTTTGATGTTTACACAATTAAAACAATATTAAATCATATGTATTTTAAAATATTTTATATATATATATAATTATTTTAATAGGTATGTAAAAATACAGGATATTTTATATTAAATAAATAAATATAAAAGATGTATTTAATTTAAATGATGATTATAAAGATGTATTTTAGTTTGCAGATTTAATTTAGTATTATTATTTTTATTATTTTAAAAAACTGTTTATTTATTATGAAGTTAAGAAACATTTTATTTCATCAATGCTGTTGCCTTACAATAACTTTTTTATCAAGCCAAACTGAACTCTTTATAGCAGAGACAATAGTAACCAGTCCATAGGAACAATATCTAAGATAATGACTTAAATGTTTCCTCATTAGAAAAAAGGGTATAAAAAGCCATTGATTTTAGATTCACATTCTCTATCTTAAATGCCTTTCAAGAAGCAAAGTCAACATATTATATATAATATTAAAAGTTTAACTATATAAATGAATGGTTAGATAAATAACAAATGTTTGCTCCTTGAGATTTCTGTCTTGATCTATTAATATCTTGGATTAAAATCAACTCAACGTAGAATACATTTCTAATGGCACAGGAATATAGGAATTTATAGAACACTCTTGGTGCTATAATGTATATTGATCATAAAATAACTAAGTGATACAACTTGAAATTTATTATGGATTAAATTTGAAAAGCTATGACAATGCTATTATTAAATAGCAATGGATTAAATAGTATTATCTTATATATGAAATCCCTAAATGTTTGTCTGTAACACTGTCATGTGATGTTCAAGTTAATCATTTTGTTGTTAGAGGGTGGATTTTTCAAAGAAAAAGATATTTATTTGTTCCACCATTAAAAAACTGTAATTCTTTTGCAAAGCATTTTATGAAAAAGAAGTAATTCCTTTCTTATATTTAAGAGGCTTAATTTGATTTGAGTATTTTATTCAAAGCAAGTAAATCCACAAAGCAAAATAAAATAATTGTTACAGCACCAATTAAAAAAACCATTACAAAAATGATAGCCTTTCCAAAGACCAGATACATTTCTGGTCATTCATATAAAATGGAAATATTAATGTCTCACTGTTTTACTATGGAATATTTTATTTAACATGTATATTTCATTCAAATGGTTAAAAATTTTGTTTTAAATGATATGATTAGAATATGAGTAAACTTCAAATATAATGCTTATGTAATATAACTTCATGCTATAAAAAAATACAGATATTTATCAAAGATCTCTGGATTTATGAACTTTAATTTTATAGTGTTTTTGCAAATATTGTTCTGTTGATATTTATTAATAAATATGATTTTTAACGGAGTTTTAGTTAAGAAATATCAGACGATTCTTGGAAAAATTAAGCAGGTCATATTTTTTATTATATATTCAGTACCTGTAGAATGTGTTTGTCTAAAAGAAAATTTAAATTATTTTAAGACAAAATGTAAGTATAGTATCTTTAACAATAATTTTAAATGTTATTTAAAACTTTATAGTATGTCTTTTTGTTCCCATTATTTATATATTTGAAAATCAATAGATTTTAAATATAAGTATTTTCAAATTACATGTAGGATAATATATACTTCATTATACTTTGATGATAATATAATTTTGTACTTAAATTGTTAATCTTATATTTATCATTGTAAGAAAAATCAGGAAACAAATTAAAGAAACTTTGTTTGTTTTTTTTTTAATATATTTTAAGGGTTTATTTATAAGTGCTTATACAAATATACAACACATGCAATTATACCACTGATAATTAATTAATTACCAAATATCCTAATTAAGATTATTTCCTTCATTTATTAACTTATATATTTTATTATTTATTATATTTCTTATATAAATAAATCTTTATTTTTTGTTAATTAAAAGTGAATCTTGTGATTATTCATAGTTTATAGATCACATTATGTTTTAATAACAACTTAAAGAGTCTCTACATTTTTTTTATATTAAATATTCAGCTAGCCAAAATATTAAATAAACATTTATATATTTTAATAATTTATTGAATTATTTCAGTATTTTCTCTTTTACATTTTATTGATTATAATGAATAAATAATTATTAAAAGTTAATCTAATGTCTTATTAAACACCAAATGCCTAAGTTCATATATTTATTTTTGTTTAAACTGATATAAATTGTTTCTCAACATTATTTGTATCTTTATAATTCATATTTGTTTAATCATTAGTTTGTAGATACTTCATTACAATTTTATATCTCACATATCTTGAGACAATCATTTATTTAATTTTATATATTTTTATACTGTTCTACAAAGTGGCTTACCCAATTTATGATATATCTGGTAATCCAAACTGCTTATTATACTGGTACAATATTAAATTTGTATTTGCAGAATATTAAAAAAAAATTAAAGCATATGTTATAAAAATGACAGACAATTTATTAAATAAGCAATAAAATTGTGCTAATGTATATAAATTATAGAAAGTTAGGCATTCACGTGGGAATGAATGTTAATGTGTGATTTTAATGACATTTTTAAAATTTTAATTTTAACTATAAATGCTACTCAGAATGACATACATGCTATAAGTTGGCTATAGCTATTATTTATTTTTATATACTTTATAATTTATTACAGAGTTTTTTGTTTATTATATTTATTTTATCTGATTACAAATGTGTATGTGCTTAATTCTCTGGTAGACGTATATATTAAACAAAATCTTAAATTATTATTCTTTTAAGTATTTACTTTTTATGTATTGTTTTTAAGATATTTAAACATTATTTCTTTTTTTCTTCTTATACTGTGACTTTTTATTATTTCTATTATAGTTTTTAATTGAGCTGTAATGTAAAATTATTTGTATTAAGCCATAATTCCCATCATTTTTATTAATTTTTAACCAAATTCAATAAACACCAATCAGAACTCAACCATTTAATCGTTTTAATCTGCTAATCAGACAACCCTTTCATTAACTGCCAGGGAAGAAAGCCAATTCCCATATCAATATAATAAATATACTCTTATATTGCAATTGAGTGAAACTTTGCTGATAAACTATAAATAAATCCCACTTTTACTAAATTGAAACATATTCCAATCTGGCTAATTACCTAAGGCAAAACTAATTCATAAACTCAATTTATTTGTAAATTTAAACTTAATCTTTAACCTCTAAATAATAATATTTAAATACTAAAATCTATACTAAAAAAATTAAACAATTAATTAATTAATCCCAACATCGTCTATTTTTATAGTTTTTAGCCAAGTTAAAAATAATCAACCAGAACTTGATTTTTCTATTATTTTAATGACTGCTTGACATATAATTCAACTAACTATTTTGCAGTACATATGTTTCAAGAATAATCATTTTCATTATATTTTATAGTGTTTTAATATTATAATTTAGAGGTACTGGATTAAGCTTAAGTCTATAATAAAATGAACTTAAAAATTAATTCTATCTCAACCATGTAACCAAACTGAAATATGTTATAATTTAATAAAAATGATAATTGAATTTATTCTTTATCGTCAAAATATTTATTGCATTGGCACAGAAATTGATCTCACTCTAAGGTAGATGATAAAGTGAATTGTTTTTGAAACATATATCTTCCAATAATGTTGGATTTTATGTTGACTCCTGATTGTTTTTTTTTATGTTGACTCCTGATTGTTTTTTTATTTAATTTGGCTAGAAATGATAAAAATATATGGTTTGTTATATTGTACTGGATATAAAATAACTTATTTTTATTAACTAGAAGACTGACATTTAGTTGAAATAATAATAAAAGATATTGATTAAGAAGGAAGTGTAGAAAAAAGAATATCATAAGTTAATAGTCTTAAACAACTGTGGGATTAAATATTTCTCACTCTAAAATAAACAATGACTATTTTGTTAGAATAAAGACTGGTTTTATTTCTCCATATAATTCTTAAACGCACTGTACTATCATCAATGAGTTAGAGGGGATTTGAATCCATATTTTCAAGCTCTCTTTCATCAACCACTCCATCTTATACAACTGATACAAATATCACATGCATGTGAAAAAGATAAATGATCTCCTATATATGCATTTCATGCTGAACCAGCACTCATCAGTTGGTCCAGATCATCATCTCTCATGCATATATATATATATATATAACCAGTGCACAGTTTATATTAAGATAACAAATCTTCAAGCTTTAATGGACAAACAATAATCTTCTCAACTCTCTAACTCTTCATCCATCCACATGAAAATAACTGGAAAATTTTTAACATCTCATTAATGTAGATTTAAAATAAAATATCTTTAATTAAAGAGAAGCCAAAATAGTTACCAGATTGTCTACAAGCAGTTGAAAATGTACTCATCTTTTTCCAGGAAGAATGCAGTTACATGGGAAGTTTTAAAATTAATTTTTTTTATTTTCTGATAAATCTTTAAAAGATAATATTGCCTTATTAACTTTAAGAAGCATTTAACAATATCAATGAGTTAGCTTTATGTTAATTTTACTTGTTGCTGTTTTTAAGTTTACAATGCATTGTAAAATAAAGAAATTTTAAAAGATATTATATTAAGAGAGTAGAAAGTAATTACTGTTCACCATTGATGATGATGATCAAGTATTATTATGTGGTTATAATAAATCATTGTTTAATAATAAATCATTGTTTAATAATTCCTCTTCCAATTTTCAAACAAAAGAACTAAAATGTCAAATAGTTTCATAAAAAGCATGTGATATTCCAGCACTAGGAGAGATAAGTTCACTCCTGTATTCCATTCTATTTTGTAGAGACTGAAAAACTTAACAGTAAGATAAATATATAAACTGTGAATGCTTATGTAAAAGTATTAATATATTGATTGTTAAAACTGATTCAGAATTACCCCTAAAGGGAAAACCTCAAACATTAGTAGTAATCAATTTAAAAGTTAACTTTTAAATTATCAAAGTCAATCTAAATAATCACCTTTTTAAAAATCATCAAAATTGACAATAACTGCTTGATTGCAATTATCAAATTTAAAAATTATACTTTTAAACTAATTAACCTTTATCTTCCTAGAAAACCTGAAATCGTGCACAAAATTATACAGAATATAAATATAGCATTGAAGACTAATCCCCTTTCCACTTTAATTATTGGGGATTGTAACTTAACATATAATAATTTTCAGTATAGACATGGACAATTGATAAATTAAAAATTGATTAGCTGTTGATCACTGTTTCCAGAGGGGGCCTTCTCCTTTTATAATAAGAAGGCAAAATCACTGATTGATTTGCTATTTGTCTCCCTGGAAATTTTTAAATCCTTGAAGACGAAACTGCGACCAATTATGTTTTCAGATCACTTTTCAATTGGATGTGGTTTTGAGTTTAGTAACTCTAATGACTCAGCACAGGAGCTTCCTAGAACTATAAGAATGCTAACTCTAACAAATATCATCATCCATCTAGTATCTGAGACATATATTGGTCAAGCAAGTTGATTTGAGTAATCTTTATCCATATCATGCATGGATGCAATTTACAGAGATTCTTGGTAATCAGAGGAATCTTCATCCATATCATGCATGAATGCAATTTATGGAGATTCTTGGTAAATTGATTACTAAATGCACCTCAAAAGTTCAGGACCCTATTCGGTTATTATCCAAATTAGATAAGATTGTGACAAAATTAATGAACTTATCCAGTGAAGCACAGAATGTCAAATCTATCAGACTTGAAACTAAAATATAAAAGTAAGTAGAAGGAAGTTGCTGAATATCTCTCTATAAAGAGATCATGGAAATTTATACATCATCAGCACTGCCGGACTAGGGGCTATCTTAGGTGGGCTCTTGGAGCTGGCAGAAAGGCCAAGCCACCTAGAGTGATTGAGAAAGATGGCAACCTAAATGGGGGGAAGTTTCATGCTGGCCAGAATATGTGATCATTATGTAGAAAAGTTTAAACCAGGTGGAATCATGATGGAAAGAAGAGAATTTATCTTGATTAAAAATTCAATCCACAAAATCACAGAAAAAAAGAATTATTGATAAATTAAAGATAATACCAGACAAAACTCATCCTGGCTTGCATGGAATCCCAAAATTCCTCCTGCTTCATTCAAGTGCTTTCTCAGCACCAATCATTTAAAGAATGGCGGATGTTTTGGCTGACAGCTGCCAGGAACTTCTCAATTGCCATGGTTCCTCTACTGGTAAAGACAGTTGAGGCCCTAATTAAAAATGACATACAAGATATATATAATTGATCAGCTGTCTAAATGCCAGTTTGCCAAAAGGGGGAGCCCGATGGCTGATGCTGTGAGCCAATTTCATCCATTGATAGACCATGCATGAAGTTGTCACAGCCAATCACAGATCAGCTCGATTTTACTGCCACTTTTAATTGCATTCGAGTTGATGCACTTATGAAGATCATGGAGAGACTCAAAGTACCAGTTGCCTACCTCCAGATGATAGAGAACCTCCTGTATAATAGGGAGATGTTTTTGTCTCTGGGTGGGAGGGTTTCCCCAGGATTTAAGCCTGTTGTTTCTATTTCTCAGGGCTCTCCTCTGAGTGCACTCCTTTTCACTGCCTATGTGAATCCCCTCCTGCTAAGCATCGAGGCATCTCTTAAAGGGATACCCATACCATTGTTGAAGAAGAGGGTCCATCACATCTCCTATATGAATGATGTGATGGTTTTTCTTGTTTCACAGGATGAGTTCAATGGGCTAGGGGGCTCTTGGACCAATTCGAATGTGAATTTGGTCTAAGAGTCAACAAGGAGAAATCGGCGATCTGGTCGATTATGACTGGCAAGCAAATACCCAGCATGTTTAAGGCTCCACCTCAGAAGTTCCTGGGTTTTTATCAAGCAGCCCCCATCTAAAATGAGAAAGGAAATTGAAGATGATCTAATGATTAAGATAACAAATGATTAAGATAACAAAATTCATTGGATTGTTGGAGAAGATTTATTTGGTTTTTGTTTGGGAAAATCACGCTAATGAATGCTGTTATGCTTCCCAAGATCACATACTTCCTAGCGGGCTTCTCACCGATGAAAGCCTTTATAAGGAATATTGAAACTGAATGTAGGAAGCTGTGTTGGTGAGTGAAGCTCTTGTCATCAGCCTGCGCCTCCTACAGAAACCTAAGCAGATGAACGGCTTAGAATTACACTCAATCAAGATCTTATTAATACAGTGTTCTCATAATGTACTTACCAGATTATTTATGAAAAACCCAGATATGAAGGGGCCAGTAATTCCAGAAGAAATAACTCCTACCAATAGGCCACCTCCCAAAAGTGGAAGGCTTTGGATTCAAAAGCAAATCTTCATAGTATTTTAACAATCTAAAAATGAAGAAGCCAGGAACAAGGTTCAACAACAAACTAAACTACTGGAACACATATGATCTTATGAATCTGGAAGAAACTAAAATTGACAATATTCTTTCGATTGGAATATCTAGGTTCTCGAGGTTGACCAAATGTCTAAAATTTGGAACCGAAGTTTGTTGATTTTTTAATCAAGGTCAACCTTGGGGCCTTGCCTACCACTGAATTCCTACTAAGTAAAAGGAATTACAATCTGGACTCTACATGCACACTATGTAAGAAAAATAATGAAACAATGGCACATATATTGGAAGAGTGTCAAATTTGGAATAACATAAGGAACATTATTAAGTCTCATTAAAAACAAAGAATCAGCTTGTGTAAATTTGATTAAAACCTTCAAGAATTGACATTTTGAAATCATAAGATTGGCGACAATTATAAATTTTTGCATTTGGTCACTGAGAAATAAGATCATCTTCGAAAGTGGAGAAGAATATGACATGATTAAAATGACTTTACACTTATTAGAAGAAATTAAAGAATTAGACCAAAAATTTTTCTCAGAATTGGATGTTTAACCAGACCTGGTCCCTAATAAACTTAAAACAAAGTGTAGTACTGATGATGAAAAGAATATAATGTTGTAAACCCACAGATACTAAGAAAATTTGAGTGAACCATTTACCTAAAACATTTTAGATAAACTTTATATGGAAGAGATTCAAGAACTAGAATATGCTATTATAAAGTTATTCACCTAATTGATGATTAATAGGAAAGGGCTTTCATTTGATTAATGGATCAGCTTTAATCAATGACCCAATAAACATATTAAGACTGCTTTAATAATGCTTAATGGTAACTGATTTGTTTACTGTAAAGAATCTATGATATATTTTATATAATTTTCAGTCTTAGGTATTCTATGAACACCTGCTTTTAAATAATTTTTATGAATGTTATCTCTATCTTAGATTGGCTAACCTCATCATGATCTATAAGTAAAGTGGATGGCTATCAATATATGGTTCAAAATGAATAATCTCTTGAAATTTAAATGTTAAATTAATACACATAGACACATTGGAAGTGCTCTTCACTTGGTAAGATAAAGCACTACAAATTACAGATTAAATGGCTAAATATGTTTTTAATCATTATCTACATGTTCATAAATTAAGCAAACTTATATGTGTTGGAATTGTAACACTGTCATGTATGTGATATATGTGATCAGTATTGTGTTTGGTCTGGATTACAGACCCAACCAACAGTAAATAATGGTAAAATAATACTGAAACAAGTATTACAATTAATATATTTATTATGTACAAATATATACAATACAATATATACAAATGAATATTTACAAGTTGAATATTGGAGTTTCACATAAACTCTGGATTCTGCCTGCCGCTTCCAGCCACACCTGATGGCTTGCCTCACGGGTAGGGTCTATGACTCTTCCAGCTGTACAGGACAGCTTGCCTCGAGCTGAGAGTGATCTTAGCAGCATCTGGTCTCTATGGGACTTGCCTAGCTGTGTAGATCTAAATAGTGTAGTGCTATCAATGGGAATACTTGCTGCTATTTAGGTTAGCAGAGCTTCCTGGGAGAATGCAAAGAGTCTTTTCAGGTTAGACACGTTCTTCCCCGATCCTCACAAAAGGCTGACTATTTATACCCAGATCCCTGATCTTATTAAAAACCTTCGGATTTAGCAAGCATCATTGTTTATTGGTCTGTAATAATCATTGGCTATGTTGTTATCTATACATCAGCCTATTGGCCTGTGGCAAACAATGCTTAATCCGATCAGACAAGGAGGCATCTGGAATAGTCTACTTCTGAGAGAAGGGAGGACTATAACAATCAGATTAATGTAAATGGGCCACAACTATGATTTTCTGGAATGTGAAGTTATATGTCTTCAATTTCTGGTGATAAATAATGTCTTAATGTAATTGTTATGAAATTCATGGGTTATTCTATGTATACAAGTGTAACTTTTGATTAAATATGTTAAATATTGACACTTTATAAGTGGGAGTGATTAAATATGGAAATTATGTAGCATACATATGAATATAACAATAATAAAATGTAAAAAAGAATCAAAAACAATTTATCTGGCTAATTAATCTAAAAAAGAGATATCATTCACGTGAGATCATAAAACCACTATTGCACAAAATATCTGAAGTAATTATTCATTCAAAAGAAAAAGGTTTAGTAAGTTTCTTCCAAAACAATAACGATTCTTATGGCCCTACTCCCCTTTTTTCCTTTTTTTTTTCTCCCCCTTTTTTCTTTTTTTTTTTTTTTTTTAAAAAAATAAAAAAAAAAAAAAATTATATTTTGGGGGGGGAAAAAGGAAACCAACAAAACCCACACAAAATTTAAATTTAAATATTTTTTTTTTTTTTTTTTTTTTTTTTTTTAAAAAAAAAAAAAAAAATTAAAAATTTTTAAAAATTAAAAAAAAAAAAATCCAAAAAATTTTAAAAAAAAAAAAGGAGAGAGAAAAAAAAAAAGAGTCGGAAATTTTTAAAACGGTTTCGGTCTCAAAGGGTTATTAATAAAACTGAAATTGAATATTTTACCTTATCTATAATAATCTTAAACTGATTTCATCTGATTGCCATTAGCGTAGAGATTAAAAAAAGAATGCACTAAATTCTTTAAAGCTATTGAAACTATTTAAACTTGTAATCATAAAACTTCTATGCAATCTTCAACAGCTTTTAAATGTAGATGAAACTATACTGAATGTAGCGTATTATTATTTTTATCACTTTGCTGTAAATGATTAATTAAAAAAAAAAGAAGTTTGTTTATATACTTTGTTGCAATATTTATTTACTTTTTTTTTTTTTTTTATTCACTCCGCCGGGGCGCCCCCCCCCCCCCCCCCCCCCCCCCTTTTTTTTTGGGGCGGCGTTCCTCTCGGCTAACAACGCATCAATAATATCAGATAGGAAATTAGACTCCGTCTTCAGCTAATGTTGATAGGCTTTTATGCCGAATAAATATTGTGTGAATATCAGAGTCCCCCCCCCCCAAGCGAGGATCTGCACATTGTTTTCATATAGACATGGGAATGCAAGATTTTTTACACATGTTAAAAAACACATATTTTTTAAAATATCTTATTTGCAGTATTCCTTTCAATTAGTACAAATTAAGTCGAGAACGATCTTCTTTGTAGAAATTATATTTATAAAAATATAATTTTTTGCATTATATGTATTTTATTTTGTTTTTCAAATATTGATTCAATAAAATTAAATATATTGCTACTTATTATATATAAATAATTACCCATTTATTATTATTTATAAATTATAAATACAACTTTGTGTAATTTTGTTGAATCAATATTTGAGAAATTAAAATAAAATATGTAAATGTTTTATTGCACATTCGTTAATAACATCGTTATAATTTAATTTGTTTCCGAATTCTGATTTAATAGATAAAATGTTAATGAAGAGAAACAGACATGCATGGCCTAGATTGATTTCACATTAACATGACCAGAACATTGCAAAACATTTAGGTATGTACATTGTGTGTAACTGCAAAATCTGCTCTATGGTACATCTAGTGCTTCTACTATTGTGTTACTTTATATGTGAATCAAATTACAGAGTTTTGGCAAAATGGAAAAGAAATGCAGTTGTATATAGCAAATGAAAAATGCTTTATTTTTTTGATTTTCCCAAACCATGCAGACAGGCTCGAGGTCTTTTGCCATATACTTTGCACAGCCCTCAGGCAACCATTAAATATTTAATAAAAAAAACGTTTCATCTTATATTCAAAATGTTATATATATCAACTAGTTTCAGTATCAAATAATACTGGAAACAAAGTATTAACAAACGGTGTATAACCTAAACAAATAATCGAATGGTTAGCCTCTCGGGTACCAAAAGTTAACAGTTGAACTTCAATCCAGGAAACTTGTCCTCGAGTCTTTTTATTGTACTACTGCACTAAACCGTATAAATCACTTAAAACAAAATAGCAAAATATATTTATGTATAATGTATACACACGTGTGCGGACGAAAACATAAAACATTTAATTTTATATAAGTATTTTTTTTCCTACTTTTTTAAATTTTAAAACTATATATTTTTTCCTTCTAAAATTTAATTTGTGGATATAAACATAACCTTTCATCTAAACTTTTTTTTCTGGACTAATTACTTGTATTATTAATGATTTAATGTAGGATTGAAAGTGTCATACATAATTAACATGAAATTTAAGATTTTTATACTTAATCTCTTTTTTTTTCCATTTTGTTTATTATAGCTATTTTCAAAATGTTTTAAAATAAAATGAAAAAAAAAGTTGATGTGGAGAAATGTTTTTTATTTTAATTTTGGATGATAGTTTCTGCTTCAAATTATCTTCACCTCCCACTATAAAGATGTCAGAATATGGGTAAAATTGTAACAGACATGTCAAACTCATGGAACACACCGGAAACTTATTACTAAGAATAATATACAGAAAATCAACAGAAATTATTTCAAAGTTCGAAGTTAAATTTTTTTAAATACTATTAAAATTATTTAACATTTTAAAAGCATATGTTGTACTATATATATAAAGAAAAAATGCTTGCATGTAATAATAATGTGTGCAAATGTAAATCTATTATTATTAAATAGTTTTAAGTGTGCATAGATTTTGTTACAATATTTCAATAATTATTTGGGGTGTGTGTTACTATAAATTAAATGATGTGTTAAACAAAAAACAAGTTTATTGCCTCTAAAAATTCTTCTGCCTATGTTATGAATCAACTTATCCATACCATGAGTAGTTCGTCTCTGTAGAAGAATAGTAGACTTAAAAACTGAAGATTACTGGGCAAATGAAAAGCAAAAAAAAATAATAGGAGTTTGTCTAATTGAATGAAACTAAATGAATTCAATGCTTGCATGCCATATAATATCCTAATAAAGCAATCACAAGATAAGTTATATAATGATGTAATCAAATATATCAAACATTCTCAATAGTATAAAAAATAAAATTCTCAGATGCTAAACCTTCTAATTGAAAGTTTATTTTTGGAAAACTTATTAATACTCAAATTCATTTACAAATTATTACCATCATCTCTGCATGATTCCCAATGGGTTGCATGTTGGATATTAAAAACGTAATGTTTGAATTGAATTAGATAAGAAAACACAAACTAAATGGATTAATAAAAAGAACTTAACAATTTATTCCATCATCAGATTTTCAATTGGATGGACAGTTGAAGAGTTGGAGTGTGGAGTGGATTGAATCCTGCCCATTAAAGTAGGAGGATTTGCTATCTTAATATATATCTGAGCACTTGTAGCATATATGTGTAGAGATGGTAATCTGGACCAACTGATGATTGCTGGTTTAGCATGAAATACATATTGGTGATTATTTATCTTTTCAACATATGTGTGTTCAAGTGTATCAGTGTTATGAGATGGTGTGGAGAGTGGTGGGTCATGTGAAAGTCTGTGCTCATACCCTGTCTATTACATATATAGACACAGGTATATATAAGCCTGTGTATTTCAGCTATAACAATGAATATATAAAAATGTTGCATATATACTCGCAACTATTAATACCTATTAATGCACATACAAAATATTAAATATAATAACAATAAAATATATCCAATTTATGGTTAAGGCCTTATAATATCTATAATGATATGATCTTATCATGGTTAATATTTAAACAGTTCCAAAACATGGCTTTCCTACAAATACCATTCTTTAACTTTATTTACAGTTGTCTTTTTAAATTTCTCCAAAGATGGTAATTCTTCTCTTGGACACTGGTGATGTTAGAGAGGAAATATTGCCACATTGATAACATTATATAGAGTATAGTATCAGTAGATTATATGTAGTTATTATGATATTGACCACTTCTTTCTTCTTGGAATTCTTAAAACGGACACTGACTAGTTTTGGAAATCTTCAACTTTAGTTTCTGGATCCAATTGCAATTTCTAGTTGTTTTGGCTGGTATGGTTTTTAATTACCTAGCCACATATGGTAGATACTTTTCTGCTAGGTAAGATCATCATATTTACTATTATGACTGGAGTATTGAAAAATATTGTAAAACAGTCAATAAGATACAGCTATAAACAGAGCAAAACTCTCCATACAGTATTGCCACCTGTGCTAAACAGAGTAATCAATGGATGCCAGAAGGCTTGTGCATAAAATCCCTATCTAATGCCTACTCATCCAATATCCCCAGACTAGTTTCTGGCTTGTGGCCTTCGTCAGTGAGGAGCTTTGGATCTGAGAGCACTGCATCTAGATCTTAGGATCTAATGCAACCCTCTAGCAACCACCTTTTATCTCCACTTAACTACAAAACTATGAGAATGAAATTGAAAACACAAAAAATATTTTCAATCTAAGCTCAATAGCTTATATAGTCATATGGGTCTGAACTCAGTTCAGCACCCATACATTTTGGTCTCTTTGAACTGAGTTCAGACCCATATGACTATATAAGCTATTGAGCTTAGATTGAAAATATTTTTTGTGTTTTCAATTTCATTCTCATAGTTTTGTAGTTAAGTGGAGATAAAAGGTGGTTGCTAGAGGGTTGCATTAGATCCTAAGATCTAGATGCAGTGCTCTCAGATCCAAAGCTCCTCACTGATGAAGGCCACAAGCCAGAAACTAGTCTGGTGATATTGGATGAGTAGGCATTAGATAGGGATTTTATGCACAAGCCTTCTGGCATCCATTGATTACTCTGTTTAGCACAGGTGGCAATACTGTATGGAGAGTTTTGCTCTGTTTATCAACAATTAATGTGCTAGTATAGGAAATGTGATCATGTGAAGATACAGCTATCCAAGTTATAGAGGAAAACAATTTTTTTCTTTGGATTTGAATCACTGCTTTTTACATTGAGTCTTCAAATAAACTTAAGTAGAGCAGCTTGTTTAGCCTAGACTGGACTACATCTAAGTGATTAAATAAAATGGATATCTCATTAAAGATTGTCTTCACAATTCTTGTATCATAATTCAAAAGATGATCAAAATACTTCTTCCACCTATTCAAAATATTTACTATCATCATATAAAAGAGTTCAATTTCTGGATTTAATAGGATTATGATAGTATTTCTCTATATCCATATAATGCTTTCAATACATCAAGAAAGATCCAAAATGGCCATAATCAGCAAATGTCTATATTGTCTTTGCAATTTTATCCATCAATCATTTTGTTAAACTTCTGTCATTAAATCTCCACATTTGATAATATGCTCCCCATTCAGTTTATTAATCAAAGCATTAATTATAATATTTTTGTCAGCAAACTACTTTGATTCTCTTTTATAATGACCCAAGAAAAGATTTACTTCTACCCATAACGCATTGCTTAAAAGAATACCATGACTTGATAAGATAACAATCTTGGAAATATCAAATTGCCCTTTTAGTGTTTAACAACTATTAAAATTTGGCATGAATAATAGATATTTTTAATAAACAAACTAATATTTTTGTGAAAATAATTGGATCAAGGCCTATATTTTATATATATTTAGCATTTTAACTAGAGTACTAATATATATCCTGCCTAACTTTTTTAGTTTTAAGAGGTCATATAATATAAATTTCTTTTGTATTCAGATTCTTAAATATAATGTTATCTATCAAATACCCTAGTTTGGAAATAAATGCATTCATAATATTTTATAATAAATTTTCACCTAAACACATTGTATGTGATAGTTATTCTATATATTGCTCCAAAATTCAATAACAGCAGACCATTTAAATCTATAGAAGCAATATATTTTTCCAATTATTTTTTTAAGTTAAAGTCTACTATTTGTCTCAACACATGCATTAAAGTCACTAAGAATAAAAATTTGATATCTAATGATAAAACATTTGCATATAAACTGAATTCTATTGCGAGTAAACAGAGTTTCAACACTATTAGACTTTCCCTGATTGTTGAGAATTCCAAATATATATATATATAATTAGATTATACAGCTAATTGAAACCACACTTTTTTTTTCATTGGTTTATATGCTGTAAAAAATCCAATGATATAGTCTCAAGATTGTTTTTTTTTTAATTTATTTCCTCTGGAAGATAAGTTTATTAAGAGCAATTATTCTAACCCTTATATCTTCATAGATCCGTAGCAGGATTATGACATATTAAATTCAGGTTTTGAAAATATCATGTAAAATTTACACATTTAGAAAAAATTGACTCATAATATTTACCTTTAAATATTATCATTGCCTCCTGATCTGCCAACCTCTACTTATAATATCATTATTTTTAATGATTTAATATGCACTCTGCTAAGTATGATAACATAGCTAGACTCCATGAGACATGATAAAATATTTTCTAAAGACCCTTTACATTTCCAGGGTAAGCAGAAAGATTCTCAATAAAACTGCTTTAAGCATACAACCATTGTCAAGAATCTCCTGTCTTAAATCTAGTTCCAAACCAACTTATTAATGATTGTACTGCATGAAGAAAACTTGATAAATAAGGATTTCCACTTTATTAAAACTATCTTTATACTTATCATGCTTTCTTAATTTTTAAGGACTTGGATTAAAAAATAAAATAGGAAATTGGAAGCAGAATTTTTATATGTATGGTTAAGATATCAAAAGGTGATTGCAGAAACACTAAATTCCATAATCACAGTTAGTATAGAAAGAAGATCAATGATCGGAGAAGCTTGTAATGACCAGGCTCTGCACTAAATGCCAGAAGATAAAAAAAACCATTGCATTGGATAACAGTGATATTCTATGATAGTTACCACAATCTTTTCTATATCTTTTGGGGTTTTTTCCATATGTCAAATGGGTTAACCAGGAAGTGAATCTGGAACAGCTGCTTGGAAGGCAGCCATGCTAACCACTAGGCCACCAACAATTGACTACTATATCTTTCGTTTTTAAAAAATGTAACAATTAAGGCATCATTAAAAATTGAATGACAAAACTTTATAGATCCATGTAATCCTAAAACATTCCAATTTTTTGAAACTAATATATCACCACTATATCTTAAACCATCTCCAAATATTTCATTAGAACCTGAAGTCTTTCCATTTTTAAGATTATAAGAACTGTTTGACTTCATATAAACTGAATAACTTTGTCCAAATCAAAGAGAATAAAGTAAACAGAAATCATTTGCCATCTAATTTTTTTTTTAGATGATAAGTGATTGTTTTAAAAAGTGCTTCAGAGATATAATGAATTTTACAAAATAAATGTTAAAAATTCATCCATAAAAGACAATATGCACATTCAATGTATTAATAATACTCATAGAACATACTACTGAATTTATGTTAAAGTTATACATTGGATTTGTAGATTTTACAAATAGGTATTTGATTTTGTGAGCAAATTTTTTTCTGATTAAACTTTGAAGTATCAGGGTATAAACTCATAATATTACAAGATTTTGAAGATTACATATCATAATACAATAACAAAGAGTAGGCTACATAGTGATATTAAGACAATTAAGATTGACAAATAGGTATATTAGAATGATCCAACTCTTGTAAAACTGTACAATAAGTATTTTAGTAATAGTTTTAACAAGGCTGTAAACCTTAGCAATGAGCGTCTGAAAAAATCGTCACTAGGGACCTCTGTAGGTCTTTAAAACACATGCTTACGCTATGAAGAAAAGAGAGAATCCCTTCTTTACTTCGACCTACTTTTATATATAAATAGGTGAAGCAGAAGTGTTTTGATCTAAGAGTGTGAAGCTGTTAAATACTTCACTAATTAAGTCCACAATTCTTATAATACATTAATACTCAGCAAAGAAATTAAATAAAATAAAGAGAAATTATTTAATTTTATCTCAATTATAGTCAATGTTACAAGAAGAATACTAAAATAAATGAATATAAAAATCTTTGACAATTATTAATATAAATAAAAACACAATTAATAAATTATAAATTAATTTGGATAAGGTGTTTTTAGTAGAAATAATATAATATAACACTAAAAATATCCTCAAAGTAGATAAAAAAAAGTTGTTTTTTTTTAATAAATATTTTTTGTTATTAGTGCTCACTTATACAGATCTGAGGTGTATGGCACCAAATCAAAAACAGTATTAGATATCTAATTGAATTAATTATTTTCTAATCACTTTTTTTTCTCAGTGATGAAAGCTTTTATTCATCAAAAAGACAAAATACACAACAGTGAAAAAAGGTTTACAAAGAGATGATTACATAAAATGAAATTCAAGTACAATATGGTGAAGGAATATGGAAAGGGTGTGTGGTCCAGACAAAGAAGAGTCTTTGGCAAGGGGCAATGTTGATAGGCTTGGTTGCCCTGTTGGATTGATAGGAAAATCCATATGTGACATTAACATTAGAGGAATTGCTATAAGTTGTCTTTATAGGTTTCAGGAATAGATGGTGAGATTTCAGAGTAATGCTTAGATGCAACAGGCTGATTTTGTCTTTTATAGATGAGTAATTTTAGATTTTCCCGTTGTACTTGGAATGGTATTATGATTGGTTATGCTGTTTTTTTTTTACTTGCTTTTTACCTTTGATAGAGCAAACCACAGCCTGAAGGGAGGAAAATCCAGAGGGCAAGAGATGGAGTCTTTGAAATAAATTCTTTGGTGATGATGCTTTTAATTAAGATTTGTTTAAAATTCTATATGGGTAAAATTTGGGTAATTTAGTTTAAGACTCTGCACATTTTTCTGCTAGGAGCAGCAGACCTCTTTAAACCATTTGAAAGAATGAAAAGTGATATGAAGAAAACAATTTTGAAATGGGAGAAATTAAATATATTGTTGTAAAAGCAAAAAAAAAAAAGACTGGAAAACTTGTTATTAACAATTTTAGTTGAGTAATAAGAAAATTGAGTGGAATTTTAGGTGGTTAGTTATCCCAGAGGAGGGGGTGTCTGACAAAAAAGATCATTAAAATGGCCTAAATAACTAGAACAACAGACAAAAAACTTTATAAACAAGTTGTGAGTGACAGGAAAGTTGGAGTAGGAGAAATATTTAAGAGTCTAAGAAGGAATAAAACCCTTTATGGTCCATGAAACAGTTGAACCACCGACCAAACAGGAGGGGAAATGAGGTAGTTAAATGCTGATAAGCACAAAGTAGACATAGGGAAATTATGTTAAAAAAAGCACTAAAACTGAGATTTGGTGAATGAAAGAGTGCATTAGCAGCAAAATGAGGCCTTAAAAGGGCCAAAGAAGTATAAAATGTACCTTTCACTGCTACAAAACCAACTTTTTAGAGCCATTCTGTGTGAGCTGTGAGGAAGATGACTTTCCAGTAAGAGCTCCACATGAAAAAAAAATTTAGACCTATTGGAAGCATTTCAAGCTTACTCAATCCATATATGAACTCCAAGTTATTATAATCATGGCAAAAAAAAAAAATGTTAAAGATCATATTATAAATTATCATTACAATATTTGTCCAATTAATACATTTTTGAAGAGTGTTTCATTTTCTTATATTGATTACTTCATTAAATGCTTATCACGTGTTAATCACAGTTTTCTAATTTAATCTATATATTTTATATAAGTGTTTTCAATTTCTCAGTTTGCTTTGTGCCCCACTCCTACATGTACATTATTGATCAGATTTTTTTAATTTTATGACAGTCATTTATATTCCTCCTTTCCCCTTTTGTGATTACTTAATCTATTAATGTTTGTCCTTTTCGCTGCTTTTGGTTTTCCATATGTTTTTATACTTGTGAAATATTTTTTTAAAAATAATTTTATTTAGTAAAACAACAGACAAGGAATTTACAAAAAATAAAATATGCTTCCGTTTTTTTTATTAAATATGTATATAGTTTAAAGAAATACATAAAAAAAAATAATGAACATCATTTACAATTTTTTTTCTTTTAATTAAAAAAAAGTTTCTTGTTTAACAACTACAACATTATTAATATTACAGTTAATAACAACTGCTTTGATATAATTAACCAGAATATACAGCTTTAATTCTAATCTTATCACTTACGATAAAAGATTTATTCACATCGCTTTTTTAAAAAAAATATATATATGGCTTTGTATTTATAAGTGTAGGGGAAATTTCTCATGATCATAAAACAAATAGTACCAAAAGGTCTCGAAAAAGACTGTAATCCGTAGAAGTAGAAAAAAATTCACGCAAGTAGGCAAACTATTTTAATGAAATCGGTTCACCTTCCTCAGGGCTATTGTGTTTTTGAGAGTCGTGTGTTGATTTCTAAAATAATAAAGAGAAGGTGTGTGCTCTTTATAGTTATTTAATTGTTATTATTTTTTAAATCTTTCTTACAAGCAAAAAACATTGGTATTTTTTTCTCTAAAGTCTACACAGGTATATCTATAATATCAATGGGATATAAAATTTATTGATTTTTTGCTACATAAGCTATAAATGAAATAATCAAATAGATGTATCAGTGTAATAATTACTGAATATATAAATTCCTTTAATCAAAAATCAGTCTGCCTTCATTTCATTTTTTTTTTTAAATACAAGACCAATCTCTTAGTTTTGATATTTTAATATTAACAAAATACATATCTCTATGATGAAAATCTCTTATTCAGTCTTTTTTATCCCACCACACTGGCAATAATATTAAGTTAAAAATAGTCACTGACCATTTAGAGGTTTATTGTCTACTTTATTCATTTATTATTGGTTAAAATTTTGCTAACAGACATCAATAAATAATAAAAGTACACACACTACTTTTACTATTACTTTAAAAATTGTCATGATATATTTCATGATTACATTAATTCTAAAAAGGATGGACTGAAATGTTAATTCCTCACTTTCCTAGAGGATTGTTTTCTATCTGTAAATTATGGATTGTTTTAAATATGTGCAACAATTCAGTCTCTTTATATATATATAAATTATGAAAATTTTTTGTATAATGAAATTCTTTATGGTATTTGTTTAAAAGTTATTTTTATATTATCATTTTATTGTTTAAATTTTCACTATACTCACACACTTATGGGGTCAATATATAAAAATAAAAACAAACACAATTACTTTTTTGTGCATCTACTTTAATATTTCAACCAGAGACTGGTTTTCATCACAAATTACAACAAAATGGCTTCCTCCAAAGTGTTACATATCTTATAAAGCAATAAATTCTTATAGGTTAAAATCTTTTTTTTTAAAAAAACCTTTCTTTAAAATCTTTCTTAATCAATCAACTGATGACTCATTATGATAATTATCTTATAGGTATTTTTTTTAGAAAACAAAACAAGAGAGAAAAAAACGTTTAACTACATTTTTATAAAACTTTACAAAAACAATAATTCATTAATGATATATATGTGTGTATTAATTGTATAAGGTGAGTGTATGACTGAAGAGAAGCATTAATGTCTGGGTTCAAATACCCTCTAATTACATCTAGTTTAAGTAGATAAACTTTACTAGTATTTAAATATTAAACCTTTAAACATCACATGACTACTATCTCCCATGCTTGCTCATAATTGCTGTTAAAATAGGGAAAACTCTCCCCATACAGTAGTGCCACTCAAAGCAAGACAGAGTAATCAATCAATGGATTTCAGAAAGCTTGTGCATAAAATCCTTATCTAGAATCTACTCATCCAATATCCCCAAACTAGTTTCTGGCTTATGGCCTTCATCAGTGAAGAGCCTTGGATCTGAGAGCACTGCACCTAGATCTTAAGATCTAATGCAACCCTCCAGCAGCCATCTTTTATCTCTACTTAACTACAAAACTATGAGAATAAAATTAAAAACACAAATATTTTCAGCAATAAATAAGGATTTTATGCACAAGCCTTCTGGCATCCATTGATTACTCTGTCTTGCTTTGAGTGGCACTACTGTATGGAGAGAGCTTTGCCTATTTTAATAACAGTTATGAGCAAGCATGGGAGATAGTGGTCATGTGATGTTTAAAGGTTTAATACCAATCCTACCTAATGGGAAGGTAGTACCTATGGTTATAAAAGAAACAAAGACACCAAAATATATGAGTGCTGAAATGAGTTTAGACCCATATGACTATATAAGCTACTGAACTTAGATTGAAAATATTTGTGTTTTCAATTTTATTCTCATAGTTTTATAGTTAAGTAGAGATAAAAGGTGGTTGCTGGAGGGTTGCATCAGATCCTAAGATCTAGGTGCACTGCTCTCAGATCCAAAGCTCCTCACTGACAAAGGTCATAAGCCAGAAACTAGTTTGGGGATATTGGATGAGTAGGCACTAGATAGGGATTTTATGCACAAGCCTTCTGGCATCCATTGATTACTCTGTCTTGCTCTGAGAGCCACTACTGTATGGAGAGTGGTTTGCCTATTTAAATATTAAATATATATATATAGTGTTTGAAATATGGAGTATTTCAAATATTTTATAAAGATATCAGTTAACAGTATGAATTGTTTGTATATATGTACACGTGGGAGTCGTTTTATGTAGATTTTTTTAAATGCGATTTTGAAGTTATGCGATTCATGTTTCTTCTTAATATTTTTTATGCAGGTTTTCTTTTATGTAATAAAGAAGTTCATATTTCACAATATTTATTAGATATCAAAAAATTTAAATTATTAATAACTTATTTTGATTTGAAATACTTTTTTCTCAAAAATATAATGTTGCTATATTAGTAGCTAATGTCAATATGGCCTGAAACTATTTAGAATCTTAGCTTATATGTAAATAACCTACTTATACTTATGAGTAAATAATAATAATAGATTTATACTTACAAGTATAAAAATATCGCAATAAATATTCAAAAATTTTAAACTTTTAAAACATATTTTGTTAGATATAACAGAAATAAATATTTTTTTAGATTTTAAAAATAATCAGAAAAAATAAAGATTTTGTTGATTTTGTAAAGTGAAAATAATGTTTTTAATGATAATGTATAATCTTTTTGTTTTGATTGTGATCTCATTTTTTTAATATAGAAACAAAATGTGGATATTTAAAATTTATTTCAGTAGTAAACAAAAATATCAATGAAGTCACATTTATTATTTTCTGATAAGTAATAATTATTTCTTTTAGGTGTAGAAACTCCAGTTGGATGAGTGAGTTAAAACTCGAAACTTGTGATTGGTCAGTCACAGAATCAGCAGTAAACATATATTCATCTCTTACTATTACATTTGTTTTAGTTCCATTTGTAAAAAGTAAATTTGTCAGATTATGAAAGTAAACAAAAGTTTTTTCAAAAATAAATTTTTATTTATAATTATAAAAATATTTGATAGCAGAAAACCTAAAAAGAAAGTTCATAACAAATTAGAAAGTGTTGCAGATGTCACTGATTTTTTTCTTCAATTTTATGTTGTGTAAAAGTAAATAATTTTTACTAAAATCTTAACTATTTTTCTAAAATAATTTTATTTTCTGCATATTTTATCTAAATAATTTATAATATGTCAAAAAATACTTTTAAAATGATCTAAAACTTTCATTTTCATTTTCAAAATCAAAGCAAAGAAGTTGGAGTGCTGAAAATTATTGACAGTCAGTCTCCTTTGTCCTATATGAGCAACAACCAATCAGTACCTAGGAAAGACTGCCTTCTTCCTTTGTTAAAACTTAAATTTGAATATTATTGATTTGCTACTTGTAAAACAATTTTAGAAAGAGCAGCATCATATGGTACTGTTTTAAGCTTTAGGTAAATACACTATGGTAATGTAAAAATTGATGATTTTCAAGTGACCAGAAGCTGTGTTCATCTATGACCAGAGACTTCTATATAAGGGTTAATCATAGATTTTATGTTGATGTGTGAGACAAAGAAAAACATCAGAAAATGCTGAAATCAAAGAGAGTTTGCTGCAATAAACAACCTCTTAAATTCCAATGATGTCTGGATATCATGAGCTTTATAAACAATTAGTAAATTCATCATCTCAAAGTTTAATCACTGATTACATTGTTGACAGAAAACCATTAACACAGCACAAGACTGAAGGTGGCACTAGTTGTACTTCCTCTTGTGATGAATCTAATTTCTTACCAGTTCATAAATGAACTACTTATTGTTAAATAGCAATAATGATTAAAATATGTATGAAAAATATAAAATTAAATACTGTAGTTAATAAAAAAAGTAAAAAAAGTTTGTCTTGAATCAATTTTTTTTTAAATATTTGAAATTTTTTCTTAGTCATACTTTATTTTCTTAATTTTTTATGTGAATTTTAAAGTAATTTTTCCTTGTTGTTTTGCTTTTATGCTGTTTCTGAAAATTACAGAATGTATCCCCCATTTTTCAAGGTAAGTTAAGTCTATTTTTGTGCGATTTTTTTTAATGCAGGTTTTCTGTGAAACCTATCTACTGCATAAAATGAGACACAGTTGTATATACACACAACATATATAAGTCTATGCAGAAATTGCATACAAAATATCATTTGTACAAAAGATTGCATATTCAAATTAAATTTCAAATATATATAAATGATATATATATAATATTTTATTGGTTAACATATTAAACTCAAATAATTGAGTAAAAAATAATTCAATAGAAAACTAGATATTTCAAAAATTTAGTAGTGACTATGTTCTTATTCATACCATGAAGAGGATATAAAGTTTTAAATTTATAAATAAATAAAAAATTATATTTTCTCTCTTGTGGAGGAAAAATTATTCTGCAGTATGATCACTCTTAAATCATCAATTGAGTGAATCTGGAAAATTTGAAGTATATCTGGGTCTCATTTTATGCGGTAGATAGGGTCAACAGAAAACCCGCATTAAAAAAAATTACACAAAAATAGACTTAACTTACCTTGAAAAATGGGAGATATGTGCTGTAATTTTTAGAATTCACATAAAAGCAAAGCAACAAGGAAAAATTACTTTAAAATTCGCATTAAAAAAATAAACAAATAAAGTATGACTAATAAAAAAATTCAAATATTTGAAAAAAATTAATACAAGACAAACTTTTTTTACATTTTTTTATTAACTACAGTATTTAATTTTACATTTTTCATACATATTTTAATCATTAACACTAGCGTTCGTTTGTAAACTGGTAAGAAATCAGATTTGATGTGATGTATTGTGGCTCCTCCTTAAACGAAGTCAAGAATTTCTCAGCAATTATGCCAAAAGAAACATGTTAGCCACTTTATTTTTATTCGTGATGTGATATTCAACTAGCGCCAGTTTCAATCTTGTGTTGTGTTAATGGTTTTCTGTTTCTATATTAAAAAAATGAAATCACAATCAAAACAAAAAGATTATACGTTATCATTAGAAAGATTATTTTCAGTTTATAAATTCTTCGTTTTTATTTTAAAAATCTAAAAGATTATTTATTTCTGTTATATATATAACAAAATACGTTTTAAAAGTTTAAATTTTTTGAATTTTTATTGTGATATTTTTATATGTAAGTATAAATCTATTATTATTATTTACTCATTAGTATAAGTAGGTTATTTACATAGAAGCTAAGTTTCTAAATACAGCTTCAGGCCATATTCATGTTAGCTGCTAATATAATGTTATATTTTTGAAAAGAAAAAAAAGTATTTCAAGTGAAAATAAGTAATTAATAATTTAAATTTCTTGATATCTAATAAATATAATGAAATATGAAAGATATTAAGAAGAAACATGAATTGCATAACTTCAAAATCGCATTAAAATAATCCGCATAAAATGAGACCCAGGTGTATTTAAAAATTGGTCTGTCTTCATTTTTATGTAAAATTTCAACTCTATAGTTAGTTAATCTAATATGTAGTCTATTTGTTGATTCACCTACATAATGGTTCAAGCATCTGCCACAGTCTATTAAATATATTGAGTTTATTTTTGTACAATTGTCATAGTTGGATTAAAATTATTACTGGTATTATCTTGAACCATTCCACATAAGACTTTTTTTTTATTTCCATATAAAAAGCATTCTTTTTCTGATACAAAATTAGTAGCAAAATTTGTTTTATACAAGTCTATCCTTAAGGGTTTTATGGTTTTTGGTATACAACTTTATATATATTGTTATGACAAAAATGAAAACTTATCAAAAGAACTCTCAACTGGATTTTTATGAAAGTATTGATGTATTGAGATTCTTAAATGTATGCTAAATGGAAACTTATTTTTCCTGTATTGAATTTCAATTACATATTTTATAAACTTTGTTTATCTTATATATATATGAAGTAGACATTTTAAAAACAATATATATATATATTAGCATACATTTTATGATAACAAGAGTTGTACTAAACTATCGATTCTCAAAGACAATAAAACACACATTTTAAAACTCCATACTATTTCAGTACAAAAATTTGAATATGTGGTTGTTGTAATAATTTCAATTTCTGTAAATTATCATTTGCCATAAAAGCAGTTTTTTTAATGTGATATTTCAATGACAATAACTGTTTAAAATTCTTCTATATGGAATGTAATAAATGTAATGTGTGCTTACACTTATACACAACTACAGAGAAGCTTGTTATTTCTATAAATTAAATATGGCTAGGCATTTTTGAGAACTTATAGCATTCTCACATTCATCTTGCTAAGAATATGAAAACATCATAAGTTCTTGAAAGCACTAAGGCATATTTATGATTGTAGCTCATTTTGCTATGAATATGAGAAGTCCATAAGTTCTTAAGAGCTCTAAGTCGTGTTTAATTTATAGAAATAACAAACTTTTCCTTAGTTTTGCATATAGGCACACTTATTACATTTATATAATATTTTAATTCAATGTACTTTTTAAAAACTAAAAAGGTTTTATGAAATCATATATAATATGAACTAATAAAAAAAATTGGAATTATAAAAATTAAAATTTCTCTTACCAAGTTATATATTGAACTTAAAATTTCCAAAAACTAATTTGTCATCATATATAAATTACATAGCACACAGTTGGTGTGAAATTTTAGTGGTGGGTCATATAAAATTATATATATATATATATATATATATATATATATATATATATGATGTATTGGTGGAATACTTTTAGAATAATATACAGCACTAATAAAATATTTATTCAAGTGGATGCTACAGTATTTATATTATTATTTTTTATAAATATAAATGGACTCAATATAGATGACCTAATAAACAATTTGCTTTCACTTCAATCTTAATGTTGAAATATTTTAAGCATTAAAATTAATCTATTACACTGTATATGATATAATAGTTTATTAAAGATTGAGATATAAATATCAAGTTCGGATAGTAAAATAAATTTTGTTAAAATGATATAAAATGAAGACTATCTACCATGATTTAAAAATCAAATATATCTTTAGTTGTAGCAGAGCCCATACTAAGGCATTTAACAGCCTTTATTCATACATATAAATTACCACCCTTCACAAACAGATGTTTTGTAGTATTACAAATAAAACAAAAATAACAAAATAACATTTTTTTTAAAAAACCAGTATACGTAATGATAGTATTCTATCTGAGAAAATTTTCGTATGAAATTAAAACTATATATATGTTCCTTGCCTTTATACAAGAAAAGTTATTAAATATGGTGTGCAGTCATAATGAATCTGCATCTTCAGTTATAATTGCACTAAAAGCTATATTTTATCATTTTTCTTATGACATTGTCATACTTAAATAGTTTTTGATAAGTTTTCATTCTGAAAATGGTGCTTACCTCTAGCCATACTGCAAAGAAGCATTAAAAACATTTTTAAACTGGTGGAAGCATTGTGAAAAAGTGACATTAAATCAAGTCAAATTAAAAAATATATATTGTTGATTACATATATCATAAGATATAATAGAAATTTAAATTTATTGCCACATTTGATAGCTGCATCATCTGAAATGTCACTTTTGTGGATTTCCACAATATAAATAACAGTTAGGTGCAGATCTGATTGTAGCATTATACTGCTTAGTTACTGTGTATAATTTATGATAGCAATTATAATAATGATACAAATACGTAATAGTAAATATAATATTTAATTTATAAAATATTCTTTTGATTACATAGATCATAATCATTATCAAATGAACTTACATGGATAAGAAATAGATATCATATGATGTTCAGGAATTGTGAATTTCATTATTTACAGATTGCCTATATATAACAAAGTCTTTAAATTGACTTATAAGAAATGCATTTTTAATTTTTCACTTTATGTAGTATCTTTTCTCATTTAATTTTCTAAAGTGATAAAATTGAAGTTAAATTTAAAGTTGCAAGATTTTTAGTAGTCAAAAAACAACAACAGCAAAACAACTGAAGCAGTATTAAACTGAATATTTGTTGTATTTTTTATATAGTTATAAAATGGGTAGTGTTCATTTTGTCTTTTTCCTAAAAGTATCTTAATTCACCTATATATGGTTTTTTTCCCCACCAATATATAATTTAATAAATAATGCTGCTTTTTTGCCTTTTAGATATAGTATTTTTGGAATAATTAATGTTTTATATTTGATGATGGAACATAAAATAAAAGATATAAATCATGAAATTTTTTAAAAATAAATTTTATTTGAATATTATTTAGAAATGATGCAGATATCCATTTTTTTATTATTCTTACTTTTATTGATACTACAAGACTTATTATATCTAATTTAGATGGAAGAAAACTACTCTTCTCCTCAAGTCCTCTGAATAGACAGAACTGCACACTTTCAACACCTTTAGGCATTTGTAAATCTAAAAATTTTATCATTATATTTTGTTCTTTATTGATATTCCAATTCAGGTTGTTTAAATTATTTAATTTACGTGAAATAGTTTCAATAATATTTTCAGAACTAATAACCAAAACATCATCAACATATCTAGGATATATTTAAATAGAGAATTGAATGCCTTTATTGGTCAGAAGTGTAAAAGAAGTTTGAACATTGGAAATGATAAATGGACCATGATTTATGGACTTAAGCTCCACATCTGCTACTCTTTCACTATGCCAAACCATACAGAACCTACGTTTTAATGTTGTTAAAGTTATCACTAAAAAAATATTCCATTTATCTCCAATCAAAACTCAGGTCAAATGATGAGCCTCAATCATAGTGATAAAATAAATAATTTTAAAATCCTAAAAAATAGAAAACTAAAAGTTTAACAAAATAATTTAATTCTTATAAACTCATTATAATCGAGTATTATGAAAAGGTAACAATTGAAGTTTAAAACTTTATGTGCCAAGTAGAATCGCAGTGCGGTTTAATCTTTAACAGTTATAATTCTGCCTATATATATGGATGTAATATGATATGTAAATGAGGCTTAATATGTAAATGTGGCATTTAAATGTTATATTTTTTTGACATTTCTGTTTGTAAAATGTTGATTTCTTGCAATTTTCCAAATCTCTTTATATTTTCTTTTTCTATCATTTCTTTCAGCACAGATTGTTCTCACATTGGTGTGTGTGTGTGAACACGTGACATAGTGAGCTCATGATTGAGAAAGATTGCTTTGTATTCATTACTATGTTTGGCTCTCATACAAATACATAAGTTGGGCAATTTTCACGGATCTATTTGCTCAAGATTAACTGCTAAACTGTAAACAGCACTATGATTCTGGCAGTAATCTGCCAAAACCTTGCTTAGTGCATTATAAAACTTTGAACTTCAATTGTGACTTTATAAGAATTACCTTATTTGATGAAAAGAGAAATAAACATTTAGAATCACAAAATAAACAGGCAAAACTCACTATACGTATTGCCACACACAGCAAGCTAGAGTAATCAGTGGGTGCCAGAAGGCTTATGCATAAAATCCCCATCTAGTGTCTACTCATCCAATATCCCCAGACTAGTTTCTGGCTTGTGGCCTTTGTCAGTGAGGAGCCTTGGATCTGAGAGCACTGGACCTAGATCTAGGTGCAGGTGCAGTGCTCTCAGATCCAAGGCTTTCACTGATGAAGGCCACAAGCCAGAAACTAATCTGGAGATATTGGATGAGTAGGCACTAGATGGGGATTTTATGCATAAGCCTTCTGGCACCCATTGATTACTCTAGCTAGCTGTGTGTGGCAATACATATAGTGAGTTTTGCATGTTTTATTAATCAGTTATTATCATTTAAATCCTATAAAATATCACATGACTATCAAATGACTTCAGCTTGTATCTATGTCACTATATGTTTTAATAATTAACAGATGCAGAGATGATAGTGCTTAATAAATCCCTATCCAGTACTGCCATATCCAACATCCCCAGACTAATTTCAAACTTACATCTTTCATCAGCACAGAACTTTGCTTCTTGGACTACTAGACCTTTCGAATCCAATGCACCTTTCCTTTTAGCCATCATTTATCTTTCTGTTTTACTATCAAACTATCAATCCAATTTGAAAATCATATAAAAGTTTTCAATCTAAGGCAATCAGCAAGTTGATACAGGTGGCACTTGCACTAAACATCAGAAAATATTTCAGGAGTATATCTCATTTCTATATTAATTTGTGGAGAAACATTTTTTTAATATGTAATGATAAACATGTCCAATATATTACTTACTTACTATGTATAATACCAAGCCAAATCATGTAGATCATGAATTACTTGGGATGAAATAGACCATGGAATTAATATACTGATTAGACAATTTTATATAAAATAAATTAACCACACACTATTTAAACAAATACAAAACAATTTAATTACAAACTGATTAGAATATAATTGCTAATACATTAGTTATTTCCTATATCAAATATATTTTCATTAACAATTATTTATCAATGAGGTATTCATTAAATTATTATTAATACCAAAAATTAATTTTTTTAATTCAACTAAAATTCCAGATTATATACAGTTATGATTTAATTTAGTGAAATTTGAATAACTAATAATGCTATCTATATAATAGTCGCTCTATATTATTACTTAGTTTATGTTTCACAACCACAAGTAAAAATACAAATAAGAAATAAATTAAAATACCAATTGTCCTTGTAAAATGTCTAATATTTATTCTGATTAACTTTAAAATATTAATCTTATAATTGCAGCTTAATTTATAAATATAATTATATGATCAAATCCCAGATTTCTAATGCATCATAAATGCAATCCTACTTGTTTATGTCCAATAAATATATCATATTTACCCAGTTACCTTTAGCTTCATACCTGATACATATACATCTAAAATTATATCTTCTGCACAAGCTTTGGTAAATATTTATGCAAATAGTTTATCTACTATTTAGATTAATACTAATTCAAAGAGGTGGCATTCTTAGTCCTACTTTTTTTCTTAATGATAAAAGATTTAATTCAATGAGACAGTCATCTTCAGATTCAACCTGATATATGAAATCAATACTTTTCCATGAATCATAATATCTTATATAAACCAATAATCTAAATAAGTGTACTTATATCATAAGATCAATCTCACATAAAGACATTTTCAATGTAATTAATGCAAGGGTGAAATTCATATAAGAGATGCTCTCAATCATTTTTAAAAAAAATTTAATTTAGCTATTGAAATTAAAATAGTAGCAACTTATTCTAGTACTTGGATAATTCACAAATATTGAAATATTTGCCACGGACATTCATGCAAAGCATATTTATTGCCATGCAACTATTATAACAACTATTATACTCTAGTTAATTTACTTAAATTTAAATATTACATAACAAACTAAAATATTATAAGAAAGCTAAGACTTAGATTTTTTTTCAAATATATAATTGAAAAAAGACACTTTTGTTTTTAATATACATTTTCAAACTAAATCCCACTAATTCTATAAAAAGACAAAATTTTGTTTTTTATATTCTTTAAGAAAAATTAAAAATAGTTAAAATTTTATATAAATTAAATAGCAATTTTCAAATTGAGATAATAGCATAATAGTGAAACAGAAAGATAAATGATGTCTGGCAGAGGGAACATGTTAGATACTAAAGATCCAGATTCTGATATAACATTCAAAGCTTTACATTGTGAAATCATAATGTTGAAACTATTATGGGTGTATTGGATGAGACACAGTGGATAAAGCTTTATCACCTGCATTTATTAATAGCAAAGATATGGTGAGAAAGAAAAAATAGTGCTAAAATATTCATTTACTTAATGTGTTAATGTTCACAATTGAAAACATAGTTTACCATTAATTGGTTGTAATTCTAATTACAATGGGTTTTTTTTATATAATAATGTCATAAATATCCTGTTTTAGACTATAGTATCAGCAAAAAGAGTTATTAGAAGAATGATCAATATTATTATTACCTATTACTTACTTTGCTAAAAATGAGTGATTTTAAACAATAAGATCACAATCAATAGAATTTGATATATATAAACATTAAAATCATAAAGCTAAACTAGTCAATAAATAATCAAAATTACCCCAAATCCAAAACTCAACCAAACTAGCCAAGAAAATAAAATCTACAACACAACCAATGGTTTCACTGCTACAAGCAGACTTCTCAAGTGTAAAGAACTACAAAACAACATATTTATATTAAACATTACCCACAATTAAATAAAAATAAACTCTTTCACCTTAGATTCTTTATTAAAAGTGGTCAAAATACTTTTAAAAAATAATTATAACATACACCAAATCTTTTAAAAACTTGTTTTTTATTTTTTTGCCACCAAAATGAAATATATATTAAAATAGATTTCCAACGTTTCGACTATTTCTTTATTTTTTTCTATAGTCTTTTTCCATTTACTTCCCATCAACCCTTAATATTAAAATTTTTTTTAAATAAGTTAATTGCTTCAGAATTATAAATTTTCAATAATAAAGATTCTTTAATTTTTATTTTTATTTCATTTTTTTCAAAAAAAAAACAACAACCTTAGCTTCCTCAAAATTAATAGTTATGGCCTGTATTTTTTTTTATGGACATACAAAGCAAAACTAAGATATTTATTTCTAAACCTACTTTTATGTACCTTTATTCTTTCATTTATGCTCAAACTACTCTGACTTATATAAACCTTCTTAGAAAAACAAGGAGTTTTGAATTTGGGGTAATTTTGAATATACTGTATATATTATTCTTATCAAATAGTTTGATCTAACCTATTTAGAGTAAGATTTGCAAAACTCTTGAATAAAAATGCAGAAACTTGATTTTAATCATATTTCTAAAAAAAAATTTGTCATATAATTGTCTTTCTTTCTATTCTGATATGCATTTTAAATTTTTTTTAAAAAAAACTAAAGCTCTATGTTGCAAATTTCAATTAAATTTGTTATATTGGGATAATTGTATCATAATTGTGTTATTTCTGCTGTCAAAAAACCTTAACTGGACATTTAATTCCCTCATTACTGAAATAACAACTCAAAGAATGTTTTTTTTTTTATTATAGATCTTACTATTCTTGTTTAAGATTAAATCCAGATAAAACACACACACCACTAAGACAATTACTTAGAGTTGCTACTGTGATATTATGACAATATTTTTGACATGTTTTTAAAATAGCCAACATATTTTTAGAACTCTGTTCAAATGTTATGTGTGGTTGTTTATAAATTCATTATGTTGCAAAATTATGAATTTTGAACTCATATTTTAAAATGTAATGTTTAAATTAGTCTCATACTTAAAACTGGAGGGGGGGGAGAACAAATGAAAACACTTTTGGGAGGACTTGTACTTATATTCTAAATCATCATCATTGTTTGATTAATATTATATATATATTTGAATTGAATCTTTTTTTTTAATTTTATTAATTATTCAACTTTCAACATATTTAATATTCATTTGAATCAAGATCTACAATCCATATTGCTTGTTGTTAAGACCTGTAGAGGTCCCTTATATCACATTTTTACATGCATATTCTTGAGGTTACAGCCTTTGTAAATATTACTTAATATATCATTATATATATATCTTTGGTTTCTGGTTCAACTCCATTTACTGTTCCATATTTACAGTTGCAATATATAATATAAACTTTTTCCAGCGATTAATATTATTCAGTACATTAGATTAATATTCGGAATACTGGTTTGTTAAATAAATGATGTATTCTTAATCCAGGACAAATGTTTTATCTTGTGCTTACAATTGAGAGTATATATAAACAGTTGTTTTTTTTTTTTGCTTAATGTTTGTAAAATAAAGCTTTACAGTTTTTCAGCCCAAAATAGGTGAAGTTACTAAACATTACCAAAATCGTGTAATAATATTCGATTATTATTAGTATCAGTTTGTCAATACTTGCCATTATTTTATCACAGTTTAATTACAATCTCAGTATTTAGGGCTATTTAATAAATTTTAACGAAACTTTTTTATCATTAAGAAATATTTATATTCAGCATACAAATGTAGATCACGTGTTCAACTAAATTGACCAAGGATATTTCAAAAGACAAATTTTTAAAGAGACTAAATTTTTAATGAATTTAAATTATAGTATAACAATTGTAAAGTTAACCATAGGCGGTCTATGCCAAATATCTTTTTTCAAAAAAAAAAAAAACGAAATATAATTTAATTTCAAAATAATTATCTTCAACCTTCCCTTTTGTTTTTTATTACAAGCTATCTTAATAATATATTTGAGATTAAGTTTATTGATCAAAAATACAATTTAAAATAAGAGATAAAAATATATAAAGAAATCTACCGAGAATAATATGCTAACGATTTGCCTTAAAAATACAGAGAACACATTCTATTGTTAAATTAATTGGATTATTACTTTAAATTAATACAAGGCTTTTTTTTTAATTAAACAATGCATAGATATAAAACTCTTTTTAAAATACAATTTAGAATAAAACAATTTAAAGTTATAAAAAAATATGCATTTATAAAATTATTTTTAATTAAAACCAATTTTACAAATTTAATACTCCTTTTTGAAAAAGATAATATAAAAAGGTGAAAAAGATACAATGACTTACTTATTCAAACTTTTCAGTATTCTACTTATTATATATTTTTTATTGTGAGCTTGGTTAAAATTATAACAATACAATGCATATTCATATAAATAATAATTATCCTATTCACACGTTAACATTCCTGAATAATTGTGACTTAATGATTTATTGTCATTTTAAGATTTAAATTTTTAGAAGGCCATTTTTGAATAAATATATACAGTATTATATATTTTTATATGTCTGGTTATACAAATATATATATATGAAAAAATTCAATAAATAAATTATAAATGATCAAAAAAAATGTAAACAAATAGAGTAATATATGAATCGATAAAAGACATTAATTAAATCAAATGGTTAATTACTCAGAGTGTCATATGCTATTGAAATCCCAGAAATAATACATTAATTTTGTATTCAGGAATCTTTAACTCTCAAGTTCGTTATTTTACCTCATTACTCCACTACATAGTGCACAAAATGCAAAGATCTCAATATTCTAGGGTCATCATTGTACCAATTCCTTAAAATTAGCATCATAAAATTTCAATTGTTTACTCATCTTTTTTCCAACTATTATATCATCTATATATACAATAATATATTGCATACATTGACAATATTTTTTTCCAGGAAGTTCTTTAGCCCATAAAAAATGTGCAATAATAATCTGCTCTTGGATAACACACTTGTTGAATATTACTGCCATTTTGATCATTCAAACCAATAACTGATCATGTACTTTCACATATATTACTTAGACTGAGATTAAGTTGAAGGATGTTGGTATTTATATGCTGATAACATACAAAAAAACTCTTCTATTATAATTATTTATCTTTGGAATTTATTTATTAATTTTTAGAGTGTTTATATTTGCATTAAGTTTCTACCTAATGATACATTTAAGACATAGGCACAGATTATTAAGACTTATTACGTTAGCAAACTGCTATTGCTTATCAAGTATTTTTGTGAATTCACAACAGACTTACATCCATGATATATGTGGGGGAGAAATTCCATACCTTATAATATGAAGTGATTAAAAGTCAAAGTTAACTTTATTGCTTAACAGTTATTGAAACTTAGCAAATGCAGTAATTTCATTTAAAGAATAAAAACCAAATTTCTTAACAATAGGTTTTGGAGAAAATCTATTTTTAGTGCAACTATAATTTTAATCTTGTAACATATAATTTATGATCTGACATACAAATTGTATCTAAAAATGCTTGTGCAATACAGTCTTCTTTTACATTCTGACTTTATATTACCATAGCATATAAAATACCTTAGTTTAAGCATGGATAATTCCAAGTATTTTGTCAGGTTAATTCTAAGTAAATTATTTATTGTAGTCATTTCACTTGTCAAAAATTTATTAACAACAGACAAGTCAGATTCACAAAGCCATTATTATTATTTTTAATAACTTTGAGCTATAATTTAATCTACCTACCAATTGGTATATTAAAGTCTCCAAGAAGTTCCTTTAATCTTTTAGCATTAGTGATTAATGTTCAATGAAAAATAAAAGCTTTCTCTCTCTGATTTTTATAAATCTGATGATATAACAAAATAGACACAAGTAGTAAGTATGAAAATGAATTTTTAATATCATTAATTTAAAAAAAAAAAAGATTTCAAGTCAGTTACTGCAGTAAATCTTACATCGTGCAATCTTCTTTTACTCCATAATCTATCATTCTGAAAAAATTATATTAATTTTGTTCCGTTAAACTTTCTTTGAAAAATGAGATTCACTAGGAATATTTTATTATTATTGACTTTGATACTTTCTTAACTACATACAGTATTTTTCTGTGAGGTCTTAAATATTATATGGTTATTATTAATAATATTTTTATAAAATTTTATTAATGTGGTTGAAAGATTGTCATCAGAATTTTATATTATCCTTTTTTCAAAATGTAAAATAAAGATAATAAAAAAGCACAACACTCGCCTAGCAATTCAATATATGAACTTTTAAAACAAACTTTATTACCAGTTTAAAACATTGTAAATATTGCAGATAAGACTTAATTAAATTAACAATTACTCAATAGATAACTGATAAATCTTATATGAACATAAAGTTCTCTTCCTGACGAAAGATTAAACAACTAGGCAATATTTTTTTGGCAAATGAATTTTTAATATTTTCACATCATAATCATTTATCATTATATATATTAAATTATACAATGAGCATGCCAACAGCTCTTAACAAGCTTTTCAGAATATCCCTACCCTCAAACTGTTTTCTAGCTCTGGCTTTAGTATTATTTCCAGGATCTTCCATATAATAAAAATAGAATAGCTAAATAGCTGTTGTTTCAGTACAATAACAAATACTTTTCTCACAGCTCCATGGAAAATATTTGTTATTGTACTAAAATGTCAGCTATTTAACTATTATATTTTTATTATTCAGAAATAATACTATGAATTCTCATTTATCCATAAGAATATTAGAATTAATATATATGTATATCTAAAAAAATTAATGAAGTATTTCCATACCCTAAAGATAAAATTCCTTTGGAGTAGCATGGTGTATATGAAATTCCATATGTAGACTGTTCACATTCATACATTGGACAGACCAATCATAGAATAAACATAAGGTGGTGGTCATGTGATGTTTATTGGCTTAAGAAAGAAAGAACACATTTTGGCAGTTAGAGAACAATTTACTTCATCAGCCATTTATTCACACACTAAATTAACTATCCATGATTTCAATTTTAATAAAACACATATTCTGGAAAAAATTGAACAATATGGCCAGAGACTGCTAATGAGAGCTACAGAGATTTTTAAAAGGCCTAAGAGCATAAATGAAAAACAATTAACAATATTTGGAAAAAGCTATTGGAGAATAAAATATTTTTTTTTAAACTTCTCAACCAATAGAATTTAAGAATGAGAAGAAAATATCAAAGGAAAAAAATAATTTTAAATCTTACCACACACATTCTTATGATTTGAGAAAGAAGGTGTGAGGAAAGTACTTGTTATTGTACTGAAATATCAGTTATATAACTATTATATTTTTATTATACAGAAGTGTGGGTGTTGCAAATAACATATGGAAAATTTTGATTAATAAAATCTGAGTTGTATTTTTATATCTGTTTTTTAAAAAATGAAAATTTTAATAAGTTTGTAGATTATATTAATAATTTTATGAAATTCTTCTATGTATTTTAATAAATAAATTTCAGCTTGCAATGACTGTATTTAATTGTTTTTACCCCAATGTCATAGCATCGTATAGCTGAAATTTACCTATTAAGTACATGAAGAAATGTTCTTAAATTTGTAACATAAGATTTATATATATATAAGCTATAATGATGAGATATTGGCAGGCTTTCTTACTTCTGACTATAACAATCTTGATTTTAATTTTATAAATTAAAATACAATTAGTGTTAAAAGGTATTATTTATCTTTAAAAATGTTTAAAGTATTCCTTGTTGAAAAAAAATCTTTGATTGATATTTGCTTTGTGGAAAATTTGCACCTCAATTTAATGTACTATGTCAAGCGTTGGTGGTTGGGTGGTCAGCACAGCTGCCTTACAAGCAGTTGTCCCGGGTTTGTGGGTTCGCTTCCCAGCCGATGCTTTGACACATAAAAAAAATTAATGTACTATCTTGAATGGAGTTTGAAAATAAGGTATGATGTAATGTAACTATATTTTGATATCTTTTGTTTTTAATCAGCCTTTTATAAATTCAACAAAGTTCAATACAACTTTATATTCACCATCTTTATTTCTTGGTTTTTTTTATTCAATAAAATAAATATTGCACTATAACAAAAGCAAAAGAATAAAATATAAAATAATTAGACTAATAGATGAAAGTGATGAAGATGAGTATATTCAGAAGCACTAGCAGTGATTTGATGTTTAATGAGTGCTTATAACCACTCTTGATAAAGCAATATTCTCAACAAAGGTGTCAGCCCAAAAAAAGATGAAAAACACAGAGTACTAATCATTGCAATAAAATGAAAGTTTGGGGAATAATAATCATCATCATCATCATCATCATAATTTATTTATTTGGAACTAATTTTAGGACTTAAAAAAAGCAGATAAATCATGCAGTAAAATGACATAATGTGTGTGTGTGTATATATATAGCGCATAAATTTTGTGCACTATTTTCTTTCCAACAATTGCCTAAAATTTTATTAAGTTTTTTGTTCATAAATTAATAAAATTGAATCCTACAGTTGAGCGGTAAAGCTTATGACTTTAAATGTTTAATTAATATATTTCAATAATAGATGACTGTCAGTCTTGTACCAATTATTCCTGAATAGGCAAGAAATTCAATCAATACTGAACGCTTTGCATTTGGTTGATTGGTTTAATTTAAAATTTGGCGTGTCTCTAGATACTAAATTAAAAAGATTAGAGTGAATAATTAATATTATGGTCAAATTTTCTATTTTCAGGAAATTTGAGCGATATTTCTCTAGAACATTAACATAAGAATTGCAATGTAAAATATTTTTAACTTTGTGAAAATGCTCAATTCAAAATCGATGTAAATAATTATTATAGCTAATGGGTAATTTCATCAAATAATAAATCAATTTGCATATTTTGATATATTGCTTTTTTAAGATAGTTTCTTTTTAAATACTAAGTTGTCTAAAATTAATCCTGCTTAAATATTTGCAAAATAATAAACATACGCAAACATAATCATCAATCAGTTGTAGCTGTTATTTGCAAATGAATGTGGGCTTTCAACTGCAAAATAATAATAATAATAATAACAACAATAATAAATAATAATAATAAAAACAAAATAATATATGAGAAATGGGTTTTCTAACGATTGTTCAAACCAATCCATTTTATTGAGGTCTATTATTTTATTTGTTTGATATTTTGTAATGCAGTCCTTTAATATTTTTTGCATCAAACTTTGCTTTTTGAAAGAGTTCTATGTTTATTATAATTCTACAATGTATTCTATAAACAGCAATCTTTTTCCAATAAGATTATTGCCTTATTTTTTGAGTACTTAAATTACTTTCAGTGTGTAAAAAAACCATCATCATCAAATGTCTATCTCTTTTTTTTTTTACAGTTTTAATACACCAAGTCATTTTTGAACCTCATTATCAGTTTTTGAATTTTTGCTTTTAGAACTCTATATTTATAATGAAAGTCCAAATTTATTTAATTATTTTTGCCAAACATAACATGCTAGCATATTTCTTCTTAATTAAATTATTAATAATAAGATCAACTTATCTATTCTTACATTCTGATTCTTCATTATAATGTAATCCATTACATGATATTGTTTTGAACATATACAAAGACCATATACAAAGAAGACTATATATATTAATTCTAATATTCTCACAGATAAATGATGAATTCATAATACTATTTCCAGGAGCTTTCCATGTAATAAAAATATAATAGTTAAATAGCTGACATTTCAATACAATAAGAAGTACTTTCCTTAGAGCTTCTTCTTTCTCAAATCATAAGAATGTGTGAATTCATATATATATAATTCTAAGGCAGTATGTGACTTGCATGCTGAATGTTTAATATATATGGATACATAATGGTCTAATAATATGAGGAGTTATATTGATGTAATGTCTATTTGGGTATGACTATAATATCAAATACAATAAAAGCTTTGCATCTTTCATTGATGATTTTTCAATAAAATGGATGATTGAAGAGTGAGAAGATTGAAGCCTATCTATTAAAGTTTGAGGAATTGCTATCTTAATATAAACCAAGCAATGATTATATATATATGTGGGAAGGGAGTCAGGTATGTTTTTCACATTTGTGTGGTCATGTATACATTTAGCTTGAGATGGAGTCAAGGACAAAGAGACTGAAAAATCATAGGTTTGAACACCTCTACTTATATATATATATTGGTAAAACATATTGAAATAAATCTTTGAGTGACAAAGGCTTTTCAAGATACTTTCACAGATTTAAAAAAATGCAATATTCAACAATTTTTGCCCTTTATTTTATTCTCTACAGCAGTGGTTCTCAACCTGTGAGTCATGATCCCTTTGAGGGTCAAACAACCCTTTCATAGGGGTCACTGAGTCCATTGGAAAATATACTTTCTAATCATAACAATAACAAAATTAAAGACTGGCAGTCACCACAACATAAGGAACTGTACTAAAGGGTCATGGCATTAGGAAGATTGAGAGCCACTGCTCTATAGCCAATAACAATTGGATACTCATTTAACAATCAATAATTGAATGATTCATTAGTTTAGCATTGACCTGATTACATGAGAAAAAAAATCTGGACTTTATTGAAAATCCTCTTTTCTAAAAAAAATTAAGTTTATCAAGATTTCAAACTCAGGTCTTAATATTCATAGGAAGAAATATCAAAACTTTTTCTGTCACAGACACATTTTACTAAATAATATATTATATTAAATATTTTTCAAATAAAAAAAATATTTTTATTAAACAGTGAATTTTGAGATAAAATATTCCAGATAAGATTTTGGAATATCAAAACATCCCAATATATAATATTTTATATAAACTACTATACAAAGAAATCTTTATTGTCTTTAATTCTGTTCATCTAACAAAAATCTTTCCTAAGTTCTAATTGACTACTTTTGTGAATTCTCCTTCATTGTTTTCTTATACATGAAAGATGTAGAAATTTTTGCTTTACAATGACACTTTATTGTTTAAATAAATTGCAAAGCATTATATGACATTTTTTAAAATAATTTATTTTAGCTAATACAACAATTTTAATTCAACTTCTTATTTTTAACCTAAAGAAATTATTACAATAATTTAATCAATTATGCAATGAAAGTGCTAGAATTTTTTCTCTCCTATTAATCAGATTATTCATGGTAATAATAATAATAATAATAATTATTATTATTATTATTATTATTATATATAGTTAGTTTTTTGAAGGTCATGTGATATTTATAATTTTATGTGGTAAATTGAGCTTAATAATTATTATTAATTAATCAAATTGGGTTTTTTATACTTTCCTCAATTGAGAATATATCCAAAAACCGTTAGCTCTTAAGTTCACCATTCTACTCTTGATAAAAATGCACCACTGTCATTTGTTAATAGGATAATTATGTAATTAATTATCCATCACTAAAAATATTAAAAATAAAAAGAAACAGATGTACTTTTAACAAATACTCAACAACATTTTCCCCCAATTATTTTAATCATAAATAAAATTTTATGTAATATTTAAATACATGTATAGTATTTATATTTTAAACTAGATGTAATTAGAAGGAATTTGAGTGGATGGCTAAATGGGGCTTGAATGTCTGAGTTCAAATCACCTGTAGTTACATAAATAATTTTGCACTTTATTATATTGTTTAATTTTTTTTAAAAAAAAAACATATGTAAAATTTGTAATATAAAGAGTTCATTAAAATTTATATGATTCTAAATATTTGGATGTTTTATAGTGTTGCAAATAATGGTGAATATTTTCTGTGTGCTTATTGTTAGGCCAGGAATTTAACATATAATATTTTAATACATTAACTTTGGTATTGTTAAACTGATGTAAATTTATTTAAAAATATTATTACATGTGTTATGAGCAAAATTAATGTAAAATTTACACTTATAGCCAAAAAAATATATACATATCTGTATTTAAAAAACAACTATAATTATTTTAATCAAATTATTACAAATAAAAACATAATAGATGAAATTAATCATAGACTAAAACTTCACTGGAATACTTTCAGTAAAAGTAATTCAGTGTTGAATGTTAAAAGAAGGTTTGCCTCAACGACAGTTTTAAATTATTGATTGTTATTGATAGTGGAATTGTCTAAGTGTTTGACAGGATTTTAATAATGTATATATATCACCACCATAATTTTCCAACATTATCAATCCATTGCAAGATAAAGGTCTCTCCAAGTTCAATCCATCTTATTCTCCACATCACCCTAGCACATTTCCTTATTTTATCTATCCACCTCATATGTAGTCACTATCTCAGTCTTTCACAATCTCTTGGAATTATATATATACATATTAATTGACAAATATGTAAATAAATTTATTCAATAAGTGCTTATTGAGAGATCAACTGAAGTCTCTGGATCCAACTGGCAGATTGAGCACATCAATTTTACTTAAATAAGCAAGCTGAGAATTTTATTAATACTTTCTTCAGTTAGTAACCAATTAATCAACTCAAATAACTTTAGCTTTTTAAATCAACTTCTCTACTAGATTAACAAAAAGGATCTAAAAGTAAATACATGAGTAAAAAACTAAGCAGGTATCATTGGTATCTCTGAAAGACATTATGAAATTGATTAACATTATTGAAATAGCTATGTTAAAATAAAACCCATCTAGAAGTATTTCTAAAAGGATAATAAATAACAACTGAAATTCTAACTGGATTCCAAGAGAACTTAAAAATACATCTATAGAGGAAAATCAATGAGATAAAAGGTTTATAAAAATAATATAAGTAGAAGTATTTGAACTCAGAATTTTGCAATCTATTCTCTCAAGTGATCAATACACATGGTCACACACATGTGGTAAAAATACATGATCTCCAATATACATATTTCATGCAGAACTAGCACTCATCAGTTGGACCAGATCATAATCTCTCACGCATATATACGATCAGTGCTCGATTTATATTAAGATAGCAATTTCTCAAACTTCAATGGACAGACTAATCTTTTCACTCTTCCAATTATGAATCTTAAAAAAAATAAATGAAATTAAATTTAAAAGATTTTCCTCTTATAATGAATTAATATTAATTGAATGTAGCTCCATGTTTAATTGTACACGATCAGAAATGAATTGTGCATTATTAATATTGTTTTTTTCTTTATCTGGTTTAATCCCATATTTTTTATAAAGTTAAACTGACTTTTTTTTAATAATACCTCTTTAAAAACATATAGCATATATGTGCAGAGATGGTAATCTGGACCAACTGATGATTGCTGTTTTAGCATGAAATACGCATATTGGTGATTATTTATCTTTTCAACATATATGTGTTCGGGTGTATCAGTGTTATGAGATAATGTGGAGAGTGGTGGGTCGTGTGAAAGTCTGTGCTCATATACCCTATATATTATAAACAATTAATGTATATTAATAGAATTAATAATAATTTTGTACCATTTTATTCTTATAATATATCATAAGTGCATCAGTTATATAGTGGTTAGTATATTTATTTGTCATGCTTTAATCTGGAACTCGAAGTATGCAAACATTTTTTTTTTTTCAGATAGTTACGGTCGCTGATAGACAAAAAGATTTTATTTATTTTATTAAACAATTAAATATTTATTTTATATTTTTTGAGGGCAAATCTCTCAGAATATTGTGGGTTAATTAAATGTGAATCAATTGCTGACTATAAAAAAATAAACACAGATGAAGTTTTCACCAATGGTAAGAGAACATCAATATTTATAGGCATTGAATCTATATATACGTATACATTTCTTACATATGTAATTTAGGTATAAATGCTTTTCCTTGGAGAAGCTGCGCATTATTGTTAAACATTCATTTATATATATAAACTTCAAAAAATGTTTTGTAATTTGTTTATATTAAAAATAAATTAAAAATTTTTTATTTTAACTTTTTCATATAATATTTTTTATAATAATAACAACAATAAAATCATTTCCCATTTCTGCTAATAAGAATTTACTTAGCAAATAAATATATTAATGTGATAAATTTTTGATAATAGATTAAAATTAAAAACAATCTTTTCAGATAACAGATTCTTCAGTACGATTTACATATATATAAAGAGAAAGAAGGTATATTTAAAAATATTAAAAAAAAAATATCTTGCAAAAGTTTTATTTTTTTGTACGCGTATGCACACACACCCACCCATACGCAAAGCTGAAACCATAAATAGAATTTTGTAAAGTAATGTGGAAAAGTATGATAAATGTTTTCATTAACTTGTATGTTTGTATGAATCTATTCGTGTTTGTAATAAGTAATTATCATAAAACTTTTAAGATTTATATGTATATTCACACAACATTTATATATTTATGCATGTACTGCGCTTTGTTTGTTTTGTTTTTTGTAATTAATAAAAATTAAGATTAAGTATTTTATTTTTAAATATATATTTTCACATCTTCAAATATTCATTATTAATATATCTATCTATTTTAATAGATTTTAAAACTATTTAAGTTGATTAACAATAAAAAATTAAATTTATTCATGCACAAATTTTGATTAATTTATATCAACTTACTGTCGTTATTATTATTACTTGAATAATATTATTATTGTAATATTATTTTTATAATATACACTAGTTTTTTGTCTTATTAATTGCGTTTTAGATATGTATGAGGAGGGGGGACTAAGTATTTAATATGTAAAACTTATTATCATTGTTGAGAGCTAGTAATAATATTAGCAGAGATTTTCTGTAATCTTAAAGTAATGATCTATTAATACGATTATTATCAATTCGGCTCTCTATCAGAAATGCATTTATAGCAACTCATGACTTAGAATTAATTCAATCTGATAGCTGATACATTTATCAAACTAGTGTCATATGAAATTTATATATTAGATATTAGACGTAGGAAAAAATTTTTTTATATAAAGACTGCAGAACTTATTCAAACACTGTACTTATTTAATTTTTCCACTTGTTTATTAATCTACTGCAGAATAAAAATTAAAACCTTTTACCGTAGTATTACGTACTCTTTCACAATTTGTTAAAAATGTAGACAGTTTTACTAATAATAAAATCGCATATATATTAGAATCTGCCTAGTTCTCAAATTAGGCGAGTTTTTTATCTGATGAATAATAATATTGTCTTATTTTTATTCTCTTTCGGCTTTTTGTTTGTGGGAATGTTTACGCTTTCTTTTTATTTACTATTTTCATCTATTAAATAATAGAATTATTATGTCTAATTGGAACAATAGGTGAGCGTTGAAGAGTTTATAGAGAAAAAATACTCTGTAAAAATATTAAAGTCTAGTTTGAATTTTGACTTTCACTTTATTACAACATATTTAATAATTTAAATTGGTTTATTGTTTAATTTTGCTAAGTTCACATTATATAAATGTTCGTAATTATTAACATGATCTATAAATAATAAAAATTAAATTGAAAAAACATTATTGTATTTTATTAATGTTTTCAGTATCTCGGAGCTCTTTATTCATAAATAAAAAAATTCTGAGCAGGATCATAGTCACACTAATGTACCACTAGCTTAAAAAGAAAAACATCTAATCCTAGAATATAATTTTTACGCATAAGTCAGCATTCTTTTAATCAATATCTAAGTGAATAATAATACTAGTATAACTAATTATGCTTAAATAATTTGATGTGCATATTGGTAAGTGATCAGATAAAACGTAGATTTGTCACTCTGAAAATCTTTAATTCTTCTCTCTTGTGCAGTTTAATATAATAATAAAGTGACATACTCACTCAAAATTCCTACATGGATTGATTCTAAACTGTATTTAAAAAAATTACCATCTCATTTTAATAAAATGATGCAATTAACCTGCTACTATAAACACTTAAAATATTATAATAGATATAACTTGTCCATGCTTTTCACTTATAATTTTAAATAAAAATTATAATAGCATATGATATTTAATAATTTCATAAATAATTACTGAAATTATTGATTTAGTCATTTTTGTGAGAAGTAAAACAAGTTATTAAAATTGATTTAGAATAAGCTAAAACTTTTACATTAACAAAAAATCTTACAGATATTTAATTTTATAAAAACAATTTAAATGGCTTGCACATACTTTTTATTATAACTAATTGAAATTTATAAAATAACTGCAAATATGAGACGCTGGAATAAATTCTGCAAAAAAAAAGAAAAAAACCCGCAAAATATCAGTGGTAATTATGATGATCTCCAATTGACTAATTATAAATTATTTATATTCTACTTGAAGCTAAAAATGAACTTGCTCCTTATAAAAAAAAATTTTTTTAAAGTTTTTTTTTTTTTCATTGTCCAAGTTGACGGCTTGTGTGATCAAGTCAAAATGTTGGAATATCTAATTAAAATCTTATACAGATGAAACCGCAAATTATATCTTTTATATTTGAAACCTGAAAACATTAAGATAAACATATATATATAGCAAGAGAGAGAGAGAAAGAAAAATAGTGAAAAAGACAATCATAGTTAAAGATACATAAGTACATTATATATATGTAATAAGTTGACAGATAAATTCAATGATTAAAATAGGCAAAACTCACTTTAGGTATTGCCACTTACAGCATGCTAGAGTAATCAATGGATGCCAGAAGACTTGTGCATAAAATCCCCATCTAGTACCTACTCATCCAATATCTCCAGATTTAGTTTCTGGCTTGTGGCCTTCATCAGTGAGGAGCCTTGGATCTGAGAGCACTGCATCTAGATCTCAGGATCTAATACAACCCTCCAACAGCCACCTTTTATCTCTACTTAACTACAAAACTATGAGTCTTAAATTGAAAACACCTTAATATTTTCAATCCAAGCTCATTAGCATATATAGTCATATAGGTCTGAACTCAGTTCAGTACTTATACATTTTGGTGTATTTGGTTCTGGCAGGATTGGTTTAAGCCAATAAACATCACATGATCACCATTTCTTATGCTTGCTTTAGATCCTAAGATCTAGGTGCAGTGCTCTCAGATCCAAGGCTCCTCACTAATGAAGGACACAAGCCAGAAACTAGTCTGGAAATATTGGATAAGTAGGCACTAGATGGGGATTTTATGCACAAGCCTTCTGGCATTTACTGATTGCTCTAGCTTGCTGTGAGTGGCAATATGTATAGTGAGTTTTGCCTGTTTTAATAACAGTTATAAGCAAGCATAAGAAATGTGATCATGTGATGGTTACTGGCTTAAATTCAATGATATTTGATCTATCACTTTTTAAGAGAATAGAAAAAATAAATGTTATGAAAAAAGTATAGTAACAGTAACCTATAAATCTTATAAATAAGAACAATTTTATAATTATTTTTTTATGTTCACTTAAATTACAATTTAAGACATAGTTTTAAATATAACTTATATAATTCAAACATTTATTATTATCAAAATGTGATTATATATACACTACATACATAATTTTAACATCACAGCAATTACACATGTTTAGAAATATAAAATAAATACATACAAAATGTATATAAAGAAAAGCTTAGTTTAATACTTTAAAAGCTTGGTATTCTAAGCATACTTTTGATTAATTAGTAGTCATATTCATACTAGTACTTGTCAAAGAAGCTTGTGACTGGTATTTATTTTGTATTATATTTTTCTGAGAAATGTTTTTAAAAGATTGAAGTTACATATGTTTAGAACATGTAATTAATATTATAGCGAGCAGCACAATATAGTATTTTTATGGCAGTCCTGTTTATTAAAAAAGGGAACATTGTGTTTTATTTTTATTTAATTTTATAATAAATAAATTATTACTATACTTGCAAAAAATTTTATTGATATTTGCTTTGAGTAAACTTCATGCCTTTTCCAGAATTATTTTCTATCTCTGCTAATTTGTTAAAGTAATAACAGTAGCTTATTTAATCAAAAATCAGTTATATACTAGTTTAAGATAATTAACGCATGGTTGGAGATACATTTGCTCTGAACTAATTTATTTATGTTATTTTATTAAATTCATGTGCAGAAAGTCATTAAGTATCATGCTTTTACTGAATGCAATTTTACATGATTATTACTGAATAATTGTATAATATGCATAAAAGAATTACATAACAAAAGTGGTCAAGCGTTGGTGGTCGAAACATTAGCACAGCTGCCTTACAAGCAGTTGTCCTGGGATTCGCTTCCCGGCTGACGCTTTGACACATTAAAAAAAAATTACATAACAGCTGATAAAATAAAATCTTTCTTATAATGCATGAATGAGATAAGAATATAATAAAACAATTGTATTTGAGAAGTTGATTTGTTAATTGTTTTGATATGAGATGATGGTAAAGTTTATTACACATAAATTTATTGATTGGTGATATTTAAACTTTGTTAAGAATAATTTTCTCATATATTACTAGCAGTTTAGTTTTATCATATTTGGTGTATTATATATTTGATCATTAATTCTTAGGTTCTTTTACTATAATATTTAAATGCTTAATATTTTAAAAGTTTGTGTTATAAAGATTTTACTTTGTAAGTTTTAATAAATCTTCAATTGATATTTATAAGAATGATGGCTTTGTATATTGCATCAAGATGTTTCCAGATTATGCTATCGTCAGTTGAAAAATGATGTCGACAACTATGAAATGATCTGTTGTAGAAGCTGTTTTTTTTAATTATTTTTGTATGATACCAAAGTTGGTAACATCTTATGTATGAACATAATTAGACTTTGTTAAAAATAATTTGCTAATTTATTATTTACCAGTTTAGCATTACTACATTTGGTTTAATATATATAATATTTATGAAGTATTAATCTTCAAATATGCAGTTAATATTGTCTAAACTTGTTTCTTATATAAGTTCTCAGACAAAGTGAGACTCATTTTGTTTGATTGAACATGTAAATTTCTATGTGATTATTTTGTTTGTGTGGCAATTGGAGAGATCTTCACTTTCAACAAATTTATATAATATTCTATGCTATATATTTCAAATATTACATATTTATAAGGATTGTGAAGGTTTGTGGGTTATTAAAAATGAATATTTAGTAATACTTCTTGAGGATCTTAACTTGAGATACTTTCAGTAAGATTCTATTTAAAATGTATAAGCTCAGTTGGTTAGAGTGTTGCATTAAAATTTAATAAGCAAGAATCTAAAGGTCTGGGTTCAATTCCCATGCTAATACTATTACTGGACAGTCCCGCAAGACCTGAAGAAGAGAGAAGAAGAATACCACTTGAAATATTGTGTATTTACTGTTCTGTGTTCTGTTATTATAGTTGAATGTAATTGGAAAATTTAAATAAAGTTGAAAATTTTTATAAAGATCTTCAATATTTAATATTAGATGAAGGGAATACTCCAACGTATAAATACAATTAAAATGTTATGATCACAAACCTTTAATAAATACAATGAATTCAATTTCATACTTACAACTAGTATTGTTTAAACTTGTTTTCTATATAAGTTCTTCAGAACTTAAACAGAGTGAAAGGCATTTTGTTTGATTGAAAGTTAAACAAATTAATTTATGTAAGATTATGATGTTGTTTGTGTAGTTGTTTCAGAGATTTTTGTCTGAACAAATTTACATAATATTTCACAATACATACATATTGTTAAAAGGTAATTGCCTTGACAACAGTTTGAAATTGTTGGTTATTATTGATGTTGGGATTGTGTAAGTGTTGACTGATTTTTAATGATATATATCATGATAGATACTTTATAATTTTTATTAGCTTATTATAAACACAACACTATTATATAAGTTTTGTGTATCTTACATAGCAAGATTTTATGACTACAAAATGTCTTGCATATTTATAGTATTTGAAAACTTTGTAATAATTTTAAAAATCATAGTTTCCTATTTAAATTTAAAAGTATACATATACACACATATAAAATTATATTTTAAAAGAGAATACACTGATGAAATGCATAATACCATGAACATGTAAATAAATTAGTTAAAATAAAATTAATAAAGCAATAGTTATATTAGTGTATAAGTAATGATAAAACACTTTACAGCAGTTAAATAAACTTTTAATTGAATATGTGTACATGTATGCATGAATGGTTATGTTTCTCTAATATATTTTAGATTTAAAGAGATACTTACTATTCTAAAAGATTTAGATAAAGTTATTTTAAGTCAGAAATAAAATATCAATTATTGTGAGAATGGTAAACAAAGTAAAATGATTTCCTTTAATAATTTTAATTTAAATGTTTATTCTGACATCATGATTCATATATTTAGTTTTATTGAAGTATACAATATTAAATTTAAATATGTTTTAAAATATTTTCTGTAATTTTAAAATAGTTTTATTATAATGGGTGCTATTTTATTCTTCAAAAACTTTGTTACCATCTGCAAAAATATAGTATCTATAAAAAAACTTTCACAAAAAAAGTAAAAGAGTTAGAAATTTTGAGTGAAGATGACAATGAAATCAGTCACATGGCAAAAAACTATAAATATGCATACATGAAAGCAATCTCTTTCAATGCTATTCATCTGCTGATTAAATCACATGGAACCAATCTTTGTATTTAGTCATATTCTTGTTCACTTTGATGATGAAAAAAAAAACTTTACAAATTATTTGAAACATTATTATAAGCTTAAAATGCATGAACAAATGGAATATAAATATTTTTATTGAAATGGAAAATTTTAAATTACTCCAGGAACATTAAAAATGTAATTACTCATCTGCTGTGGTATTACAAAGCAAATATTAAAGAAATAATTACCATATAAATACTTGCATACTAGATATTTTGTTTTTAAACCATGATTCTTCAAAATTAATGGAACATTTTTTTAAAAATATTTTTGCAATGAAAATGTCAATATTGATAAATTTTATCTACAGAGAAAATTACTAATTATCTACTAAAACTCATTTAGAAATGTAGGAAAATAACTTGTTTTGATTTCACTTAATATTTAAAATTTTCTACATTAATGGATTCATTAAACAGAATAAAATTCTACCATGATCTTTCTGATTTGGCAAAATAAATTTTACCTTGTCTATTGGGATTTCTCATTAGAAGTGCCAAAGAATTTAAATCAAGTCTTCAAAACATTTTAAAAAACATTGATTGGATAAAATTTCTGAAACATGTCTTCACAAAACTTTAAAGACTTTTAATGACTTTAGGTAACAGAATATATTTTTTGTTGTGTATTATGTTCAACTATATTCCTTGTTTTCAAATAAAATAAATTCTCACAATAGGAAAGCAAGAGTAAATAGGAATATAAGATAGTATGATTTTAATTATATGTTTGTAATTTTAATCATGCATAATTGGTGTTGGAAAGAGTCTATTATTAACGTTAATTGCTATAATTAATAGTAATATATATATATATTGTAACAGGATGGGGGAAATATGGGTTGTCATACCTGTGGTGAACATGGGGTGATGGCACATCATCATCAACCCCAAGTAAAGAAAATATAAAATTACAAAAGTATATTAAAATATTAAAGTAAGATGTAACATCCAAAATATATAAATAATGTTACATATTACAAAAGAGCAGAAGATCATGAAATCTCTCAGAGGGATCAGCCAGCTAACTCCTTAGAGCAACCATGATTAACTATACATCAACCAGAATTATAAGAAATATAAGTATAAGTATTATTCATAAGAACCAACCATTCATCATCATGAATGTTCCATCAAAATACATCAATACAATAAATCAACAGTCAATCTTGTGACTAGATTGGAATTGGGTCTTCTGTAGACCAGGCTAACTAACGAATCTTTGCCAGATTGGGTAATTATTTAAACATAACTTGGATGCACCAACTAAGTGCTGATACATCAGAATACATAAAAATCAAACTCTAAACAATAATGCTGGGATATTAAAATATACTGATCATCATCAATACTCTGGCCACTTAGTGCCATTAATGCACTGGCCAACTATAAAACTTACTTCTAAAAAGTCTAAATTAAAATAAAATGTAGTGCATGGGCTTTAAAGAGTATTCTCTATTGCACCAATCCAGATGATAATTGATCATCTCTGGATAACCAAAAGCACTAATACATGTCCCACTTATATATCAGCCATTATTGCACAAATCTAACTCAGAACACAAGCTCTATTACTGTATGTGAATAAGAGATAATGGAAACAGATATTCTAAAAATATTTAGAATCACTGGAATAATTTTCATAATTGAACAGAAGCTTATTAACAACAAAAAAAGATATTAAGGTTTAGAATATGACTATACACATATAAATTTTCTGATTTTGATTACTATACAAATTTCAAATTATTATATTGTGATTTATATGAATAATATACACAATTCAAGTTATTACATTGGTTTACATATATGTTCCATTAGCTTTACTCAAAACCCATTCAACACTCAGGCATGTGACTTTATATAAAATGAATATGTTTGAATTTATCAAAATAAAATTATTAACAATATATTTCATAATTAATTCCATTTGAAAACTATATTTAAAATTCACACATACATGTGAATCTATGAACATATAGATTATATGAATTAATATTCATTAGTCTCTTTTTTTTTCAGTCAATAAAAGTATTTTCTTTTTCCTTCTTTTTTTTTAAAAAAATGAAGTTAATTTTTTGACAGATAACTCAAAAGTTTCTTTTTTATAATAGGTTACTCTCAATTAATTAATTACATATTTAAATTAATTTTAAAAAAGATTTTTGATGTCCACTTTTTCTTTTTTCAAAATAAATTGTCCATGATTCAATCATTACTTTTAGATTTGAATTCAATTCAAGCAAAATTATTTACTTGTTATCTTTTAAAATATATAGATTTTTAAATGTCATTTTACCATAGAAATTATTCAAAATTTCATTTTCATTTTATATAATGATACTCACCATTGTATATATATTTATCTGTTACCAAAGAAATTATTTGAAATTTAATTCTCATTTTATATAATGCTACTTATCATTGTATATATATATATTTATCTCTGCTTCTCTTTGTGAGTTGGTCTTGGTGAGACAGGTATAGTCCAGGATTGTCATAATCAGGAATATATAATCAGGTATGTTGGTATTTTTCCTTCTATCTAGGGCTTGATGATCTTCAGACCAAAAAACTGTCTTCAACAACACATTTGTACAGGCTAATTGATCCATTTTTACTCAGTCTTCAATTGAATCAAAACTCCATTATGTAAAACTAGTAGACTGCTCACTGCTGGATCTACTGGCTTGACTTCAGCTACATCTTCATGGGAACTATTTTATTTTCACAACTCTCCAAACCCAATTCTGCTAGCCAATTGCTTCACAAAAAATATTAAGACAAAAACTGTCTTCAAAAAAATTACTCTCCAAACATTGCAGCTGGCCTATTTTGCCACTGCTTTTCAAAATATTAAAACCAGACTCTTCTGGTCAACTCTTACAAAACTGCAAGCCAAACTGAACTTTTCAAAAAAGTGCTATTTAGTCTTTGCAGCTGGCCAATTTGGATAGCTACTTCCCAAAACAAAGCCAGACTGTCCAAAACTGAAAACTGGATTCTTCTGGTCAGCTTTTACAAAAACTGCAAGGCAAAAACCAAAATATTTTTATCCAAATCTTTTATCGTCTTGGATTGGGTGATAAAAACATTTAATTTAAAAAGTTTTTTTCTTATCTTTTCAAAAAGATCACTAATCTTTTCAAAAACAAGTTTGAAATTTTACCAAAAGTGTGATCTATATGTTTTTACTCACTTCAAATCACTTTTAATTAAAAGCTACTATTGGAATTTTTAATCTACAAAGATTTTTAAAAATAGATAAAGAAATATATACAAACCTTAATAAAAAAGAAACCATACTTGTTTTCAAATTCAAAATCAGAATATTAATAATATAATATTAATGTTTATTTAGAACTTTTAAATGTTTTAACTTATAATAAAATTCTGTTTAAATTCAGAATTATTTAATCTTTTATTTATTATTTTTATTCCAATTGAAATGTAGAAAATATCTACAAAAATTTATGTCTGTGTTTATTTTTACTTTTACTTTACTTTAAATTTATTTGTGCATACACACTATATTATTGTCGGCCATATAACAGACCTATTATAATATATATGTTTAATATTGCCTATGTTTGATCTAAAAGTTTTAATTTATTTTATTATATTTAACTATTATAAGGTATCTAAATAGTCTGCATAAAGATTTTTATGTAATTTGAAAGTATTTTTTAATGTAAGTCTCCCTTACATTTTGTAGATATAGGCATGTTAAAAGTTGTATTAAGAATATTTTGAAGACTTATATTATGTTTATGGCAATGAGATTATGTATGTAAAATAATGATGTTGTTTAACAGAGAGAAGCTCCCATCAACTTGAGTTATATACACAGGCAAAACTTTCTATACAGTAGTGCCACTCAGTGCAAGCCAGAGTAATCAATGGATACAGAAAGGTTTGTGTATAAAATTCCTATCTAGTGCCTACTCATTCAATATCCCCAGATTAGTTTCTAGCTTGTGACTTTCATCCGTGAGGAACTTGTGTTATATTTGTTCATAAATGTGTAGACATATCTTTTGTAACACCACATGTGCCTATGTTAAATGTCATTTGGTCTTCATAGCCATAAATATTTGGTTATAGTAGTATATAATCATCCAGTATTGGGAAAGTCTCCTGGTGATTTGTATATCTAACCTATAAAAGTCAGATAAATTGTAAATGTCATTTGTATTTATATGGTCTGAGTATAGAGAATAAATATTTTATTATCATTGGAAAAAATGAATAAAATTTTAAGAGACTAACTGTACAATAATTAAAAAGGATACTTTAAAACATTATTTTTACATTAGTTACTTACTAATTATTTAATACTGAGTTTTATTTAAGAATTGCCTAAAAACTTTCTTCAATGAATTGATCATTCTACAAATATCTAGATACACAAATACATTTTTGTTTTAGAATAGTATAAAGTGAGATAAATCTCCTATATTTAAGTCATGGAAAATCTGTAGATATAAAATGTAATGAGAACTTAATTTATTATTGTTATAATTATATATATATTATTTCATATTTATTTTTTGTAAATAAATTGATTTTATATTTACCAAATTATCTGCCTTCATCTTTCATAATTTCCCATTCATCATCTAATTTGTAATTTATAGTCACATGATATTATCATATTATATTTCTTTAATTGTACACTGATTTTAGAAGTAATGTTGTTGGTATTTGTCTCTAACACTAGCATATATAATTTAACTATTAATGCTTAGTTGCTGTATGATATGATTTAAGCTACAACAAAATATCCTTTGTTATTTAGTCTTAATGATGATAAAGGTCTATAATTGAATAATAAAATGTTAAGAATCTTATTTATCAAACTTAAATATTTAAAATTTTATGATAACATTAGTTTTGATATATGTATTTGAAAACTAGAGAGAATATGCTAGCTATACATAAATATTATTAGATTTCTTTATTTCGATTTACAAATACTCAATTATATTTTGATTTCATAACTCTGAGATATTTATTATTTATTAATACACATCTAAATATTTAAAACAGACATAAATATTCTGAATACATTAAAAAGTTATTATTTTTAATATTGGTTTGTTATCAATTAGATTAAAGTTGTGCTAGGCACCTTTCAGAAAGCTTAGTTATTCTTATATCATTTTTATCAGTTATAATATATTGAAGCGATCAGTGTGTATGCACACACAGAGCTTCATGTTAGTTGTTGGAAATGGTATATATCTATAGATTTTTAAACATCAAATATCTAATATTTCATTTTTTTTAGTTTTTTTTTTTTTGTTAAAAAGAATAATATACAGATGCATGTGTGTGTGTTGATGAATGTGAGGGCTCATATATATATCTTGTTTTGTTGAAATGCATTTTTTATATATATTTAGAAAGGAAAATATATTTCCTTTGTCTTATATTTTTCCTAAAAGACAATTCTTTCCTTGCAAATAACATTTTTTATGGTTCTGTTTTTTTTTTTAAACATTCATAGTTGCATGGAAGTGTTAGTCATTTTCTCATCTTTAAAGTCCATTAAAAATGCAATTAAAATTTTCATACCTTAGATGGGATTTTTGCCAACTGATTTAAATTAAATATCAATCAAGCAGTCTATTTTCATTTCTAACAAAGGCAGTTATAATATAGGTGAAGAAAAAATATATAGGATTAAATAAAGGCTTTGCTTAGTAAAAGTTTTCATATAAATACTGGGCTAATTTTTCTAGTCAGGGCAGTCAAAGAGTCAAGAGTTGTTGGCAATGAAAAAAAAGTTTTTTTTAAAAAAGCAAAAAAGTTTTTAATAGTTAAAAGTAAAATCAGAAGAGAAGAAAAGAAGAATAAAAGTGAAAGTAAAAATCACTCTCTAAGACCAATTGACTGTATTTAAGCTGAGGACAGATAATCGCCATGATCTGTGAGTAGATAAAATTTACCTTTCCCTTCTCTGGGAAAATCTCCAGAAAAATGCATCTAAAGAAGAAGAAATCCAATTGATTCCATACTGCTGCCTGAAAGAAATGGAGAACCAACTTTGAATCCAGCCTTTCCTGAATCCAGTAAAGCCAAAGGTCGATCCTGAAATAAGTGCACCAGTAAGAAAACAGCTGCCTCAATCAAAGTGCCACAGTAATCCATCACAAGTATGAACTTTCAATCTTTAAAAAATATTTATATCTTAAAAATGCCTTCTATAAAAACTCTAGAATATTTAATTTCCTCAGATTTATAAAATTCGTAAAAGACTCTATCTTAAAAAAAATGTGTTTCAAAAGACAGTGATATATATGAATGTTTTAGTTTTTTTTTGTTATTATTTTTAACAAGTCAATTTGTGTTATGACTAGATTACTTATTAATGGTAGAAAAAAGAGTGTAATGTCTAATTCTAAGTGGAACAAAAGATTACTATAGAGTTTATAAATACAACTTTTATATATTTTATTTTGAGATATGCCAGTATGTTTTCTTTAGGTATAAAAATATATATTTGATTGATTAATTTATTTATGCCAATACAGTCAAGTATGGGACAAATGATATTTTACCATTAACTCAATTTATGTATAGATTTGTTTGCTTTATCCCGAATCTAAAGTGGGAGAGGATAATAGTTTTATAATGGTAAAATAAGAAACAGTCAAACTTAAGTTTCTTAAATCGTGTCTAATTCTGGCTTAGTTAAAAATGTCATTTATTTAAAAAGAGAGAGAGAGAGAAAAGAAATCAAATATCTGTATGAAAATCCACCCTCTTCCCATAGATGCATAATTACAGTACCTTGTTAAAGAGTTGTGTTTCAGTTAGTACCTTGTTAAAGAAAATTAAAAATATAAATGAGTGTTAAATTTATTATTTATTTGATTTAGATCAAGATTCTTTGTGACAATTAAAAATGAAATAATATATATGCGTTTATTTACGTGTTAAAATAATAATAATAATGATAGTGCTTCTTTTCTTAAATATAAAACAGGCAATAATATTTATTACAAAGATATGTATTCATCTCACTCTATATATATTTAGTGATGCATGCATTTGGGGAAAGAGTAATACCTCAGCAGTAGTGGGGTTTTTTTTTTTTGCCTCTTTAGCATTTTATGGTTAAACTTTATATTTGAAACACTTGGGCATTTTATAGCCTATAAAATATGGTTATCTTAAAATTTTCCTTATTACTTATGAAACACAGGCTTAAGAAAATATCTGTACAGATATAAGTTAATGCTTTTTATGGGCAAATATATCAGTGTTGCTTAATAGAATGATCTGTGCCTATATGGCTTTTAATAATGAATATATGTCGAGTAATGCTACATGAGCTGCCAGATGATCTTTCCTGGATCTAGCCATGTTAGTGAGCTGATAAATGGGTATACTCTATGATGATAGGGATTCAAAGCCCAGCTCCATTATTTCTTACACAGGCGAAGCTGATTGCGGATGTGTTATCATAGGAACTTAAATATATTTTATTGCTCGATTAAGGAGATTGGCCCATGTTTGCCAATGCCAATAATAATATAGCTGGCACAGGATTTGAACCCAGACACCACTGAACGCTGTAATTAGATTTCTTGATCATGCCTGTTGGTAATGCTGTGTGGGATAGATAAACCATATTTACCATATAACTATTGATAATGAAGGGAGATAAAATTATGCTTTGGTCCATAACTTCTGCTGGGAATACTAATAGTAATTATAATAATAAAAAATATACTTAACTTTCCCTATGTATGTGAACACACACATAAATTTATTGTATATATATTTCTGGCCTCTAACTTAATATGACCCGGTATTGTGTCTACTCTTGACAATTGGCATATTAATTTTATAGTGGCATATTTCTTAATCAAATATTATCATTATTAATATAAAATTTGTTTTATGCTTACACGCATATAATACTGATATTTACTATGTGTTGTAATTATTGTTTCTGGTTAATTCATAATACTCTTACAGTATCATACTGATTCATAATTGTTGTTGTCATGGATACCAGTATGACTTCATTATAATGCACACACACACCTAACACTAATGTTTAAATACTATTGAAATTATTATTTCTTGTCCATAACTTATGTTGTCATTATTGATAGTATGACTTCATTGTAATGCTCACACACATCTAATATTGATGTTTATTATTGTAATTGTTATTTTTAGTTCATAACCTTGGTTGTCATTATTGACAGGTGACTTCTTTGTAAAAATCATACATTTATCCTAGTGATATCTAAATACTGTACCTTTATAAATAACTGATAGTTGAATATTGTAATTCTTTGTAAAAATCATACATTTATCCTAGTGATATCTAAATACTGTACCTTTATAAATAACTGATAGTTGAATATTGTAATTCTTTGTAAAAATCATACATTTATCCTAGTGATATCTAAATACTGTATCATTATCAATAACTGATAGTTAAATATTGTACTTATTATTTTCTGGTTTAAATGTACCCCCCTACATGGATCATAATAAGATCCAAACATTGTTGTTATTATTTCTACCTTCTAATGAATTGTGTTAATAAATCATATATATCTATACAGTTGTCATGTCATTCCCTGGTTCATCATATCCACCCAACTATGTCCACACTTAATTAAGTCATATATGTATATATCCAAAACCTATGAAATATTTGAAATAATATTCTGAGCTGTATCAAAGTATTTGGTGAGTATCTTAGATTAATTTGATAATTCTAGTGCATGACAGGCTAAGTTTGAATTGATAGAGTCCATATTTTACCCTGACCACCGGGACTGAAGAAAAACAATGACCATTAGTAGCATCAGAAGCATTGGTTGGATAGTGGAGATTTTGGAGCACTGGCAAATAGATTAAAGCTTAGTACTGTTCTGTGACTACCATGTCCCGAACATGCTGGGTTTGAAGTACTTTTGCTAGGTCTCTAAATCTTGTTGACTGATCACACGATTCTGACCATTACAATATATATACTGAAAAAAATTAATTTGTATTTGTGAAAATATCTATTCAATTTTCATATTAGAAAATCACTGTCAGTAATCAATGAAAATAAATTGTAAATGCTTTTTGCATTTAAAAGGTATTTTTTCCCCTAATATGAATATATAACAGATATTTTTATATATTAAAATATTTCAACAATAACATTTGGTAAAAATTATTAATTTATAACATCTAACTGATTTCTGGAACAATATATTATTAATAAGTATACAGAAAAAGAATCATAAACAGAACTAATTCCTTTTTATATTGTGCCTCAAGTATTCAATAGTCAATAATATGTTAAAAAAATACATATCTACAAACAACAAAGATTATATAAAGTATACAATTATCATAAAAAAGCCTTTTTCAGCAAATTATGTTTTTTTGCCCTTTTCAATATGTCTCCAGAATACTACAATTTAAGTACATACAGTGACATCTATATCAATCGAAAGAAAACAGATAAACAAATGGATATCCGACATGATCTGTTACATGATATTTATGCAACCATATTACAAAATTAACCTATATAAATTGAATCATGTCGAATATCCATTTGTTTATCTGTCTTATTTTATGTATTGATATAGATATCATTGCATGTACTTTAAATTGTAGTATTCTGGAAACATATTGAAAAGGGCAAAAAACATAATTTACTGAAAAAGGCTTTTTTATGATAATTATATACTTTATGTAATCTTTGTGGTTTGTAGATATGTATTTTTAACATATTATTGGTTAATGATTATTAATAACATATTGTATATGCAAAAGATTGTGAACATTCTATTTTTAAAATGTAAATGTATATTGTGGCAATTTAGACTTTATATAAGATCAAGCAATTGTATTTAGAAGAGGTACCTTTTTGATTGCAAAAAGTATTTATAGTTCACTATTTTCATTGACTATTAATATCTGATGGTGATTTTTTCTAATATGAAAATATAACAGATATTTCCATATATTAGAATACTTTAACAATAATTTATGATAAATATAAACCTTGTTTTTATAAAACAAAGTATTGAAAAATATATTATTAAACCAGTGCAAAAATCTATAATTACACAGAAATTTTTTTATTAGTGATTGTTTCTCAAAAGTAAAATAATTCATTAATTTGCAAAAATTGTGATATAATTCCATAAGTCACAAAAATTCATTTAACGATTTGAAATGGAGATAATAAGTTATAATGTTCGTGATATTAGCAGCCTATTAGAAAGCAGTATATTTTCTAAGATTTACTGTGTTATTTAAAATATCTCTAAAGATCATAATATTAGACTGTGGCTCTATTATTACCAGATTGAAGCTCTTAAATGAATTGAAGTGTTACATTCAACTTAACATTTGAGTATTCATACATTATGTGATTTTCTAAATAACTAATTATAAAATTATTAATTAATGACATTCATGGATTAATTTTTCTAATAGCATAAACACAATAATTACTATAATGGAGAAAGTTAAAAGAAAAGTATTATATTAAATAGACTTGAGAATATATCTCTTTAATTATCAAAAATAATATATCATTCATGTAGTATCAAAATGCTACACTTGTATATAAAGATAGTAACATGATAATCTTCATAATATTTGTGGATATAATAATTGACTCTCTAACTGATTGATATTTTCTATTGTTAGCCCTGGTTGCAATTGTTTTCAATATTCAACATTTGATTTTAACACTGAATCTTTATTCTGTATTAGAATTTATTACATTGGACTTGAGTTGTTAGAAATATAAGTTTACAAATGAAAAACATGCTAAAATATCATATTTGAACTTTACAAATATTAAAAAATAATAATAAACAGAGTATCCAATGAGAACAAAGGATTTTTTTATAATTTAATGGTGAGCAAATGATACCAGAAAATCCATGAAGTCATCTTTGATAAATCTATATAAAAGTTTACTTTGAAAATTAAAATTGTATTTATAATTTTTATAATATTTCAAAAGATCCTAGCATAGTGTATGTAAAACTTTTAAGGATCAGTTTCACAAAGTATTGTCTTTCTACTGATTATAGTTTCCTTTGCTGGTATTAAGTTAAAATTTGTTCATTTCTGTTTTTAAAAATAAAATATATATATATATAAAATAAAAGTATAACCATGTATACTTTCATTTTTGAATAACTCTTTAATAAATTATACCACTAAAAATACATTTTATCATATTTCAGACATTTTTTTGAAATAATATCATAAATATTATCAAAATGAGATTACAAAGAACTAAATATATGAATCTCATGGTGGCATGACTAAATTACTTTAACATTATCATATGTCAGAAACTACTGATTTTATCAGACTTTTTTATTAGTACATCAGTGTTAGATTAATTCTGCTTTCTAGCATCAAATGAGTGGAAATACTGGGAAAAGGGATGTTAAAGATTGCACAAACAGGTGATTTAAAGTGTAAAGACTCCCATGGCTTTTCCAAACATGTACCCATTTAATACACTGTGCCTCCTGTTAATAGAGTTAATTTAAATATCTAAAAAAATTTCAACTCAAGTCTTAACATGAATACTATAAATTTCAAATTATTCAAGTTAAAAAAAAATATCCATAAGTTTACAAAAGTAAACAAATAGTTTGAATTCTCTTGCATTTAAAATATGTATAAAAATAGTTTTTTAAAGGGTGTGAATTTTTTATATTTAAAATGAATTTAAAAAATAGGTATAAAAAGATATGGGATTAGTAATAGCCTGTGCAAAATGCAATTAAGTTTTGCTAATGGGGTTATAGATTTAGCACTTAAGTTTATTTTTGTCATTTTTGTAATTGCAGCAATTAACCAAATGACCATCACCCAGGCTCATAATTGATAGTTAGTCAGTATTTAACAGACTTTTTTTTAAAAAAGGCAAATACTAAAAACAAAACTTTAGTTAATTGTGTTCTAATGCATTTCTGCTTTTAAAGTTATTATAATATCAATGATTTAAATGGCAAAATATATTTTTGAGAGGAGGTAGTTTTAAACTATAAATATTATGTGTAATAAATATTATCTTATTTTTGATTAAAAACTTTTTTAGTTTTTTTATTATATGTGTAAGAGCTTGTTAACATCATCTCTTCCACTATTTGCTTTTAAAAATGCACCACACCATAAAAAATATACTTTTACTAGTAATGTATAATGCTAAACATTTTTTTTGTTTATTCCATAATACAGCTATCTATATATGATATCACATATTTTATTTTATTTATCAAAGCAGCAACATTTGTAATGAGTTACAGAAAATGTTAATTATAATAATATAGTTTGTATGCTAATCTTGTATGTAAACTTAATCTGACATTAATAGTCTATTACAACACAAATCGCACTTATTCTAGACTGTTCAAAGGTATGCAATTTAAATATTTTTATGTTATTTAAGTGTTAGTGAATTATTTTTAATTAAAGTGAATCAAAGAAATAGGTTTCAAAATATATGAGATTAGTAATAGTTTGTGCAAAGTACAATTAAGTTTTAGCAATAGATAAAATTGAAAACAGATGAAATATTTATATTTTTTTACTACCAATTGATTATCAGATTTAAAATTATTTTACTACTTTATATATATAATCATTTATTATTATATTTTGTCATAATTTTATATATATATTATTTCAATTATAATTACAATATTGTTTTTAATTAACGGATATTTTATTTATTTTATATATATATATTGCTTTGACAACAGTTTCAAATTATCAATTCTTATTTACAGTGGGATTATCTAAATGTTGACTGGTTTTTAAGGGATATATATAAATTGATATTATTGTCATAGATTATTTTAAAATTATTTTTATAAATTTTACATATCTGTTTTTCACTTATAACTTTGTAATTTAAGCATATTCCTAAAATATATTAAAAAAAAACAACAACTACTTTTAACTTTAGTAAACAAATAATTTTTTTGGAAAAATATGAAGGAAAATGTTAATTAATAAACCTAAATAAAAGTTTTAATATATATTGTATCATTGAGGTATATATACATCACCAATTTTAGTCAAAGTATGCACTATAATTTTTTTTAATTTTCTGTAGAAAACCTCTAATTAGCAAAATGCCTAATAGATCTCTCTCCAATTTCCAGATTACTTCATCACCATCTTATTAAGTAATAAGAATATATTTCAATAGTCATAAAGATATGAGTAGAAAATAATAACCTAATAATTGATATCTTCTTAAATAAAAATGCACTACATTACTTTAAGATATCACTCAAATTTTAGGAGAAATAAATTTATTTTTATAAGATAATTTAAAGCATCATTTAAAATTTCAAAATAAAAGCCATAACTTAAATTGGCCACACAAACATTTATTTATACATACACTTCATAAGCTAATTAGTAAACAGATACTATAAATATATGTGTATAAAAGTGAATATGTATATATGTGTACTTATAAATAATTATTTCAATGAGTTATTATTGCAATGAAGATTACTCAGAAAATTTTATAATAATAATGCCATGAGCAAATCAAATATAATGATAGTAAACTTTGAATATCACTTAACAACAAAGAAAAACAACAAGTAGATCATTGGAAAAAAATCTGTTTCATTCTTTATAAAAGATATAATATTTTAGATATAAACATTATCTACCTCAAAAAAGAATTTCACAATGGATAAACTTTTGTATTTACAAGGAATGATAAAAGATGCATTTGTTCAAAAAATATAAATATGAAAAAAACATGGAAATAGGTAACTAAGAAGGAAGTTTATGTCTGTTTCAAACAGTGAATTTCTTAAATCCAGATCATGATGTAGATATACTTGAAATGCATTAACATAGTACTCTAAAAGAATTTATTCACCTATGATAAAATTCCAAATATAAATGGTTGAATTTAAATAGTGTTTTATATTTGTATTCAATTTTGTTAAAATCAAATTTAAAACCCCATATATGTAACAATGATAAATTGCCTTGGAAACAATGATAAATTGCCTTGGCATCCATTGATTACTCTGGCTGGCACTGAGTGGCACTACTGTATGGAGAATTTTGCCAGTTTTAATAACAATTATATGCAAGCATAAGAAATGGGGGATCATGTGATGTTTAGTGGTGTAACACCAATCCTGTCTAATAGGATAGTGGTGGCTATGGCTGTTAAAGAGCTAAAGACACCAAAATGTATGGGTACTGAATTGAGTTCAGACACATATGACTATATAAGCTATTGAGCTTAGATTGAGAATATTATTGTGTTTTTAATTTGATTCTCATAGTTTTGTAGTTAAGTAGAGATAAAAGATGGCTGCTGGAGGGTTGCATTAGATCCTAAGATCTAGGTGCACTGCTCTCAGATCCAAGGATCATCACTGATGAAGGCCACAAGCCAGAAACTAGTTTGGGAATATTGGACGAGTAGACATTAGATGGGGATTTTATGCACAAGCCTTCTGGCATCCATTGTTTGCTCTGGCTGGCACTGAGTGGCACCACTGTATGGAGATTTTTGCCTGTTTTAATAAGTTATGTGCAAGCATAAGAAATGGGGATCATGTGATACTAAATATAAAAAAATAAAAGAACAAAAAGCAGATAGTAATAAAAAATTTGCAGAGCAGAAAACATATTTTAGTAAGAAATTTAAAAATATAGATCAGAAATTTGAAAAAAAAGATAGAATCCAGCAAGAATTTTGCTGAACTAAATAAGAAATTTAAAATATCTAAAACCAATGCTAGTGCTCTAGAAGTTGAGAGCATACATTATAAAGGTAGTCATAATATAAAACGTGTTATAGAAAATAAAATGAAGTCAGATGTTTAAACTATTACTGAACACCCTAATATAGAATTGAAAAATAAAAATGATGATAGATTTGATAAATCTGATTAAATTTGGGAGAATTTAGGCATGATCTAAATATTAAACTGAAAGGATTTGGGGAAAGACATAATAGTAAAATCAGAGAGCATAATAGATTTGATATCTACCTATATAGCTGTATTATTTGTGGATTTAGAGAAAATGCTTTCATTGTCAAGAATTACATTTTAGGGAAACAACAATTTATTTGTAAATGCTGTATTGAGGTGTTTGAAATTTTCCTTCTAATATCAGCTCATGCAAAAGTTTATGAAAAGAAGGGATTATATGCTCTAATTACATTAATTGTTTTACTGACATAGGTAGTATTAAAGAACATAATAGAGGAAATTTAAAGAATCCAAGTAATAATGTCAACTATTCTGAATGAAATAGTGATTTATGGTTTGAGAATGAAAAAAATCTAAATTAACATTTGAAATGACATGCTCATGATGAAAATAATTATCAATGTCTAGAATGTTCTATAGCATGTCACTTATGGAAACAGCATAAAATTTCGCATGGAAATAGACCACAATGAATTATGTGATCAAGAAGCTTGTTACACTGACAATGTTACTCAAAGTCATCATAAAGCTCATGCTAGTCAACAATTAACTACTTGTAAAATTTGTAACCAAATCATTGAAAATCATAACTCCTCATTAGAATATTTCAAACTACATGAAGAAATCATATATGATTGTAATGTGCACAATTATTCATTAACCAATATAAAAACTATATTTAAACATAATAAAGTTAAAAGGACTACAGTTATAACTGAAATTGGCAATGGAATTAACAATAATTCAATCATTAGGTAAAAGATCATGCAAGAAAAATTTTATGACAAAATTGCTGAGGCTCTGTGAAAGCCAACAAAAGGGGTACTTTTAAATAATAACTATCATCAAAGGTTTAAAATGAAAATATGTGTTGTAAATTGACTTAAATTAGATGAGAGTCAGGAAAATTCTTTTGGAAAGTTGTTTAAGCCTTTTTGTTATAATTATAAAACCGAATGGCACCAAATTCAGCAGTGATATAGAACAGTGATTTATAATAAGGTCTCTAGGAATATGAAATATGATAGAAAGTTAAATGAGTCATGTGAAACAGGTTGTAACCTTTATTGTCTTAGATATAATTCTAGGAAAAGTTCTGCAAGATGCAGGTGATTATCAGAGCAATGTATACAATAAATTAGTCGGAAAATTAAAGTAATCAAACTTTCATCCTAAAACAAATGATATAAAAGAGTTTATGAACTCTCAAATAGCTCACAGTACCAAAAGAGTTAACTACCATGAATCTTTCTTCGTAACAGCAAACCAGAATGACGTGATGTGGAAACTATAAATTACTCTAATAAATGTGATTGTATATAAGCTTATGAAAAGGACAAGTCCAAAATTAAAATTTAAGAAATCTTTAAAGATTTATAAAATACTAACATATGAAAAAGTATTTTATAAATTTGAAAATGAAAGAGTATGTTGATAAAATTTCACACTCTTTATATAACCCTAAAGATTTATATTATACATATCCTATTCAAACAAAACTAAAAAAAGATATATAATATTGAAGGAAAATATAAATGGGATATTGCAATCCACACCTAATCAAAATATTGACGTATTTTATACTATGGTGTGGGATCCTGACCCAGAGAAAATTTTACATATTATTGATAAGCAGCATATTATCAAATCCCTACAAGAAAGTAGTGATAAGTAAATTTTAAAGGTCAATGGCAATCCTCTAAATAGCTTCATAGTGACAGGAACTGAAGATTACACATTTAAGATATCAGATAATTATAATAAATTATAATATTTAAACCCATCTCATAATTTTCTTGTGACATCAATATCTAAAGTACATGAAATGTTAGTTTCTCTAATACTTTGTGGTCAAATAACAGGGGTAGGTTGTCACTCTTGCTTAAGCCACATAAAGCAATATTTTAAATATTGTCATGTTTAATGATGAGATTCCCGTTGCAGTATTCATAATAATGAACATAATATTTACATACACATTGTTGAAAGACTATTAAAATGGAAGTTCTATGGTGTAACTCTAATAAGAAGAAATATTTGACACAAAATGTAACCATTGATGCAATGGAAAATCACAAGGGTTTGGATTATTGAAGTTTCTTTAATATCATATCATTTTATTGTTGTTACTACTTCCTATTGTATTATTTATTATTCTGTGTGAAGAGATACTAACAGTTTGAAAATACATATTTTATTAATTTCTTTTCTAAATAGGTATTGTATGTTGACCACATGATATACATAATCTTGTGGGACATGACTAAAACATATCACATGTTCACGAAGGCAAGAGATCTAGAAAAAGTAAATACAAGACCTCTAGCCAGAGTTTTAGTTAGGTCATGATATATGTTATAATAAAATATTTAATGTTATAGGTAGTAATAAAGTTTAGTAGTTATAATTTATTAATATAATAGTAAAATAGATTATGAGACTTTGATTCATGCTAGTCTCATAAATCCCACCATAGCAATAGCATCAATTGTACTAGCCATTTATAATAAATTAATCACTGATAATGTGTAAATATTTGATAGGTAGATGCATGAAAAGGAAAGCATCATATGTTTGCTAATTGTGAATTAGAACCCTTATATAATTGATACTTTTCTTGGAGGAGTCAATTAAACTACAGATGTGGGCTTGTGCTCAAAAGTTTTAATTAAGTTAATAGTGAAACACATCAAAGGATATCCTGTGCTCACTATAGAGCAGGTGGTAGAAAATTATCCCAGTGAAAATAATAATTATTGATGAATTTTACCTTTATAATAGAATATTCATCAGAGTTTACCTGACATCCCCAAAAGCTACCCAAACGAATAGTCCCTGATTAGCTAGCATATAGTGCACCATTTAGTTCATGGTGTAATTATAACATCCCTCAAGAAATTAATGTATGAATTAGTTGACAATCATTCATTTCACTTTAATGTCAAGGACTGAATTTGAGCCTACTACCTTTTCCCATTCATATATCTAATTAGTTATCTAGGTCAATTAACAGTTAATCAATTTGCTTTAAAGTTGATGGATGATTTGTGCACATATTTTTTTTTTTATTGCCATGGGATAGTTTGTTTCGGTACAACTAAAATCATTGAAAGTTTTGATCATTTGTGTAGAATTTACAAAGATTTTATGTAGTTTTCCAAAAAAAAAATTCTTTAATAAGGGGTATGTGCTATTGGGGTATACATCACCATTTTAGTTTAAGTATGCACTATAAAAGGAATTTATCATCTATACAAACCTCCTAATTAGTGAAATACTGTCTCTCAAATATCCACATTACTTTATCCCCACCTTATTAGATGGGGAAAATATATTTCGATAGTCATAAAGATAAAAGTAGAAAATAATAACCTAATAATAATTGATATCTTCTTAAATGAAAATGCATTATCGGTTTAATAATATTCCTTCAAATTATCACTCAAATTTTGGGAGAAATTTTTTTTTTTTAACAAAGAACTTTAAAGCAACATTTAAAATTTCAAAATAAAAGCCATAACTTAAATTGGCCACACAAACATTTACATTTCATAAAATAATTAATAAACATATTATACACGTATGTGTTTAAATGTGATTCCATATATATGTACTTAAAATAATTATTTAATGTGTTTTGTTGTAATGAAGATTTCTCAAAAATTTTTATAACAATAATGCATCAATCAAATTAAACATACACATCACATGATCACCATTTCTTATGCTTGCTCATAATTGTCATTAAAATAGGCAAAACTCACCATATAGTAGTGCCAATCAATGCAAGCCAAAACTAGTCTGGGGATATTGAATAAATAGGCACTAGATCAGGATTTTATGCACAAGCCTTCTAGCATCCATTGATTACTCTGGCTTGCACTGAATGGCACTAGTGCATGGAGAGTTTTGCCTGTTTAAAATTAAATATAACCATAGTAAACTTTGGACATCACCCAACAGCAAGGAAAAACAACAAGTAGATCATTGAAAGAATAGGTTTTCTCATCTGTTCTTTTAAAAAAGATAGTCGTTTAGATATAAAAATTACTCATCTCAAAGACTTAAAGTTAAAATAAATATATTGGGTTATAAGCTTGTGAATTGTTAATTTAAAAGTATTAAAAGCTATAATGTAGTAAATAATCTATTGTCCACAGAATCAATAAGCTAATTAACCATTTTAATAAATGAGATAAAAATTCATAAATGTTTTCAAATACCTTATGCAGATTGATGGATCAGCTTAAGAACTTTGGAAAACATATTAGTTAACCAACAAATGGATGACAATATAAAAAGTCTATAAAAAACAATTCACAAAGAAAATATCCATAGCAAATTTGGTGCTTATTTTTACTTAATCAAATCAAAATTCAAGAATTCCATCATTTAGTATTTCATAAAATAAGTTGCTGCAGATAGTAAAATCAATTAATAAAAGAAGCAATTCCACAACTTTATTAGCTTGTTCTAGCATTGAACTATCGTTGCATCAACAGGAAAAACAATACCATTCAGTAGCAGGTGAAGAATACTTCTCAATGTGCTCTTCTACTTTCATAAATGATATTTGTGCTTATAGTTATCCAAAGATATTTGAATGAATGTCTGAAATGTACATTTCTCCAGTCATGTAGTACCTAAAGAGATACAGGCAATCTACCAAGATCTGGGATACATACTTAAATATTGCAACTGGATGTATCAAGGAATGTGTTAACTGATCCTAAAGTTGATTTACTTTGATCCCCTGGTGTCATAATTAAGACTAGTGAATACCAAGAATTAATAAACCAACAAATCATTTTGATTCTATAGATAATAGAAATAGGCAAGTAAAGTATACTCTCAATCAATAGTAGACTTAAAAATTCAGGACAAGAAGTAGATTTGCAAAAATAGAAGGAAATAGCTTTAAGATTTAATAAATATGTAGCAAATGATGTGCGTACATAAGTATAGATAAAACATTTCATTATTTATGTTAGAAAAAACTTAACTTTGAAGTGTATATAATTTATAAATTTATAGAAGGGTTATTTCTTAATTTACAGATGTAATGTAGATTTTTTTTTTTTTTAACTTTGAGAGAATGAGATTTTACATTAAGAAAATAATTTACAAATCTCTCTCTTTTCCTTTATATTTTTTTGTATACCAACATTTTTAACTTGTAATGATAAATTTGAAACATTTGTTGAATATTTCAAAGTCTGTAATTCAGTTAATAAAAATACCATGACTATGATAAATAAAAATAGAAATAAAATAAAGGAGAACTATAATTTAACTAAGAGACAAATATATAAGGAACAAAAGTATTTATTCAAATCTTGTGATACACAGTTTTACAATTATGGTATAATTATTTTGATTTTTTGTTTTACTTTCATTGATAAATAAGTTAATTTATTAAATCAGTTTATTCCCATTCTGATATAAGTATATGGATTGTGTTTTTTTTTCATGTTTAAGTTTAAATAAGAACCTTAACCAGTATTAAATATAATAAAGGGTTACTTTTAACAAATTATATCTATTTTCCAGCAACTGAGGGTGACGTTATGCATCTGAAAACATAATCAGAACCTGAAAAAAAAACCAATTATACACACTTCTTGGTTTGCTCATTATCAAGCACTTGAAATGAATGTATTTGATACTATTTAGTATACTTGATATAATTATTATGGACAAATATTTTTATCCGATTTAATTTTTCTGTATTATAATGGAAAATGCATAAGGTAATTAATGCCTCCCTATGAAAACCTGGCAACATGTTAATGCAAGATTTATAGGGAAGATGATTTTATATATAAAAAAGATGTATCGCTCTAAATAAAATTTCAAACCATAATGTTATGATAACATTTGTTGAATATGCAGTATTGATACTTAAACAGCATGTGTATCTACACACACACTAATAAATATTCCAAAGCATCACTTTTTATATCATTAATCATCGTAATAAATTGCAATTTACGTTAAGTATTTAGTGTTTTCCTGAAGATTTATGATGGTGGTATTTTAGATGTGATAATAGTTGGATTATTTCCATCATCTGTCATCAAATGTTGAATGTCTAGAAAATGTAAAACTATATTTAAACTTTTCCAAATACAAACAACTGTTAGTAATAACACACAACACAAGAGAGATTAATAGATTGTGGGACGTTTCGAGTGGTATTATTCTCTGCTCTTTTTGAGGTGCTTCCGCCTTGACCAGTCACAATGCTAGCATAGGAGTTTAAAATTTTCTAGACATTCAACTTTTAACGATAGATGATGGAAAACGTCCAACATATTATCACATTTTAAATGCTGATTTTATTTTTAAAATACCGATGTCACGTTGTTTATATTAATATATTTATAAAAGTGAGTTGAGTTTATTATACATACGTAGACGACAAGCTTTTATTTCATAATAAAACTTAAATATACCAAAGATGTAGCTAAAATTAAATAGAAAGAAATGTCAAAATCTCAACTCTAGTTAATATTTTCTTAAAGCTTAAATCACAAAATTCTTTACATAATATTACGGGCAGCAGCGAATTCACCATCTACTACAACATTTTATTATATATATTATTAAGTCAGTTTTAATTCTAAATTTTAAAAAACATTTTTGCATGTATTTTTTTATATGATTTAAATGAAATTTGCTATCAAATTAATAATATTTATATATGTGCAGTGTAACTTAATTTGTATAATTTTAAGATTAAGTGAAAAATATAAATAATTTTGTCCATCGTAGAACTTAAAAAGAAACTAATTTGATTGAATACAAATATAATTTAAATATTTAGAGTAAGGATGTAACTATAAGGGACTTGAATACGTATTTTTAAGCTCCCTTCAGCTGTCTGCTCTATCTCATACAAACCATGTGCCCACAGTGCATGTAAAAAGGATAAATGATCTCCAATATCCGTGCTGAACCAGCACTCATGAGTTGGTCCAGACCATAATCTCTCACACATATACATTATAGCCAGTGCTCGGTTTTATATTTAGATAGTAAATCTTCAAAGTTTAATGGACATGCTTGAATCTATTCCACCCTCCAACTTTCAGCCATCCATACCATTAACACTCTGATGATGTTTAATGAATGTAAACGTTTCAAAATAGGGTGCTTACGTATTAGTCCGATAATGATGATAAATGCCGGCACAAACAAATGCGTAAATAAAGACCTAATTAATTAAATTCATTTACAATCTTCTAAAAATGAATACAATTTTTTTCAAGTGAATATTAAATAATATCCCAATCAGGAGAAAGTTGTTAGTCAAAATGATGGTTTATTATTTAATATTCTCTTTAAAATTTTTTGTTTTAAAATATTGTAAATGTGTTTAACTCGTCTTTATTTACGCTTATGTTTGTGCCAGCATTGTAATATAAGTGCATAATTTTCTCAATGTACTAAATGTTGTTTTTTCTTACTACCTATCGCCAGACTAATATATATGTTAAATCTCGCCGTCGGTAAGTACCCAAAATAGTAATAATACATGTCGAATACGAAGTCATACTTGGCTTTATTTATTAAGAATTGTTTTACTATTTATTTCCAGATTAAATTGTATTAAAACTTTACACGTAATAATAAACTATGACTAACGATTAAAAGTTTCATTGGCTGGGTCAGAATTGAATTTGTCTTCAAATTATGATATATATTACAATTGAATGAGTATGTCCGTACTCGTACTATTAAAAAAAAACTCATAATGTTGGGACTGTTTTATGTTTACATTATTGATCATATTGTAATCATTAAAAAAAAAAAAAAAGCTAATAATGTATGATAAATTTTATATAGTTTAATTAACTTTAGTAAAACATTCTTTAACATATATATTTTATATTTGTCAAAGCGTTGACCGGGAAGCGAACCCGGGCCTAACAGCTAGGCCACCAATGCTTGACGCATATAATTAATTTATAAAGAAAAAAGGAAAACTATTTACAAATATTAATTTAGTGTAAAACTTAATTTAATCTTCAAACTTGTAATTATACAGTTTTTGGATTTTATTCTGATTTAATTTTATTGTTTATATTTTTGTATAAGCATTATCATTTATGATATAAAGTGTTAAAACTTTAGCCAATAATTCACAAAAATAATTGGATTTTAATCAAACGCTATTGACGATTACATTCTACCCCTCCCCTATCCCTACTCATATCTATAGCATTCCAATTGAATTTAGTATAATTTAGAAAATTATTTTATTTCATTATCACCTAATAAGTTGTTTTTTTTTAATGTATTTATGCCAGGTATTACTTAAAAGCACTCTAAATGTTGAACAAAGGATCAATAATAGAATGAATTTGCCTTTTCTTGGAAGCTCTGAAGTTTATAAACATATCTTTATCAACATTGCTTGTAATTCAGGGTGAAATTAATTTATCAACCAGATGGTATATGGAACTTGAGAGTTATTAAGCTCATAATTTATTATACATGGCTGGAGACTAAGTTAATGTTTACATATTAAATCTCAATTGTAATAATTAAACAAGATTTAATATATAAACATTAACTTAAACATTGATTAATGTATAAGTAACCAAAGATAATAAATTACCTGCCCCAGACTATGACTTAACACTCTAAATGTTGAACAAAAGGTCAAGAATAGAATAAATCCACCTATTCTTGGGAGCCCTGATGTTTATAAGAATATCTTTGTCAACATCGTTGGTAATTCAGAGTGAAATTAATTTATCAACTTACCAAGGCTGGAGACAGCATCTCACTTTTAGCACTTTAATTGTAATAATTAAATGAGATCCTTTGTTTAACATTTAGAGTGATTTTAAGTCATAGCCTAAGAAGGTGATTTACTCCCTTTATTTATTTATATATTGACCTATGTTTAATTTAAAGTTGATGTATTAAATATAGTTTATTTATTAATCTTCTTTAATTATTACAATCAAGATGTTAAAAGTGAGATGCTGTTTCCAGCATTGTATAATTAATTTATTATGAGTTTAATAACTATTAAGTGTCATATTCCATCTTGTTGATAAATTAATTTTACTCTGAATTACCAACAATATGACAAAGCTATGATTATAAACAGCACAGCTTCAAAAAATAGGTGGATTCATTCTATTTTTGACCTTTATAGAGTTTTTAAGTCATAGCCTGTGGAGAGTTAATTACTCCTTTTATTTATTTATATAAGCTATTGTAAACAAAAAATTTATAATAATTATTTAGAAACTTTAAAAGAAATCTATACAATATTTGAATCTTGTATTAATTTTTCATATGTCATAGCATCGGCAGGAGGCGAACCCGCAACAACCATCTGCAACCAACAGCTTGCTTGCAAAGCAGCTGTGCTGACCTCTTGGCTAACAACGCTTGATGTATTAAATTTATTTCAGAGAAAGTTAAAACAAAACTGCAACAAGCAAGAGAGTTTGCTCTTTCTAATAAAAATTAAGGATATATTTATGTGAAAGCATGCATACATACATACATACATATAGCAACTACTCATACATAAGTATACATACATACATACATACATACATACATACATACATACATACATACATACATACATACATACATACATACATATAGCAACTACTCATAAACAAGTATAATTATTTCAACTTCAAGGAAAATTATCTAAAATATAACTTATATATATAGTGTTTATCTGAAGGCATGTAATGGTGACATTTTAATAGAAATTATATGATAAACTATTTCATCTTCCAATATTAAATGTCTTTAGAACAAATTCAAACTTTATTTAAACTTCAAATACTTTCAATAGTTAATTATAGCAGATAAGTTAGTATATAATACATTTTGAATGGTATCATTCTTCTCTCATATTTAGGTATTGCTGGCCTGATAGTAACAGTATTAGCATGGGAATTGAACCTGTGTTTTTAGATTTTGACTATTGAATTTAAGGTAACATTCTAATCAACTGATGTATTCTGGAAAAGTCAACAATTAGTAGAAAATTTATATACTTGTTTATGAAGTTCTTCACTTTTACCTAAAAGCAAGGTTAATTAATGGCTTTCAGACATTGTGCAATATTACAGTAGGTTAACTTAGAGTATTATTTGCCATTGACATGTAAGCAACTTTTTGAGTTTTTTTCTGTATTTTTTCCCCTCTCTATCCAATATTTTTCTAGTTCCCCAATCAAACACATGTTAATTAGTTCATAGTACTTTAGACAAATGTTTTATCTCTTCTAATCATCAGATTATGCTTTTTCAATCACTTTTCATTGAACCAATTAGTCTCAGCAATGTATGTCCTTTCACATTCATATGGGATTTGATAGGAGTTTTTGTTTTCCAATATTTCAAGTTTAGTTTTTATAGATGTTAAAATTCCTCATAGTGTTATAATATAGCTTTGGAAAACTGTTTTCATGTTATATTGATTGCAGATTTTTTTTACTGTTATTCCTGGTATGTATGGATGAACTACAGTACCAATAATTATTTTTTTTGATAACTAATAGATAAACACTTTGCCTCTAGAAGAAGCAGAAGAATTATTCTGAAGAATAAAAAAACTTCTTGCAAAACACCAAAAACTGAAATCAAATCATTTCCTATGATGAGAGGAAAGCTATTACTTTTCTCAAATTGGACAAATCTATAATTGTTCTTCCTTCTGATGATACATTTAATTATGATAAAATACAAAAGTATGGCAAAAATCCATTACTGAATACAGAAACAAAACTGTAAGCACTATTCAAAAAGCATTGTGAGTACTTTAATGATGTAGACAAAAAAATGAAGATTATATTTTAACAAAATTGCTCATTTTTTATTGGTTTTAGAAATTCACTTTAACAAAACTTCTTAAGTCCCCCCCCCCAAAAAAAATTTTAAATACTTTATAGAATTAATCAGGAACAGGAATATTGACATAATTGATATATGGTAAGAGCTGATATAAAAAGTTTATTCACAAATGTATACTGTGATGAAGCATTATTTATTGTATGAAAATGATTAAATGGTGATAATAGCTTACAAACCAGAACAGTTCATCTTATTGATAGTATAATAGAACTATTAACATTTTATATAAAATTCTTCCAACAAAATAAAGGAATGTCTATAGGCTTACCCCTCTGACTAGCAACATTCACATTGAAAAACTTGAATCTAAAGCCATAAATACTACTCCATATCTATCTGAAGTTTAACTTTACTATGTTGATGAAACATTTATTTTATGGCCACATGGTGAAACACTATTACAAAATAGTCTGATCACACATCGACAATATATCCCTTTTATTTAAATTTACATTAGAATCAGAATGAGATCAAAAAGTAGCAATCTTAGTTGTTCTTGTGACAAGACGACTTATAACAAAATCAAGACTACAGTTTACACAAAACACACACCCACTAAAAAATACTTAATATATAATCTAATCCAATCACTCCAGAAACATAAAACATGGAGTTATACTATCACTATGGAACAGAGCAAAGAAAATTTATCCACAGTCCAGTGATTTGAAAAGTAAAAAGTTTAAACATGGAACAAACTCTCACGAAGGAATACCAAAAATAAAAATTATGATTGCTATGTAATGTATTCATAAGTATCAGAAATATCAGACAAACTAATGAAAATGCAAATCAATATAACATCAGAATAGCATTCCAAAGCATATCACACTATGAGGAATTCTAATATCTATAAAACCTAAACTTGAAATGCTGAAAACAGAAATACCATCTATAAATTGCCATGTAAAAGTGGAAGAATATATACTGTGAGACTAATTCTGCCATTGAAAAGTGACTGAAAAGCACACACTGATGATTAAAAAAGCAAAGTCAGATGTGTATAACATAGAAGACTATGTATGTAACATTGAACATGTGTTTGAAAGGAAAATACAAAAAAAAATGATAAAGAGGAAAAGGTACAAAGAAGAAAATTCAAAGAAAGTGCTCACATGACAATGACAAATAACCCCATAAGTCAACCTAGTGTATACATAATGTCTGAACACTATTAATTATCTTTGCTTTTAGGACAAAGTAGAGAAATTAGGATGATCCTCATAGATGAGACATAAAACATCTAAAGACCATTACCTTTGGCAGAATAGTTCAGTTCATTAGAGAATTACTTTAAATTTAATACTCAGAATTTAAAAGTCAGGTTTGATTTCTGTGCTACCCCTGTCATTAATTAGGCCAACAACAATATGCTAACCTGCATGCTATAACTAACAACTGAATGTATTTGCAAAATTTAAATAAATTTAAATTTCTCAAAAGACACTCAATATTTAATATTTGATGATGGAATTGCTCAACATATAATTATTATTATATATAATTTACTTTTGTATTATAGTTTCTCTGTAATTTGACAACTTTTATCAACTGGATAAAATTATAAAGAGGTATTTTATTATGATTAATATAATAAATAAGTTAGTATTTACTAGTATAAATTAATAAAGACTATAATAAAATTAAACAAAAAATACTGTCTTGTAAATATCTGTAAACTAATAAGTGAGTTGTTTTCTCTACTTTAGTTCAACAATTCTAATTAATTTATGATCTTGAGCCTTTTTTCATAAAACAACAACAGGATATCTTCAAAACTAGCTTTAAAAAACAATCATTATAGATTTTTTTTGAATGAAGATCAAATCTAATTAGTAAATCTTACTTAATAAAAGAGGATGAAAAAAAATTCTCTAAACTGGCCAATATTTTTTAATAAGATAGTGAAGGGAAGAAATTAAGTGATATTTATGTGATTATCACACAATCCATTTCATATATTGTCTATTTCTAAATCTTTTACAATCTTTTGGAATCCATTTTCAAACATTGACTAGCCATATACCATCATCTCTTTTAGAAATAAGTCCAGACCAGTTCCATTTCTGTCTCAATTTCTTTCAATGATATCAGTAATAATTGTTTGTTCTCTCACGTTTATATTTTGCTTTCAGTCTTTTCTTGCTATTTTTAACTTAAGTTTTTCCATATTTCATTATGTGGTTCAAATTTTTGAGTGTTATATTTATATATATAAGAATGTTAAATATATTGATTAAAAAAAACTTTCTTTTCAAATACATAGCCATATTTTCTTTTAATTTTATCATATTGTTACCAAAAATAAATCATTCAAGTTGAATTTATTATCCATTATGCTTCCACTGTCCAAGGTGTTGATAATAGTTCACATTCTAATTCATACTTAAGAATTTTTATTTTCTTCTGCTATAAACCACTGAAGGGTGTTTTAGTTTTTTAGCAACTATTTTTAGTTTTACTTCTCTTGCTTTGTCTGGTAACTTGTGACATTTTATAATTTTTCTCCAAAATATAATTGTATTCGGATCTTTTCATTTTCATAAATTGTTAGAATGTTATGTGCAAATACAATTGTATTATCTGCAAATATTACATAAGTAAATTCTATTTAGTTTTATTAACTTACTATTCAGTTTTAATCACTAAAATATTTCTAAAATTGCCATAAAAACTTTGTGAAATATCAAATCATCTTATCATAGACCTTTAATGCTATTCTTAGTATCACTATGTAATTTATCATTACTATTTTTTAAAATAAAATACAATCCTGGATCAAGATGTTGATAGTCCACAGATTTAATCACTAAGGAAACATTTATAAAATGTGGCTTTTTTATAATTTTTATTAATTCTTGAATATGATCTATTGTGCTAAAAACTATTTTTAAATTCATCTTCTTCTTTTGAATGATTTGAGGCCAAATTTCTCTGTAAATGAATTATAATTAGTAAAGATCTTTAGAGCTGCTAGGATACTGGCATATCTGTCACTTTTGATATCACTTTTTAAATATCAATATATAGTTTTGATAATAATTTCTTAATTTTCTCATCTGCTTTTTTTAAGATGGCAATAACAATTCCTTCATTTCCTAGAGCTTTTTTTAAAATTATATGTTTCATTTCTTTATTTAAAATGCTTGGCCATTCTAAAGTTATTGTAATTGTAAAATATATATAGTAACAATAAAAATAATAAATATAACAGTAATTAATTATTATACACAGTAAACTGAGGAAAGCCAATAGCTAGAAATGGGCTGGGGCTGGGGATTATTTTAGATAGACATTTTAAATGCTTTCTCTTGTGGCATTTATTGATAAAGCTTATTAGAGCTATTAACATGCTCTTTATTTTAGTATATAATTACAAGCTTAATAAATTAATTCACGTGACATATTACTTTATTTTATTTACTATTATACACAGTCTTTCAATTTGCAGAAGTACTTTCAGTTAATTCCTTAACCCTCTTCAACTACCATTAAATTCATAAAATATAATAAAAGTTTTAAATGTCATCTACTCAAATCCCAGATGATGATGTTTGCTTTCATTATGTTTTTTTAATTTAATAGCAGTTGAAAAGGGTAACGAAATTAACCAAAAGTACTTCTGCAGATTGAAAAACTGTGTGTAATAAATAGTTAATCATTATTATATTTATTATTTTTATTGTTTTTACAATATTTTTTAATAAATGGGCATTTGATTTGTATTATATATACAGGCTGTACAGCCTTGACTTTCATGCATTCTACTTTCATACAATTCACTATTTAGTACTGAACAATAGAAAAAAACATAGCATAATACAGAACTTTTTATCAAGAAAAGAAAAAGAAGAGGATATTTATAGAATAGCCCAGGCATGACAATAAAATTCATTTTATATATATGTGTGTATATCACATTAATGCAAGGATTTTTTTTTTTTTAAAAAAATTACACTCACTATTAGATTTTTTAAAAACATAGAATCCTGTTTAATAATTAATTTATTAATAAAAAATAAATAAATTGGCATTTAATTGTTTATGATACTTTTGTCTTTCAACTATTGTTAGAAAAACAAAATCTTTATTGTAACCATTTCCCTGACACTTTTTTTCATTTGCCTATAAATTTAATAAAAAGTTGTAGTGCAAAAAAAATCTTTTTATATATATAGAAAATGAGAAAAGGTGGAGGGATGGGGTTAAGTTTTAATGTTTTAAAAATATATATATGTATATTTTTGTTTTCTTATCCATAATTGAAAGACAAAAGTGTCATAACTAATTAAATGTCAATTTATTTATTTTTTTAATTAATAAATTAATTATGGTACAGGATTATGTATTTTTTAAAATCTGATAGTAAATGTAATTTTTTAATATATATATAATTATTGCATTAATGTGATATATATATATATGTAATGAATTTTATTGTCCTGAATCAACCTTGGTGTCTGAACTAATCTGCAAAGTACCTCTTGATAAATTCATAAAGAAAATGCCAATTATTAATAAGGTGTTATTTATGTATATGCTAATATGCCTCATTAAAAAATAAATATTTTTAAAGCACTTTTTGATTTTTTTTTATATTGCTCTACTTTCATACAAATTTCAGAAAACAATTAGATAGGAAAGTTGAGAATCACCCATATATATTTAAATTTGTGGAAATATCTGTTGAATTTTTATGCCAGCAAAAGCACTATCATATTGAAATATTTAAACATTTACTTCTGATAAAAATTATTAATGTATATATATATGTGTGTGTGTGTGTCTGTAAAATTATTTAACAAATTTCATGATATCTCCATTTTTAATAAATAATACTACATTTTCTTTTTATTTCTAAAACAACCTTTTTTTTCCCACTACTAAGATGTTTTATTTTATTTATTTATTTTGAGATTTTTATTACATTCTATAGCTTTCTTTGCCAATTCATAATTATATTTTCATATATCATCATTAAGTCTTCTTACTATTTTTAGAGAATTGCAGACATTTGATCATTTTTAAATATTTTAATTTTTTTTTTTTCATGCATGATCTATTCTTGATTAGAAATTTAGTGATGAATTGCTGCTTTTGTGTACCAGTTATATGTGTAGCAATAATTAATAGAATATCAATTGATCTTTTTATTTATTTTATTCATGTCTGAATTATTTTTAGAGTTTGTTAATATTTTTAAATGATTAGCAAGTCCTAATTTGAATTCATTAAAATGTTTGGAAGGTTTGGAAAGCCAATTATTAATTATGTCTTTTTAATAGTTATTATCTATGTAGACATGCATTAATATCTACCTCACATCTCACAATTCTAATGATCACTCCAAATGTTGAACCTATTAAGAACATTAAAATATTTATTTTTTGCTACTCAAGATCTAATCCAATTCTGCTAGATATTTACATATCTTTTCTTTTATTCATTTTCTTTCACAAGAGCAACTCATAATATATGATATTCCTGCAAATTACAAAATTTTGTCTTCTCTCATTTCTATCCTATTAACCAAATTTACTTATAGCACTTATATTTTTCAATTATTTTCAGTTTTAGCATTAAAATCTCCCATGATAATTTGAAAATATTTGGTATGACTAAAAGCATTATAAAACTTTTCTACTTTTTTGATCATAATGAAATCTGAATGATATGTATTTAGTATCTTCCATTAAGTTAAACAATTAATTCTCCTCTCTGACTGATATACTATCAATCTTTATAGTGTTGTTCTCCTGTTTTAATTTAAAATGAATCACATCCTAGTATGCTGTCAATATTTATGCTTTTGCATTAAAATACATATCTATTTTTATATTAAATATCTTATCTTTTGTTTTAATTCTACAGTGTCTAACAATGTTCTATTTAATATTTAATAGTTTTTTTTTTGATGTCATGCAATATTTTTTATTTCTTGTAATACATTTATAGTTGTAAATATCTCAATAAATAATGAAAATTTACTTATACAACCTGGAATTTCTTAGCTGCCTTCTATTTCCAACCACTGCTTTTTTGATAACATTATAGTCTTAAGGATATGAGGGTTATACTTTATTTTTGTCTATCATGTATATAAATACAAAATAAAATGAACAATTACATTACACATTTATCCTGTCTTAAAGAAATCTACTTGAATTTCAGTTAGAAGATCAGGCATCTGAGATTAACCATGGTGTTTCTTGATCTTAAATACCTGGATAAAACTAGTAAACTGATCATGCTAGCTGATATAATATGATGACTAATCTACTCATTTATGATAGGAATGCTTATATAGTAATATTCAATGTAAACACATTCACCATCTCTATTAAGAAAATATTATATTTTATCAATAAATAATATGCTTAGCATGCTTTCAACTATTATATAGAGATATTCATAGCAATATAAAATTATAGTAATGACATCTGTTATACCAGGGTGGTACTTAAATGGTCTCTGCAAAAATGTAAATGATTTAATTTACATAATCCACTTCTTTAACAAATGGATACAAACTTCTTTCATAATAATAGAACATGCATTATCATGCTATCTTAACTTTGCACTTCATGTCGTTTCTTTTGAAACACACTAGCCTATCTCTTAGTGGCTCAAAGACATGACTATGTAATAGTTGAAAGCATGCTAAACATATTATTTATGGATAAAATATAATCTTTTCTTAATAGACAAACATGTTTATAATGAATTACAATTGCAGAAAGAAATTACATAAGCACTGAATTACATAGTAACAATAATTGCAACAACAAAAATATGTATAGTGAGTTTTGCCTGTTTTAAATATACACTGACTGACAAAATTTTTATCTTAATTAATCTTTTTACAGTTTCAAAGAAATATGAAATGATTTTTCATTTAATCCTAAATTTATATACAGTTATATTGTTATTATTTAAGGCTTACACTAATCAAGTCAAATCTTCTAGTTTAATGAGAGACTTTTTTTTAACGAAATCAAAAGATCAATACTAGTATTGAGCTTTTATTTTAAAAATAAAATATATTATTAGCACAATGGCGAAAGTAATTAATGAAATTATTTATACTAGTTTGAATAAAACAATACAGAAAAACCATTTACGTTTATGCATTAAGAGAAATTTATATTTTGAATTTCATTTATAGATATATCACTTTATTTTTAAATTTTTTGAAATTCCAAAGTCTTTAGAATTGTATTATGTGATCATTAACTAAATGTATAAAGACTAACTATAGACTTTAATATTAATTTATATCTTCTTCTTTATTAACAATTATAAATAAGTATTTTTTGTTATATAGAATGTTTGTATTTTATTTATTACAATTATAACTAAAAATAATAATTTCGCTTTAATTGTAGAAAATAAATTACAAAATAATTTAGCATAATTTAATAAAAATAAATTTAAATTTGACCAAAAAAACCCTGCAAAATGTCTCAATATTATTAAAGCTAAATAAACAATAAAAACCAAAATTTTTATATGTGTTTGCGCACTTATTAAATTAATTCGAATAATCAATAAAGCAAGTCATATATAACGTGACATAGCTTTTAAAAAGCAATCTGTTACATGACTAGCACAAAATTATATATAGAAACATAATCGTATATACAAGCGTTATATAAAACATAATAATTGTCTTATTTTTGTTTTAAACTGTCATTTCAAGCGTTGTTAGCCGAGAGGTCATCGCAGCTGCCTTGCAAGCAAGTAGTTGTTTGCAGACGGTTGTGGGTTCGCGTCCTGGCCGATGCTATGACATATAGAAAAAAAAACTATCATTTCTAGAGTTTTCTCTGAATTAAACCTATATTTCATCAAAAGTTGATATTAAAATGTAAAAAATAAATAAATAGAACAAGTACAGTATCTATTTAAAATGCTACTTTTTCAAATTATTTGTTTATAAAATTAAAATTTATATATATAAATTAGATTCAAAATCAGAAAGAATACCAGGGTATAAAGAAAGAAAATATAAATAGTTAATTTAAAATTATATTTATTTATAATGTTAATGATAAAATAAAGAATATGATTTTTAAAATTAGACATTAAAAATATATTTCTCATAAAAATTTGGATGTCGTTTGAAAAATATCATCGTAATAATTAACAATATTAATATAATTATTAACAATATTAGAATATTACATATAAAATTCTGATAAATTTAAAAATGAATAGAAAACTTACCTCCATTTTCTGTACTTAAATCATATTTTGTGAAGCAATTAAAATCGTTTATTTGTTGAGAAATATAAAAAATGTTTTTTTTTAATTTTATTTTCAAAAAGAGTATATTTTATACACTAAATAAATATCATTATTTTACAAATGGTATATATATATTAATTTTTATTATAACTTTTAGTAAGACTTTTTATTTTGTCTCTTCTACTCTTTGCAACTCGTTAACTTTTTATTGCAACAATTTTATTAATTTATTCATATAAGCTTCTATAATTAATGAACACATTAAAAATTAATTGTTTCTTTATCCTGTCCTCTTCCCTATATCATTTTCTCTATTGTTTTGTGACAATTTAATTGTTTTTATTAAACGACAATAAATATTGTCTTTATATTTAATTTTTATAATATATTGCAATAATATAAAAGATTGCTAATAAATTAAAACATTTCATTTAGAATCTTTGTTAAACTTAAAACTTAAAAAAAAAAAGTGTATTATTTTCATAGAATTGGATTTTAGGATAATTAATTTTGATTATGCAAAACATATTATAACCTTTTTTGCTTATTCTTTAATATATATATATACTTTTTGGTTAAATTTAATTTGCTAAATAACAATTGAATGAATATAATAATATCACAAATGTCATTATATAACTTATTGGTCATTTTGTTTTATGTAGATTTAACTAATTTAATTTATTTACATATTAAAATATACATACTAATAATATTAGAGGGTTCACTACTATAACTTCAAACAGCAAAGTGCATTCAAGTTTCTAAAAAAATACTAAAAAATTGAATTATTAGAATAAAAAGCAATAGCAAATTACCATTAATGATTAAGATATACATTTTAGCTACAATGATATATTACCTACTTGAGCCAAACCTATCTTTGGATAAAAAAATAATTACAGTAAATAGTACTTAAATGATCAAATCCTAATGCTTATAATTAGTGTTCTAAATGATAATTAGCAAATTTAATTAATCATAGTCTACACTTAAAATAATTTTGTTAGACTATAATATCCTAAATACCTGACAACAGATTCACTTGAAAGGCTTTAGTTTAGAAAGTTTAACTATCACTCAAGAATGACGGTCTCAAAAAATATTACTTCAGTAAATATTGGTTATGTAACTTAATTATATATATATAAGCTACATAAATAAATGCATTTTATAATTTTTAAAAATCAAGAAAATTTTGATAACGAAGTCACATCTTATAATATTTAATTTCACATTCATCAAGTATAATTTTAAAAAATTATCATTCATATTATTAATCAATTTTTATTTGTGTAAATATATTTATACAAAAATCAATAGAAACGTTTTAATGGTTAATTGCAATATTTGCAGCTGGTATTATATGTCGTTATTTATACATTCTTATTGTTTAAAAAAAATTGATTTTATTTATAATAATTTTTTAAAAAAGTATCTACACGAATATATCGAAACATTTTTTTTGTTTAAAACGACTGAACAATGTAATGTAATAAATAAAGTCAATATATTAATAAGAAAACAAATCTCTGAAACAATATTTTCGCAGGTTTGACAATTAATAGCAGTATATGAAATAAATATTAATATATATATTAAAAATGAATATTAATATTTATACTTATTAAAAATTAGCTTTAGATTTTTGTCAAATCTAAAGCTTACTAATTCTTTTTTCAATTTTTTTTTTTTTTTTAAATTAAATAATAGTTTCTAAAGTTATAATATAAGAAGAATATTTTTTTTAATTCTAAAATAGTATATAATGATATTAACTATAGAATAAATGTCAATTATTTAAACTTTCGTATGAAGTATTAAAAATTTAGGTATGCCAGTATTTAATGAACAATTTAGCATTCCAAATATAGTGTACATTACTAGTGAAAATTTACGGTAAAAGATGTACTAGTAGACGTTTAATATTATTTAAGCAAGGCAAATGTAACTTGCATGTAACATATTAATAAAATATACATCTCAAAATGAATTCCTTACTTATTGAATTGTCACACAAATTAATGACATTGATTACATACAAACATATACTCTTTTATAAAGAAAAAGAGCAAGAGAAAAAAAAAAACATTACTTATTAAAAAATAATTGTATTAAAAAAAAATTAAAAAAAAAAAGTCGGAATAAAAGTGTAATTAAATATATACACTAATTAATAATTAAAATATTACTAGTTGCAGAAAACAATTAATTTTTTCGATGTCGTTTTGTAAATAAGCTTTAATTTCATTTTTAAGTAAATATTTCGAGCATTTTTTCGCGTGGAGAATCAGAAAAAAATCAATCTTTCGTCTTTGCAAATTGGATAACAAAAATGTCGAGTCAGTCATTGTGAAAAATAAAAAATATAATTTTCCCCAAATGTTACTATATATATATAGACTATATTATATGTATATACCATAGATAATATTTAATAAAATATATTCTACCAGAGTTTACAGACAATTATCAACTATATATATCAATAAACCTTTGGTACAAAAAAAACTATTTATTTTGCTAAGCCAGGATTTCGATACAGCAGTGTGTCAAATTCACTATAGTCGTGCTTTGATAAATATATACTAAATCGAAAACCTGTGTCAGTATAATAACAAATAGTGGTTTCTACCAAAAATGTATTATCGTAATAGTTCATAATTGTCAACACAATTTGGTAGAATATATTTTATTACTATATATATTTAAAAACAAATTGAGAATATCAGAAAGTTATGGGTGGGTATATATAAATGAACTACATCTGTTGTGCAAAAACTTTAATTTCATTCAAAAAACAGTACATATATTGTCGAAACAAGAGTGACTTTTTATAATTTTATTAATGTTTTCTAGCATCAGAAATTAAAAGTTGATTTTTGATCTAAGACACTTCAGCTGGCTTTGCCCATAAATAAGTATAAGAAAAAAATTTTTTAATGGAAAGTTTTTATATGTTTCATAATAAATACATTTTTATATATATTGCTTTTATTTTCTCAATATGTGAGTTTTACTTTCACTAGAATTTTTTTTTTCATATGTCAAATGCGTTGACAGGGAAGCGAACCTGAGCCAGATTCTTGGAAGGCAGCTATGCTAACCACTAGACCATCAACGCTTGACTACTTTTACTAGAATTTCATAAATTTCTTTAATACAGTCATCAATTATTCTTAGATAAATTATGTTTACTTTTTCATATTTTGTTAATATGTAAAGTTAAGAGCGTGCGCTAAACAAGCTTTTTTTTTTTTTTATTTATGATAAATGCTACTACAAGAGAAGGCATTCAAATCGTGGTCCCCATCCCCAGACCGGTTTCGACCTATGGGTCTCTTCAGTGAGGAGTTGGGACATTAGATCTAAAAAACCAACTCAAGCAAAGCATTTATCTAAAAGATAATTGTTAGAAAAAGATCTGAAACTTTTAGACATCTACATGTCTTTAAAGTCAGCTCTCCAACTGAAAAAATCATATGGGCCTGAACTTAATTCAGATACTCCATATATTAGTAGGCTTAGCTCTTTAATTTAGCCAAAGCCACAACAGCAAAATAATAATAGTAATAGTAACAAGTCAGAAGTTCAGGCCCATATGATTTTTTCAGTTGGAGAGCTGACTTTAAAGACATGTAGATGTCTAAAAGTTTCAGATCTTTTTCTAACAATTATCTTTTAGATAAATGCTTTGCTTGAGTTGGTTTTTTAGATCTAATGTCCCAACTCCTCACTGAAGAGACCCATAGGTCGAAACCGGTCTGGGGATGGGGACCACGATTTGAATGCCTTCTCTTGTAGTAGCATTTATCATAAAAAAAAAAAAAAAAGCTTGTTTAAAGCTATTAGCACGCTCTTAACTTTACATATTAGTAAGTGCAAGCTATATATAAGTCATGTGACTTCTGACTTGTTACTATTACTATTAATATTTTGTTAATAAAATTTTTGTTCCCTCTATATAAATGACTATTCTTGCTTTTTATAAGTTCCATAAGACAGTTAGATAAATATAGTCATTGCCTTACGATTATTTATTTGTTTTGTTTTTTTGGTTTGTTTGTTTTAGAATTTCAAAATAATATTCCATTATTTATATATTAAAGGTCTTCTTCTTTTGAAAAAGTAAAACACCAGAGCATATTAGAACAAAATAAATATTATTGTAAGAATCTTAAAACTTTAATCTACTAGCATCAATACGTAGATGACCATATCTAATTTAGTACCAAATAGACAAGATTATTTTTAGGAATAGTTTTGTTCTTTAGATTAAAATATAATTTTTTTTAAATTAACATTATATTCAATTCATTTTTTTTAGAAATATATACTCAAAAAACTCCAGTACCCAGACTGAGATAAAGAAAGATGTTTATTATGGAGGGATATTACTTTAGAAAAGATAGCTTGTGAAATGTCAGAAATATGAGTGAAACAGATCTATATAAATATGAAGGTGTTCTAGTGCCAGTTAAAATTGGATATTACTATGCTAATACAGATTTTATGGTAAAACTATCAAAATTTAAAAAAAAATTAAAAATTTATGCTAGTGAAATTCTGAATATGACTGATAACATTAAAGTTTAAATCCTAGTTTAAATAATTTGTACTTTAAGAACATAAGTACATTAGTCACTCATTAAAATAGAGATTATCCATTTAATGAATAATATTTGTGTAGTTTGATTTTCACTATACCACTCTCATGCAAGGTAGTGATTGGTTTCTATCCACTTTTAATATCTTGTAGAGGGTGTAATCATAAACATATGATCAAAGACATGTGAAAAAGATGTAATACTTCCAAGATGCACATTTTGTGCTAAATCAGCACCCATCAGTTGGCCCAGATTAAATTTTCTTACACATATCTTTATCATTGTTCAGTATATATAGATAAGTAAATATTGCATTTGGGGGATCATATATCGTTTTCATATGTCTTATACCATATGTTTATGATTACACCCCTCCACAAGATGTTAAAAGCAGATAAAGGTTAGTCCCTACCTTATGTAGAATGGAGTAATGAAAATTAAATAAACTACAGAAATATTATTCAATAAATACGTTATGTTCATAAAATTCATTACTATGATGCAAAATTTTTTAGATTAAAGTGAATTAAAGATTAAACAAAATTTGTTTTAATCATTTATCCAATTGATTAATATTTAACATTGCTCTTTCCTTAACAAGTTATTCAATTACAAATATCATTAATTTCTAGTTATATTTACAAATTATGTAGGATATGAAATGAAAGCTTTATTCAAACTTTTCTTCATTTTTCATATATATTGACTTTATAGAAAAAAATTCACACATTATGTTGAATAAAAGTATTTTGTAATTATAATGAATTTGAACTCAGACTTTCAAGCCCCCTATAGCTATCCATTTTATTTTATACAATTGATTCACATGACTACATACATATATAAAAGATAATTGATCTCTAGTATACATGTTATACTGAACCAGCATTCATCAGCTTGTTCAAATCACAATGTCCTACACACATATATAATCAATCTTCAGTTTATATTAAGATAGCAAATCTTCAAACTTTAATGGACAGGCTTCAGTCTTCTCCACCCTCCAACTCTTCAGCCATCCATATCAATGAAAATCTGTTGATGAAACTCTCAAAACTCTTGTTGATGCCAATTTTATTCAATACTTATGTTGACTTTATGTCACTTTTACCCCTCATGTATAGGATTTTAATATGTCCATTTAAATACTAAGAAGAAGGATGGTCAGAATACAGAGTGAATATTTAATATTTCAACACAAATATATTGTCTATATAGAACTTAATTTAATTTAAAAGTATTTTGGATAACTACAAACTGTAACTTTTCAATCAAACAGTAATCAAGGCAGATATATTCTTAGAGAAAAGTATATAATTTAATTAAATAATTCAGGTGTTTCAGAGATTATATTAAATTAAAATAGTTTATCCACTAATCATTAATGAATATAAATAATCTAAACATATTATTCTATCCTAATGAAATTTTTATGCTGGTAATTAATAACATTTTATTTCTACAATTAATGTTCAGCCATGTTTTTAATTTAATTTGAAGTTCATCAAATATATCTAAGAATAGTAATATTTTATTGTTTAGCATCACTAGACTATTGTTAAATTTATTTCTTCAGCTAGTTATAAACTCACTATATAAATCTTATATTTATTTATCATTGGAAGTAAAACAAACTTTATTACCAGTATTACAATAGGAGTATTATTATTTCGTCAGAATTACTTCCTAATTTAATTTGAGAGTAAAAGCTACTGATTATATAAATTAAATATAATAAAAAGTATTAATTATAAATTTATAAAAAATGTGAGATCAAGATTTATAATAGTGTCATGTTTTTCTAGATCTTTGATATTGATATCCTAATATATATATCATTAAAAACCAGTCAACATTTAGACAATCCCAATATCAATAACAATCAACAATTTCATACTGTTATCAAGGCAATCTCCTTTTAACAATAAAAAAGGAATCCTGTCTTTATTAATGATCCAATATACTTATATAGATAGTAAAAATTGCAGCTTGACTGCAGAGATTGAAATTGTTGGTACAAAGAAGTTTGAACAAACCTTTTTAAACAGGTAAATATAACCTATTCTGAATGCAGACTAATAAATGATGAATTATAACACTACAAACTGCAATTATAATTTTCAAATTGCACCCAAAGTATTACTTAAATAATAACTATTAATACTTAAGCCTAAATAGATTTGTAAGTAATCATTAAAAACCAGTCAACGCTTAGACAATTCCAATATCAATATATATATATATATAGTGTTGTATACCATTATTTAAATAGTAAATACTATTATAGCAAGTGACATATACTTCCACTTAGCATATTTGACAATTTATTATAAGATATTTATTAAAAAGATTGATTTTTATTAACAAAGTAAAAAAATTTCTTCTTAATTTAAGCAAACATTTAAATGACTAATATGTAAATATAAGTAATCAAAATGTGAATATATATCTATAATTTTTAAATGAAGGACCACTTTCTTTTTATAGTACTGTCAAATGGAAAGTGGAAGTGCATGTCATTTATAATAACAACATTTACTATTTAAACAATTGTATGTGTTATATAAATATACATGTTGTGATTCCTTGTATTTATATATACTGTAATGGAATATAAATGTAATATGGATGAAGAAAATGGACTTTAGTATACACCAGGAATTGAGGCACAAAATTATAATGGAATAAAATATGAGAAACTACTATTTAATAGCACTACAAATTTGGGTGGCAAATTGTAATGGATTAAAGTAATCGATAAAGAAATGGTCCTAGTTTAATAAAGCACTACAAATTTCAATGCCAGTTATAATAAAATAATGTGTACAAGATTCTCTGACTAGCCAACATGCAAGCCCTCAGAGATTGCAAATTGTAATGATACAAAATACCTAAAGTGTTACTGATTAAAGCTTCCTCATGATCTACAAAGTTATATATATATTAGTCTAAAATTAATACAACATATATAATTCTCTCTAAATACCTTATAAATTTACAGCATCAATAAGTGATACAAATAATAATGGTGATAAGTGATTTTGTTATCCTACAAATTTATGCACATTAACTTATAATTAACAAAACATATAAAATTTTCTCTTTAAATACCCCACAGATTTAGGAGCCAAATTATAATAGAATAAACCTACCCTAAACATTGATTGTCAAATTATAATGGATTAAAAATATGAGAAGTCAATACCTCATATCATCCCATGAATTGAGACACTGAATTGTAATGGCATAAAATATTTACAATGCTAAAACTATAACAAAAACAAAATGTACAAATCCATTTATCTGATATATCTTACATGTTACACCAACTTATCATGATATAAAATGAAAACCAATGCTTCAAATAATCACACAAATAATGATACTCAAATTCTAACAACATAAGATAAATAAAAGATTCTTGTTTAAGACCTTTACAAATACAATTAGCTAATATCAACAAGTTATCTTTCAAATCTATAAACCTAAACATTAAACTCTAAATGATAACTACCATAATATCTTTATAATTATTAATACTCTATTTAAATAAATCTGAATATTAAGACTTTAATATCTAAATCAAATATAAACTATATTGATTAGCTTCAAATTTAAACAAACTAAATCATTATAATTAATATGATTAAAATATGAATTTTAATGCATACAATTACTAATCTTATGACAACATAAAATTATCTTTATAACTAAATAATAAGTTATTGTAACATTGATCCAATAAATAATAGTTTAAAATAATACAATTAACATCCAATAATAATCGCCTTTGTTTACTCTAAATAATTAAAGTACATATACTTTATAAACGATCAAACTAGTTCGAATATGAGTTTTTTTTATCTGAAATGACTATCATATATAACTATTAAAGTAATTATGGTGATCTAATTATTTGCTAAACATCTAGCTATAATAAATTAATTAATCTATGATCATATAAAATGTATACCTAGCTCAAATAATAATATATTGAATTTATAAAAAAAGAAAGTAACATATAACGATATATACATTTACCAATCCAATCATATAATTCCAAGACTATTTAATAATTATTCATTATAAAATATAAAAGATAAATCGAGATATAGCTATTATGTATTAAATTTTTATTAACCAATAAGTTTGTGTTAGTAGCTGAAATGAATGACTGAAGCAAATTTATCTGTTTAATTAAATTAATATTTATTAACAGTAAATATAAAAATGACAAATGAATAATAAATGTTTGTGACATACACTTAAATTAAATATAATGAAATATATCCTTCATTCAAGTTAATATTTGTAAAAATAGATACTTATCAGCAAAAAATTTGCATATTCTAATGTTTATTATATGATATTTAAAATTTACGTAATACAAAAATCTTGCTGCACACACACAATTTAAAAAACAAGAAATCTATGATTATTATATATTGTTCGCAAGATAATAATTTAGTAACATAAATTATAATAAGTATGTTTATTCGCTCACTTTATTTTCAAAACATAGTATCAATAAATGATTATTGCAATGAAATTGTTCCAAATCTTCAATACAGTACTCCCAATATGTATAGTAAAATAAGTTATCAATAAATGAACGTATGATATTTCAAACTGAAATTTTAACCATTAAAATTTAGGATATAAATTTTAAATTTAAACTTAGCTTAACTGTCTTTTATTTCATATACTGTATATAAATAAATGATTAACTAACTTATAATGTAATAAACAATAATGTTTCTAAAATATAATACCAATAAATACATAAATAAAACATTAATACATGACCTGAACACAGATTCCAAAGAAACACAATAGATCAAATGTCTATTCCATGAGCTTTGAATAATTCAATCATATCCGCTAATCCAAACATAATAAAATATATTGCTTTATTTATCCAAAAATAAAGTATATTTTTCAGATTTTAATACCCTCAAAGTATGATATATATTTTATCCTCTATTTAACAAACATTTGGTATTGTAATAGCACTATAAATAAACAGAGGCTGGCCTCCATTTAAGACGTATGCGATATAACAATAAATTGTTTTAAATCCTATGTTAAATACTCCATCAGTATTATAAAATGATATCTGTAGGTAGAAATAATTCTCATATATAGCAATATATTATCAATTTTAATATTTCATAATTAAAACAATTTGTTTATACATGTCAATCCTTTTTTAACAAAAAAATATTAAGATGAAATTGAATCCTATAAATTTTCTTTTTCATTCTTTTAACAAGTATTCAGGAAACCAGCCCAGTCTCCTGGACAAATATAATTCTTTCTACTCCATTAGTTTGTAATTATCAAACAAATACTCATAAAATAAAAAATTAAATATATAAAAATTTGGATTTGCTTCAATGAATGTCAAAATGTTAGAGAGCTAATTTGAATCATTCAATCTTATTTTAACCTTGCATAATTGACATCATATTTGTCATCAAAAACCAAGGTTATGCTCGATTTTCACTCTAGTGTTAAATTCATATAGTATACGAACATGGATGGGCTGCTCACCAACACGCATTAGCCAGCGTGGTGAGTTTATTGGCTTTTTACCTCTGAGCTTAAGATCAAGAAACACCATGGTCTTTCTTCTCAGTGCCTGATAAGGCAGAATGAATGTTTGTGTAAATGATAAATATTTTCTCCATACATATATACAATTATGACAGACAAAAATAAAGCATGGCCCTTATTCCCAGGAGGCTGTAAAGTCACCAACCAAGGCAGCGGTTGGTGGCCGAAGGCAGAGGGTGCTAAGAATCCCCTGATTGCGGACCCAGGCTGCCATTTGATGATGACTTTTTATTTAGGTACTTACAACTGCAGATCACTTTCAAGTGAAGGAAGATTGCAAGAATTAGAAGAAGAACTGTCTTATATTAAATGGGACATTATTGGACTTTGTGAAGTTAGAAGAAAAGGAGAAGAAACAATTGATTTAAAAAGTGGACATATACTCTATTATAAAGGCACACATATTGGAAATACAAGTGGAGTAGGATTCATTATAAATAAAAAGTGGAAGAACAATATTGTGGAGATTGATGGTGTATTGGACAGAGTGGCAAGATTAGTTATACAACTTAATAGCAGATACCAAATGCAGATAATTCAGGTTTATGCCCCAACAAGTTCTCATAGTGATGAAGTAGTAGAAGATTTTTATATGGATGTACAAAAGGCTTTTGATCAGAGTAAACAACATTTTAAAATTGTTATGGGAGACTTTAATGCTAGAATTGGTAGACAAATGAAAGATGAAATTGCTGTAGGTAATTTTGGTTATGGTAATAGAAATGAGAGAGGACATAGACTTGTGGAGTTTGCAGAAAAAGAAAAACTTTATATTATGAATTCATTTTTTGAAAAAAATGTTAAAAGGAAATGGACATGGAAGCATCCAAATGAAGGTACAGCAGAATTGGATTATATTTTGACTAACAGAAAATACATATTTCAAGATTGTAATGTTCTTAATAAATTTAACACAGGAAGTGATCATCGATTAGTAAGGTGTAAGTTACATGTTAATGTAAAACTAGAGAGACAAAAATTATTAAGAAAAACAATATTTACAGTTGATATTCCTAATCTTCAGAAACATTCTAATGAATTTAAATTAGAACTTACAAATAGGTTTCAAGTGTTAGGAGATTTTGAACATGATTCAGATTTGAATGAAATTAATATGAAAATAACTGATACACTTTTAAAAACTGCAACAAACATAGCTGGTAGAAAAAAACAGCAATTGACTAATAAAATTTCTACTGAGACTAGAGAATTTATGAAGAAAAGAAGGAATATGAAGATATACAAAAATGATGTATTAAAAAGAATTGAATATCTCGAATTTTGTAAAATGGTACGGAAAAGAGTTGAAAATGATATAAGAAAGTATAACTGTGAAATAGCAAGGAAAGCTGTAGAAGAAAATAAAAGTCTCAAAAATGTTAAACAACATTTTGGTATTGGTAGGAAATTTATATCTGCAATAAGAAAAAAAGATGGAATTATTACTAAAAAGAGAGATGACATCATGAAATTGGTAGAAGATTTTTATCAAGAATTATATAGTAATAAAGAACAAGTACCTCCTATATCTATTACATCTTCCGAATTGCCCAGAATTTTAAATGAAGAAGTGAGACATGCAATTAAGTGTATGAAGAAAGGAAAGGCTCCAGGAAATGATGGAATTATAATTGATATATTAAAAGAAGCAGGTGAAGAAATAGAAACAATTTTAGCAAAGTTATATACCAAATGTCTAAATGATAAAGATGTACCGGAAGATTGGAAGAATGCAGTAATAATATTAATATTTAAAAAAGGTGATAAAGAAGATATTAGAAATTACAGACCTATCAGCCTTTTATCAGTTTTATATAAAAATTTTACCAAGATAATTACAACTCGTCTACAGAGAACTTTGGATTTCCACCAACCAAGAGAACAAGCTGGATTTAAAAGTGGTTTTAGTACAATAGATCATATCCAGGTATTGAGAGAAGTCATAGAAAGGACAAACGAATATGAGTTGTCATTATGTTTTGGATTTGTAGATTATGAAAAGGCATTCGATTCTATACACATTTCTTCAGTGATTAAAGCATTGGATCATCAAGGTATAGATCCAGGATATTGTCATATTTTAAAGAATATTTATAAAAATGCAACAGCAACAATTAGATTACATAATGATACTGGAAAAATCAACATTGAGAAAGGTATAAGACAAGGTGACTCCATATCTCCAAAACTCTTTACAGCAGTGCTGCAAGAAGTATTTTGTGGATTAAAATGGGAAACTAAAGGAGTGAAAGTAAATGGAGAGTATTTAAGTCATTTAGATTTTGCAGATGATGTAGTTGTTTTTGCAAATAATGCTTCAGAGCTGCAGGAAATGTTGCAGGAGTTAGCAGATGAAAGTAGAAAAGTAGGACTAAAGATAAATGTTAAAAAGACTAAAGTAATGTTTAATCAATTTGCTCAAAATATGAAAATAAAGATTGATTATGAAGAATTAGAAGAAGTTAACAGTTACAAATACCTTGGTCAGATTATTAATACAGATGGAAACATAATGGAGGAAATTAATCATAGAATTAAACTTGGTTGGAGTGCTTTTGGTAGAAATAACTTGATACTAAAAGGAAATATGCCTATGTGTTTGAAAAGGATGGTTTTTAACAAATGTGTTTTACCAGTTCTTACTTATGGATCTGAGACTTGGACACTTAATAGAAGAGCAATACAGAGACTTCAGACCACTCAAAGGAGTATGGAGAGATGTATGTTGGGAGTAACAAGAAGAGATCGAAAACACAATGTATGGGTAAGACAACAAACAGGTGTTACTGACCTTATTGAAAAAATTAAAAGATTGAAATGGAGTTGGGCTGGACATATTGCTAGAAGAGATGATAATAGATGGACAATTGAAATTTTAAACTGGATTCCAAGAGATTGTAAAAGACCCAGAAAGAGACCACATGTGAATGGATGGATGAAATAAGAAAATGTGCAGGGGTGTTGTGGAGAAGAGAAGCTAAAGATCGGAGAAGATGGATTAAACTTGGAGAGACCTTCATCCTGCAGTGGATTGATAATGGTTGATGATGACATATAAAAAATATTTACACTTTAAAAACACAAATGATACTCTTCTAACTTAATACAAACTAAAACAATTCATGCTATATTTTCACAACATTGTATTGGAAATATATATTTTATATCTATTATTCCAATTTAAATAATACACATATAACATAAATATAACAACATACTTGCTTAAACATTAAATATTAGTTTGTAATGTTTATAACTGATTATTTATGAATGTATTAAAAGAGAGTACACAGGATAATAAATGTTATTATTTTTATTATTATTATTATTGTTTCAAAGGTAATTTTTATTCAAAAACAAGTGGTTATATTGATTGTTGATTATACATAGTGTTATACATAGGTTTACACAGTTATTACATTACAGTCTATGTTTGATTAGAGTCTCTTTGCACTTCAGATTTCCCGTGTGCCTTGTTCCCCGTATTAGACTTTTCATGTTCCACCCTGTTACTTCCTGCTTGTATTGTTTTTGCAACACTGAATTTTATGTTTGCCTTTGCCCTTTTGTCTTATATCCTTTATTATAAAGTGGCCTGAATTTTAAAAAGAGACCACATGGCTGCAAAGATATCAGGTGGTGCAATAATGCTGTCTCTTTCCCTTATTTTTTGCAATTTGTTTTTATAGATGTGAGGGTGCCTTCTCGTGGTGTTCCCCAATGTAAAAGTGCATCCGGTACACCAGAAATGCATATAGACTGAAAGTGGCTGCCCTTATGGTGGGTATTCCATTATTTTTGAATGTTTGTAGTATATTATTATTATTATTATTATTATTATTATTATTATTATTATTATTATTATTATTATTATTATTATTATTATTATTATTATTATTATTATTATTATTATTATTATTATATGATGATTGTTAAATGTCCTTAGAGATAAAGTATATACGGTCATTATATTGAAATATTTGTCTTATTTAGATTAATCTCAATTGTATAAATAATATAATTAATTTATGGTTAATTATTAAAAACTTATCTTGTTCTGTTATAAAGATCTTGCTAGATTTTATTCTGTCATTACTCAGAATAATCTGCCCTAATTATCTTTAAACTTCTTTGAGGTGGATCATATTTTTAATTAACTATTGGATTTTAATACCTATCTTTGATTTAAATAAATGCCAATAATTGTTTTATATGGTTTAATTGTTACAAAATCCATTTTAATAATTGATTTACATGAAATTTAAATAGATGGATAGGATTAATTAATTTTGATTTGGTAAATATTCAATAGAAACTTTTTTATTTGATATAATGATATGATTGGATATTATAAATACAAGATTATCTAATAGGTTCATTGATAATATGTTCTTGTAGAGTATTTCATTTTGATATATAACTTAAACAATTAATAGTACATTGAAGTAAAATATGATATAGATAAGTTATTATTTTTAACATTTTATTAAACTCGATATAAAACCGATTACTGATTTATTTTATTTAAAGATTATAGATATTGTAGGTTTATAAAACATTCTCTAAATGTTATCATAACCATTTACAAACTAGTTTATTTAGTTAAAAAATATCGTTAAATTTTATTATAAATTTACATTACTATATGTAATATTTGGTTAGTAAAATTTATCAGAACTTAGTTGTTTATTGATTGGATTTTGATTTTATACAATTACAAATTAAATTTTGATATCTTTGGCATATACCATTGTTTAGGACAATGAAATGTGAATTCATTACTTATTATAGTTTATTTGGGGGTAGTGAATACATTTATGATGTTTGAAATCTTGTTGTTATTTTTTTGCGTTAAATATTATCTGAATAAATTAGGTTTTATTAAAGATTGTCATTAGTATTTTACTTCAGTGTAGTGGACAATCTAAATAATAATTTATTGGAAACATTGTTATTGCATAGTTTAATGAATTCCTGAGCTAGATGATTTTATACAGGCTATAATAGAATTACTATTTATTGGTACATGATTTGATCTGTTATAAATATTATTTAAACCATAAGGCTTCTTCATTATCTTTTATTTTATTTTTGTATCAGTAATAAATGGTTGTCTAAAACTTGTAGGGCAATTTCGTTTGTTTTATGACAAATGCTGACCAAACCAGTAGAGAGATAATGGAGTAGAAGATCAATTATTATCTCATTACAGTATATATATAAACATAGACAATAAATAAAAAAATTAGAATCAGGTTGTAAGCTTTTGAGATGTGAACATGGAGAAAAATGGAAAAAATCAGTTGGATAAATAAAAAAGTTTAAAAGAGTAAATGAAAAAAAAAATTAATTAAGGAAATTAAAAAAGGAAACTGTACTGGAAATATATAAAGAAGAAAGTATGGTTTAATGAAGGATATTTTGAAGTAAATGGTGAGTGGAAGCAAGAAGAAAGGGTGTGAAATATTAACATTGTTTAATAACATGAAGAGTTATATGGTATTGAAGAGTTGGTTAATAAAGAGAATCGAGTGGAAAAGTGTATAAACAAGTAATTGTTTGCGACAACAATTCTATCAATAGATGCGACACGTGTTTTTCCATTTCAAAAAAATGGTCAAACTGATTTGCATTTACATTTGCATATTTGTTATTTAATAACACTACGTAAAGATTTATTACATTCATCGGCCATGAATATGAGGGCAAACCTCGAAAGCGCTTGGCCCATTTAATAGTTTTATGCAAAATTTGTTTTGTTTATTTGGAAGCTTCTTCGTCAGCGAGTAAATCGTTTTTAGGCTATAAACAAGTAATGTAACTATTCTCTGTACCTATCCATGGGATAGAATGTTAATATATATATATATATATATCAGTGACAAAGCATAACTTTTTAAAGAAAGGAAGCACAATTTTTTTTATAATGTTTTTGTTTCACTTGCCATAACAATTTTTATGTAATAGTGCCTAATATATATTGTAACAGTCATTCAATCCATCCCTTGATCACAGAGGGCACCACCAGATCACTATGTATCTGGAAAATTTATTTACTGTGATCAAAAGTGGATGAGGATGATGTTTTGCACCGACTAGATTCAGGAAGAAACAAAAAATCTTAAATATTGTTCACACAATTGAAAAATAAAAGCACTAAGACAAACATCAGCCAAACTGAGTTTAAACAATTTTAAAATTTTATTAAGAGAAATATAAAATTATAAATTAAAGATTTGCACATAATAAATATGGTTATCTCAGGCATGTACTAACAAAAATTAAATATCATCGCTCTGGCAGACCGACTAATTTTCTAATATTGGATTGAAAAAGGAGAGAAGGATTTTTCTTCCACTGGTGTTTTACCTGCAACTCTGGGTTCCTTATTAAAAAGTTCTAAAATGAAAAGTAAGGAAAGTTTTTTGCATGAATCAATGAACCAGCACAAGCAAGCATCACTAGCATATCAAGTAATGATGTCATAATGTCCGCAGAACTACTGCATGGAAAAATCATGTTTAAAACCTCCACAGTTGATTACAATGCAAGAACACAAAAAAAATTAAATGAATATGATTGAGTATAAATTATAGAATGGGAAAAAATCAATGAAATCAGTGTGGATGAGCTCACACTAGCTTATGGGCTAATGAGATCATAATGTCACAGGACTGCTGCATGTTATACTATGTTTAGAGCAAACATGATTGATTTCACATACAAGATGAAAGAAAAATATGATTACGATCTTACATAATCTAGAAAATAAGAAAAGAAATCTCTAACTACAAAAAACCAGAACAACAAACATGATAAACTGCCTGCCAAAAGACTTATGGTTTGCAAGGAATGCAAACTAAATGTATTTAAAATGGATTATTTGACAATAAAATAGGACAGGTGGTTAAGCTAAAATTACAAAAAACTGCTAAAGCATTTAGAAAGAGTTATGCATATAAATAGAGACATATTAAGCATATAAAATATAAACTCACCAAACATTCTCCGATAAATAAAATTGAAAGCAAACTTTGAATCTTAAAACTACGATTCCAAGACACATTATTATTATAATGAAAAGCAAACACATATAAATATTATGAAATCAAATGATTATTAAGACTACAAATTTAATTTTAGATTGAGCAAAGATTTAAATAAAAGAATTTACTCTGGAAAGAATAAAAAATGTATTTACCTTACAGTAAAGCAAAGTTCACATAGTTTCAAAGAATGCACACTTTTAATAAGTTCATAGTTCAGAGGTCTTTTCTTCATGACAGCAAGTGTAGAGGCATTTCAGGGATCTGGCTTATTTTAGAATTTCATAGCATGATAGAAGAACAGCTGAAAGTTAGAGTTGTTTAAGTTAGCAAAGCATATTGTTGATTACAATACATATAGCAGTATATTTTGATATCTTGTGGAGGCAAATTTTGGAAAAAACTTAAATGTCCAACTGCCAACAGTATTAATCTCAACAAGCTAATATAACTGTGAAGGTTGAATGAATCACTTTGACTATCTTGTTACAGCCAAAAATAATCTCCTTTGTCCAAAATTTGTGGGGTTATTTATACCCACACTCCATTTCCCATGTAAATTTTTCTTGTTTTCCAATTCTATGCCTTGGGGTAGGACAAATCTCAATCTCCCACTCAAACTAATTTAGGAATTCTAACCTGGGATTCTTTTAAACAAAAACAACAACACAAAATTAAATCTCCGCTTTTAAAATTAAATTAGAAATGACAGTAATTAAAATAAAAGAAGCAGGAATGTAATAACAAGTTTGCCTGTTTTTAATCAATTGGATTAAAAAAGTAAAACAAGCAGTAAAAAAAAAACTATTTTAGAAATCAATTTTATAACAAAAATTAAAATGACATATTTTGAACATAAATGAGTGTGTGTTAATACATGTACTCTTATAAACTATTTTTTAAATAGCTTTAAACTTTTTTTTAACATTAGAAATTTAATTTTAAAGGTTTTAATTTTTGATAATGAAACCATTGAATCGGATCTAGCATCCAGTTCAATATATATATATATATATAAATCTGAATCTGTAAATCAGAGAATATATTATCAATATATTTTTATTTTCCAATTTTTTTAACATTCTTAAAAGTTTTAACTGTAAATTAGATCTTAGCATTGTTTGAACATATTATAATTAATCGAGAATGTGTTAGTTACAGTCATTCTTTGTGTATACAAAAACAATTCAACTGTTGTTAAAAAAAATTGAAAGTCAACAGTAATTTCATACAAAAAAATAATGAATTTAAATTGCTTATTCTAATCAGACTGTGATTAGTTTAAATATAAATAATACATTATCAATATATTTTTGTTTTCCAAATCCTTTTAATATTTTTAAAAGTTTTAAGTGTAAATTAGATCTTAGCATTGTTTGAACTTCTTATAATTAACCGAGAATGCATTAGTCAAATTCATTCTTTGCATATATAAAAACAATTCAATTGTTGGTAAAAAAAATTGAGAGTGAATTTTTTAAATTGAATTTTAATTAAAACTTTTGAAAGTTTTAGTGAATTTTTATACAAAATCACTCATTCCATTCAATACATGGATGCTTCATTCCTGATATATATATATATATATATTGTAGATATATATATATATATATATATATATATATATATATATTGTAATGGTAACTGTGCAGAGCAGACAAATGGTGATGCAAGTAAGTGAACATCAGAAGCGAATGATAAATTTAGAGTAATCTGTTAAATAAATAATCAATAATTATATAATTGAAGTGTAATATTTGGATTTGATGTATATAAATCACCACAATACAGGTATTAACAACCATTTGCTTCTATAATAATACATTCTATACATTGCACATTGAGGAGATGTTATCAGAGCTATATGGGGTTTCTTTCTTCAAAACCTAATATGGCACCAATGTTTTATATTTATTAGCATGTGTTATATAAAACAAAAGGGATTATGACAGTTGTGCTAATTGGATATAATTAATTCATGTGTTTTTAGAAAATGTAAAAGTATTATAAACTATACTGGCTTTATGCATAAAATAACCATTGGACAAATTAATAAATAATAAAATAATTCATTAATAGATCAATAAAAATTAATAGAGTATTGCTTGTATATTCCCTCTTGAATACTTCTCAAGTTGGATATTAGAACAAAACAAAAGTTTGACTCTTATATAACTTTAACTATTCATTATAACTTTTCACATATGAATATTAAAAAAAATTATTATTTATTTCAATACAACTTTCATTGAAATAGTTTCAGTGAAGAACAAAACATATTATCCTAATTGACAATTTCAAATTTACGTTTTTTATTCTATATTTTTTTGTAGTTCATTATATCTTTTATTTATTTGTCTTGAATATTCAAAAATAATATAAAACATTAAATTTCTTTCTTTGTGATTATTTTACCACTGTGTCCTGAGAGTCATTCCTTTTCCTTTGAACATCTTGCTTCTTTGAATTATTATCACACAAACATTGAATATAGTTACACATAGTGTTAGTATTTAATTTTGCTTGAAACAATACAACTTTCTTGGCAATTTATCTTCAAGATTCTGTTTAATTTTCTTCTTAACAGCTTTTCATAGTTGACATGAAAAACAATGGACCAAGAATAAGGGCTGATGTGCTACTTGCTTTTGGTCTTGTGTTCCATATTAAAAGGATATCTAAATATAAAATATTTTCATAACTTTTAATAAATCAAAGTAATTAAAATAAAAAATGACACTCCTTGTATAATTTTTAACTTGATATGTAATTCTCTTTTTTTCTCTCTCTACTACTTTAAACCAAAAATATGAGAGAGAGAGAGAGAGAGAGAGAGAGAGAGAGAGAGAGAGAGAGAGAGAGAGAGAGAGAGAGTGAGAGAGAGAGAGAGAGAGAGAGAGAGAGAGAGAGAGAGAGAGAGAGAGAGAGAGAGCGAGAGAGAGAGAGAGAGAGAGAGAGAGAGAGAGAGAGAGAGAGAGAGAGAGAGAGAGAGAGAGAGAGAGAGAGAGAGAGAGAGAGAGAGAGAGAGAGAGAGAGAGAGAGAGAGAGAGAGAGAGAGAGAGAGAGAGAGAGAGAGAGAGAGAGAGAGAGCGAGAGAGAGCGAGAGAGAGAGAGAGAGAGAGAGAGAGAGAGAGAGAGAGAGAGAGAGAAAGAGAGAGAGCTTATTTCTTTTACATACTATTGACTTCATTTACATACAAATTTTTTTTGCTCTATTATAAATTTTTTGGGATTATCTTCTCAATGAATTTATAAAGTAATCTGTTTTCTAACAAAGGGAAAATTATTTAAATGAATATATGAGTGTTTATTTATTAAATAATTATAATCTTTATTCACACAATTATTTTCTGCATCCTCGTATTTATTTCCATCTTGTGTGTATATATGTATGTGTAAGTAGCACACGTTATTTTCCAAAATATAATCATAATGTAACTTTGGCATCGATACAATATATATATATGTGTGTATGTTAGATATATATTTATAGTATTGAATAATTTTCATTGTTTGCTTATTTATTGATTTAGAGCATTTTGACTTTGTGAAAAAAAAAAATTGAAAAGAGGATTATGTAAATGACTTTAGAAATAGTTCATAACTGGAAATTAAAATAATTTTCATATTTATTATCTGTATAAGCTTTATGGGATATAAATTTCATTATTAAATTTCATAATAAGGGTTTTTTTTATTACAATGTATAGAAAAATTAGTCTTAGTAGATTTGGTTAGATAAAAAAATATAATCACCAAAAATATATGTTAAAAGACATTTAAATGAAGTGAAATTACTATTTATGGCTTGAATTTATTGTAGAAAATTCAGTTTTGTCAAGAATTCTATAATAAAGTCAATAGTTTCAAATTATGAATTTTTTAATATGTAAAAAAATAAATAATAAATATTTTAAAAACTACAATTTGACAAATAGCCTATTGTTCAAGAAAACCACAAGTCAATAAATATTTGCAAAACAAGATGAAATACTGTGTGATATTTAGAAGTTTTATATTCAGTGGTGTCCTATCCAATGCTCCCAAGGAGTTTTGGATCTTAGAACATTGTATCTGGACTTTTAGGATCTAATGCATCTTCTGCATAGCAGTGAATATTTATCTCCTTGTTTTACTATCAAATGATTAACCCAAAGCATAAAACATATAAATGTATTTAATTTAACATAACTTGCTTGTATAGTCATATAAATATGAAACTAGTTCAGTATTTATTTATTATAGTGCTCTTATTTTTTTCAACAATTATAAGCACTTTTACCCTGCAGCTATATGATTAGTATGAAACCATTAAAATATACTTTACTCTGTCATGTGACTCCAACTCAAATATTGCATTTTAGCAGCTTATATTTCTCTTTAACCACAACTATGCCACCTGCTGTAAGATTTAGTAACTAATAGAGGTAGCTGTAGTTGTTAAAAAACAAAGGATAGCATAATTTCAGATATATATGATTATACAAGTATATTGGCTTAGATTGAACACATATATGTGTTTTCAATTTGGGCTGGTGACTTGATAGTAAAGTAGAGAGATGTTAATGGAGGCTTCTAGAAAGAAGATGTATTAGATCCTAAAGATCCAGGCACTGTTTCTAGATTCAAAAAATAAAAGCCATAATTTTGAAACTAGTTTTGGGTTATGCAGTAAGATAATGCTGGATAGTGATTATTAAGCAGTATCATCCAACATCTATTAGTTACTAAAGTTTACAGTATGTGGTATAGCTGTGGTAAAAGTAAAAATGTGCTCTTGAAACAACAGTATGCAAGCTGGAGCAAATATTTTTTTGGATTGTACCTTGTGATAGAAAGATGAATTGGTCTTCTGAGTTATGTAAAATATGTTTTGAATAGATAATTGGTAATGTAGAAAGTTTATAAAAGGCATTTCAAAAAGATATTTCAATTTTTTTTTATAATTTTCAGGTTTCCAACTTCAAAAAGGATTCAGTCAATTAGTATTTGCAGGAGAGAATAAAGTCTATCTAGAACAATGATATTAACAACATTTGTCAATTGATTCTAAAAGTAAACCCTGACTATATCAATAGAAGAACATTATCCTTCAATCTGCAGAAGTCAGAAAGCAAGTTATTCAAATATATTTTAGTATATTTCCTTTTCAATGATGTTAAATCATATTTCAGCCTACAACTTGCTAGCATTGTCATGTCTAGGTAAAATGAATTACTTGCTAGACCTAATATGAGGCTTAATTATTGTTGCCTACTGTATCAAGAAATATGTTAATCATAATGTCAAGACTACCTACCAACCAAAAGTAAAGAATGCCAAATAAATATGAAATCATTTGCCAAAGATTCAGAAAGAATTATACTAGGCAAGTGAAAACTGAACTCAATAATAGGACTAATATATTTCAGCATAAAGTAATAATATAGGTAACTTGTAAAAATGTTTGGAAAACTTCAAAATAAGACATTATGTATGAGATATCTAATAATAATCATAAGTGCTTAGACAATCTCTTTACAAAAAGGATTTTAGAAAGTCTAGATTTGAAATATAGTTAATTTGTAAATTTATACGGGAGTTTTATTTTATAAATAAGATACAACCAATGTTTTTTTTTTTTATGAATTTGAAGAGAGTAGTCTCATTTTCCACGAGGATAAAACGAGATTTTGTACTTAATGATATTTAATTTTTTTTTCTGTGCTAATATTTTTTTTGTATGTTAAGTTTTAAGCTACGATTGTATGAATTATGTTATCAAATCTGCAATTTAATTAACAATAATTTCACAGATATTGTTGAATAATAATGAAGTAAAGTAAAATAATAAAAAAGGTGTTTAAGTAGAAAAATATATATCTGATGAATGTATGTATCCAAATCACTAAATGCATGCATATATACTCATAGTATAATTATACTGATTTCTTTATTTTATTTGTATTAATAAATATGTTATTATTAATCTAATCTAGTCTCATTTATTCTTATCTTTTTGTATGAATATGTTTTTTATTTATGATTAATTAATTAAGATTAGTTAGTGTTACAGTCATCGTTTCTATGTCCATGCTTTATGCTATCTTGAATTCAGAAGCAATAATAGTGAAGAATTAATAAAAATGCAGAAACATTAAGATTAAATTCACAAGATATTCGGCTGTAAACGGACTATGACTAAAGTACTATATTTAAAAAGGTTTCATTAACTTAAAAGAGAAAATATTTTGGTCACATATGTCAGTTCAATTCATTAACTTAAAATAAATATGTCAAGCTTTGGTCGCCGAGTGGTCAGCACAGCCGCCTTACAAGCAGTTGTCCCGGGTTCGCTTCACGGCCGATGCTTTGACACATGGGGGGGGGGGCTTAAAATAAATATTTTGGCCGCATATGGCAGTCCAACTAAAATCTGCGCATGTATTTATTTGTTGAAATTATTAAAGAATATAATTAAAGAAAGCAGTTAATAATTTTACGCTGAATAAAATAGAAAAAAAGCAGTAAATAAATGTATTAGTTATATATATTAGCTTCTGCCTGTAATAGTATAATTAATTAAATATCATTAGTTGTATGAAGAATTCAGGTGAAAATTTTTAAATAAGAATAAATGATCATTTGAGATTAAGTTAAATTTCACATTATACTTAACAATAAAAAAAATAAGTCTTTCTAAGTTAGAAATACTACATATTCAATCTTTTTGAAATATAAAAAGAAAAAGTAAGTATAGGAATAATTTTTATTAGTTATTCATTAGCTAGAGATTATCAAATAATTAATAATATTTATGCAGATTTTCATCACACCACTCTCACACAAGGTAGGGAATGGTTTCTATCCACTTTTAATGTCACGTGGAGGGATGTAATCATAAACATATGGCCAAAGAAATGTGAAAAAGATCTATAATCCCCAAGACGCACATTTTGTGCTGAAACAACACTCATCAGTTGTCTTAGACCACATTCTCTTCCATATATCTTTATCATTGTTCTGTACATATGTAGATAGTAAATTACTATAGTTTAATTGATGTGACAAATGTATTGCCCTCACAACTTTGAACAAAATCACTTAATAATATTTCTGTACAGTAATTTTCACTACATCACTCTCATGCATGATAGGGACTTATTTTTATCCACTTTTAACACTTTGTGGGGGGTATAAACATATGATCAAGGACATGTGAATAAAATCTATGATCCCCAAGAGAGTGATGTAATGAAAATTACAATACAAAAATATTATTTGTTATTGGATAATCTTCAGTTTAATAAATATCTAATAAAGATTACTATTACACTTTCAGTAAATAATTTGTGCCAAAGTTATGAGGGCAGCACATTTGACACTTATCAATCAAACTGTAGTAAATTGTGATCTTTATATATAATGAACAATGATAAAGATATGTGTAAGCGATTGCAGTCTTGGCAAACTTATGAGTACTGGTTCAGCATGAAATATGCACCTTGGAAAGCACAGATCTTTCCACATGTTTTCGGTCATATAAATAATGATTACTTCTCTCCACAAGATCTTAAAAGTGCATAGAAACCAGTCACTATCTTGCATGAGAATGATGTAATGAATTACATTATAGATATATTATTCATTATGAAAAAAAAGTGTTTTATTTAACTGATCCATGCAGTGATTTTGTTATTATATAAATCTAGTTTGAGATTCTTTAAAGTCAGTAAATATTAAGAATACAATTTATTTCTTGCATTTTGGTCACAATATTCTTTTAACCAAATGATTATATTTTATATTTACTAAAGTATGATCATATTTAATACTATAACATATTAATGGTAGTCTAGATAATTGTGTTAGCATACACATAAAGGAAATGGCATCCCACAGTATGGAAATGATTTTATTAAGAGAGTAGATAATTGCTTGATATTTGAGTAAAAATAATTTTAAAATACATATTAGATTAAAGAATATTTAAGGTAGCAATATTTATCATGTAATATATATTTGTTTTTTTTAATAAGTTTGTTAGCACAACACAAATAACATTGTTGCCTATATCTGGTTATGCATATCTTAAAGTTGATCAGATTTAAATATAAATCCCCATTATTTTTTGATATAGCAGTATTCTTAACTTTAATATTTAGAATATGTAGGAGAATCATAAAACAGTAATCCCACTACATTAAAATTCATATTTGAAAAGATCAGGTAATCACATTTTATTAAATTAAATAAATAGAAGTATTGTGTGTTTATTCATTTATACAAACTATGCTAATTATATTTATATATTTATTAATAAAAGTAATTTTATACTCATCATTGTGCTTAAGTTTCTATATTTCAAAAGTAATCAATATCTGTGGACATGTTTATGAAGGAATCTCTGTTTCTCTAGACCTAGTCAGATAATTAGAATGAATTTGTGTGATGACAGTTAAATCTGAGAAGAAGAATTAATACTAAGAGTAGAGATGTGATGAGGAAATTCTAATCATATTTTGGTATGTGACATTTTATTTAATATTTTAATTTATTGATATTTGAAAAATGCATTGACATTTGAACACCCATAGGTAAAAAAAAGTGACTATATGTTTATCTTAACATTTACTAGCATTTGGAAAAACTCACTGGGGCCAAAAATAGTGGATGTTAGCTTGATTCTAAAACTTTCAATTTATTACTATCAATTTTTTTTATTCATTTGTCACTTACAGATACATCTGTGTGCTGCTTATATGAAATTATACTCACATCTATGACACATAGAAATACAATTCAGAAAAACAAGCATGGCAACATTATTACGTATGTACAGAAGGCTTGAACATATATATGTGTGTAGAATCCTTCGCATATTTGAAAGCATTTTAATCTTAAGGACTATACATTGTGGATATTTTTTCATTAGACACTTCTAAATTTAATTCACTTTTACAGATAAAAGATTTATTACAACATATATATTTATGTAATGAATTATAATTTTTTTGTAAAGACAAAAATCACAGTAAATAAATATTAATAGGCTTTAAGATCCCTGAAAGTTGAAGGCCTACACCAAATCTTGAATTAATTTTCCAACGTAAATATATAAATAAATTAATACTCCAACAGTTTTTATTTATAAAAGTGTTATTTTAATATATGAATTTTTTTCTACAGTATAGGGTTTTTTCATACCTGCATTCCAATATGTAATATATAGGGGGTTTGAACTCAGACTTTCACACGACCCTCAACTATCCACGCTATCTCATAATGCTGATACACTTGATCACACACATGTCGAAAAGTAGTATTTGTATATTAAGTTAAGAATTTCTTTTATATTTTACAAAAGCTAAATTAATATTGACCTAAAAATTAATACAATAAAAATATTTTAATCATAAAGCTAATAATTTTTGTTTTAATGAATATTTTATTTTTTATCATTAATTTTGTGTTAAACATGGCGAAGACAAAAGGGAGGGTGATATTAAAAAAATCTATAATACAAGATTTAAAATATTAATTTGATGCTATTTTAATCTTTTTACTTTAAATATTTAATTTTTCTTTATTGACTCTTTTTGACAGTTGCTTCCCTATTTTTTATTTTATAAAAATCAATTTTTAAGTAACCTTTTATTAAAGTGTCATAAATTATTTACATTATATATAACAGTGATTACTTTATAATTCTTTAAAATTTTGCTCTACATTAATTCTTTTTTTTATCTTTTTAACTTATTCGCTTTGGGGGGGGGGGGATATGTTGACCAATATATTAAGTTATTAAATATTATCTAAAATTTTGATACAACTATTTATTTATTGTTTGTTTGTTTGTCTGGTTTCTGCATCTACATATTTAATCATTTTTATAACCATGAAACTTCATAAATATTTTATTTGTCGAAAACTTTTTACTTTTTTTGTGAATATATATTTATAATGATGCGTTATAAATGGCAATAAATAAAATAAAGTCATACATCATGTGACTTGATTTGATAAGCTTGTAATTTATATATATATATATTTTGATAAGCTTGTAATTATAAACTAAAATAATGAGCGTGCTAATAGCTCTAACAAGCTTTATTGATAAATACTGCAAGAGAAAGCATTTAATAATCTCTATCTAGAAAATTAACCCCAGACCAGTTTCTAGCTATTGGCTTTTTTCATTGAGGTGCTAGGATATTTCAGATACCGGATCCAGTTTAACTTTTTTTAATCTCAATATAGTGGGTTTTAACTCTTCTATTCAATTATCCAAAAATATCTATTCGTATATAAATCCCCATAACCGCTCTGTAATCTTGCATAAGATGGTATATCTAAAAAATAAAAGTCAATGGATCACAGCTCAATCTGTTACTTCAGAATGTCATATGACCTCATCAGTGACAAATTGTTTGATTATTTTATTTCCAAATAAAGGAAGAATAAATGGACAAAATCAGAATATTATATTATTAGTATAATTTTTAGAGATTAGAAACACATCTTAAATCACTTCTAAGGGAAAAAAAATGCACTTATAATTTTTTACACAGAATATATAGTGATAGTTTTTCATTCTATTAGGTTTTTAAAAAAATTATCATCAACATTTTGACATAATAATAATAATAATATGTTCTAAAGAACTTAACATCTATGTCTAAGGATCATACAAAAGATCTATGATCTAATTTGTTTTTTATGCTGCTCAAAAGCACATTCATTATTATTATGATAAAAGTCCAGTTTTCTCATTACTGGTCATCTTCTGGATCACAACCAATTACTGAAAGAAATTGTAGAAAGGTTCAATGAATCTGAGTTATTTTATACTTCGGATTTGTAGATTACAAAAAAAATGTTTGATTTTATAAGTATTTCCAAAGATTAAAACTCTGAATCATCAACATATAGATCCAGAATATTATTATATTCTATAGAATATTTATCAAAAGCAACAGCAATGATTAGATTATCCAATGATGATAAGACAATTAATACTGATAAGAATGTATTATAGGGTGATTTCCTAGTTCCAAAACTATTTACAGCTGATTAAATTAAAATGGGAAAATAAAGAAGTATTCATACATCAACATAATTTTAATCAGTTAGATTTTGTTGATATTTTCATTGTTTTGAAAATAATGCTTCAGAGCTTTAAAAATATTGGAATAATGATCAACAAAAAGTAAGAAAATATGATTAAAGACATATACTAGAAAGACTAATGCTTAATTAATTATTTCATGAAAAACATAAATATTGATAAAGATGTATTACAGAAAGTTAACAATTCTAAATACCTAGGACAGATTGTTAATGCAAATAGAAGCATAATGGATAGAATTATTTATAGATTTAAACTTGAAGGGAGTAATTTTAATACAAGTAATTTAAAAAAATATGCCTATGTCTTTGAAAAAGAATATTTTAAATTTATGTTATCACTTCTTACATATCAGTCTGAGATTTGGACACTTAACAGAAGAGCAATCTTCAGACCTCTCAATAAAATATAAAGTTATATATGTTGGGAGTCACAAGAAGAAATCAAAAATAAAATTCTTGGATGAGAAAACAGAGGGGGGGGTCCTGACAGAGATATTTTAAATGCTTTCTCTGGCTAAGCATTTATTACAAAGCTTGTTGAGGAATTGGCAATCCTCATTGTTTATAACTTACAAGCTTAAGAGATAGAGCCATGTGATCTATGAATTGATCTATGATTCTTATTTTGACTATTTATAGTCTCTGCCAAAAGTCTTGTGCAATTTTATATTGCTATGACTACTAATATATCATATGGCTGAAGATCTATCAGCCCATATAGCTATTTGAGTTGGATAGCTGGGTTTGAAGACATGTAGATGTCTGAAAATTTCAGATTTTCCACTCAATAGATAACTTTTAGATAAGTGTTTGGCTTTGGGTTGGTATTTTTAGATCTAGTGTCTGAACCTACCCTGACACCTCTCTGAGGAGTGCCAAAGCACGAAACCATGGTCAAGGGTTTGGGGAGGGGTTCCTGACAGAGATATTTTAAGTGCTGGCTCTGGCTAAGCATTTATCATAAAGCTTGTAGAGGAATTGACAATCCTCATTGCTTAAAACTTACAAGCTTAAGAGAATAGGTTCATGTGATCTATGACTCTTGTTTTGACTACATTATTGATAGCACTGAAAAAAAACCCATTGACATGGAACTGGGCGGGACATGTTGTTAAATGAGATAACAATATATTTAGTTAAAATCTTAAATGCATTCACATAAGAATTAAAAGACCTAGAAACAGATCAGTGTGAGATGGATGAATAAAATAAAAAAAAATTATAGGTGAGATGTACAGAATAGAAGCTATGAATCAAATTTTTTTTATTAAATTTGGAGAAACTTTCATTCTAAAGTTTATCAATAATAATTAAAATGATATTAATATATTTATAAATTCTATGCTACTTACTTATTTTCTGCATTAAGTGAGAGTTTATTTACAACTGATCTGAATTTAAAATTGATGTTTAATTAATATTACATGTTATAATACTTCCCATCTTTATAAGTTCATGTTAGACTTTTTGGATCTTTATATAATAATATTGGCAGTACAAGGAAGAGCAAATCATTTCCATATATATATTCTACAGGTAAGCTTACAAAATGATAAACCAAAATGTCAATAAGCAAATAATAATACTGATGTTACATATTTATAAGTGTGTCTGAGAAACATATTAATAGTTTTTCTGAGTATAACATAAATTGAATATTTAGAAGTATGTGTTATTCTCATGTTGGTTTATATAATCAACATAAAATTCATTAACTTTTTGCTTATTTTTGTCATAGTTATTTTTTCTAGTATTAGCAGTAGTAGTAATAGTAGTAATCACAGTAGTAATTATAATCATGGTTGTAGTTGTAGTCATAATCATAGTAGTAGTTGTGGTTGTAGTCATAGGCATAGGCATAGTAAGTTATAGTAGTCATAGTAGTAGTTGTTGTCATAATTACAATCACAGTAGCAGTAGCAATAAAAGTAGTATTGTCATCAAACTGGCATTAATTAACAGTTTCTGGTAATCATGTAAATGGAATTTCTCCATAATATCCTATCAACTGTTTGATATTTCGAGCTTGCCAAAGATAGATTCATTATTGTAATGAAGTAATCCATCACTAAAAATTTTTTAAGCATTATACATATTCTTAAAGAATTAAAACTTTTTATCATCATAACCATCATTGTCAATCACTAACAATCCACTGCAGGGTGAAGGTATCTCCAAGTTCAATCCATCTTCTCTGATCTCTAGTCTCTCTTCACTACATCACCCCTGCACACTTTTTTATTTCATCCATCCATCTCACATGTGGCCTCTTTCTGACTCTTTTACAATCTCTTGTAATCTGATTTAAGATTTCAATTGTCTATCTGTTATCATCTCTTCTAGCAATATGTCTAGAACAACTCCACTTCAGTCTTTTAATTCTTTAGATAATGTCAATAACACCTGTTTATTCTCTTACCCATATATTGCATTTCCAATCTCTTCTTGTTACTTCTAACATGCATTTCTCCATACTTCTTTGAGTGGGATCTGAAGTTTTTGTATTGCTATTCTATTAAGTGTCCAAGTCACAGATTCATAAGTAAGAACTGGTAAAACACATAGACATATTTCCTTTTAGTATTAAGTTATTTCTACCAATAGAATTTCAACCAAGTTTAATTCTATGCTTATTTTTATTCATTATGCTTTTATCTATAATAATAATCTGATTAGTTGCTAACTTCTTCTAACTCATCATAATCAATCTTTATTTTCATCTTTTGAGAAAATCCATTAAACATTACTTTAGTTTTTTTAACATTTATCTTTAGTTTTAATTTCTTACTTTTATCTGATAATTTCAATTTGATTTTTTTTCCAAGAAGGAGTTTAGGTTTGATATGCTCACATACTGCTTGTTTGTTTTTTGCTATCCGTGGTATTCTTAAAAGACATTTCTAGCATCATAATTCAAAAATGTTAAAAAAAAATTTTTATTGAATTTTGTTTAACATTCACATTTATATAGAATCATAAGAAATTGCATAGCTTAAAAAATTTTTTTTTTAATTTTAAAATCTATGTCTTCATTTAAAAATCATTTCCAGGTTTTTTATTACAACACTTCCTAATGTTTGTGCTGAATTTCTTAATTTTTTAAAGTAAAATCATGAAACCATTTTTATGCCTTCATTATCAATCTTGAAATCAGTAGCTTATTTTTATACCATAATATTTATCTTGCTAATATTGATTTCTTCAATCATCTTTTTATTGTTCTCTAAATTTTCTAATAAAAAATTTGAAACATTTTAATTGTTTTTTTTTTCTTTATTAATACTCACCATTTTTTGAATAAAGAATTATTTTATATGTGTTTGTGTGTGAAGGAAAAATGAAACTTAATTTAATTTAAAAGTGCACTACTCTTCTAATATAAATGACCACTGTTAGGTAAAACGAACCAATTCATTATTTCTTCAACAATGCAATAAAATGGAACTCTATAAATTTTCCATTAATGCATACAACATTGTTACGACCAGATTTTTTTTAATTCTTAATAAGAACACATTCTGGATGGTAAAACTATAGCAATGATAAACAGGATATTATGGGTTCAGAATATATCAAAAGTTGTGAGTGACATAATAGTGAAAAATATCAATACATATAAAATGAAGTTTGACAACTGAAAAATCAATGGAAAAAGAATAATAATTACAGAAATATATTACTGATGAAGATTTTCATGAAAGTCAAAGATAGAATGGAATGGATAAATAATAAAAGAGTTGGAAGAAAAAATAGGAAATGAAAATCAGAAGAAATGATATGGAAATGTATAGATGATTTCTCGCAAATGAATATCATCACTCGGAAAGAAAAAAACAAAATATCTAAAATGAAGTTAGGGATACTATTGTATGAATATTTATGAAGCAATAGAGAAACAAGATAATTAGATATTAAAAGATGTCATAGCATTATAAACAGATAAGAAGTATTTTATAAAATGTAAGTTTCACAATGCATTAATTACAACAGTAGCACATAGTCTTCAATTTATATACAAGTCATAAGCCTTTGCTCAAACACAATTGATATTATCATCCAATGTATATAATTGTTGTTCATAAACTAGTCGCATTTAGATAATTCCATTATTATTCCTTCCTCAATCAATCATCTAATCATTTATATTTTTAATCTAACAATACAATATTAGTTGATTATTCTTATTTATTTAAAGGCTTATATAGATTATTTATTATAAACTTGCTTATCAGACATTTATGCAGACATTTCCTTTTAATAATTCTTCTACGTATAGCTAATTTTTGTTTTATAGGTTAGGCATCTTTTTTTATTATTTACTCTTCTCACATATCTTTTTTAAAAATATGGCAACTAATTCTTTATTTTATTAAATTTTTTCTTAATTTATTTATAATTCATTTTATAATCATTTTGTAAACAGTTTATATCTAAATATAGTTTCACTTTTTTTTCTTTTGTAGTAAAAGAGTTTTTCATCTATATTTTCCTGAATTTTTTCCCACAATCATAATTCATTTCTCATTACCTTTTTAAACTTTTTTTGTTCTTAGTGTTTTTATTTCAGACTTTAGCAAATACTTTTTTTTAATTGCTCATATATTTGTTTTTCATTGGTTATAAAATATTTTAAGAGAATTGCTGCTTAGATGTTGAAATTTTATTCTTAATTTTTTAAAATCACATCTAAGTTGATGCTTGGCTATCTAAGAATTTAAAATCTACTACTATTATTTATTTTATTAAGCTTAAAATGGATAAAATACAAAATCTGATGAGAAAATATTATTAGTGTGGCAATTTGAATGAACATGATAGTATAGTAAAAATGAAAAGCAATTCCACTGTTACAAAAAATAAACTAAAATGAAATTAATTTTGTCACAATATTTACTAGCAAAATCAGACCATTCATAAAATATCAAAAAATGAGTACTACAACTTAAACTTTGATAATAATATTGATTAATTAGAGATTATTTGCATAATATAATAAATTATTTGCAAAATTATTTATTTATTTAGTAGAATGTTTTTTTAAGACAGTTAGTTGTAAACATTACAAAGAAATCTGCAAAAATTCTAATCAAGAGACAAATTCTCTAGTGGCTTTATTAGGGTTTTTAACTTTACAATTATTTGCATAATTTGAATAATCATTAACTATATGGTTCATAGTTTGTATTTATTCATGTTTGTACAAGTCAAAGTATGTTAAAATCATTTCTGCACTTGTAAGTTCAGTAACAATGGGTGATGCTGAATATTTTGATGAGACTCCAATAGCATTTAAAAATATACAATCCAGATGTCTCTATTATTAGATCTTTAAAAAGAATTGTTTTGGGACTGCAAGAAATCTCTTCAATTGTTTAAAGAACTTCTTGGTTAAATATATAGAAAGAATAAATTGATTTGAAGCATGAGTTAGGAGATACATGCACATTCTTTATAACTAGAGTGTTGTGTATTTAGGTCAAGTTCAGTTTTTGTAATGGTTTATATTTAAAAAACCTAATATTATGCAAATTCTTAGGAATGAACATGATGACAGGACTAAGATAAACTATGGAATAAACATATGCCAGAATCCTCAAAAACAATGTCAGCAAAGATATTTCAAATTCATTAAGGAATAAGCCAATTTGAAGTTTCAGGACAATCAATGCATACATCATTTAAAAACTAGACCCCCCCCCCATGGCATGGATGCCTGACATACTGGCAAAAATTTGTCAAAAATTTATTATTACCATGCCCTGGAGATATGTTGCACCATTTAAGACATTTTCCCTTCAAGTCCATCATTAAAATAACCATAGATCCCACTTGCTCTTTACATAATTTCCACTCCACTCTCTGGAACTTCAACACAATCAAGTGCCTACCATGCATGAACTCGTAGCCCAATGTCACACCAGAGTGAACTCTGAAATAAATACTACACCACTTGAGAGTAACATAGTACACACCCTCATCAACCCATTGATCCAAAGAAGTTTACATGATCACTCCAACAACATTTCTCAAATGAACTCTAAATGTCCAGCACATTAACAGTAAGAATTAATCTTGATACCTATAGTGCTCACCAACTAATAAGCACAATTTATATACAGCCATATATCAATGGAACACTAATCCCACTCAACCTTTCCTAAATGTATTAACAAATATCACCATGTGCTTTTGTGTATTTATCTCATAATGCTTTTGTAAAAAAACCTAATTTAAAATATGTAACTTGTTATGCAACAATTAGTCTTTTAACTACTGTAAATCATCTTTTTTATCATAAGCAAAATTGTAAACCATCATTACGTATGTAATTTCATGTATCAAATTGTACCTAAAAATTTGTTTTTTACATGCAACTTTTGAATAATAAGTCAGTTATGAAAACTATAATCCTTTCCACCAAATAGGACCAATTTATGTACTATCATATATTAATCTGACACCAACTTTCACCTTCATGCCATATATGTTTTTCCCTCATACTATTATGTGTTACCATATATTTTTCTCAAGATACTATTTAAAAATTTTATGTAAACCTAATTTGACACATGTATCTTGTTATGTAATGTTCATTCTTCTTTCAATTACTGTAAATCATATTTTTTTCATATCACATGCAAGATTGTAAATCCTTATTGCATATGTAAGCCATGTAACCCTTTTTGAGTCATAATAAAGTTTACCTTTGAAACATTATTATCATAATAATAATTCAATTCAATTTATTTACCATACAAAACTACAGCATTAAAGCCAAAAATATCAAAAACAAAAATATCTGAAGATTTTTCTTTAATTACTTACTGATAAATTAATTACTACACTACATTCAAAACATTAAGATCATTCTATAGATTATTCTTTGAATAGTCAAGAATATAACTAGGAGAATTAACAATTTTTCTTGGTTATTTATTGGACTAGAGATTTTCCAATAATGAATAATATTTCTGTAGAGCAATTTTTATTATTTTCCTCTTAAACAAGATATGCAATAATTTCTCTTAATATCTTGTGAAGGGATGTAATAAATATATGAATGAAGATATGTGAAAAAGATCTATGATCCCAAAGATGCACATTTTGTGCTGAACCAGGACTTGTCAGTTGGCTTAGATCACAATCTCTTACACATATCTTATCATTGTCCAGTATATAAAGAAATAGCAAATTACTACAGTTTAATTGATAAGCATCAAATGTGCTACCATCACAACTTTGACACAAATCACTTAATAAAAGTACATTAATAATATGTATTAGTCATTCGTTAGACTAGATATTATTCACTAGTGAAAATTAATTAAGGTTTTTTTTTCCATGTGTCATAGTATCGGCCGGGAAGCAAACCCGCTAACCCAGGAGAACTGGCTGTAAGACAGCTGTGCTGACCGCTCGACCATCAATGCTTAATAATTAATTAAGGTTTTACACTATTATGCCTTTAAAATTTGTCATAAAAATGAAAAATAAAGTTAAAGATAGTATTATCCAGTTTCGCTCTAGTCAAACTATATATATATGTGTGCACATGTAAATACTTATACAAGTTACATATCTGATTGCAAATACCTTTCAACAATTTTACATTATTTTTACAAAATGCCTCCATATTTCAATTGAAATTTCATCATTATCATGTTGTTGTTTGTTTTTCCCATTTTAAATTTCATTTACTGTTATTTTTGATTTTCATATCTGAATTATATATTTTTTTCTTATTATCTTCACAATCCCTTTTTTATTTATGTATTATTTATTTTTCTTCTAACTGTTACAGATAATCTTTTTTTTTCCCAATATATATATTTGCATTTTCACTTTTTTTTTAAAAAAAAAAAACATTGTTTGTCTTTTATATGTCTTATTTTTATAATTTGATCATAATTGTATACTTTCTGCACTCACAACTGTCACATGCATTTGTCAAACTAGAGATAGACTCTAACCCATATATAAACTTTGAACCTAAATTAAAGATTAATATTGTGTATCTATTTACAGTTGCAATAACCTAACTTTGTCTCTTCTTTTCCATGTGTAATATTTTTAAAGATATATTTAAAACTTCCACTCCCTGCACAGTCTTGAAACATATAAATAAAGACACCAAAAAAAAAAAACCCAAACGGTTCCAAAATACACATTTGATGTTGAAACAGCACTCAACAGTTGATGCACATTTTAATTTCACAATTTGTTTAGTATTTATCAATACCAAATTATTACAATTTAATTTGTGAATGTCAAATTTTCTTAATTTCAACAACTTCAGGTAAATACATTAATGATTATTACTACTCATTTGTTAAACTAGATTTCATTTCTAAATTAGTAATAAACTTTAAGCCTCATTTGATTAATATTTTTCTTTTAACTGTTCATATGCACATAAAATAGCTCAATGTTATTTCTGGGTTTTATGTAGTTCATGTAATGGAAATAGAAGTAACTATACTTTCCAATGGGTGATGTAAAGTAAATAAGTTTTAAATTGCACTTTATGCAAAAAAGTGAAGCTTAGTATTATTAGAAAAGAATTATAAGGCTTAGTGCTTTTGGAGAACTTAGGTCTCCATATTCACAGCCTATCTTAAGAGTGTTGGCTTACATTGAGATTTTAAGTGAAGCTTAGCAGTAATTTATGCAAAATTTATTCAAAGTTTTCTTTCATAAAGACCATTTTCTGGAGATTGCAAAGCACGATTCTTTTCAGTTTATTGTATAGTTGTCATTTGCAATAAATATTGCCTCCTTTATCTTTCATTTCATATCATTACATTCAATGCACATTGTCCTTACCATAATGGATTCGAACACATGGCCTGTTGTTTTTTTGGTGCTCAAAGAATATGGATTTGTTTTCAGTATTGTTTAGAGCTCTCCTGTATAAATAGTGATATTGAGATGTTCTTGTGATGATGTTGGCATAGATCTCTCCATAATATGCTGCTCTACATCCACTGATTGGACATGAAATTTTGTAAACTGCTTGGGTTATTTGATCAGAAGGTATTTTGTCTTTGGTATTGTTTATCATTCTGTTTGTTATTAAGAGACAAAATGATACTATCTATCCTTTTAGCAATTGTTGATATTTATGCTTAATTTACTTACATAATTTTAAATAAGAAAGTGAATTTGATCATTCATTCTCTCATTTCAAATTAAGCAAATGAATTAAGCGTAAATATCAATAAATATTAAAAAGACAGATGATATCACTTTGTCTTTTAATAGTTTATTTATATTTCATAACTCAGTGGTGGGTAATTACTTCCATTTCTGTTTACATATAATCTAAGTTATACTTATTTATTATTTCATACATTAGTTTATATTTACACTTCTTTATAATTTTTTTATTTTCATCAGATCTCTAATTTCTTTTTGCTTTAACTGAAGCAAAAAGACTTTAGTAAATATTTTTTCTATTATTAAATGTTAATTTCTATTTTTTCATCATTTTTAATTTTGCCTGCTAATTCATAATTCATTAATTCCGTAACAGCTGCAATTAATAAACTTTTTATAATCTTCAATCTCATTTTACAGTCAGTTGAATTACATAATTATATAATTTAAATAATGAGAATATTGCTAGCAATATTTAAATTACAAATTCAGAATTATCTATAGATAAAATATAAAAAAGTGTTTAATTTAAATTTGAATATGTTTGTTTATCAGCATAATAACATGATTGTTTTATATAATCTAAAGCTGAGGGCACTTTTGATGAAGTTTACCATAATCATAGCTTTTTACAAGTATTTATTGTTACTATGCTTTCTCTAGCTAAGCATTTATCACAAAGCTTGTTGAGGAATTGGCAATCCTCATTGTTTATAACTTACAAGCTTAAGAGTATAGGGTCATGTGATCTATGACTCTTATTTTGACTATTTATAGTCTCTGCCTTAAGTCTTATGCAATGATATATTGCTAAGACTACTAATATATGGTATGGCTGAAGATCTCTCAGTCCCATATAGCTATTTGAGTTGGATATCTGGGTTTGAAGACATGTAGGTGTCTGAAAATTTCAGATTTTCCACTCAATAGATAACTTTTAGTTAAATGCTTGGCTTTGGGTTAGTTTTTTAGATCTAGTGTCTGAACCTACCATAGCACCTCTCTGAGGAGTGCCAGAGCACGAAACCATGGTCAGAGGTTTGGGAATGGGGTCCTGACAAAGATATTTTAAATGCTTTCTCTAGCTAAGCATTTATCACAAAACTTGTTGAGGAATTGGCAATCCTCATTGTTTATAACTTACAAGCTTAAGAGTATAGGGTCATGTGATCTATGACTCTTATTTTGTCTATTTATTGTTACTGCTTTATTTATGTGCTAAAGTGCATAGTATATATTTTATACTGTTTCATGTGATAAAAATTGTATTGGTTCATGTATTACTTTAATTAAATATATTTCTGAAAAGTATTGCCTCACTCTCATATTTTTAGAAATAGCAGTATAAATATTATAAAACTAAACAATAAAATAAATTTATAAAAAAATTCAAACATTATTATTTTTTCAAATAATAAATATTTAAAATCTAACTGTGTATTTGATTTTTATATTTAAAAAAAATGTCTATTTTTTTTTATTGTTATTTTTAATATAATTGTCGGAATGAATGGGATTTTCATTATACTTAATTACACAATAACAATAATTATTTATGACTAATGAAGTGTGGGGAGAAGGGGGGGTTGAGACAGAATTGTTCAAGTTTTTTCCTAAATAATAAATAATTATTTACTTGTAGAAACAAAAGAAAAAATTATAACTATTAAAGATAATCATGTGATCATAATTTACTTTTTTAAAAAGACATTTCTTAAGTTTTTTTTATATATTATGCTGCATATCTTCAAAGATTTACTGTTTGTAATTACTGTCAAAGTCATTTAGATTTGAAGAATTTATGAAACAAACTGAGAGAAAATATATATATTCTTAGAAATATTTTTAACTTTAAAAATAAAATAATAATGGCAAAAACATACACAGTTTATTATATAGTGAATATATTATAAACAATTTGTTTTAGAACTCAATGTGTATTTGCAAAGTTAACAATGACTATATTGTATCTACTCATATCAGTAATATTAAATGTAAAAAGTGTATTTCTTTGAAGTGTTTAAATAATTGTATGAATCTAAAAGTTCTTCTCTCCCATAAATATTATTAGTCCTAACCCAAAAGGCTTTTAGGTTCAAAGGCCTTCAAAATAAATACTTCACAAAATGACTGAATAGTAATATCTGATGCTAGCTTGTCATATAAGCATATTAAAATTTATAAGTTATAATTTAACATTCAAAAGTCAAAATTCATTATCATATATATATAATCTGTATTTTCTTTGTTGTCTGATTGGTGAATATATTGTTTGTCTGATGTCACAAATCAAATTTACAACGCTACATTTATGCAAAGAAATAATTCTGCCAATAAATAAAAAATGGTGGGGGGGGGGAATCAATATGAATGCTTTTAACTGTAGAGATATAGTATATATTTCATCGTAAAGATTCCCAACAAGCTTCAGAAATAGCCACAAATGCTGATTCTTAATTCAATGTTAAGACTCTCTGTGTTTTCATAATCTGTCAATCCTTTAATGTAGTTCAGATGACCAACATTCTTAGCAATGTTTAATAAAAAATATATATATTTACATTAAATCTTTAAAAAAATTGTTATAGAAACCAATTTAAAAAAATATTGCAAAAACGACCAGCATTTTTGGACTCTGACTTTAATAAATGGTAACTATTAATTAAGCTGTGACACTATCAAAGAATCAAAAATCTAATTACAATTTTTTATTCAGAGATCACTTCAGTAAATATATATTTGCACCTTAACATTGTCAAATATAACAGGTATATTTTAAAATGTAAATTTTAATTTAACTTTACTAAAATTCAGAAATGTATTTATATAATATTAAATGTAATCTTAAAAAAATTGTTAAAGCTACCAATTAAAAAAAAACATGGGTCTTTACAAGTTTGGGTGCATCTGGCATGCATATAAAATTCATGAAGTATTGTATTAACTAAGCCTTGAAACAGATTAATGTAAAAAAAGTATTTAAGACTGGGGATATATACAATATTACAAAAAATAAAAATAATCATCTTGTAGAAATCAACTTTAGACATCCAAATGCTCTGAGAATAATTTATATTAAATGCTTCAGACAATTTTGTAATACTGATCATAACATAATATATAGATAAATTTAAAAATAAAATTTTTCTTCAAATATTAAGTGTCTTTATAAAATTGAATACTTACTGAAGAAGTATATTCTATTATGCTAGAATATCAGCAATTTCCAGTTTTTTAATCATTTGTTTATTTGATGAAAATACACTTATCTATTGGAATTTTATATTTAGGTGTTTTTTTCTTACACCATGCATTAAAAGCTTTTAGAAATTGTAAATAATATAGAAGAAGATATCATAACAATACAAATGTTAAAGGAAACCAAAAGTTTGATTCAAAAGATTATAATTTTGTGGCTAGTGGAAATCTTTCAGGACAATTTTTGTATAAATAGCATCAACTATGTTTTCACTTTAGGTCTTAATTTAATTAAAAATTCTGGTTGTATGTTATTTGCTCTGAACCTTTTCTGATTAGTTAAAAACATAATTGCGTTCAGTGATATCTATTCCCTCTATTAGATTGTCATCAGAGAAACATTCTGAAAAATAAGCTTTAATTTCCACACTAATAATACTTTTCTAATTCTGTCAATTCCAATTATATTTAACAAATTTGATAATTTAATTTTAATGTAAATTCTACAATTTAGTTAATGAATGCAAATATTTTACTACGACTTTTAAAATGACATCAGCATTTAAGTTATGATATATTAGCATAGAAAAAAAAGCTAGACCAAGTAAATTTATCTAATTAAGCATTCCCATATGAAACACTAATAAATGTTGCTTTTGTTCTCTGTTTGCAAAATATACACTTTAAAATTCAAAATCTATTATCTTAATAACTGGAACACATTTTATGGAACTGAAAATATTTTGTATTAATTTATTTTGGAAAGACACAATTGATGAATTATTTAATAATTCATAATAAATAAATTAAACCATAAAATAAGTATGAAAATTGGAATATGTTCACTACAAAAAATATAATTAAGAATAGCACTGAAAATATTTGAATTATTAATACATATTGCTTCAATAAACTGAAATTATGGATTGTTTTATTATAATAGTTTTAAATAGCCTACTGGCCAAAAAAATCTCTGACAGCTACTACTTAGATTAACACATCATTTGTTCTGATAATTGCTAGGTGGTGGGGTTTTTAAGCATTTTGTCAATTTCTTTTTTTTTTATCTAATGAAGAATATCTATATATTTATTTATCAGCTTATATTTCATGGTTAGCATGATCTGAAAGAAAAAATATTAAATCTAACTTAGAACCAGAAAAAAATCTAATTCTTATTAAATCTAGATTTTCAATCTTTATGGATTTGTATTTTTTCTTCAATTAACTTGCTTTGATACTACATTATCTTTAATAGATACATTTACATTGAATTTCATTTTGCCTTATGTAATTTTTGTTTCTTTGTTTTCTGCAATAATTTAAACTTTGAAAACTTAGCATGATTTAAAAAATCATAAGTTTTAGAAACATGTTAGATTTCTTGGTATTTATGATTTAGTTTAAAGTAAGATATTAGAATAAATTATTTTAAAAGTAATGCTAAGAGTGATAAACTACTATTGAAAATGAACAAGATTTATTATTTGATTACATTACTATTCTGCATATTTGTTTGAGCTTGCCTTCAGGCATAAAACATCATAGGTAAATGAAGATGATAAACTAAATGTACAAAAATTATGAAGCAGAATATGTAATTTGATAAAAAAAAAAGTGTTAAATATGAAAACCATACTACCATAAGCCATTAAAAATAAAAACAATAATAAATAGTTCATTACATTCAAAAACCAAAAGTGATGGATTTGTATCACGTGACCTTCCACTGTTGAGGCTATCATTTATGCATTAGTAAAGGAAAGCATTGCTCTATAAAATATAAAATTACAATAATATCTATGGAAAAATATAATAAACAGTCTAATATATGAATTAATAAAAACAATATACAACTGTTTGCCTAAAGGTTTATGATGGAATTTTAGTTCTACATATATATTGGTCTATTTTCATCATTAACATTAAATCATAAATGTCTTTAGAAAATTTTTAAACTTTATTTAAATTTTCAATTACATTTAACTGTTAGTAATAGCATGCAGGTTAGTATCTACACAAGGTTTCACATAGTATTACCCTTCTCTCTTTTTCAGGAGTTACTAGCCTGATCAGTAACAATACTAGCATGGAAATCGAACTGGTCCTTTAGATTTGTGAATATTGAAATTTTAAGTAAATGCTCTGTCCAACTGAGTCATTCTACCAAATGCTGAAATCATAACTGAAATGGTTACAAATATTTTCTAAGTTAAAGTTTTGCTATTAACATGTAAATATAAATATGATAATAATTAAGAATAAAAATTATAAAATAAAGGATAAAATAGAATTTAAAAGTTATACAATAGTAAGCTTAATGAATACAGTGATGTTAATAATTAAGTTGGTCAAATTGTAACATTATAATACATGTATGTATGAAATATGATTGTATTGATATAATGTTTAAATTTTGTAGATCTGATGAAGACTACTAGGAACAGTCAAAACTAAAATTAATATATTTTGCTTTAAAGTGTAAGAAGAGTGGAATGTTGTTATTATATGTTAACATATAAATTCAATAAAAAGTAAAGTGATATATAAATTGCTGAATACTTACAAATAAGAAAATAAAGTTTCTGCTATAAAATATTTTAAAATAGACTTTCTAGATAAGGTGGATAAACTAAATTAAAATACTAAAACGAAAGATACAACCAATAGTTAATCTGAAATATTATTTTAAAAATGGCATATTTATAATGAATATTATAATTTAATAAATTTCATAATACCTTATATTAATACAAGATTGTAAATTTATTTTCCAAAATTTATACCAAACTATATTCCTTCTGGGAAAAGAAATTTAATGCTCCAATGACAATTAAAGAACTTCTTGTACAGTTTATCTCAATGATAGAGTGATAGATTCAAGAGCTAATGATTTTTGAACTGAAACTCAAACTTTCACTTCTGGTGGCTCAATGCTACATGATCTCTTGAGAAACTAATCATTTAATTATTTCATTTTTATTTGAAGTAACTGATAAAGAAGATAGACAATATATTCTTTTATGATTAAACTTAGACAAATATTGAAAAAGTTTGGAAAATTGCATCAATTTAATTTCAAATATAAACTAAAACTCATCAAAAAAAATAAAGTTTTAAGAACATAGAATTATACACTATTTTAAAATTTCTTAACAATAGATAAATAAATTTTATAATATAATTGAATAACCAAAAAAATTTTACTTCCGTTTAAAATAATATCCATAACAATAATCTTAAAAGTTAGAAGATTAAAATATTTTAAATATGAGAATATTAATTGTTGCTTTTTATTATATTTTAATAAGTATGTTCATTTTACACTCTGTATTATCATCAGTTTTCAATTACTATTGTTATCACTGTCGCATCAAGTTTAATCAAATTTCTCTGATTCCCAGCCTCTTCTCTCTACATCACTCCGGAAAATTTATTTCTGTTACTATCTATTTCACTATACATTTTTAAGTTTTTTACACTTTTGAGATACAGTTTAAGACATCAACTGTCTATCTAATTCAAAATTCCTGTTTTCAGACCTTTTTTTTAATTTGTGAATTTTATGGATTTCAATAATAGTCATTTTACTCCTTTCATATAAATTTACATATTTTTTAAGGAATCCCAAAATCACCTGAATATTTAAATAAACATTATTTTTTATTATCTATTGTTTTGTGTGTGTGTGTGTGTGAATATATGTAGTATTATTTCCGGGAGTTTCCATGTAATAAAAATATAATACCTAAATAGCTGACATTTTAGTACAATAACAAGTACTTTCGTCAGAGCCTCTTCTTTCTCAAATCACATTTTTATGATTTGAGAAAAAAGGTGTGAGGACAGTGCTTGTTATTGTACTGAAAGATCATCATTTAGCTATTATATTTTTATTACACAGAAGCTCCCAGAAATAATACTATGAATTCATCATTTATCCATGAGAATATTAGAATTAACATAGATCTACATACACACACACACAATGAACTTAGATTCCATTATTTTTTGAAGAATCAATAAAAATGCATTATAGATATGCAAAAAGAATAGAAGCCTATTAACAATTATAGATAATAAGTAATTTATGATTATTCTTTGAAATATAATACATATAAAGAATAAACAATTAGCTTTAAATATAATTCAGGCATTATAGAAAACTTTCACTCTTATTATTTAAAAAATGTTTGATAATTTTAAAAGAATAATGATATAAGTTTTTGAAAAATGAATATAACATTAAATACATTGATTCATTAGATTTTTTTACTAAATAATTTATTTAATTTGCTAATATATTATAAAATGTAAAAAGAATATGTTGGTATTTATTTGCTTATATTTTATCTCTTTAATTGTCTTTGAAAGTACTAAGTTTATTTAAGACAAAGTTGTGTTAAACCAAGAACTTATCTTGTTAACCTATTACAAATATGCTATATTGGAATTTTTATGCATTTGGTTGAAGATTTGCTTTTCACAGTAACATTATATTATATAATAATAAAGATAAAATATTAATAACATGCCATAAAACTTCAATAAAGCTAAACATATATAATAATTAGCATAAAAGAAAAAATAAGACACTTTAACATTGCAAGAGTCATAGATCACATGACTCTATTCTCTTAAGCTTGTAAGTTATAAACAATGAGGATTGCCAATTCCTCAACAAGCTGCTTAGGTAGAGAAAGCATTTAAAATATCTCTGTTAGGACCCCACACACACCTCTGACCATGGTTTTATGCTCTGGCACTCCTCAAAAGTTCCCTACAACTCTCTGAGGAGTACCAGAGCATGAAACCATGGTCAGAGGTTTGGGGGGGAGGTCATTTTAAATGCTTTCTCTAACTAAGCATTTATCACAAAGCTTTTTGAGGAATTGGCAATCCTCATTGTTTTTTAGCATTGCAAATTTTGGTACATAAATTTTAGAATAAGATTTTTTTTATTAACCTTAAATTATTCTACCTAAAATATTGATTAAAGCAGCTTGCAAAACAATATTTATTAATATTTATTAATGAATCTTTTTTTTCTGTAACTATCAAAATATTTTATTTTTTATTCAAATGCAAGTTATAAATAGAAGATATCTATTTAAGATATCCTTTTTTAAACTACTAAAAATCACATGATCACTACTCTTTAAGCTTAAACATGCTGTTAACACAGAGGCAAAACACCTCGTATAGAAGCGTCACTTAATGCAAGCCAGAGTAATCAATGGATTTTTTAAGCAAATATCAAGGTATATAATAATTTGTTTTCAAGTATTTATTTAATAATAACATTAACAAGAAAGAAGAAATAAATAGACAACTACTAATTATATGTCAAGCGTTGGTAACTTAGTGGTTAGCATAGCTGCCTTCCAAGCAGCTGGCCCGGGTTCGCTTCCTGGTCAACGCATTTGACATATGAAAAAAAAAAAAAATACTAACTATATATGCTTAATTTACATACTGTTATATAATAAAGAAAAAACAAAAATAGTGTATATATTTATCAATTTCTTTTGTAAACTAATATTTAGAAGTATAATTATCAATATTGTTCTAATAAACTTAATTTATTTTTATAAATTTGAAATAATTTATCAAGGCAATTTATTTCAATGTAAGTAGTTATTAATATTGCAAATACTCTGCAAATATGTAACAATATATAAATGTAAATTTTGAGAAATATTTTTGAGTTATTAAAAGTGTTATTGTTTTGTTTTGTTTTTTTCATATGTCAAAGCATTGACTGGGAAGCGAACCCGGGCCTGCTGCTGGGAAGGCAGGCAGCTATGCTAACCGCTAAGCCACCAATGCTTGACTAAAAGTGTTGATAAAAAATTATAAATGCAAAACTGGCTAAAACACAGAGATTTGAAGCAATAGCCAAACACTATTAATAATATACTTAATGCTTTTGGAATGAAGATAAATGAAAGATAGGTATAATAAAAAACACAAAGTACAAAAACAACTTTGAGTTTTAGCAACTGAATAAGTGAGATAAAAAAAATAGAGGCAAAATTTCAGCATAAGATTACAATAGTCAAACAAGCTTTTAAAGTAAAGATTATTTTGACAAGTAATAAAATTTAAATAGAGGAATTTGAACTTAGGATTTTTAGGCTATATTTATCCTCCACTCCATCTTAAACAATTGATAAATATGACCACACATGTAAAAAGATAAATAATCCCCCAAATATGTATTTTGTGCAGAACCATCATGCATCAAATGGGCCAGATTCTTATCCCCCACACATATATACAACCAGTGCTAACATATATTAAGATAGCAATTCTTTAAACTTTCATGGGTAGGCTTCATTTTTTTAAAAAAAAAACCAATGACTAAATGGTACAATGTCCTTGGTGGATTTGAGTCATACCCATGTAGACATTACATCAATCTAATGCCTCATATTATCAAATGATTATGTAACCATTCATATTAATAGAAGGGGGATGGTTTAGACTTACACTATGATGGTCCAAAAATATATAATAAAAAATATGATATGAAAGGTTATATTGACATAATATCTATATGATTATTACTATAATATAAAATATACCAAGGGTTTTGAGCATTCCATCATTGGTTTATCAATGAAATATATGGTTGAATTTTTGAAAGAATAAGAAGATTGAAGTCTGTCCATTAAAGTTTAAGGAATTGGTATTTTAATATAAGCTGAGCACTAATTGTATATGTGTGAAGGAGAGATTATGATCTGGCCCACCAGATGAGTCCTGATTCTGCACAAAATACATCTGTTGGGGATCATTTATCTTTTTCATATGTGTAGTCATGTTGTTTGAAATGGAGTGAATGTTGAATATGAACAGGTAATCCTAAATTCAAATTCTTCTATTTACTATAATAAACATTCAGTATATTGGATGAATAGATTAGTTAATAAAATTTAAATTGATTAAAGTGCGTTATTTTGTAGCTTTGAAATTAACTGATGCTTTAGGTAGTGAAAGAATTGACAAAATGCAAATAAAAATTATAAAATTTTACACTGTGAAGTTATATAAGAATGGGAACAAATAAAAGAAAATCAGAAACAAAAAAGAGTTATAAGAAAATAGTGAATAAAAATTTATTATAAAAATAAAACAAATAGAATTAAAACAACATTTTCACATATATTCAGGCTATGAAAGATATGATCAAACAATATAAAGATTTGGTAAAATGATTCCAAATAAAGTATTAATTATTAGATAATTTTGAAGTGTTTATTAATAATAACTGAACAATATTATTTCATTCAAGATAGTTTTCATGCAAAGTGAAAGAAAAACTGAATGAAAAAGGAGAATACGTCATTAAAGAAGAAGGTTGTGCTGTTTGAAGAAAAAAGATTTTAAAAAAGTGAGAATTTGAAAAGAGTATTAAGAGCCTGATGATAGATAGTGATGATACACACTCATATATTTAATTTCCTGAGAAATCGTGATACTTTTATTGAAATGACTAAACTGAGATTTTATAATTTAATCTGTTATTTACAACTGTTCTAAAACACAGAAAGACGAATAATGATAATTTAATAAAATAAATATTTTATCAAGTAAGTCATATGGTTGATAAATAGGTAGATAGGTAGGTAAGTAGGTAGGTAGGTAGATAGGTAGGTAGGATGGTAGGTAGGTAAGTAGGATGGTAGGTAGGTAGATAGGTAAGTAGGCAGGCAGATAGGTTAGCAAGCAGGTAGGCAAGTAGGTATGCAGGCAGGCAGTAGGTAGGTAGGTAGATAGATAGATAGAAAAATATAATAATAAAATAAATAACAATTGTCAACTGATTTGAAAATTTTACATATAAAACTTGGTTTAAGTATAATATTCAATATTATATTAACTTGGCTTTGTGACACATTATTATGTTATATATATATATATTCTGAAGTAATTAATCATATTTTATTAATGTTTTTTTTTTCATTTTTTTTTTCATCTTTTAATAGTACTTTATTTTAATGTTTAAAATGTATTCAGTCTCTAATGTATCATCATGCCTAATGATATATGATAATTTCTGGAAAGTCAATTTTTAAGATTAATTTTATCACCCTCAGAAAAGTCTTATAATACTGTAAGCATTTTAGAATACCAAATTTTGAACCTAATAATATTTTACTTTAATATCAAAATAAATATTAAAATCAACTTTGTGTAACCTTTTGCTATATTATTTGTTTTTAGAAGGATGAAAAAAAATTGTAAATGATGTAAATGCTTGTTTTTATGTTTTTGATGGTGTCTAACAGTCTTTTGAAATATATAAATAATGTAATAAGTGGTCTATTTATATAATTCTTGACTATAACGTTATTAAAAATCGGTCGAGAGATCAGCGCGACTGCTTACAAGCAGTTGCCCGGGTTGTGGGTTCGCTTCCCGGCCGATGCTATCTCACATGAAAAAAAAAAATCGATATTTTTAAACTTTAAAAAGATTTAAATTTGATATATAATTTTTGACTATGTATATAATATATAGAAGAAATAAATCTTCAGTGATGCAATTTTTTACAAATTTGCATTCGTCCATAAGCATCCGTTTATTTTCATTTTTTTTTTTTTTAAGTTTATCATTATATAAGTCAACCTTCACTCCAGTGCTGAAATAAGGGCTTTAACATATTGTGTGCCTGTTATATATAATGATAAGCTCTATACATAAGTAGTCCATTGATGCCTTTTAAACTGATGCTTATGAGCAACTGCATGTAAATTCACAAAAAAAGCATATGCTTGGAGATTTATTCCCTTCTTTATATAAATAATTTACCTTATTAGCTGGATAGATATGCAATATTGTTTGCATTGGTATAGAAACAAAAAGTTATTAAAATGATTGATGATGATGATAAAATCTGAAAGCTTTTGAGAATTATGAATAGTCAGCTTAATTTTAAAAAATCAAAGTACTTTATTGCTTTTTTATACCAATTTGAATTATTATGGTTGTTTCTTTATTTGCAAAGAAAATTTATTCTTTCATACTAAATGTTGATTTTTTAAAACCAAAATTTAATAAATAATCAGTTGTAATGATGAAAAGATCTTATACAAATACATTTACACATTAAAATACACTTTTAGTTTTGTATATACTAAAAAATTATGATATGACTTTCTTTAATATCAGCATTAAAAGCAGTAATTCATTTATTTACTTTGTAATTTGTTTCTAAAGAGGGATAATCATGTGTAGTCTAATACTTCTTGTTAATAAAGGCTAACAGAAAAAAAAATAATTTTTAGATGTGTGACATTACTATCTAATCTCCATTGATTAGTCAAGTCTCACTAGAAGGCCTTTAAGTCAACCAAATAAAATAGATTACTGTTATTAATGTGATTATGTGTGAACCTTTGAAAGAATATAATGAATCTAATTATTCTTATTTTTTTGCAGAGTAGAATTGTACTTTTTTGGATGTTTGTTCAGTAAGGTGGTGACTGTATTGTCTTGAAGATGGCCATATAAGAAAATGTTAAATTTCTGCACAAGCAATCCACATAATGTACAAGTACTTTACAGCCTTACTATAATATTTTTTGAGAAATGCATGCAAACTTATTCATTATTATTAGTAATAAAATGATTTTCACTTCTTTTTTTTTTTGCATTTTCATTGACCTCTCCAACAAAAAAAAAGGTGTTTTTCCTATTTTTGTATTTTAATATACATTTTAAAAATTCCTCAGATATTTTTTATTCTACTCTATGTCCAAATAATTAATGTTTTCTCTACTTTCTTGAATATAATTATTGCAATTTCTCAGTGAAATTCCTAAGCTAAATATGATTGAGTATTTTCAAGAACTTTTTTTTTTTCCTATTATTTTATTTTTATAATTTTCATAGAATCTCTTTCTATAGATATAAGAAGTAATCTTAAACATTTTATTTTCTTTTATTTTACAATGAAAGTTTTAGTTTATAATTTGGACTAGATTATTGAAACTCTGGAATTCAAGTTTTTATCTTTTCAGAGAATTAAAGCAATTTCCCAGGTAAGAATAAGTTATAAACAATCATTCATTCCAGTTTCTTTTTTTCAGAGTGTTTGTTGATGGTTTAGTTGGTTCAGGTGTTACTTAAAAATTCAATATTCAAGAATCTAAGAGTCCAGATTCGATTTCCATGCCAGTTCTGTCACTGATAAGGCCAATAACATTTGAAGAGAAGAGTGGAAAATAATGCTTCTCGAAATGTTGTGCATATATATATTATAGTTAAATATAATTGGAAAATTTAAATAAAATTACATTTTTCTAAAAGATATTCAATACTTATTAATATCAGATGATGAAAATACCACAAATCTTCAAGTAACCACAAATCACTCTTAAATTTCTGTGTTACTACTACTTCATAAACGTTTGAATAAAAAAATTTAATTAAAAATTTTAATTAAAATTTTTTTATTTTATATATTAAAAAATGTAACTTCAAAGGCTTTGATTTATAAAATATGTTCATTTTGAGTTTAACATAGATTTGATTAAATATTGTACTAATGGTTTGTTGTTGTTGTTTTTTTCAATTAATTTTTCGCAAATGTTCTGGTTTACTAAAATATTGTGGGAGTAGTTTTATTTTACTATAAAAGTAAAAAAAAAAAAAAAAATAATTATAACACTAATAATAAAGTATTACAAAACTAAATGACAAAATTAAGATCTGAAATTTGTATATTATCTAATATACTGAAAAACAAACTATGAAAAGTAAGGCACTCTATACTGAAAATTTAAAACAACCTTCTCACAAGTAGTTATGATTTTGGGATTACCAATCATAAATCAGAAACATTTATGTGTATTTATGTATTGTAATGAAATCAAAAAATACAAAGGTCTTGTATTGATGATGATGATGATGATGAACAAAACTACAATAAATATCAACTGCACTAGTAAAATTTATTGATAATTACATTATTTAACATCTAATATTGACATGCAGTAAATTATAATATTTCACAAGTGTTAAAAATATTATTAACAGACATGGATGTAAAGTGAATGATATATATATTCATGTTCTCATTCCAAGACACTTAAGATTAGTCCATATAAATGCATTTAGGTTTAAAAATAAGACGATCATTCTTATTTTCTCAAAGTTTTTATCTTGGGGGTGGGATGAGAGTATCCTTACATTTAAACATTGCTGATTTAATATTGTAATATGATACTAATAATGAGAGACTATTTATTATATTTTAAATATACTTACAATCTGATACTGTGCTAGTAAAATTCATTAATTATTACATACTTTAACATCTAATATTCAAACAAAGTAAATTATAATATTCTATAAGTGTTAATAAGACTCTTAAGATTGACTATATAAGTGCATTTAGGTTTGATTTATCTTGGGGGTAGGATGAGAGTTTCCCTGCATTTAAATATTGCTGATTTAGTATTATAGTACAGCGCTAGTAAAGAGGGATTATTACCTTCTAAATATAATTACAATCGCTAGTAAAATTTATTGATCATTAGTAAAAAATATAACTAATATATATTTAACAACTGTAACTTGATTTATGGTTTTGTATATTATAAAACATTAGAATAATAGAAGCATGCACAATTTTTATTAATAATTTTAATTGTTTTTTCTAATAAATAGTAATCACGTGAAGCTTCTCTTTCCCCAAAGTAAAATGAAATTATTTAGAAACTACTCCTTCAGAAGTAAGACAAAGATATACTTTTAAAAATATTTTTATTTTAAATACAAGTATATTTTATATACCTGGAATCTAGCTGTTAATATAGGGGATTTGAACACAGCCTTTCAAGCTTCCTTCAGCCATCCAATCTATCTCATACAACCAATATACAGGTTCATATACCTGTGAAAAGGATAAATAATCTCCAATATAATGCTGAATCAGCACTCATCAGTTGGTCCAGATCATCATCTCCCTCACATAACTTTTTATAAATTAATAGCAATATAAACTGAATGTTTTGAATAAATTAATAAATTATTTAAAATATTTTTGAAATGTATTAAAAATGTTAAAGAAATTTAATATTTGATAAATAAAGTTTGATGAAATCGACTGAATGTATATAATTCATAATGTGGAATTTGTAAAAGCGATACTATAATTTTTTATATATAAACAATAATGCTGTCTAGTGCACATATAAAATTTGAGTACTTAAATATTAGTCTGGATGTGAGATTTCACATACGTATTATTCCAGCAATATTTATTTGATAAAAATGACCTATATTTTTATTTACTGGAAATAATAGAAACGTCTATTAACACACATTTACATTTTTGTGAGAAATTATCTTTCACCATCTAAACTTATAAAAAAAATTTACTTTGAAAAATGGCCACCTATACCCTTATTTGGTGGAAATGGGACCAACACACATTTACGTTTTTTGCGATAAATGATCTTCCAACAAATAAACTTTTAATCTAAATTTATTACAAGTCGTAACCAAATCGAAAAAATAATAATATACATATATATTTAACTATGCAAATCTATCCATTTACAAAATGATGTTTTTAGCATCACTGCTGTGGTCTGAACTTCTTTACTTTGTACTGCGTTCCAATACGAATGGCTACTACCTCTTGACAATCCTAAACAAAACACCACCATTGTTTGGCCGTAAAATTAGCAGCAAAACCAACATTTTGACTAATAACTTTCTTCCCATCGGAATATTATTTACTATTCATTTACAAAATTAATCCACTTTCTTTTTAGAAGATTATAAATGTATATAATTTAGTCTTTATATACATATTTGTCTGAGCCGGCGACTTCCATCACCACCGGCTTAATACGTAATTACTAAAATTTGTTGATATTTATTGATATAACATTTTTTGTTCTTTAAAGTTAAATTTAATCAAGATGTTTATTATTATTTAGATTTTTTGTTTGGAGTTTGAGTGTGTATGAATTCGAGACTTGAATTATTAACAAAATATAAGAAGGGGAGTGGCTTAAAAATATAAAAAAGGATAAAAATATAAAGCAGCTTGGAAAGACAAGATTAAGACAATGTGTCATAAAAGAGGTAAGAAAGAGTATTTGCTAAGAAAATTAAAAAGTGCAACGACGATGGATTGAGTAAGCACTTCCTTAGATCGAAAATATAATTAAAACATGTTTTAAAAAAGTCTAAGGAAAATGGGGGGGGGGGGGATGAATAAAAAATTAGTTTTCTAAGTTAATTAAATGTATTTATCATTTTTGTCAAGATTCAGAAAAATTTTTTTTTGCCTAAATTAAGTAAATGTCATATAAAAAGATTTCCTAGAAAATTAATGCTGTATTATATATATATTCCTAAAAAAAAAAAAAAAGATAAAATCAGTTATAATATAACAGAATAAAAACTAAAATGGTAAAATGCCAGAATAATACATTTAAAAAAACACCTGGAAATACTTTATAATAGTCATACATGACAGATTGCTATAAGAAATTTATTATTTTTCCATATGCAGAACAAAAAATATATACTTTTTTTTAATATTATAATTCAGAGCAAATAACTTGTTATATATACAGTATAATTTAAGAAAATCATATCAAATCACAGTTGAGTGTTTCTTTCTCAAGTTTAAACACCAGTTTAAAGTGGGCAATTAAAACAATGACAACACTATAAGTTATAGATATAATAAACACCTCCATACTTCTCCATTCTTTTTAAATTCATATAAATAAAGATATAATAAAAGACAAATGACCCCCAAGATGCATTTCGTGTGGAACCAGCACTATAATTTACTATGCAAAAATGGATTTTATTGATTCTTTTTTCTAAAGATTAATAACTTTTTTTTTTGGTAATAAAAATCAAGATTACAATAATGCATAGACATTAAGTTTTTTTTTTTAAGTTTTTATCTCTTCAAAAATCTGATTTTCCAGTAAATATACTCATATATGAGTAAACAAATTAAGAAAAACATTTATGAGAACATTAACTTTAAATAAATAATGATGATAAGCAATAATATTCATAAGAACTGAAATATTCTATTAATAACAGTCACAATAAATAATGATCGTCTATCCATTTTAAATATAATGCAAAAATAAAAATTCAGAATTTTAAGATTTTATGCAAGCCTTAAAAATTAATAACTCTAAAATTTAAATTTAAAAGACGTTTGTCTCAAGAGTAATAGAAATTAAGAGTTATTAAATAATTCTTATACATACTGAGATGTCAGAACTCCCACACCCCAAAAGAAGGACAAATCAATGTAATCTGAACAAAAATTTCAAATAATGTCAAGAATAGGAATTTATTCAGAATATTGCTAAGATGATAAACGTTATCTTTCATAGTTTTTTTTTTTCTTCAAATTATTAAAGCAGAAGTCAACTTCTGATAATGTGCTATTTTTTAAATATTATAAATCTCTGAGCACTTGCCTGCCAGTAAGAGTTTAAAATAAGTGAATCACATAAGTTTAGAGCGCATTTGTATATACATCAATTCTCACACCATGCTTAAATCAGGGCTTGAGTCTATTGTGTGCCCAATGTTATAATCGAATATTGAATTGTTGTTTTTTTTTTTACAAAGTGTAATACTATTAAACAATGAATTTAAAAATATAAACAAAAACTTGAAAATATTTTGGTATTGGAAAATAATTCTTTAAAATGCTTTTCACAGAGGCAAAACTCTCCATACAGTAGTGTTACTCAGTGCAAGCCAGAGTAATCAATGGATGCAGAAAGGTTTGTGCATAAAATCCCTATCTAGTGCCTATGCATCCAATATCCCCAGACTAGTTTCTAGATTGTGACTTTCATCAGTGAGGAGCCTTGGATTTGCCTCTGTGAAAAACAGCTTGTGTAAGCATAAAGAATAGTGATCATGTGATGTTTGATAGTTTAATACCAATCCTGCCCAATAGGATTATGATGACTGTGGTTATTAAAGAACCAATGACCCCAAAAATTATGGATGTTGAACTGAGTTCAGATCTATACAACTATACAAGCTAATGATCTTAGCTTGAAAGCATTATTGTGTTTTCATTTTGGATTTAAAGCTTTATAGTTAGCTAAAAAAATAAAAGGTGGCTGCTGGAAGGTTGCATTAGATTCTTAGATCTAGGTGCAGTGCTCTCAGATCAAAGGTTCCTCACTGTTGAAAGCCACAAACTAGAAACTAGTCTGAGGATATTGGATGAGTAGGCACTAGCTAGGAATTTTATGCACAAATCTTCCTGCATCCATTGATTACTCTGGCTTGCACTGAGTGGCACTACTGTATGGAGAGTTTTGTCTCTGTGAAAAACAACTTGGGTAAGCATAAAGAATGGTGATTATGTGGTGTTTGATGGTTTAGCTCTTTAAAATGCATGTAATTTTTAATATATGTTCTTTAAATGTCATATAAATGATATATATTCTTTTTTTGCTGAATTATTTAAATGCATATCAAAAAAAATGTGTATTCAAGAAAAATAGCATAGTTAATAGAATTATTTTCATTTAGGTGTCTTTATAACTAAAATGATTTTGAAATATTTATATTCTGACAGGTTGATCATAACTTAATAAAAAGTTCATTAGCGATTTCTGAGAAATAGTCATTTCTGTTGCTCTTTATTTTTCTGTAGATAATTACATCCATTGATAGGTTAAATAATTAGATCTTTTTCATTACTAAAAACATTGCTTTAAGATAAATCTGGCATGCAGGGATAAAAGTTGCTTAGATTTTGAAATGGTATATGGGTAGAAATAGTAATGCACTCCATCAAATTTAGAATATTTTGGTCAACCAAATATTGGAACTTTTTTATTTTCCCTTTGCTGGTTTGAAATTTAACATTTTTTCCAATTTTGAAATAATTAATGATTTGGAAAAATCTTTTTCTCTCTTCTCAATCTTTCTAACTTCTTCATTTATGATACTATATTTCTAGATTGAGGAATAAAAAATACAAGTTAATAAAAGTAATCTCAAAATATATTCATTGCATGCCAAACACTATATACAACTAAGAAAAAGGCAATTTTTTTACATTTTATTTTTGTTTTTGTTCATAATGCATGCACATTATTTACACACACTTATTTGCATGCATGTTAATAATACATATTATGATTTATTACTACCTATGAATTTTGGTATTTAGATCTAACTTGGAGTCAAATGCTGAATGAAGTTTACACTCTGAGCTATTTAAAATTATTGATTGAGATTTTTGAAAAGATTAATTTTTTAAAGTCCATATGCAATACAATGAACTACCATACTGATTGTACTTATATGTTCAGTTCTCCTTATTCTAGATAGTATATGTTTATTATTGTGTGTATTATCCCCTGCATTTATTTGCATTGATGACAGTTTGCCATTTCTGGGATAGATATACAGAATGATATGATTTGAAAAATTATGTTAGATGATGTTTTTGATATCAGCCACATAAACATGATAAATATATTCATATTAAAGTGCAAATTAAAAGTAATATAGGCACTAATTACATCACAAAAAATACCTATTAAAATGACTATGATAATTAAAAATGGACACCTTGTTAACAATTTAAAATTATTTTGGGAAAACCAAACATACGCAATTTTATGTTGAAAGTGTTTACTATCTTAAATTTGAAGCAAAACTTGAAATATTGTTTTGATGAAGATTGTACAAATTTGTAGGTAAGGTAAAAGTAAACTTGGTGAAATTGTATTAAGGCTGTTTCACATAAATAGTTATACAAATTAAAATATTTGATTGTTTAGTTAATATACACTCCACCATCACCATTTCAATCAGTGCAGAATGAAAGTCCAAATTTGTTCTAGTTTCTCTAAACTCTATTCTCTCTTTTCCACAACACTCCAACAATGTTTTTTTTTTTATTTCACTCATACATCTCACATGTGGTCACTTTCTATGCCTCTTACATTTTCTTGAAAACCAATTAATTATTCACCCTTTGCTATCTCTTCTAGTGGCTGAATTCTGTTTCAGTTTTTTTCATTCATAATGTCAGTGATGCCTGTTTGTCCTTTTACTCATATATTTCATTTTCATCTCTTCTTGTTACCTTAACATACATATCTTTTTATTTTATTGAGTTGTCAGAAATCTCTGAATTGCCCTTCAAGTAAGCATTAATTTTTGATACATAAATAAGAACTAATAAAATTTACCTATCAAAAATCTTTCTTTTTAAACAAATAAATCACTTCATCTAAATACAATTCTATGATTAATTTTTCAATTATTTATTCATATGTGTAAATTCTGACCAAGGAATTTGTAGCCATTAACTTTTTTGAACGATTATTAATCTTTAATTTTTACTTTTGAAAAAAATTCATTGAAAATTACTTTAGTTTTCTTAACATTTATCATTAGTACTACTTTTTCACTTTAATTTGATAACTTTTGGAGCAATTCCTGAACTTCTGAAGCACTATTTAGAAAAACAACCAATTACATCATCCACAAGATCTAGATAATTTAAATAATTTACTTTTACTTCCCTTTTTATTTTGATCTACAAAATACTTCTCATAAAACTGCTCTAAAAGTATTTGGAGTTATGGACTCACAGTATCATTACTCTTCTTATTGTTAATGTTTTTAGTCTCATCATGTATATAATTATTCTTCAGAATGTGACAATATCCTGGACCTAAATCTTGATAATCCAAAGCTTTAGTCATTGCAGAAATCCTCATATAATTAAAATATTTTTTTACAATCTACAATTCCAAAGATAATAGAAATTTATATCCATTGGTTCTTTCTATAACTTCTCTTAATACATGGATATGATCTATTATGCTAAAACCACTTTTACATCCCACTTGTTCTTTTGGTTAGTTAAAATGTAAAATTTATTGGATATAAGTTGCAATTTATTTTGATAAATATACAACAGTTAGAGGATTTAAAGATCTGTAATTTAAACCACTAAACATCACATGATCACTATCTCATACTAGCACATAATTGTTATTAAACAAAGCAAAGCAAAACTCTCCATACAGTAGTGCCATCTTGTGCCAACAAGAGCAATCAATGGATGCCAGAAGGCTTTTGCATAAAATCCCTATCTAGTGTCTACTCCTCCTATATGGCACTACTGTATGGAGAGTTTTGCTTTGCTTTGTTTGTTAGATCTGTAATTTGTAATATTTTCTTTATCATCTTTTTTAAATATCAATATTACTATTTTTTCCTAGAGTTTTTCCCTTCTTTGTAGATTTAATTTTATGACTCACTTTATTAAAATGCTTAGGCAGTTCAGAAGAAATAATAATGGTAGAGACATATTGGTTACTTATACTTTTTATTATATATATATTTTTTAAAATCTTCTACACATTTTATGATGGCATTACTCTTTTTAGTAATAATTCCATATTTTTTTATTACAGAAATAACTTTTATTCCAATACTAAGATGTTCTTTTTTATAGCTTTCTTGCCAATTCACATTTATATTTTTTGTATCTTTATTAATTTGATTTTGTATCATTTTAATAACACTCTAGATCTTTTTAAAGGATAATTTTTAAATATGTTTATAATCCTTATTTTCTTTGTGCATTCTTTTGTCTCAGTAGAACATTTACTGATAAATCACTGTTCTTTTGCGCCAGCCATTTGTGTATGTTCTTAATAATATATTAATTACTCTCTTAATGATTTCAGTCCAATATCAACCATCTTCAAAATCTGTTAATATTTTAAAACAAATTTTCAAGTTTTATTATAAATTCATTGGAGTATTTCTGAAGGCTAGGAACATCAAGTGTTAAAGCTATTAATACATTTTGTCTTTCTAATTTGCATTAACACATATATTACATCTCAATAGGAATGTTACAATCTGGAAATACATATTTTTTTAAGCATGATATAATTCAATTCTTCTGTATCTTCATTTGGATGCTTTCATGCCCATTTATATAATAATACATTAATTAATTTATTATAACTAGATGTTTAGTAAACAATAGGATAGCCATAATTACTTTAATAGTTACATATGATAGTTATTTCTGATAAAAATCCATATTCGAACTAGTTTAATAATGTGTAAAATATAAGTACTTTAATTATTCAAGATAAACAAAGATTATAATTGGATGTTATTGTATCATTTTAAACTATTATTTATCAGATATGTGTTACAATAACTTATTATTTAGTTAGAAAGATGATAATTTTATAATGTTATAAAATTGGTAATTGTATGCATTGAAATTGATATTTTAATCATATTAATTAGAATGGGTTAGTTTCTTTAAATTTAAAGCTTATCATAGTAGTTTATATTTAATTTAGATATTAGACATTTAATATTTATATCTATTTAAAATAAAGCACTAATAATTCTGGGCATATAGAGTAGTTATAATTAACAATTTAATGTCTAGGTTTTATTCATTTAAAAGATAACTTATTGTGATTTGCTAATCATACTTATAGCGGTATTAAATAGGAATCTCATTTATTTTGTCATTACAATTTGGATATCATAATTTGTGAGATTATTTGAAGTATTGTTTTCATTTTATATCATTATAAGTTGGTGCATATTGTAAGATATATCAGATAAGTTGATCATGTACATTTTGTTTTTGTTATAGTTTTAGCATTATAAATATGTTATCACATTACAATTCGGTGTCTCAATTCATGGTGTAATCTGAAGTATTGTTCTCACATTTTTAGTCCATTGCAATTTGGCAATCAATGTTTAGGTTAGGTTTATTACATTATGATTTGGCATCTCTAATTGATGTGGGTTAGTTGGCAAATATTATACACATTATCATCACTATCATTTTATTTCATTACAACTGGCATTTCAATTCGTAGTACTTCATTAAACTAGGACCATTTCATCATTGTTTTTTTTTTCATTACAATTTAATACCTCAATTCCTGGTCATATTAAAGTTTTTTTTCTCTATCCATATCACATTTTATTCCATTACAATATATATACACATTAAAAACCTAAAGCTTGTAACAGTGAAACCATTGGTAATCTTTTAGAGTTTATGTTCTTTGGCTAGTCTGGTTTAGTGGTGAATTTGGGGTAATTTTGATATATATATAATGAGTGTCTCTATATAAATGAAATGCTCTCTAGGTGCAGCATATGACAATACATTTTAAAAGCAAAAGAGTATACACCCTATATATTTTTCCTCCTTTTTTATCTACAGAATTATCTGCAGTATTTTTGCAAAAGAAAAAGATAAAGAGTTAGTATCCTGTTTTGTCTTTTAAATTGTATTGCCATAAGATGTAACTAAAGCATTTCAATTATATTACCTAGTTGCAATGAATTAATCTCAAAACATTATATGACATATTTAGCACTGTAAATTTTTATGTATTTTAAATAAATAGTTTATCTAAATATTATATTTAAAAAAAAGGCTCTTTGATTTTTCAACAAAATAGGTTTTTAAAATGAAAGAAAATATATTTTTGAAAATCCTATTAATAAATTGATTCACAAGTTCAGTGTAAAATTTTAAAAAAAATATTGTATATATGTTTATGTATAGCCTAAAAAATGTCATTTTAAAGTTAAGTTTATATATATTCTGATTGTTTATGAAAAATAATATTTTATTATTGTTTGCAAAAGAATGCCAAGAAAAGTCTAGTGACGTTAAAAATATTATTTATCTTGGAAATCTTTTCTTTTTATTACAGAAATATACTTAGATACTATGTTTTTTTTAAAACATGTGATCCTAATTTAATTGCACAACTTGAGTATATTAAATATTAAAAAATATTCTAAGTTTATCTTATATATAAAATTTGGATGTGGAAATGTAAGGTATTTAAAAAACATTTATTGAGTTTTTAATATTTTTAAAAGACAGATATAGACTCAATAAAAAAATTATTTAAAAAATGACCTAAAGAGTGATATAAAAGACTGCAGATACCAAGCATATGATAAAGATACTAGCAAGGCTGGAAAAATCAATACTAAGCTTTTACTAAAAAAATTTTTTTTTCCTTGCAGCAAGTTTTATTAATTTAGTTAATGTAAAGGTAAATAATCTAGTTTTTTTTTTACTAGCACAGTGTCAAACTGTAATTCTAATATGAAGATAATCATTGTCCACACTAGGGATGTTAAATACTAGTAAACTTGGTTCGAGAGTTTACTAGTATTTAACATTTCTAATTTAATATCAAAGTACAATGCTTGCATGAAAGATGATTACCTTCATCTCAGAATTAATGTAAGTGTGAAAAAACATTACAATATTCTACATTAAGGTTTAGTCAATAGATAATCTAAATGAACTCTTAAATGAACTTAAAAATTTAGTGATTAAAAGTCAACTTTTTTTCTTTCTGAAGTAACATCTTTGGTAAATACATTTGAAATAGAATTTAAACTTGATTTTTACAACTGATCTATTTTTCATTTTATAAAAGCATATCTGACTCTTTTTCTCAAATATTATTACTTTCAAACTTGAACTAAAACCATATTTTAATATTTTGCAGTATGTTTTTTAAAGATCTCTGAGAGACAAATTCAACAATGTACATCACTTAAATACAACCTTACTAAACCTTTATTTTTGTTGATTTTTATAAATGTATATAAATATATATCTTTCAACTAAAAAATTTATTTTCTGAATTATATTTTTATCTCAGAATGCATTAATCTCATGTAATGTCAGCAATGAGAAATAAGAGAACTTTCAACTGATGAGTGCTGATTCAGCACGAAATGCATCTTGGGGATTATTTGTCTTTTATTGTATCTTTATTTATATGAAATTATTTATGAAATAAAAAAGAATGAAAAAATATGGAAGTTGTCTATAAAAAGATATTACACATACTTCCGGTTTAATGGCGGCCTCTGAATGCAGATCTTCTGCATCATCTCTCATCTGATGTGAATATATTTGCACTAAAAAGGGAAAAATTCGAGAGAAAATTACAAAACTATATCTGTGAGTACAATCTTTATTATTCTATGCAATTATTTAGCGCGATTTACTACTTTAAAGTAGTTTTAAAACATTAAATTAAATAACGTTTATTAATTACGGTTAACCGCTAAAATGGACTCTGTAATAAAGCCTATACTAAGGCCTAAACGCTTTAATGGGAGGAAAAATATATATACTAACCTTAAAATCTCTGATGAGTCCCAAAGTTTGGATTACAACAGTAAACCCTCCAAAGAACCTAAGAATAAATCTACAATGGTAGAAAGCATTTCAAATAATCAAAATCAATTTCTTTCTTCTTCGACTACTAACAACCCGATAATAAAATCGAAACACTGTCACGTGAAAGGGGAAAATAATTCGAAATTATCTAGTGATTTCCAAATTGTAAATGCAAAGATTGCAACCCCTAATGAACCTAAAAATAGTGGTAAAAATGTTCGAAATGATCATACCGTTAAAAAAAGTATAATTCCTCTCATAAACTCGCGAAACAACGGGAAAACTTTGCAACAGGGGAAAAATGATGATTCCCCAATTACAGCCGCAAACAAAAAAATGAATCACTTAGAGAATACCAAAACTTTACAAACACCATCAAAAACTAATCTATCTCCACTAAATAATCCAGAACTGGGAAAACAGATTAACAACAATAATTTATATAATAACACAAATCTAAATCTCATAAAATCTCCAAAACATTTAAAAGAAAATAAAAATTCCAAAACTACAATAATTAAACCAAATCAGAAATCGACCATAAACCATAATGATATGCACTCTCCCATTCCAAAACAATCTTTACTAAGTCACCCAGAGTTTGACAAATGCAATATCACAGGCCCTGAATACAGGGATTCAAAGCAACTACCTCACAACTCTGAGTATAATAAAACCACAAGCCCAATGATGAATGAAATGACATATGCAAACAAGGTCAGAGCTAACATAATGATAAATACACATCATCAAACATCACAACCTGATAAATACATGGAAGCAATTCAACTTTTACAAGAAATAGAAACAGAACAGTCTACATCAAACCACTCTAATCCTCAAACAACATCTACAGATAATCCTACTTGTGATATTCAGAACCATGAAATAATAAATGAACAGTTTAACCAAACCATCCCATTGCCACTCCACAAATCTCTACTAAACTATTATAATGAGTGTTCTCTCATACTTTCCACTACAGATAACTGTTTAAATCTATACACATTCCCTACATCATCACTATATGAACTATGTAAAGCACATGGCTGGTGGAAATCGATCCATAAGATCCTCTTTCATCCAAATGAAAGATATCTTATCATCCAGTTCACAAACCAACAAGTTAAAGCTGCCTTTAGAAATAGTCATAAACTCCTAAACAACAAATTTCTTGTCTACATTGACCTCAACTGCCCAGTTGTTTTAACAGGGTGAATTCAAAAATGTACCATGGACTTTGAAAAGGCAGACCTTCAGCACCACTTCAAAGACTATGGCACCATTACCAAATTTCAATACCTTGTAGCAGACAACGATGATCCCACAATATACATCAACACTGCACAATTTCAGCTAGTTCTTAAAAAAGGAATTCCATCTCAATCAGTCCCATCTCTAATTCAACATGGCGAATCTCCACTCAACATCATCTTTCGTGGCCTTCCACCCCAATGCTTCCATTGCAGGCAGAGAGGCCATCTAAAAAAGGATTGTCAAGAGAGAAAATGCATAATTTGTGGAGAGATTCGGTACAAATTCCACAAATGTGATAGCGATCAAGAAAATCAACATCTAACAAATACATACCCAAGTCTCAAGCAACAATATATCACTAGCAATACCACAGATCACACTACATCATCATCAAAAATTCCTAATGATAAAACTTCATTGGAAACAGAACAATTTCAACTCACTCCTGAACAGCTGCATACCAATGACAATTGTGTACCATCATCAGATACAGCAACAATCAGCCAAACAGACATGGACACCGATGCTGAACAAAGCGACACTACAATGGCCAGTAACAGAATTCCATGTAAAAGAAAACATAAAAAAAAAACAATAGCTCTGAACAATCACAAGAAAGTAGCAATAGCAATGAATGTGACAATCTTCGAGATGCAACAAAGACTAATATTCCCCCACCAAATAGACCTTGTGAAAAGAAACAAAGAGACCGTTTTCCAAAAGTCACAAGTTCATATAACCTCACAAATGAAACAAAAACAATAGACCAAGATAACAACATACAACTGATTGACCCTTTGTCTCAAAATAAAGTGGCCTCATGTCAACATGAAAATGATAATGAATGCTTACTGATAGACTTATCTCCATCATTGTGGCCTATTCCTGAACCTATTCCACCAGACCTCAACTTATCTAAGAACCTAATACAATCTGAACCTTATCATCACCCCACCAATTTGATGCTGGAACAGAACATTATGGTCTTAGAAACTGGATCACATTCCAATCAGGCAAACTCTCCCACACGAGAGAGCAGTTTCACTATCAATGATGACTTTCAACATAACATCGATTAACGTCAGAGGCATGAACTCCCTTGGCAGAATCCAAGCATTATCATTCTGGCTTAAGCATAATACACCTGATGTTCTTTGCCTCAATGAAACAAAACTTCACACACTATCTGACCAAAACATCATACAGAGAATACAAAAATTTGGATACTTCCATTATTCCTTCTCCTCCTCTGCATCTGGTGGAGTAGCAATTCTTTTTAATAAAAAATCTAAAATAACCTTTTTCAAAATAATTCATATAGACTCTAACTGCCTCATAGCCATTATACAGGTAAATGGATGGACACTTAACATAATAAATGTTTACATGACCAAAGCATCAGATATAATCTATAGAATCATCCACACTATCAATGCGGTCTTAAGAACTAACCCTTTTCCTGCATTGATGTTGGGTGACTTTAATCATACATACGATTCTTTTGAAAGGAGTCACTTAAAATCACTGAGCAACACCTTTACAAGTGGAAGACAGCTTTTTGATGTGTCTGCCTTCTCATTCTATTCATCACGGTTTAAGTCCCTCATTGATCTTTTATACTTCTCTCCTTCACTTGCTCCCTTCATTGAAGCTAACCTGTGGCCTGTTGTCTTTACGGACCACATGGCACTAGAGGTCCTTATCAGAATTGTGGATAACACACATTCATATGGCAACATTCCACGAACAATGAGGATCCTCACAAAGGAATCTGCCACTATACAACTCATCTCTGGGATTTACATATCATTCAACTCTGCTAATATAAACACACTTTCACCATGTGATAAATGGAATAACTTCATAAATATTCTACAATCACATATTCATAAATGCACTCAACATAATAAAGGTCCCCTCAAATTACTAAGTCAATTGGACAAGATAGCCGACACACTTAAACACTTGCCCATACAAAGGCAAAATATCCAAGAAATTACTTGCCTTAAACTACAATACAAAGCTACCCAACAATCCCTGGCTGAATACCTATCAATTAAATGAGCGTACAGTTACTTAGCATATCAACACTGCTGGACTCGAGGTTACATCAGATGGGCCCTAGGATCCAACCAACAAAACAAGGCACCCTCATCAATCAAGATACACAGTAAACAATATATCGGCCTCTCCATGCTTTCCAAAATAAGAGACTTTTACAAAAGAAAATTACAACCTATTGGTGTCACTAACATCCGTAGAGTTTTTGTTACTAACAACCCTATGGAACATAACATCACAGATGGTGATATTCTTGACAAACTGCAATCACTCCCAGAAAGTGTCCATCCTGGCATGCATGGAATTCCCAGATTTCTACTTTTACACCTAAGAGCTTTTACTATCCCAGTAATCCACGGAATGATAGACCTCATCGCCACTGGAAGTCATCACCTAATAAACCTATGTCCCATCTCCATGGTACCCTTTTTAAAGAAGCGAGATGCACAACCAGATCTCAATAACCTGCGTCCTATCTCGATGATTCCTCTATTGACAAAGATCATCGAGAGCATCATTAAAGACAAGATTCAATATAACATAATTAAACAACTTTCGCGCTATCAATTTGCAAGGCACTTCAACATCTGATGCTGTCAGCCGCTTCAGACTTCTGGTCGATCATGTGCGGAGACAAAGGAAGTCCCGGCCCATTGCAGTCCAACTTGATATAGCTGGGGCATTTGACTCCGTGAGAATTGATGTTCTTCTCAGTGTTCTGGAACAGCTAAATGTACCACCCGTATACATTCAAATGATTGAGAACCTTCTTTACAATCGGGAAGTGTTCTTGTCCCTAGATGGTCGCATTGCCCTGGGTTTTATGCCCTACATCTCCATCCCTCAAGGTTCTCCCCTGAGTGCACTTATCTTTGCTGCCTATATCAATCCAATGCTGTTGAACATCGAGGCCACGTTTTCTGGTATCGCAGTTCCGCTACTTAATGAGAACATCAATCACATCTCCTATATGGATGATGTAGTTGTGTTTCTTTCATCCCATGATGAACTGGGTAAGCTAAAACAACTTCTTGATCACCCATGCCAAATTATCTGGTTTCCTTGTCAACCCAAAAAAATCAGCTATTTGGTCAATTCTTACTGGCCAGAAGATCTCTGGTGAATTTGAAGCAGCGCCACAGAAATTTCTAGGATTTCACCTATCAAAAACACCCACGGTGATGCGTAAAGAGATACAGGACCTCATTATTAGAGAAAATTGAAACCACAATCGCATCTTTGTCAAAAATATACCTTTCCCTATTTGGGAAAGTAGCCCTTTTAAATGCTCTCATTCTTCCAAACATAATATACTATTTGGCAGGGTTCATCCCCACCAAGGTATTCATCAACAAAGTAGAAACCGCCTGTAGAAAACTGTGTTGGGTGGGCCGATCACCCGTAATTAGCTTGAGAATCCTCCAAAAGCCCAAAACTTTAAATGGTCTCTCACTACACTCGCTAACTATATTCAACTTACAACGCATCCATAATGTACTCTACAACATCTTCAAAGAAAATGAACGTGCTCAATGCCCACTTCCGGAAAAGGACATTCAACCTACTGATCGGCCACCCCCCAGAGGACGTGCCTTGCTCCTTCAACAGCAGATCAACTTTATCTTTGATAACATCAAACCAACATCAACCCTATTTCAAAGAAAACTTGCGTATTGGGAAGTGTTTGATCTTCTTGACCATCAAAAACAGAGGATCCCCAGCTGCCTTTCAATCAACATCCCTCGAATGATAAGGATGACCAAGCTCTGGAAGTTGCCGCCAAAAATCGTGGACTTCCTATTGAAATAGAACCTGCATGCCCTCCCAACAAATGCCTTCCTCCACTATAAAAGGGGGCAAGATATTGACCCTAATTGCACATTGTGTCAAAGACAGGAAGAGACTACCAATCACTTCCTCTTCGAATGCACAACTTTGAACAATTTAAGAACTCATTTTCAACAAAACATGACAAGAAATCAAATTGAAATGAACCTCAAGACAGCAATTGAAAAGGGCATATTCTCTGAGATCCGGCTTTCGGCCATAATTAACTTTTCCATCTGGGCATTGCGCTGTAAGCTGGTGTTCCAGGCTGAGACCTTGAATAATATATTCACAGCATTTTGCCAAATACTAAACAAGGAAAGGGATAGAGATATGCGCACTGCTGACCCCTTCACCGCTGCACAAACCTGGGACTCCATTGCAATTGGATAGAGCTCCCCGCAACTTTGCTGTTTATTGGGTGGCTGTTGCTTTTCATAATTTTACAAAACTCAAACACGGATATTAATACTACCTACTAACAGCATCTCATTTTAATCTTCCCTGCTATGAACTTTAGACAAATTGGGTTTCTATGGCCTATTTTTGGAACAACAAACAAGTCACAAAAGTTTCCTGTGCAAACATTAACTCAAATATATCCTTTTTTTATTTACATGCTATTTCATAATCACTTACTTGTTTTTTTTTACTTTTTGGTCTGTATTTCTATGGTCTAAATGTACAATAAATTTGGTTTTTGAAAGATAAAAAGATATTACACATGGGAGAAAGAGAAACTTAAATAGTCATGTGTGTGTGCTGAAAATCAGATATATTAATCTTTAACTTGGATTAAAGTCTATATATGTGCTAGAGAAAATCTCTAGTTTAATAAATGATTAGTAATAATCATTACGTATTTATCAAAAAGTTGATAACGTAAAAGTTGGGAGAGGAGTAAATTGACGCTTGAAAATAAAAATGAGTCAATTTGCTCTACATAAATACTCTTTATGAAATAAAGATATATATGAGAGATGATGACCTGGCCCAACTAATGAGTGCTGGTTCAGCACGCAATGCATCTTGGGGGTTATTTGTCTTTTATTGTATCTTTATTTATATGAAATTATTTATGAAATAAAAAAGAAGCGAGAAATATGGAAGTTGTCTATAAAAAGAATAGCAATATCAAAAAATTATTTACTTTGACAACCATGCAAGATGTTAAACAATATGACAACAGAGCATGAACTTACCCAAATGATGAAAAAAATATTCACTAATACTAAAATGGAATAATAGACACTGAATAATTATATATATACAATACTTCTCTCTAACCTGTAATTTATTGTTTGTGATTTTATTTATAATTATTAATTGAAATTAGTATTATTTTTATGGGTATTTTTTGTTATTATATAGTATATGCATTGCTATTCAATTTATTTTTTAGTTTTATTTAAAATTAAAAATTATTTTACTTTATTATATATAGTTATTTATAGATCCATTCCTAGTCTCCTCCATTTTTGACAGAACTTGTTAAAAACTATAATAAAGTCATTTGTTATAATGCTACAAATTTTTGAAGACAGATTTGCATAAATGTTTAGTACGAAGTAAAAAATGCTACATGAACTATTTATCAATTTTTCTTTAAAGGATTTTTCGAATAATATATTCAATATAGAATCATCTAATTAAGTGCACAATTGATCATAGAATATTCCCAAATATGTTATAATCTTTAATCAAAAATGTACAAATTAAATTAACTATTATTTTACGTTTTATGTGTAAATTTTTACTCCAAAGTGCGCTTTAAAATGGCTGTGTACAAGTAAGTAATTATTTACGAACTGTAAATGAAAGGTTTTAGGTCTATCTAAATCGAAAGTAATATTTTAAACCAACTGTATCAATGAAATGTTGTTAGTATTTAAAATCATATGATTTTATATAAATATAGTGTATAGATAACTTAAATAAAAATTGACTTTTTAAAATTATACACGTTTTTTTTTTTCCATTCATAATATTTTAAAATATATATATACTGCTTAAAACAAAGATTATTAACAGAATTTACAAATCAACAGATGGAATTTGATAAATGCTAGTCAATCACCTGTAAACTTCAGGAGTTTGTCAAGCATTGGTGGTCAAGAGGTCAGCACAGCTGCCTTACAAACAGTTGTCCTACGTTAGCGGGTTCGCTTCCTGGCCAATGCTATGACACATGAAAAAAAAAAACTTCAGGAGTTAGAAAGCCACTGTTTAATAAGTCATCTAATATAGCCTGTGCCTTAAGCTAAATGAAATAATGTGGCAAAAATGCATAACCAAAATGAAAAACAAATGTTTCTATATTTTCTAAGACAATAAAGCCAATTACTCAAGATGTTAATACGTTATAAATGTAGATGATAACAATCAATCCTTAAGCTATCAGCAATCTCAACCTGTAGTCAAAGCAATTTTCTTTAACAATAAAGATGGTGGTGCCACCTTTATTGTTAAAAGAGGTTGCCTTGACTGCAGGTTGAGATTATTGATAGCTTAAGGGTTGATAGTTATTATTCTATATTTTATAAACAATAGTAGGTATATTAGTATACATTATAGAGGGTTTCTCCAATTATCAAATTGCACTCTCTATGCATCAGGTTGCATAAGCAACGGGAAACACTAATTACAGAAATATATCCACAATGTTTTAGAAAGATGGGTCATGATTTTATCAAATGAATATATTAGGTGTTCCGCATGTTTTACTGCAATGATAGTGTCAGACTCTTGAGCAAAATGTCCTCAGATTAATTCGAGTTCTGGTATTTCCAGCAGTCAATATTTTTATAAACTCGATAACAATAAAGCCATTTAATTATTTTTTATTTATTTAATATCTTAGTTTCTAGATAGTCTGTGTTCCAAGCTACTTCCCTTACTTCCCTGAGTATTTAACATGCAATATCAATAACCCTGAATATTTTTGCCAGAGGTTGATATTGAATCAAGGATTGTAAAAATAGTCCCTTGTTTATAGAACATACATGTTTATATAATGAATTTATCCCATGTAATACTGAATCATCTATTTAATATAAATATGATTATCACTTTTTGAAATTTAATTAAGATGTTTTGGTGACCAGTTTAGTAGCTGCATTCATTATTTGGGCATGCATAAAACTTTTTTGAATCTTGTAAACAATAACACATACCTTTGACATGTTGCATTATATGGACTGAAAACACATAAGTTATTGACTATATTCTTTTGGAATTGAATATAAAATCAATAGCAAACTATCACTGAAAGTGATCAAAGTATTACTGATGAGTCTCAATTCTCTTTTGTCTTGTATTCTACATGTTTTTGGCTAGAAATCTTAATAACTTGATGCATGCATATATAACTTAACTATATTATTTCTTTAAAGATGTCCACAATTAGCAATATATATATATATGTGTGTGTGTGCATGTGCACACATGCGGGCACACACAACTAGTTGTGAATTTTTTTTTTTTTAATTTCCCCACGTTCCTATCAGGCTTAAATTTTTTTTCAATTAACCAGTTTATAAATAATCTAGAAAATTATCTAACATTGATCATTAAAAATGTATCTAATTATTTTTTATTGAATAGTAAAAGCAATGATAGAAAATGTCTCACTCTTACCATCAAGTAAGTGGAAAACTTAGTTAAGAAAAGCCTTCTTGTTTACTATTGCTATATAAAAGGTTGGAGATATCTTTGCCCTGCCAAGGCTATTTAAATACAGTTTTACTTATATAAAATTTAATGAGATTTTTTTTTATTAGTACAATGTTATTTATTACAATATTTTTTTTAGTTTTGGTGCATGTTTAATACATTCATAGAGTGGCAGATTCCAAACTGAAAATCTTTAGATTGAAGCTTACTTTTTCCATTACTACTGCTCAAATGTCATATAATTCTCTGAGAAACCAACATTTATATTTGTTTTATTAGATTTGGGTATGAGTTTAAACATGTAAAACATTGATTAAACATTTTATTGCAGTTTAACTCTTACAATCAATCAGCATGAAGTAAATTCCAAAAAATATGACTTTTAAAACAATAACAACTTCTATATCCAGTATTCCCACACAATGCAAGCCATAGTAATTAATGAATGTTAGAAAGTTAGTGAATCAAAATCCCTATTCAGTGTCTACTCCTTCAATATCCCAGACTAGTTTCTAGTGTACGGCTTTCATCAGTGAGGAGACTTAGATCTGAGAGCTCTGCATCTGGATCTCCTCACTGATGAAAGCCATAGAGTAGAAACTAGTCTGGGGGTACTGGGTGAGTAGGCATTAGCTAGGGATCTTGATGCAGTAGCCATCTAACATCCACTGGTAACTATGGGTTGCACTAGGTGGCAATATTGTATGGAGAAAGTCACTACTGTGTTAACAGATGGTGTAAGCATAAGAAACTGTAGTTATGTGATGCTATAGTTAAAACTTTTGCTGCTAAATACACAAAATATAATAATCAACACATATTTATTGCTTATAGTTTATAAACTGGATACTTTATTTGATGATTATTTTTATAAATAAATGTATATATCAAATTCTATAAATATTACAGTTGGAAAGAACTGTTTTTTATTTACATCTCATACTCAAAATAAATTTGTTTAAAATACATTTATCACTTAAAAAAATTGTTAAGAATGATTTTAAAATTAATGTTAAAAGTAAATGATTATTATCTCCAGTTGGATTCTGTAGTGACAGAGAGCAGTTGTCAACATGTGTGAGCAGTAAATCACGCTGACTACAAAATAGTGTATTATGCCACTTTAAAATTTTAATAAATAAATGTGCTAAATTAATCAAAACAAAACAAATGCGAATACACACTGTACCATAATTGCTTTCTCATGAAACTAAAATACATTTGGTAGTACACAGACGTTTATATACACACATGCTTTTGAGGGTGTTTACAGAGTTTAATGAAGATGCTCCTGACCATGTGGAATGGGAGGATCTGTATATCCAACATGTCATTAAAGATGCCAAATTATAAAAATAATAAATAATTTATTGCCTGATCTGTATTTACTTTGGCTTTTTCTTTAACGTCATCAAAAATGTCGGACTATTTTCATAGCCCATTTTATTGCTGTCATTTTTTATTTTTAATTATACATGTGACTTTCTTCCTAACTATGTTTTTGATTAAATTATTACTACTGGCATTTATCAACACTACGTGCAGTGCTGGATTACGTAAAAGCTTCCAGGTTAACGGCCTAGCATTTTTTCTAAGAGTGACAAAAATTAAGGAACAAATAAGCAATTTTTTTTTCTTTTTGCTCATTGTAGCAGTTACAAATTATAAAATTGTTTAATTTTTTTTCCCTTTTTTTTTAAGCCAATATTTGTGACTTTAAAAAAAAAAATAGGGATTATTTGAGGCTAACTATTTATCTTATAAATGTTTATTTCAAAGATATTCTAAAGGGATCACTCGAGATTACTTTTGGCTGAGAATAGAAAATAATAACAGGATTGAAGACTTTTGAGCAAGAAAAATTTATCATAATAGCATTAAGATATATGCAGATGTATTTGTAATTCATACATTACTTTGTATAAAAAAAAAAAGAATTTGTCAAGCGTTGTTAGCCGATAGGTCATCGCAGCTGCCTTGCAAGCAAGTTGGGTTCGCCTCCCGGCCGATGCTATGACATGAAAAAATATATATATTTTTTTTTTTACGAACGGTCACTTATTTTACAAAGTGGCTGCTAATTATTTTGAAAATAATGATCAGAATTAAAAATAATTTTTCAATTTCAGTTAATTATGTCTTAAACACAATACTCACTATAACTTTAAAATTCCATTATGATTGTTTTAATAGTACATTATAATTTTTGTTAAGACTGTAAACAAAGTATTGTTGTAAATGTTTAGCACTTTATTGCTTTTTAAATCACCCATAAATTGATAGAATGATATATATGTGCACAAACTGAGATACATCAAACATTTTTTTTGTTCTGATAAGACAAGATTCTGTTAAAAATTTGTTGTTGTTTTTTTTAAAATAACAAAAGCTAGAAAATAACTAACAAATTCTTAAAGCTTTTATATGATGGCAAAATATTTCCACCCTAGTTACAAAAATAACTTGGTTGAATTCTGGCTATATATAAATGCCATCATCATTATTTTCAACAATTACCAAATCCACTGCAGGATCAAGGTTTCTCCAAGTTCAATCCAACTTCTCTGATCTCTAACTTCTCTTCTCTATATCACCCTAACAAATTTCCTTATTTGATCCATCCATCTTGCATGTTGTCTCTTTTAGGTCTTTTACAATCTCTTAGAATACAGTAAATATTTCAATTGTCAATCTATTATCATTTCTTCTAGTGATATATCCAGTCCAATTCTATTTCAGTCTCTCAAATCTTTCAATAATGCCGGTAACCACTCCATAGTTTATTGATTGCTCCGAAGTCCCTATATTGTTCTTCTATTAAGTGTCTAAATCTCAGATCCATAAGTAATAACTGGTAAGATTCATTTATTAAAAACTTTTTTCAAGCACAAAGGCATGTTTCTGTTTAATATTAAGTCATTTCTACTAAAAGCAGTCTAACTAAGTTTAATTCTATGATTAATTTCATCCATTATGTTTCCATCTGTATTAATAATCAATCTGAACCAAAGAATTTGTAGTTGTTAACTTCTCACTCAGGATTATCAATCTTTATTTTCTTCTTTTGAAAAAATCCATTGAACATGAATTAAGTCTTTTTAACATATACCTTAAATCCTACTTTCTTAACATGACATTATCCCCACTTTATATGCTTACACTGGCTGTTAATAAGAATACCAAACTCTCCATACAGTAGTGCCATCAAGTGCAAGCCTTTGTAATAATCCAAGGTTCCTCACTGATGAAAGCCACAGCTAGAAACTAGTCTGAGGATATTGGATGAGTAGGGACTAGATAGGTATTTTATGCTCAAACCTTTCTGCATTCATTGATTATGAAGGCTTGCACTTGGTGGCAGTACTGTATGGAGAGTTTGGTACTCTGACTTTCTTACTTTAATCTGATAATTCTTGTAACATTTTCTGAAACTTTAAAGTATTATTTCCAAAAACAACTAAATTATTTGAAAAATCTAGATGCTTAAATAATCTTCATTTACTTTTACTCTCTTAGCTTCCCATTTTAAACCGCAAAATACTTTGTACAAAACTGCTGTAAAAACTTTTGGAGATATGGAGTCACCCTGTTGTACACCCTTCTCAATGTTAATCTACCTAGTATCATTATATAATCTAATTGCTGATATTGTATTTTTATAAATATTCTTCAGAATATGACAATATCCTGGATCTATACCTTGGTAATCCAATCTTGTAATCACTAATAGAATCAAATGCCTTTTCATAATATACAAATCCAAAGCATAATGACAACTCATATTCATTGGTTGTTTTTATAATTTCTCTCAATAATTGGATATGATTCATTGTACTAAAACCACTTTTAAATTCAGCTTACTTTTTTGGTTCATTAAAATCTGAAGTTCCATATAGATGATTTGTAAATATTTTGGTAAAAATTTTGTTAGCACTGATAAAAGATTGATAGGCCTATAATTTCTAATATCTTCTTTATCACTTTTTTAAATATTAATATTAATACTGCATTCTTCCAATTATCCACTATATCATTGTCATTATATTACTTCTTTTAATATATTGATTATAATTCCATCATTTCCTGGAACATTTTTCTTCTTCATAAGTTTAATTGCATGTCTCATTTCTTCATTAGTTGTGGTAGATACTTTGCCTTATTCTTTATTGCTATATAATTCTTGACAAAAATCTTCTACACATGTCATGATGGTCATTTCTTTTTTTAGTAATAGTTCCATCTTTTTTCTTATTGCAGAAGTTTTCTACCAATACCAAGATGCTGTTTTTACACTCTTGACACTTTTATTTGCTTCTATAGTTTTCCTTGCTATTTCACAATTTTAATTTCTTACATCATTGTCAACTCTTTTTCCCATCATTTTACAAAATTTGAGATATTTAATTCTTCTTAATGCATCATTTTAATATATTTTCATTTTTTCTTTTTTTCTTCATAAATTCTCTAGTCTCAGTAGAAATTTTACTGGTCAATTGCTGCTTTTTTATACCAGCTATTTTTGCTGTAGTTTTTAAAAGTGTATCAGTTATCTTCTTACTGATTCTGTTCAAATACAAATCATGGTCAAAATGTATTAATATTTGAAAATAATTGCCAGTTCTAATTTAAGTTCATTGGAATGTTTCTGAAGATTAGGAATATTAACGGTCAATAGTGTTTTTTTTTTTTTAATAATTTTTTTCTCTCTAGTTTTGCATTAACATGTGCCATATCATTAATCAATGATCACTTCATCTGTTGAATTTATTAAGAATATTACAATCTTGAAATATATATTTTTCTGTTAGTAAGAATATAATCCAATTCTGCTATATTTTTATTTGGATGCCTACATTTCCATTTCCACTTAGCATTTTCATCAAAAAAAGAATTAATAATATAAAATGTTTCTTTTTCTGCAAACTCTGCAAATATATGTCAACTCTCATATAAATAATAAATGCAACTAGAATATTTGGAAATAAACAATAAGAAGGTCTTTTCTATTGCAAATATAATTTCTAAGATCATTAATTTCTATCCAATATAAAATAACAGACCCTCTTTTCACAGTAGACATGTATTTTGTCTAAATATAGCATTAAGAGGTTTACTAAGATGTAAAAACCTGCTACACATGCTACAATATAGAAGTGAACTTCATATATAAATATTTTAAAGTTTTAAAATAAAAGTGAAAAAAAAATTTAAAAAGAAGAAAAAGCTGGAATGTTTTTGCTTTTTTTAAAAATCATCTGAAATAAAATTTGTATATTTTTGATAATAACCTAATTTACAAAATAGCCTAGATGTCAAGCATTGATGGTCGAGTGATTAGCACAGCTGTCTTACAAGCAGATGTCCCAGGTTCACGGATTCGCTTCCTGGCCAATGCTTTGACACATGAAAAAAAAATAGCCTAGATGGTTAGAACTCATCTTGACTTCTGTATTCATGAAAATATTTAATTCTCAAGCAGTTTTTTTAAAAAAAAAACATTTAACAATTCATGAAAAAATTTAATTCTCAAGCAGTTTTTTTAAAAAAAAAACATTTAACAATCCAACTAGAATATGAAAATAATCCAATATATAAAGTAAAATCATATCATCATAATACTAACATATCAGATAAGTTTAAAAGGTAAATTCAATGTCAAAAAAATTTATTGTTTAAAAAAGTAAGTACTAATCTGTAACTTTTTTTCGTATTTAATTATATAATGATCTTGCAAATAGCTCTTAACAAGTGTTTCAGAATATCCCCAACCTCAGACCAGTCTCTGCTACTGGCTTACTCAGTGAGGTGCTAGAGTATTCAAGTATTAGATTTAAAATATCAGGCCAAGCCCAGCACTTTATCTAATGGATAACTATTAAGTAAAAAATCTGAATTTTTCAGACATTCATGTCTTCCAATCCAGCTATCTAACTTAAATAGCCATATGAGAGTGAACTAAGTTCAGATATAACATATATTCATCACCAAAACCTTAATAACAAAAAATATAATTGCAAAGAAATCAAGTCATTTATCACATGACCTAATATAACAAGTTTAATTATATAAAAATAAACATGAAAAATAAAAATAAGCATGAAAAAGTATCTAAATATATATTAAAATTATTTATATTTAATATCTATTTATTTATAGATTAAGATTTATGATAGAAGGGAGTATGTTTGAAGGAATTTTATTTCAGCAAAATTCCCAATCTAGGAAGGCATGGGAATCGAAATTACTAGATTGATTGCACTGAACTTTATACTAATCTTTAATTTTAAATTGGAAAATGTGATATAACTGATCATGTATCACATATTGTAATTATTAATTCCTATTTTTTTCCCAAAATTTTTTTATGCATATTATTTATGATTGGTGCTTTTTTACACTTTCCTATCTTGATACTTGTAAAACTTAATAATTATATTCCTCACAGACACATCTATATAATTCTTCCAGTTTTAATATTTCTCTCTTTGTGAATGTTAGTTCTATGATAGTTTTCTTTGCAGCATTCACAACACTGATGGGTTGCCTTAACAGTGACCAAGTTGCTGCATATAAGTGGGGGCTGGTTATTATTCTATTTCTATTGTGAATATTTAGTCCTCTTTTACATAAGCTGTATCCACTTTAATTTCACCTCCAAACCAAATATTTTTACCATTAAACTATTAATAATTTATTATAGAAATGTACAATTAATATCACATAAACAACTTATAGATATGTTTTATAATCCAAAAAGTATATCATTGAAGATGTAAGCAATTTTCTTAACAGCTATGAAGTTTCTAAAAATCTGTTAACTTTTGATAATGATAATTTAAGATAATCCATAAATAAAATTCATGATTAAATAGAAAAAAAATGCTGAATTTATAAAATATTTAAGAGGTCATAGTGAATAATTATCTGATACTACAGTCATAAGTAGATAATAACAAAATAAAAATGTTACAATTAACTGAATACTACTAAACATCACATGATCACCATTCTTTATGCTTACACAAACTGTTTACACAGAGGCACAACTCTCCATACAATAGCATTACTCGGTGCAAGCCAGAGTAATCAATGATCACAGGAAGATTTGGGCACAAAATCCCTATCTAGTGCCTACTGATTCAATTTCCCCAGACTAGTTTCTAGCTTGTGGTTTTCATCAGTGAGAATCCTGGATCTGAGAGCACTGAATCTAGATCTTAGGATCTAATGCAACCCTCCAGCAGCCATCTTTTACCTTATTAACTAACTATAAAGCTTTGAGTCCAAACATATCTGGGGATATTGGATGAGTAGGCATTAGACAGAGATTTTATGCATAAACCTTGCATACATTGATTACTCTGGCTTGCATTGAGTGGCACTACTGTATGGAGAGTTTAGCCTCTGCGTAAACAATACTAATTTATGCCAAAATAATAAAAAATATTATGAAATAAATAAGCAAATCAATCTTTTAGGTATAATGAAAAGCAAAAAATATAGTCATCAAATATTAACAATATTTTATACAAATGGGAATTGAGATTATTAATTAGCATGATGCTAAAAACAAAAAGTAATAATTGATTATTGTTGATTATAATTTGTGATTATAAGTAAATTTATGTATCAATAAAGTAAAAAATATAGTAGTGAAATGGTGATCATGTGACATTGAATAATAGTGCAAAATGCTAATTTTAAAGTGTAAGCAAAACAGGACTTTAAAAAAATTAAGTCTAAAAATATAAGAAAGTGAGTGACCATATTTTAGATAGAGTCAAAGTATAAATGATATTATTTGTTCAAAGTTGCCTTATTTATTTACAAACATTTATTGTAAACAAATGTAATGAAAATTCTGAAGAAAAGTATCTTTCCCCAAAAATAAATATTTATATACTATTAAAATAATGCAGAATTAATTTGTGTAAATATTAACATATAAACCATGCATACACACACACACACACTAACAAACAGAAAACAACACATGGTACAAAATATTTATAGAATGTATAAAGAAATATTTATCAATCAATGTTTTGTCTGAGCTATAATTATTGTAATAACCAGACATATCCAGCCTAAATAGGCTGTAGTTTTTTTAAATTGATTATTTTAACAATTTTTTTAAAGATTTAATGTAAATTAAACAAAAGATTTTAATATTATATATTAAATGTGAGAAATGTAACTGGCCTGAAAAGACATTGTTTTGTTTTCAATTATATGCTAACCAAAAGTAAGTGTAAATTCAATACCATAGCATCTATTTTTTTTTCACTAAATATCATATTTCAAATATGAATTTTTGAACTGTAGTCATATTTTCTTTGTGATTTAAATACTATATCTGTATAGTTAAAAGCATATGAACTGATTTTTTTCTGAATATTTTTTTATTAATGGTAAAATTACTAACATAGTAATACGCTAACCAAACCTAAATGTAATACATTACTATAGCATCTATTTTTTCTCTTCACTAAATATCAATTTCAAACATAAATTTATATACTGTAATCACATTTTCATCATGATTTAAATACTATACCATGGTAGTTAAAAGCACTTCTACTAATTTTTCTTTTAGTGTTAAAGGTGAAATTATTTCCTTTACAGAACTTTTTTTTTTTAATTGGTTGAGAATTTGACAAATGACAGCCTTGCGGACTAACATTCACAGGAAGCACGTGACAGCCTTACAGAGAAATATTCCTCAATCAGACATCAGAGAAAATAGAGATTTTAAATATAAGATTATTTTTAATAATTTGATAAGAAATTTAATTAATTTAATTTCTTGAATAGTTTAGTGCAGTGACAGAATGGTGGATTCTAAAGCTTGTGTTTATAGAAAATAGTTCTGGCTCATCACTTTTAGTATTCAAATCCTGTACAATAAACCTTTCAATCATTTTCCCACTGCATGCTGGGTGGGGTGGCAGATTTTAAAGCTCAGAATTTATGGATCATGATCTAAGTCACTCACTTCTACTGCTCAAAGTATTTGTAAACTCCTAAACATTAAACTATTTTTCTGAGAGTGGCACTCTCATAATAACATTTTATTGTTTATGTATATATTGTACATGTATGATTCATTGTTTTATATAATTATAAATAATCTGTAATATATTTAGTTTATACTGTAAACAGTTTTTTCAATAAAATTATTACAAAGGTATTAAATACCAATATTAAATAACAGTGTCTTTATAAATGTAATTTAGGTGGAAGCAATCTACCTTTCACACACTATATATATATAGTCAGCACTCCCAATCAATAAATATTTTTAAATATGAGCGGCTACCCATATTTAGAGCTTGTTTTTAAATAAAACTAACATTTATTGACAATTCTGAAAATGGAGTGTGATTATATTTAATAGCCAGATCTTTAAATCAGCTTATTACTAGCAAAAGTTGAAATAACAAATCTTAGAAAAATCCCAGAGAAGTGTCTTTGGGATTTATTAGATGAAACTTTATTAGTAAGAGGCTGATTCAAAGATTTGTCTGTTTAATAAAATCACTTTTCCAGCACTGTCAATTAATGTTAGTTTGTATATATAAACTGAGGCCTGATTGTGTATATGTGTGGGAGATGATGATTCAGACCAACTGATGAGTGCTGGTTCAGCATGAAATACATAAATTGGAGATCATTAATTTTTTTTTGCAAGTACTTTAGTCATGTGTATTGTTTGAATAAAATGGAGTTGATGACTAAAAGAATTTTTGAAAGTCTGAGTTCAAATCCCCTCTAATTAAAAGTAACTTCTAAATATAGGTGGCCATCCACATTTTTAATATATTTATTAATGAGGAGTGCTGACTATTCATAAGTATTAAACAATATATATGTATATTTCATAACTAAATTTATAAATTATTGCATTAAGATTAATATTGTTTGTGTGGAGTGAAAATTTCAAAAACATTTATTCATTGAATCTTTAAAGACGTTTTCACAAATAGTGAAATAATAATTTACTATTTAAGGATTAATTGACATAACAGTTTTCAAATTTTTGTTCCACTTAAATATTATATAAAATTATTACAGTATAATTAAAATTCCAATTTATATTTTATATTTCTCAAATAAAATTATTTATAAAGTGTATTTAAAGTGATATTTGACTTTGAAAAAACTCATATTATTTTTTTAAATATTGGGTAAATTAATGGAAAGACATACTCTCATTTCTTTCATTATTGACTTTAATCTTTAAATCTTATTAATTGTTAACGTAGAAAAGCTTAATTTGCATAAAAAAGTAATAGTAAATTGCCATAATGTGACAAAAACTTTCTTTGCAATATGAGAATATTTAACTTTTATGTCAATCCAAAATGTATTAATTTCAATTTCTTATATTCTAATTTAAATTTTCCATCATAAAAACCATTGTAATGTTGCTCATTATCATATATTATGATACTCCTATTAGTGTGATTGTGTTTCACTGTTGTACCTAGCTCTGTGCAATAGCGGAGTTCTTATATGTTATTATTCAGTTACTTCAAATATTTTTTGGTGCAAAACTTAATATACATATACTAATAAAATTTTATTCAATAAAGTGAGTTCACGTAATTATGTTTTGTTTACTTTTTGACCATACTAGAATATGTTGATTTATAGAAAAACCACAGTGTAAAACATATTTTGAAACAAAATTGGTGTGATTATTATTCTTAACTGTAAGTTAAACAATTGTTATATTTACATGATTGTCTGGTGTTCCAAGGCATAAATAAAATATCACATACACCTTATATATAAATTAATGCAGAATAGAATAACAAGTGGAAAGAAATTATAATGTTCCAAGGCATCTGAAAAATAAGTTATTGTTCTTGAAATTTACTTCTTACAATGTAATTGGACAGTATTTTTATATAATATATTAAACAGAGAACAAAGATTTCTCATACCGCAATTGGAGCTGAATTCTCTTGACGTATATATAATACTTATGTGAAAGAAAAAGTTCAAATGAGTAATGCTTATAATCTACTGAATCTTGACATAGATATTTTTATTCTGTTCTTATTTTTATAATTAATGTCTTAATTACTACAAAAATAATTTATTAACATTTATTTGTTGGCAAGATCTTGTAGATTTATCTAATAAGAATTATTATTACTGGCAAAAGTGCTTCCTCCGGTCTACAAATCACGATATGAATATACAAGAAAAACTTTCACTGTTACAGAAAAATGCCATATAAAAAGAAAAATGAGTTCCATTTGCAGAAATCTTTCATCAGTTTCTTCTTACACAGTTTTTAACATGTTAGCAACTGATCTTGAATATCAAGCAAAATATTTAAACACAAAATAAATTTGATAACAATGAAATAAATTTATATATGTTTTTTTTTTTTTTACAAACTAAAGCAGATCTTTGACACCTGAATTGGATCGAGTTATGAGTTTGATTTTAGAAAGATAGGTTGACGTATTGCATAAACAAACAAATCAAGGAAGATGTAGGAGATAAGACTTTCAACAAACGTAAGCTCTTTTAAATAGTTATTTTTTTCCCTACTACTTACTTGCAAAAAAAAAAAAAAACATACATAAGTTAAACAAGAATTTGAATTTAAAAAAAAAAAATATGTAAGGCATTTTTCTAAGTGATTGATGGTGTTATGAATGGAAAATTAATTAGGCAAAAGAAAGATGAGATTATTTAAATTTAATTAAATTTTAAAAAAAATAGCATGAATTTTTTAAATTATAATCATAAATCAAGGCATATCTATCACTATGTATACTAATATTTGTATCACACATGTACACAGTATGTGTATAAGTATAGATAGAAAGAGATATAATGCCTGCAAAATATTAGAATGTTCAACAATAACCAAAAGAAAGATAAATAGATAATCTAGAAAAATATCCAAAGAAATTAATAGTTGTTAACAGACAAATAATATGCATAACAGAAAAAAATAGGGAATACTGTGACTATAGATAAGAATTTAAATGTTCATAATACTAAAGAGTAACATATAAAGATGTATGCAAATTATAATAAATAATAAAATTTATATACAACAACTATATAAATATAATAATTACATATAAAAAACCCTTTTTGGCACATGGCTTTATCTCCTTTTCAACTATTAATCATCTATTTTAATGTTAACCAATTATTGCAGATTAACCACCATCTAGTGTTCTATAATGGAAATAAAATAACAATAGCAACAAAATAAAGCAATAGTAAAATATAATAAAATCTTCATATAGAATTCCAATAAAACTTCAAAAAATTGAATATACAGAATAAATAATACATACATTATACAATTTTATACATACTATCTTATATAATTTTTCATTCAATTTTAATTAAATTTATTGAAGTTTTATAAATATTCATACAATTATTTAAGTTATGCTTAATGTAATTTGTTTCATATATTTGTCTTCTTTTTGGATGTTTAATGAAATTTAAAGGTTTAATATTTTTTGTAGTATCTACTTTATGTCCATATGTTAAGTAATGAATGTATAAAATATATTTGTCATCTCACTTACTAATTGTATTGTTATGTTCTTTGGTTCTTAACTCTGTTCCCTGTATGATTATAGTAAATCATATTTCAAAAGTCACAGTTAATTTTATATATAATTTCTTTTTTGTATTTTATATCATCCCTGAATTTATTATTATCTATTAATTTTTCAATATTTTTACTTGACCATCCAATATTTATATGCTTATCAATATAATTTTTTTTAATGTATTATAAATGTTGACAATAATATAAAACTTTTATCCATTTCTTTTTTTAACTATCATCATTATAATCATTTTGCATAGAAATGTTATTATTCAATATAGATTTTTTAGAATTAAAAGGTATATTTTTAATACTTTTAGAGTTAGATCCATAATCTTTATATAATTTAATAAAATTATTTTTTTATAAATGTTACATTTTTATTTGTATATATATATATATATCATTAAAATTTGTAATAACTCATATTTTGCACCCATGCTTTTTGTATATCTATAAGAATATTATTTTCTTAATTTGTCTTCTTTAATAAAATATTTTAATATAATGTTATTATCATTCTATTTGGAAGATAATAAACCTTCCTTACTAGCATCATACATAAAATTGAATCAGCAATATTAAATGCAAGGATATTCTCATTCCAGCCAAAAAATTTGAGATTAGCCTATATAAATGCATTTATGTTTGAAAATAAGATGGTTATTTTTATTTTTTTAAAGTCTTTATCTTGTGGCTAGAATGAGAGCATCCTTGCATTTTATATTGCTGATTTAATATTATGTATGGTACTAGTGAGGACTATTTATTACCTTATAAATAGAATTACTGACACTGCACTAGTAAAATTCATTGATTATTACATTTTATTATTAATATCTATATGTAAAAATTTAATATTTGCGTTAATATTAGAAATACACACATTCTTATATAATTCGGAAAGCAAAACTATATATAAATCAAATCAAACCCAATCAATAAATGATAAAATTTGTTGGTTCTTCTAATGTTTTCGAAGGTATAATCTTCATTTTCAAGAAGTACAAAAATCTCCCCATTTTCCTAGGTGAAAATATGCAAAATAGTCAAAATATGCTAATCAGGATGAGAACATTTAAACTTGCCATTTCTTCAATATGGCATAAAATGATTCTTTTTTATTCATCACATGTTCATCTGATATGATATAACACACCTCCTTCACCTTCCTATGCAGTTCATGCCACTTTCTACACAAAGCGCTCTGCCTATCCGGTCTGCACTGATGGCCCACAGCCACCGAGTGCTGTACAAATATAGAGGGATGAGATGGGTCCACTAAGGTCTTATTATATGCATATACATGCTGGGACAACCTTGTTTGAACAGATGCCCTCATTTCCCCATAATATGCAGCTGGGCAATTGTTATCGCTACACACAATCTTATAGACCATTTGCTGCATGTGCACTGGGGGAATATGGTCTTTGGTATTGTTTTATTTTCAAATCTTTTCTCTGGAAATAGAAAGCAATGTTGCATAAATATATAGAGAAAAGTAACATGTCCTTTGAATATTTTATTGCAGAATAAAGATGACTCTAAAAGCCTCTTTGGAAAAGCAGTGAAGGAGATTCTTTCATGGTTTAATGTAGTGGCAATTGTCAGATCTGGAGCACAAGACCCTTGAATAAATTCCAGATGTGGTGCTTGAAATTATTAAACTTTTTATACACTTCTGAGCAATAGTCGTTTGATTATTTAGTGAAAGAGAGATTTTATTCTTCAGATTTATTAATTACCATATTGTGATCATTTAGCTTGTTAGCCATCCTTATTTTATCTTTTAGTTTAGATTATCTAGTACTTCTTTATCAAAATATATCTCAATTGGATATAATAAACTTTTTGAAAGAAAAATTCTAAGTGTGACTAAAACCAAAAAAATATTAAAATTTCTGGCCCAGATTCAAACCCAGGTCATATGGTATGACAAGGTAAAGCACTAGTCTTGAACTATAAGATAGTGATTAATTTAACAATGTTCTTGATTATTACTGGAAATCTTGCCATCATTTTCAACATAAAATATGCACTTCTTATAAACCCATTGTAATTGCATATTACAAAAAGACAAAAGTTGAAATTCAAAACTTTTATAATGCAATAAGTATGCTGTTTGCTAATCTCTGCCAGAATCATACTGCTTCTAAATTAATACAGCACTATGATTTCTGTATTTGTCTGTCGAAAATAAACATAAATGCATTTATAAAAGTCTTAAATTAAACATTTATCCTTTCATAATACTTAAGTACATGAAAATTTTGACATTTTATGATGTATCTCTAAAAGTTCAGAGTTTGCTTTTTATTTAAAACTTTTAGAATATTTGCATTTATGCAATAAAAAGAGAAATAAAAATCTCATGGTGGCCTATTATTTTATGATCTAAATTAAGAAATAGAAAATTACATCATCTGGTTTGAGTACAGATAATTAAAAAAAATAATTGGCACTTAGATCCAAAATTATATAAATAAATGTTATATAAACCTAAAAGAGTTTTGGCATCTCTTTAATATATTTTAGTTATATCAACACAAACTAGTACTGGTAATAATAATAATCAGATGGTTTATTTTTTAGAAGTTTATATCAAATTGAACAATAGAAATGACAAGATAATCCCTAAGTTTGAGATCTAAAGAGTTTATCACTGCATCAATAATAATAAGTAATAAGAAGTCAAGACCAGATGGACATTATAATTTACAAATTTAGATATTTTAAATATACATTATTTTTTTGATATTAACATGGGTATACTTATTTAGAATGTAATGTAATGTAATAAAAATGGAATCTTGCAATTGCAGTAGAAATCGAATAGCTATTAATTATAAGCACAACTCATAAAAGTTACAGAAGTGCAATATTTTGCAAACCATATCTTTATTTTAATAAAAAAAATATAAAAGTTTAACCAATCCCAGCTGTCCATCTTTAAAATCATTATATTTTATAACAAAGATCATTGCAAGTTTCTAAAAAGGATATAAAAATACAGCTTGCCAAAAACTTTTATAAACTTCAACAAAAGAATTTAGAATTAATAATGCAAGTATTAAAAATAGGATCTTATTGAAATCCATGTGTTAATACCATGTTTCTTAATTAGTTATTATATAAATTAGAGAAGTAGTAAAAAATGTCCACCTAAAGTACTATATGTAAAAACTATAAATACCCATTATAATTATACAATATGTAAATTCCAAATAATTTCAACAGTAAAAGTAATAGTATATATATATATCTTAGTTAATCAGTAATGTTATATATATATATATATATATATATATATATATATATATATATATATATATTGCAAGTAAATCAAGTCATATATCACATGACTTAATTTAATAAGCTTGTATTACAAATGTTATATAAATGAGCATGCCAATAGCTCTTTAACAAGCTTTTCAGAATATCCCTATTCTCAGACCAATTTCTAGCTTTTGGCTTTCCTCAATCAGGCACTACAATATTCAAGCATTAGATTTAAAATACCAGGTCAAGGCCAGCATTTTATCTAATGTTTAACTAGTAAGTAAAAATCTGAAAATTTCAGACATCTATATGTCTTCAAATCACACTATCTAACTTAAATAGCCATATGGAACTAAACTAAAGTTCAGATACACCATATATTAATAGCTTTAGCAATATAAACTTGCCAAAGCCTTATATAACATTTGTAATACAAGCTTATTAAATTGTCACATGATATATGACTTGATTTACTTGCAATTATTGTTTTGTAATCATTGTGTTACTGACCTCATTGAAAAAATTAAAAGACTAAAGTGGAGTTGGGCTGGACATATTGCTAAAAGAGATAATAGATGGACAATTGAAATCTTAAACTGGATTCTAAAAGATTGTAAAAGACTCAGAAAGAGACCACATGTGAGATGGATGGATGAAGTAAGAAAGTATGCAGGGGTGATGTGAAGAAGAGAAGCTAAAGATCGGAGAAGATGGATTGAACTTGGAGAGACCTTCATCCTGCAATGGATTGACAATGGTTGATTATGATGATGATGACTGTTTTTGATCTTAAGGCTTTGGCAATTTTATATTGCTAAAGCTATTAATGTGTGGTGTAACTTAGTTTAGTCCCATATGTTAAATAGTTAGATAGCTGGATTTGAAGACATATAAATGTCTGAAAATTTCAGATTTTATACTTAATAGTTAAACATTGGATGAAGTTCTGCACTTCACCTGGGATTTTAAATCTAATGCTTGAATATCCTAGTGCCTCACTGATGAAAGCCAGAGTTAGAAACCGGTCTGAGGATAGGGATATTCTGAAAAAATTGTTAAGAGTTATTGGCATGCTCATTATATATTTCTATTTTTTATTATTCAGTGGATGACTTGTGTTACCAAGTCGAAATGACAGTATTTTAAAATATTTTAACATGGATGAACCCACAAAATATGTCTTTTATAAATACAAGTACTGAGGAAAGTACTTGTTATTGTATTGAAATGTCAGCTATTTAGCTATTATATTTTTATTACATGGAAGCTCCTGGAATTAATACTAAGAATATATAATATATATCAGGAACTATGCCATTATTAAGTAAATCAAAAATTGAGGCTATTGTTAAAGAGAGCTAAATACAACAAAGTGAGTTAATAATTTTATTAATTATACAAAATGAAATTCCAGTTTAAAAACAGATTCTACTGGTCAATAATATTAAAGTATGTTTTATTAAAGAATCAATGGTGAAGAATATTCTTAAATAAAATATAATATCAAGCATATTGATGACAAAAAGATATAGTTTCAAACAACAATTTTGATCATGTATTTCTTTGCTCTAATTTACATCAAAAACATTATAGAACAAATTAACAAGAAAAATCATATTGATGGAGAATAGCTTAATTATTGCTTTGCTAATTTATTTAATTCATTTATTATGAGAGTTTGAATCATTATACACGTAATACAATGTGACTTCTGCACAAATGGAATGGATGGAACAGATGTTAATAATTGAGTCAAGCAGTTTGGGTGAAAAAAAATTAACTTTACTATAAAATTTGTTGAACGGGTGAATTGACTACAGTTGCAGTCATTAAGATATTGTAGGCTGACTGATTGAGCGCATAAGCAACTGAACATTGTTGTGATATTGGAAAGACCCACATAATCTAGAAAAACATTTTCAAATGTTTTAATTTTTTATTCATGCATGCATATTTGTGCATGCTTCCTCTCATCTTCCATTATATCGTAATTATTTATTAATGTAAAAATTTGAGATTACTTCTCTTACTGTACATGTATTTTAAAACAATCTACACTTGTCAGGTGAGCTTAAAGCATTAAATATCTAATTCTTTACACCGTATTGGCAGTCCAGTAATCTTTCATTATACTACTTTCTCAGATTCTAGGAACTGGTCTATTTATTGTAACAATTTGCAGACATGTGAGTAATCGTTGTTCTGCAGATATATTTTCCAAATTTCTTTCATTTTTATCTGTTCACTTTTTGAAAGTTGTGAATGATAGTTTAAAAGAACAAAATTATTTTTTTATTTAAATACTAACAGTTAAAATTTAGAGAACAATATTAATGAGTGATAGTCGATCACAGTGTTGTATTCAATACTCAGAAAGTCTTGACTAGTCTTCAGACAAAAAAATGCATATATATATAAATTGAATCTTTTTTACCACTAGATATATTCAACTTCAAAAAAGAAAATGATGAAAATAAAAAACTGAGTGTGTTGGGGGGGGGGGGGTTTATAAAAAAAAAGTTTAGAAGATAAGTACATGAAGATATGATTCTTTAGAAAAGGATATAGCAGATGGTAAAAATTTGTGTAATAAAGAACAATTATTTTTAATTAAATCTTTCTTAAAGTTGTTCATCTGTCAGAAATCTTAATCATTATATAATATTTTTTAACTGTGTATCTGTGTAAATTTTTTTCTATAAATTAACTACTGTGTTTGCATTATCTTTATCCATATTATTTATACATCTTTTGAATGTGGATTTCTGATTTTATGACTAGATAGTTTAGTGATTAAAAACTTATAATTTTACTTGGATTTTTTGTATATTAATTCTGACTTCACTGTGGAAGCTGTTGCTTTAATAAGTCATTTACAAAAGTAACCTGTGATAACACTATCATATTTAAGATTTTAGGTGACATGATGGTACTTGTAATCAGTATTTTTTTAATATATTAATTTTAAAAAAACTCTAAGAAATGTCAGTAGTATACAGAATTTTACAGACTTTTGTCTGTGATTGACAGGATATTTTTCTATTTTAACAAAGCTATGAAGGAGGTGGCAATTTGTGATTGGCTGATACTTTAGATTCTTTTCCCCTTCAGCTAAAGTCCACAAGAAATGTGATTATAATAATTATTAATAATTATGATACAATATTTTTGTAAAAAACATTATTTAACTGAAAACTACATCACTGGGGAAAAGGTTGTCCCTGAAAACTTACAGAAAGTACATTATGAGAACTGGAAATTGGTACAGAAACAGTCAGTCATTACAGTCTAAAAAAAAATCATTTTTGTATAATTTATTAACTTTTAGAATGTTTTTTGTTTCTTTAATGATAACTAATTCTAAATATATCTTTTTTTTTCATAAAATTCTAATATCTAATATTCCATTCTTCTAATTTTTTGAATAGGTATTGTAAAGCTAATAACAATGTTATCAGTAAGATTTTCAGTTACAGACTTATTTTCATAATTTTAAAATATTAATTTAAAATATATTTTTATTTTAATTATTAGAAGGCTTAATTATTTATAATGTAGTATATAAAATAATTTTGTAATGTAGGTAATAAAAGCTTTAATTGCATACAAAAAAATCAATGCATCATATTAAATATATTAGTTGCTAAAGCCTATTCAAAAATTTTCCAGGTGGTATTGACAAGCAAATGTCACAGTTTACTTATAAGAATTCCTTAAAAAAGAAAACTTTTTTGCTTCACCCAAAATTATACTTTTAGTTTGGAACAGATTCACATATATAGCAATATGCTTATTTTTTTTCCTCGTGTTTCATAGCATCAACCAGGAAGTGAACCCGCTAACCCGGAGCAACTGCTTGTAAAGCAGCTGTCACTGACCTCTCAACACCAAATGCTTGACTACTTATTATTTTTATTTACAAAAATATTAAGTATAATTATAGGGGATTTGAACACAGACTTTCAAGCCCTCTTCCACTATCCATTCTATCTCATACAACTGATAAATATGACTAAACACAGATGAAAAAGTTAAATGATTTTCAATATACATATTTTATGCTGAACTAGCACTCATCAGTTGGTTAAGATCATCATCTACCACACACACACACATATATATATATATAATCAGTGCTCAGTATATATTATGATAACAAATCTTCAAAGTTTAATGGACAAGTTTCAATGTAATGAAATACCTATATTGGAGATCATTTATCTTTTTCACATGTGTTTGGTTATGTGTATCAGTTGTATGAGATAGAATGGTAACTGGTGGTAGTTTGAAAGTCTGTGTTCAAATCCCCTATAATTACATTTAAATTTCGAGTATATGAATTGTGCTTGTATTTCAAATATTATAAAATCTTAAGTGCAAAAATTTAAGCTTTTCCTCAGCATACTTTAATATTTAATAAGCTTTACATTAGTATTAATTTTAGATATTTTATCATGCATTCATATCATTACTTTTATTATTTAAAGTCAACTTTATTAATAGTTTATAATAAAGATTTACGGAGATAAGCTACTTGCTTAGACTGTTGGATAGTTCAATGACTTACCATTTATTATCATTTCCTATACACTAATCATATGAGACCAGAAGTAGAGTGATAGACTCAAGAATTGATTCTCAGCTAAGTAAAGTATAAAAATAATCATCACATGATCACCATTTTTAGGCTTACATAATCTGCTTTTTACAGAGGCAAAACTCTCCATACAGTAGTGCCATTCAGTGCAAAACAGAGTAATCAATAGATTAAGAAGGTTTGTGCATAAAATCCCTATCTAATGCTTACTGGTCCAATATCCCCAGACTAGTTTCCAGTTTGTGGCTTTATCAGTGAGGAGCCTTGGATCTAAGAGTACTGAACCTAGGTCTTATGATATAATCTTAAGATCTAGGTATCCTAAGATCTAGGTGCAGCACTCTCATATCCAAGGCTCCTCACTGATGAAATCCACAAGATGGAAACTAGTCTGGGATATTGGATCAGTAAGCACTAGATAGGGATTTTATGCACAAACACCCCTATATCCATTGATTACTCTGGTTTGCACTGAGTGGTGCTACTGTATGAAAAGTTTTGCCTCTGTAAGAAAATAATCTGAGTTTAAGAGAATAGAATTATTGCTTTTAATCTGCCCACACTGGTTGATCTCAGTAATTAACCATACTATTAACATTAATTATTGTTTTCTATTAGCTTGTATATTTTATACACACCTTGCAGCTTATTAAAAAAAATATTTTTGTCATCTCTTTCATTATCATTACAGGAATATGTCCCATTAAGATAATGTTCAATAACATAAATCTTATTAACTAGTAAGATTACCTTTTAATTAAATTTCCAATAATTTTTGTAATTATATTCATCTTTAGTTTAAATTTTTTTTTTTTCATGTGTCAAAGCATTGACCAGGAAGCAAAACTGAGCCAGCTGCTTGGAAGGCAGCTATTTTAACCACAAGGTCACCAACATTTGACTAGTTTGAATTTTTCAATCCAAAAATGAACACAATTATCCATAGATTATCATACTTTTGTCTCTAAATGGGGTTGGCTTCTTTCATGAAAACTGTTCTCAAATTGATTATAAAATACTCTTTTTAGGAAATGTTGTTCTTTTAGTCATAAATAATTTAATTTGGTGCAATCTTGAGTCTACAGTGCAATTCTTTTACTTAGTATAGCAAAGAAATAAAGAATGTTTTCAACACTGTGATTAACTGTGTTTAGATTTTATTAATTCAATTTGTTTAAATATACAAATTAATGTTATATAATTACTTGCAGTGATAAGGTTATTTTAAGCAACATAGTAACTAATAATTTTTCCTAATAAGTTATTTATATCTTATTTATATTTTTTGTTTTTGTCTCCCCCCCCCCAAAAAAAAAAACTACATATTTTGAAAGCATCTCAAATCTCTAAATATGTGTAGTGTCTTTTATAACTTCACTCATAATAAATAAATAAAAGGAGCAATTTATTCATTAAAGAAATAAATACTGATTTATTAATTGGCAATTAGTTATCTGTATTCATCATGCAATACAGGCTCCTGATTTTAAAATAAAAAACTCATTATACTTTTAAATTCAATTACTAATAGATAAATGATTATATATATTTAAATTTAATATTTTTAACAGTTTAATATAATACTAAAAAAGGAGGTTGCCTTGACAACAGATTGAGATTTTTGAGTGTTATTGTTATAGAAATTGTCTAAATGGTGACTAATTTATATATATGTGTGTGTGTGTAAATACATGAACGTAGCCAACACTTAAACAATACCAATATCAATACAGTCAAAAATCTCAATCTATTGTCAAATGTTTGTTAGGGAGCAAAAATACAAATAATTTTAAATTTTTCAAGCATGCTTTTAGTAATTTCCTTCTATAGCCATGTCTAATGTTGATATTGAATAACATTTCACAACATATAACACATTTTAATTAAAAATTTTAATTACTTTCAAATGCCTTTATTTGTGCCTCAAGATGATTCAAGAGGCATAAGTTTTACAATGCAATCAACAAGAATCATTACAAAGAAATTTAGGGAGTGTCAGTGCGTGTCAAGTGCATCTGCACCCATACACTTGATTCAATGTATATGATTTTGAACATTCAAGTATAAATGTATGGATAGGTGAGTGGGATATTAATAGTTCCAGAAGTGCAGTGACACAAAATTCACCTGCCCTTCCAGACTTACACACATAACCCCAACTTCTTATGCTGAAATTATTGTTTACAAAACTGTCCAATTTTACATGTCTATTTCTCCATTAGTTATTTAGAGACAAAAATGTTGTTATATTAACAGCAATGTTACACTTTCAGAACACTTCTATTCGTGTCTCATTATTATTTGGGGCCATAGCTTGAAAGAAACAAGGCAACCGCTTCAGTTGCAGTGGGAATATTGTCCTTGGATTGTCTAATTGTACAAGTCTATTTCACCATTTGAGCATTCCCAGTACTGTTATAAATGAGAAGGTGTTTGGATTGTCCAATTGTACGTCTATTTCACCATTAAAGCACTCCCAGTTCTGTTATAAATGGCTTTATAGGTATATATGCTTATTTCTTGGTTTGCATGGCATACCACTTGTAGAGCAGTCACTTTCCCTTCTATCTATTCCTAATCTTTTATTAATTTGTTCAGGCTTAACTACCTTCATTTCCTAGGATTTATCATCGTGATATGTTAGTGCTCTTTGGGCTGTTATAATTTCTAATTACTAATATATCGATTTATTTATTATGTAAGGTAAGCACTACACTAGGCAAGGCATGGCCCTAGTTTGATCTGGTTCCAAGTCTGATCAGTTAGCCATGGCTGGCATGTCCTCTTGTCATGGTCCTTGGCGTCATTTAACAATTTGAAGTATAATACCTCAATATTGTAATCAATACCCTTTTCAAAAGTTACCTTATTTCGTACCAACCAGATGACAAAGTTAACATAAGTTGCCAATCTAACACTGCCAAAGGAGCCCTTTTTAAAAGCTTTCACCATATCCACTCAGGCCCAGTCTTTATCTGTGGTCTTTTGCACTGCCAGGTAGCATAGTTTATTCCAGGTCTCACATTCCTGAAGAATGTGAGAAATTGTTTCATCGGTTTTCTTGCACAGAGGGCATATCAGATCCATTTTATACCTCCGCTTGTGGTGGAGGAATGCAGCCGTTGGTAGGGCCTCAAGGTTAACTTTAATTATAAAGTCTACTAATTTCGCCTCCAGCTTCCATAACTTTGTTAACCCTGCAAGCTGCTTGATCCCTAGCTGAAGTCTGGTCTTAGTGATGGGACTGCTACCATTGATTAGAGCATGGGTGTCCCAATAGGAAAGCTTGCCATTGAAAAGGGAATTGGACATTGTTACATTTTTAGTCACGAGTGTGACCTGTTGCTGTAACCAAATGTTACCCTTTATTGGGGGGGGGGCAGTCAGTGGGTTAATCTCATTTATTGGTAGGGGGCTTTCCATTTTTGGATTATCCTGAAATAGTTTGGTTAAAATATTGTGGGATTTCTGGATTAAGAAGGTGTTGATTGAATGGAGTCCGAGTCCATTTTGTGATTTAGGCTTTGAAGGGAGCTGAGGCCAATTACTGCTGTTCTCATGCCCCAGAAAAGCCTCCTACATTGAGTCTCCACCTTTTTTATAAAGGTCTTAGTAGGGGAAAAACTGGCCAGAAAATAAGTGATTTTGGGTAGCACAGCTGCATTTAATAGTGCGACCTTCCCCAACAAGGAGAGTGGGACCTTGGTTAGGGATGTCACTGTGTTCTTAACCTTTGTGAGAATATTTTCCTCCAGCTCCCTTCTCATGACACTAGGAGGGGAGGCCAGGCTAAAGCCGAGAAACTTCTGGAGGGGGTGCTCCGAATCTCCCCTGGATCTGTTTTCCAGTTCTGATCGACCACATGGCCGATTTCGCCTCATTAACTCTTAGACCTGATTCGGAACCAAATTGATTCAAGAGCTCCTCCAGCCTACCAACCTCATCCTGTGATGAGAGGAACACAGTCACATCATCCATGTAGGATACGTGGCAGACCCTCTCTCTCAGCAAAGGGATGGCAATTCCCTCAATGGATGCCTCAATGCGTAACAGCAATGGGTTGAGGTAAGCCGTGAAGAGTAGTGCACTCAGTGGCGAACCCTGTGGTATTGAAACAGAGGGCTGAAATCCTGGAGCCACTTGGCCATCCAGTGAGAGAAAGATTTCTCTATTCTGTAGAAGATTCTCGATCATTTGGAGATATGCCTGGGGCACTTGGAGTTTCTCCAATATACTGAGTAACACATTGATCTGCACACAGTCAAAAGCACCAGAAAACTGGCTGGACCATTTTATTCCTGCGTACATGATTCACTATGAGGCGAAACCGACTGATGGCTTCTGCAGTTGTATGATTTAATTTGTTGTTATTAGATCATTGTTTGAGGTTATGGCTCTGATAATGAACCATGACTATTTTTAATCTACCATTTACTATTATCTCCATCCTCATGCACAATATCAAAATTATCAAGATTGAGGCCTGTTTTCTTTTCTTAGCGCAAAAAAAAAAAACTTATTTGCGATCTGAATTAGTTTTAAAATAGTATTAATAGACGTACTGCTTAATTTTTGTGTTTAAAATTGCTCTGATTTTACTGCAATATACCTATAAATAATTACTAATAAATGTACAATAAAATTTCAGTATTTATTGAAATAATTACACTTTAAATTATTAATTTATAGGATAATGCCAATTGACTAATTATATTTTGGTTATGAACATCTTAATAATACAAAATCTCATTAATAATTTGTTATATAGTTTTGTAAACAATTACTAGTAATAATCAAATGTTAATGCTTATACTTAGATGCCTTTTTTTTTTTAGCAAATCCCTTAACATACATATATATTTAATAAACCAAAAGAATTAAAAATAAATAAAAAGCAAATTGAAAAATTATTTAATTTTTACTGAGGAAGAATTTTTAATAAATATGTTTTTGTAGTGCTTACTTATGAGTATAAGATTGGAACAGTTAATAAAATAACAATACAAACTGTAGATCATACACTGAAGTACATAGATATATATGCTAGGATTAACAGGGAGGAACTGGAAGCAAATACTTGAGTTTAAGAAAAAACATATATCATTTAAATAATTAAAAGTCTTATATGGATTAAGATGAACATGTTTCTAGAAGATTTAACAATAGATGGATAACTGAAATTGTAAATTGAATCTCAAAATGTTAAAAGCCTAGAAAGAATGACATGTAATATAGATGGATGAAATATTAAAGTTTTATGAAGTGATATGGAAAAAAAGGCCCCAAATTAGATAAACTTGATTAAACTTAATTTAGAGATCTTTATTCAATAATGGATTGATAATGCCAAATGATGATGATTGGTTGACTTTTTTGATCTTTTGCCTAAGCATATATTTGATCATAATATGAATTCTTTGTTTAAAAACAAGCATACATTATTATTAAACAACTTTAGAAATATAATATATATAATAATACTGTAATATCATAAACTTATAAATTTGATTGTAAAATTTATTAATCAGTCAATAAACACAAGTTGTTTGATTTTGTGATTATGCGACTTCTGGTTTAAATAATTAATTAATATTTCAAAATTCATATAATTTAATTATGTGTAATCCAAAAACTCACTTTTAAAAACATAACTATATATATAATAAAGAAATCAGTTATGCTTTGCAATAGACACTGCCGAAAATTAACTCAACAGATTAATAACGAATTTATTTTAACGTCACTTCAACCGTACTTATTTTTTATTACATATTTTCTTCAGCTTTAAATTTCTGTTTTATATATATATACGTGTGTAACATTTATGGAATATTATTTTGATCCTAACTGCAATTCTTACAGTCTTTTGTAAAATATATTTTTAACAGTATTATCACTCCTCTATAGCAATCACAATTAGGTTAATATGCAAAAGTTGATGTTAATGACATCCATGCCATAATTCTAATTATAAATAAATAATAAAATTCGAATGGCTTTATTACTCAAGGGCTCATAAGAAATTCGAGCACCGGAAATGACAAGATTGGGCGCGATAGGACCTCGAACTCGAAAATCCCTACCATTCGATCATTATAATATATAGGGTATATGAGCACAGACTTTCACACGACCCACCACTCTCCACTCTATCTAATAACACTGATACACTTAAACACATATATGTTGAAAAGATAAATAATCACCAATTTATACTTATAGTATATATGTGTAGAGATGATAATCTGGACTAACTGATGATTGTTGATTTAGCATGAAATACAAATATTGGTGATTATTTATTTTTCAACATATATGTGTTTAAGTGTATCAGTGTTATTAGATAGAGTGGAGAGTGGTGGGTCGTGTGAAAGTCTGTGCTCATATACCCCTTACATATATATATATATAGGCACAGGTATATAATAAGCCTGTGTTTCAGTTATTCGATCATTATACAAAAACCTGCACGACCATAAATAGCGAGATGATATGTTATTCCAGAAGCCATATAACGTTTAAGCAATAAAGTGGAAGATTGGGCGATCCAGTTGTATTCACTCAACCAAATTATAAATTATTTATTTTTTTCTTTCCTCAATATTCGAATTTATTTATAAATCATTAGTTCTTAAATCTGCCATTCTACCACTGCTAAAGTGGACGGGCTACAATACCAAGAGACTTAAATGTATTTATACACACATAATCAAGTATTTAATGTCAAGCAAATGTTTTTCATATCTATATCTTTTATATAGGAAAAAATATATCAGTATAAATTTTAAATATTCAGCTTTTATAGAACTACAGCATTTATCCTCCTATTATCTGTCAGCAGTGGTGAAATCTTATAAAGTATTAAAGCTAATCCAAACAGATCTATGCTTAGAAAATGGCCAGGATAAATTTGATGTATTTAAGGTAATGGAATCATGGAAATGAACTGAGCAACTTTCAAAAAGTAAATTTATGGCATCACGGCTTAGTTTGCAAGCTTTTTCTTTGATTCTTTTCTTCTTTTTTTTTTTAATGATACATTTTATTTGACAGAATTGTTCTCATTCCCATACATTTGCAAAGTGCACAAAGCAAAAAAATAATTTTATCAATAATCATTTTCAATTCCTATTAGGAGTCTGAAAAGAGGCCTAGGAGTGAATCAAATACTTCTTGGGTGGGGATAAGCCAACAAAAGTATTCTAGCATTTTTTTTTTTTTAAAAAAAAAGATGAATCAAAATAAAATACTGGAGTGTCAAATATCCCACTTTGCTAAGTGGAATAGGTTTGACTGTTGCTAAAGAATGAGAAACATTTTTCAATGGTAAAAACATCTTCACAATTAAGCAAGAGGGAATTAGTGCTCTTTTGAGATGATTTCTTTGAGAGATTTCATTAACTCAAATGTATAAAGAACATTTTTTGCAACTTTGAAAACACAAGGTGGGATTTGAAAGATTATCTTCAATGACAACAGATATTTAGCTCCTTTAATAATAATAAAATCCTATTATTAAAGTATTAGATATTTAATCTATGGTAAAAATTTGTTCTTTTATATGTGCTAACTTGTTTTTTATTTAAAATTGTGTGTTTATACAACAGATTATAAGTTTATTAATTATATGAATATAGTTGACTAAATTATTTTACAATTAAAATAAATTATTAAATTATAATATATATGCACGAAAAATTCTCATTGTAATTTCAATATTTATATAAATTAAATTTTATTATTTATTTAGCTTACTAACAGTTCTTAACCAATCAAGAACCTTCTTTTTCAGGTTATGTAGAGAAAAGAGACCAACAGAGATCTAGTAAATTGGATACTCCTTGTAAACAATATTCACAGTTTGGAGAGTCCATATATCTCTACTTGTGTATCATATAAACATATCTGCCCTGGCCAGTCTGATAAACTTCTTCCAGAGTTTTGTTGGAAGAAAGAAATCAGGTACTTGTATCAACAAAATACAAATTTATTAAGAAAGTCAATGTAGAAATTAATATTCAGACTAAAAACAGTAATATAATAGTTGTTTATTCTGGAGATAATGTGGTGTTAGAAGACTCGAAGTTACAGAATGATCTTCAATAAGAGAGTTAGGGTATTAAAAGTTTGCAGTCTCATGTCAAACCTTTTCATAATTGTTAGCTACTATTTACATAATCCAAAGAAAGCTTGTACATGTATTATGAATTAACCTAAATATAAACTTCATAGTAAAGTAAAGATTTAATCTGAAACAGGTCTATTATAAGATTGAACATTTTTAAAATTGATTACTGACTTTATGCTCAGACTTCCTTGCTAAAACTGAATGCAATATTTTATTTATATATACTGTAACGTTTTTCGTTTTGCTAGGCCTCTTACACGCTAATATAAACTGCGTGTGAGTTGATCAAGCTATGTCAAAAAAGAAGAAAGTTGTATTTCTATTCTAAAAACACAGCTATTTTTCCTGATCAACTTCAGCCTATTAATTGTTACGAATTGTGCTATTGACAAAATCAACTTTTAATTTTATTTACTATGGGCGCCAGAATTCCTAAGAATCCGCTGAAATATGTCGCCAGCACCTCTCGCAAGTTGTAAAACAAAAAAAAAAAAAAAAGATTTTTATTATATTTTTTTTTTTAAGGGGCGGTAATTCTACCGTAATGAGAATTAATGATTTTTACGATTATTAGTCCTGGGCGTATTGAAACATATTGACAAAGGTAACTTACGTTTAAATCTTATTACACTAAAAATAAATTTAATAATAAAAAATAATAACTATTATTAATAACGCACAAATGAGAATTGATATTAGAAATATTTTTAATTTTGACAAACTAAAATACTTCATGTTAAGTAGCTAATTAATACCTTGGAGAGAACACATTTAATTCAGGTGGGAAATATCCAGAAAATATAAATATCAGTTAAAATAAACAAAAAGTTCTTGGTTAAATAAGAGTCTCTCATATAGAAAAATTAAAGTCACTATCGGGATTCCTTTATACGTATATTTTTACGAATAGTTTTAAATAGTTAACTTTGTCACAATCAGGATAATTATTCTTACCGGTAAGTTTCATGAATTCAGTAGTAGATAACTATACATAGTTTTTTGGTTATAATGAGCTTGGCCTTTTGGTTATTGCTTGATCTTGTGGTCCATTTCCCCAGTCGGTCATGAAGGCTTTTCCTGGTGTACATCATTAGGTCCGATGTCTTCAGAAGCTCCGGTTCACTGCGACATGCCGAATTCCTTCAGCGAAGAGTGATCTTGGATATATTAATGTTATCCAAGACCAACTAGAGAAACAAAACGAACAAGACGTTCCTTCAACCGGATCCCTCCTTTTTATATCCAGTTTTCAGGACTTCTGCGCATGCTAGTACCATGCCTTTTTAATCTTATCCAGTCTTTATAAATTTTATGTAATAAAGTCTTTATTTTCTTCAAGTTTTCGGCCATCTTTAATTAATTTGAGTATTTCTACTTTCAGCTTATCTTTTTTTACTTGCTTTTGGAATTCTTTTGTTCTCTCCAATTACTGTTATTACTAATCACATAAAAAAAAATAAGAAGAATAATTCAACCCTCATTGTACTTTTTTTTTTAAAAAAAAAAATTACTCAACAAAATTTTAAATCCACTTTTATCTTTTAGTTGTTTTTTTTTTACCCAATGCCAATATATTTGTAACGTATATAAATAAACGTTACAATACCACCAGTGCTAGGAGATGAGAATAAAATAGGGGTTTACACTAATTTTATTCTTAAGTTTTTAAATTCATATTCGTATTTTTTTTTCTATAGTAGCGTGCTGATATATTGTGTAGACTCATTCACAAGCGACGTTCGGCTTTAACGCCCACTTTTAGGTCTAACACGGCGGGAATGGAAAATATTTCAACATTCATCTGTGTCCTATCCACTTTAGTGTAATATTAACGATAAGAAGCCCAAGCTATAAGCACAAATGAGCGTTGCTCATCATTCTGAGTCTTACAGGCTCGTGGCAACTTGGTCCAACTTGATCTGCCTTCCCCTTTATTGGGATCTCTGCTAGAAATAGTCTGATGAGCATTTAAAGATGGTCTTATGTTCATATACTGCGGATAAGGACTCGGGGCTATGTTATTCCCCTCTTCAGTAACCGCCTACCCGGTCAAATACTTGTGACTTACGTCTACATCAGCCACGATCGTGTTTTTAGACATATATAAAAAAATATACATATATATTTTTTCTTTCTGGAAGTCATATTAAAAAAATATCTTCTTTCATATTTTAATAATCAGGGTTTAATTAGTTAGTTTTTTTTTATATAATTTTTTTCTTTTTTCAAAAAAATCATAATTTATTTTCCGGCTGTGAGTTTCTTTGAGTCATCATTGTAATGTTCTTTATCATTACAACTCATCTCAGGTTGTAGTTGTTAAATCGAAGCCTGAGTTGGGTTGCCATTGTAACGTTTTTCATTTTGCTTGGCCACTATACGCCTCAAATTTATATTTGAGTGTGAGTTGATCAAGCTGTATCAAAAAAAAAGAAAGTTGTATTTCTATTCTCAACACAGCTATTTTTCCTGATCAACTTCGGCCTAGAACTATTACCGAGTACAATCGTGAGCAGAACCAGTTTTTAATTTCTACTTGAGGGGCGCCAGAGTCATTAGACCCACTGGGACTGCGTCAAACATATTGTAACTCGTAAACTAAACAGGAAAAAAGTGCTTTTAAACTAATCGGTATTACATCATACCGTTACGAGAATTAATTTTTTTAAGATTATTATTCCTGGGTTTATTCAAACATTTTGGCAAAGGTAAATTACATTTTTAAATCTTATTAAACTACTAATAGATTTAATAATAAAAAATAATAACTATTATTAATAACGCACAAATGAGAATTGATATTAGAAATATTTTTAATTTTGACAAACTAAAATACTTCATGTTAAGTAGCTAATTAATACCTTGGAGAGAACACATTTAATTCAGGTGGGAAATATCCAGAAAATATAAATATCAGTTAAAATAAACAAAAAGTTCTTGGTTAAATAAGAGTCTCTCATATAGAAAAATTAAAGTCACTATCGGGATTCCTTTATACGTATATTTTTACGAGTAGTTTTAAATAGTTAACTTTGTCACAATCAGGATAATTATTCTTACCAGTAAGTTTCATGAATTCAGTAGTAGATAACTATGCATAGTTTTTTGGTTATAATGAGCTCGGCCTTTTGGTTATTGCTTGATCTTGTGGTCCATTTCCCCAGTCGGTCACGAAGGCTTTTCCTGGTGTACATCATTAGGTCCGATGCTTCAGAAGCTCCGGTTCACTGCGACATGCCGAATTCCTTCAGTGAAGAGCGATCTTGGATATATTAATGTTATCCAAGACCAACTAGAGAAACAAAACGAACAAGATGTTCCTTCAACCGGATCCCTCCTTTTTATATCCAGTTTTCAGGACTTATGCGCATGCTAGTACCATGCCTTTTTAATCTTATCCAGTCTTTATAAATTTTATGTAACAAAGTCTTTATTTTCTTCAAGTTTTCGGCCATCTTTAATTAATTTGAGTATTTCTACTTTCAGCTTATCTTTTTTTACTTGCTTTTGGAATTCTTTTGTTCTCTCCAATTACTGTTATTACTAATCACATAAAAAAAAATAAGAAGAATAATTCAACTCTCATTGTACATTTTTTTTTTTAAAAAAAAATTACTCAACAAAATTTTAAATCCACTTTTATCTTTTAGTTGTTTTTTTTTTACCCAATGCCAATATATTTGTAACGTATATAAATAAACGTTACAATACAAATAAATATAGTTTTCTTTTTTAAAATAGTCTATTGAAGAGCAAAGGTCTTTCACATATCTCTCCACAAAGAAAGAGGAGATGATATCTACCATGCTAATATAATGAGAGATAGTGATGATTTTAACTTTTTTCTTGTTTATTTTATAACAAAAAATGGGTTTGACAACAATAGTGGCATCAACAAGAGCTTTGATTATTCCATCATTAGATGTTCAATAATATTGATCGCTGAAGAGTTAGAGGATTGAGAAAATTGAAGCCTGTCCATTAAAGTTTGAAGGTTGCTATCTTAATATAAACTTAGCACTGATTATATATATGTGTGTGTGACAGATGATGATCTGAATAACTGATGAGTGCTGATTCATCATGGAATGTGTATATTGGAGATTATTTATCTTTTTCACATGTATGTGGTCATGTGTATGAGTTATGTAAGATAGAGTGGATAGCTGAAGGGAGCTTGAAAGTCTGTGTTTGAATCCCCTCTAGTTATAACAAAAAATAGACGAATGGTTAATTACTAACTAATAATTGAATGGCCAACTATAGTCTATTTACTTGGAAAAAAATTATATAATCAATTAATAATTAATCAGGCCATTCAAAATGCATATTATAAAGTATTAGAGATTCCGGTGCAGTGCTTTTAATAAGTTTGTTTATATAGCTTAAATTTATAAAACATTATTCGTGATTTTTATTTTATTCTATAAAGAGAATAAATTTAAATATATATATATATTTCTTGCATAAATAATAAGCTTTGCAATATAAGACGTTCTCGAATTTACCAGACTTTATAGATAAATGATATACAATATATTCTTTTTTAAAATAATGAAACAATAAAGTTGAAACTGTTTTCTTTGTGATCAAATCAACTTGATAATTGAGTTCCTTTAACAAATGAAATATATATTTTAGCTTTCAAACAATCTCCAACTACAACAACATTCCTATTTCTAAGCTTAGACAAGGCCTCCTTGAAGGCCGCCATTGAACGTTCTCTACGTGGGCTAATTAGTCAATTTTCTCAATGAAAAACTCAGACTTTTTGTAAATTATATTATTAAAACAAAAGATAAAACACTCACAAATTTTTCGATCAAATTTTCTTTTTAAACAACAAGCCTTAACATGTGAATAGTTCACCTCTAGCAGAGGAAGAGGGTGGTCAATCTATCTCTATTTATGTTACTCTGTTTTAGTAAAGTTGCCTTTTTAAAAAAAAAAAGATTAAATACATAAATTTAGAAAAATTGTTTCTCCTATTATTATACTTTGTTTATATTGGATAGAGAAAAAAAAGTTTGTACATACTTTTTGTAATTTTAGGGAAAGTAATTGTACACGTAATATTATATAATTTTTCTTACTTTATTCAATAAAGTTGCATCCAAATTAATGAAAACGGATTTATATATTCTATGTATTTGTTGTAAATTAGTTTAAAATAACTTTTTAATTAATTGTATATGTGTACATGCATATGTATATGTGTAGATAGCCCATTGAATTTACAATATTGCTTAATATTTATTTAGACTTTAGTAAATATTCTACTTTTTTCTTACCTAAATAAAATTTTGAGTTATTGTGCAATACATAAATGTTTTTCTGTTGTTTTTCCATTGTTGTAGACTTACAATAGTTAAGTTTCTTTACTCAGCTTTAAAAGATTTAATTATTTAATATTTGTGATGGATAAAAATATTTTAAATTTAATTTAAGGTTGGTGAAAAATTTGAATAAATAAAAAAATTTTGATAAATAACATCAGCACCAAAATGTATTTTTGTTGTTTAGTTTCTTTTCTTAACAGACTATTTCAATTTTTTTCATTAATTAAATAAAGTTTTTAATTAACACATGATACATGGCTAATATCTAGCACAATCCATTTCTATGTATTTTATATTATGCAAATTAGAAAGTGATAAAATGTGTTACTTCTTGAATTTTGTATCTTCATATTTCAGAACACATGCCTAAAGTAGTTCATACTTCAATGAACTTGTAAAGAAATTGAAATTGAAGAAACAATATAGATAACTATAATTTTTAACACTAATATATATATAAACATTAAAAACCTAAAGCTAAATTAGTCAATAAAATAATCAAAATTACCTCAAACTCACAACTCAAGCAGTCTAGCCACAAAAATAAACTCTAAAACGCAACCACTTGAGAAGTCTGTGTGTAGTAATGAAACCATTAGTTACGTTTTAGAGTTTATTTTTTGTGGTTAGTCTGTTTGAATTGTGAATTTAAGATTTGATTATATATATAATATTCATGTATAAATATGTCAAATGTAATTAAAAAGGACTTAATCTCAGACTTTCAGGCTCCCTACAGCTATGCACTCCATCTTATACAACTAATACACATGACCACATACATGTAAAAAAGATAAATGGGCTCTGATATAAATATTTCATTCTGAACTAGAATTCATCAGTTGATTGAGATCACCATCTCCCTGGTATTTAAAATCAGTGCCCAGCTTATATTAAGATAGAAAATCTTCAAACATTAATAAACAAGTTTCAATCTTCTCCACCCTCCAACTCTTCAGTCATCCATATCACTAAAAATCCAATAATGGAACACACAAAGCCCTTGCTATCTTAATATAAACTGAGCACTGATTGTATATATATATATATGTGTGTGTGTGTGTGTGAGAGAGATGGTGATCTAGACTAACTGATGAGTGTTAATTCAGCATGAAATACAAATAAATATTGGAAATGATTTATTTTTTTCACATGTATGTGGTCACATGTATCAATTGTATAAGATGGAGTGTATAGCTGTAGAGAGTTTGAAAGTCTATGTTCAAGTCCTTTTTAATATATATAAAGATTGAAGTGTTAATGAGAATAAAGAGTTTACTTCTTTGCCATTTCAGTCATCAATTAGTAAATTGATTTATAAGAATAGTTTTTTATTGGGTGCTTTAAATTCATTACTAAATAATTCAAAGCAGTTAATTGGTTTCAAATCTATTCATGGAGTAGATTATAAGATTTCTATCAGTTGTCATAAAATTTATATAGGTCAGAGTAAATTAAATCTTAATGAAAGAGTTAAAATTTATAAAAGTAGAGTTAAAAGTGGATATCATAACTCAGCTTTACATAATTTATTAACCGAATACAGGTAAAATATTATTTGACAATGCGGAGGTTCTTTTTTATGAAAAAAGTATAGTGAAAAGAAGAGTAAAAGAAAGTTTGTTGATAAAATTTTTTGAACCTGAGTCCTTTATTAAAGAAAATTGATGTTTGAAGTGAATTATGGAACAACCATTTTGTATGTATATGCTGTATGTTTGTTGAGTTTTACTTAAAAAGGTCTACTTGTTAATAGATGAAACCAAAGTCATGAAAGAATTTTAGTAATTTTTTTTTTTTTGGTAATTGAAATGTTATATGAATTTCTATTATATATATGAAAAGTCATTAAAACTATTGTACTTCAAACTAATGAATGTAAACATCAAGAAAAGTATTTGATTTGCTGGAGTCATTATATCTTTTTAAATATCTTAATTATCATTAATTATTGATTCATCTGATTGTGTCATGACGTCTGCTGTACAATCTTAATGATACTATGTTTTAGAGAAATATATTAATTTTATTAATTTTTTTTTTCTCATGTGTCATAGGATCAGCTGGAAAGCGAACCCGCTAACCCGAGACAACTGCTTGTAAAGCTGCTGTCGCTGATCTCTCAACCACCAATGCTTGACAATTTTATTAATATTAATTAGGCTAAAGATTATATTATTATTAGCCCAAATATAAATTTCCAATTTATTTGCAATCCAATATGTAACTTATTATAAACTATATGACAGCATGATAAGCTGTCGCTGATCTCTCAACCACCAATGCTTGACAATTTTATTAATATTAATTAGACTAAAGATTATATTATTATTAGCCCAAATATAAATTTCCAATTTATTTGCAATCCAATATGTAACTTATTATAAACTATATGACAGCATGATATTGTTTGAACTTTTTTCATACTTCTTTACAATTAGTATTAATGAAAAAGATACATGATCACCAAGATGTATGTTTTGTGCTGAATTATTACTTATCAGTTGGCTCAGAACACACCTTCCTATACATATTTGTATTATCTTTCAGTATATAGAGATAGTCAATTACTTTAGTTTAATTAATAAGTGTCGAACTTGCCGCCCTTCAATCTTTATCTGCGTGACAATGACATAGTAAAAATTACACTGCAGAAATAGTATTCATTAAGTGGATAATCTCTAGTCTAATGAATGACTAACAGAAAAATATAAGTTTTGAAAAATATTAAGAAAAAAATTTAATCAAATGCATACTGAAATGCAAAATAATTGTAAAAAAAAGAGAAAGAAATGTGTTTCAAGCGAATGTGGAAAGAAAAAAGAATAGAAAGAAATAAACAATGAGGATTGCCAATTCCTCAGTGTCTGAACCTACCCTGGCACCTCTCTGAGGAGTGCCAAAGCACGAAACTATGGTCAGGGGTTGGGGGGGGGGTCCTGACAGAGATATTTTAAGTGCTGGCTCTGGCTAAGCATTTATCATAAAGCTTGTTGAGGAATTGGCAATCCTCATTGTTTATAATTTACAAGGTTAAGAGAATAGGGTCATGTGATCTATGAATCTTATTTTGACAATAGAAAGAAATGTGGAACATATTAAGAAAGAAAATGATTATATGAATTTAAAATAAAAGGAAATAAAATAATCGTCTTAGAGAAGAAGGTTTGCGTTAAATTATAAAAACAACAATATTGATTATGATTATAAACGAAAAGTAATTATTTATTGTGTTATACTCATTTACCAACTAAAAAAGCACTTGTCCATCATCACTATAACTGGCCATCCCTCTCAATATAATTCTTTTAAATCTTATGAAAAATTGATAAAAAGTAAATATCGGCTAATAAAATAATAAACTTGTCATTAGTTCTACCTTTTTATAAAATATTAATAATTTCCCGAGCTTCAACTGGAGATAAAATTTTTGTTATATCAGTAGTCGTTTATTTCCGTTTGAATACGATATCTTTTAACCACCTTAATTTTGTGAACATGTAAAACATTTTAACATTTAATTAAGCATTATTAAAATATGTAATAGTAGTCAAATGACAATTAGAATGCATACATGTATAGCATAAGGAGTAATGTAATATAAAACGGTCTTAATTTGGAATTAATTGAGAAAACATTCTATGTTGTAAAGATTTTTTGTTTGTTTGTTTTATAAATGATTTATATTTGAATGTGAAAATAAAGATGTGATAGTTGAACTTTTATTAACATAATAACCTTACCAATTAAAGTCGGTATTTAAAAAAAAAATCGTAAGACTTGTGAGAATTTTTTATTTTATTTTTTTTATTTTCGTTTATCACTTCTATATATATGTCTGAGCTTGTGCTTGTGTATACAAGTATGGATGTATAACATATTAAAGTATTTAAGCTTAATGTTTTCGTTTTAAAACATAAAGTATGGCAATCTAACATATAGCATGATCTAACTATTATAAAAAGTAATATAAAATCAACAAGTTTATGCATTGTGATGTAAGAACCTTGAATCCTTATTTGTCATAGATAAAGAAAAAAAATGATAATAAGAGTTAGACTAAGAGGAGTATAACACCACCATTAATAGAGTATGTGTTTATTAGTCTTTTATATATATATCAACACTCATCTCACTGAACCAAATTAATCTGAAACCTTTACTCTTTATCTAATAAATGATAAATCGACTAGATGAGTTTTTATTTTTTTATATGTCAAGGTGTTGACCGGGAAGCGAATCCGGGTCAGCTGCTTGGAAGGCAGCTATGCTAACCGCTAGGCCACCAACGCTTGACAAAAAAAAAAAAAACAATTCTAGGACTGTTTGTGAAATGATAGATTATTAAGGTTTTTTTCCAACCTTTGATTTCAAACCTAGATAATGAGCATGAAATTCAGATGTGCTTCCATACATCAGAGGGTTTCTTATAGTAAAAAATAAATTTAATTAAAACATTAATTAGATTTTTAATATTTTTAAGTTGTGTTGTATATATGTAGATATAAAAAATAATCTAAATTAATCAAAATTAAGTCAAGGTTGAACTGTCTTAAAAGGGTTTTGGGGATCATTGGCTGTTTTTTTATGTGAGGTAAAGCCAATGCATGGATACTTTATTCAATTCTTAATCAGTCTCAAACTTACCTTTATCAAATATTTTTTTAAAATTCTGCATTTTTGGATTTTGTTTCTTTTTTTACATTATTGTTTCGCACTATCTTATATTTAATAACCTTCCATTATCTCTTTTTTAAATTTATCTTAAAAAAAATTCTGTCCTCAATGATATTCCATTATTGTCTTGAAAATTTATGCTTAAGTATTTACTCCCTATGGGAAGTTCACTTCTTTTAAACTGAATCTCTTTTCCAATTGTTAAAAAACGTTTCATAACAATTCATTTTTACAAAATATATATATATTTTTAAGCATTAACCAATTATTAAAAAATTTTTAGTTTAAAAAAAAACATCCTTTATAGGTGATATTAACTTATATTTTTAATTTACAAACATCATCATTTGAGAAATTGGCACAAATAGTTGTTTTATATAATTTAAAGTCTTATTCATATCTGTTTAAGCAATTTCATAAACTTTATACATTTCATCAAATTTATAACATGTTATGCTAGTATTATTTCTATAACCCATTCACTAAATGATCTGGATTGAATTTTATGCAATATTTTTTCAAGAAACTAACTTAACTTAACTCTTTATTCTTTTTCTATTTTCCTTCTTCTGTTAGACCTAATCTAACCCATAGTTTTGCTATTGCAAGCCGTATGCATTCAAACTTTTCTTTTAAAAATCAATATTCCTCTATTTTATTCAAATAAAGAACTTCATTATCAATTGATTTTTATGTAACAAAAATCAAATAATTTATTTTTAGGTTCTATTATATTTCTTATAATTTTATACTTCATTAAAATTATAAAAAAGTACAATACATTTTTCTTTTTTATATTTTTGTATATATTTTTGTTTGTTCTATCTATTTCAGTCTAAAATGTAAACTATTTTAAAATTTAATTTCAACTTCCTGCTCATTTTTGTAAAAATTGTCAATAATTTATTTTATAAATTTAAGTTATTAAAATGTTAAAAGTTAAATTATAATCAAATTTTGTTTACTCTAATTATTTTAGTGTCCTGAAGATTTTTGAATACAATTTAAAATATAGTTTTTTGTTATTATTATTATTTTTTATGAGTTAGCAAGTATCTAAAATTCATTTAAGGGTTGAGACCCATCTCGTAACTGTATATTGGACATCAATGATCATGTTTATTGTAAAAAAATTAAAAAAACAATACAACAAATCAAATGGTCAATTACTTGAGAAATTATATGACTTTTAAGCATCAGAAGTAATAAGTTGTGTATACTTAACTGTTTATCTTAATGATTTATACTTATTTTCTATGTTTGAACTATGAATCTAATTTGAAATATAGACTTTTTCAACGTTGAGTTAAAAAATCATAAGATATATATTATTTGTGAACTTTCTTTTAAAATACATCTGAAAAAATTATATTGTTGTCAAGTGTTGGTGGCCAAGTGGTCAGTACAGCTGCCTTAAAAGCTGTTGTTCCCAGTTTGCTTCCTGGCCGATGCTTTGACATAGGAAAAAAAAAATATTATATTGCTATTTAAGAAACTTTTATATGCAAATCAGTGATGTTCTATTATAAAACTATAGGAAGGACCCAAAAATAATCAGAATATTGTAATAAACATTTGTATAGTTATTTTTATGAGTTACAGATTGAATCACTTTTAAAGTATAGTCTTTTTAATGCAATGTAGCAATCTAAATGTGTATTTCACTTTTCAAAGTAGTCCAGAAACACTTGCAATATGATGCATTTTAACTTGATGCATTTTAATGCCTTCATTTTTTTTTTCACCAATTCGGGAATCTGCAAAAAATAAAAATTGAGTCATATTTTCATTCAAGAGATTAAAAAGAGGTCATACAGAATGAAATTTAGCAAGTGTCACTGATGATTAAGCTGGCTTATGCAGAATTTGCACTAGCTGCATCATTGTGATAAAACATGTGCTCCTCATTTTGCCACAAATTGGTATATTTACATTTTATCACATCACATAAAAGTTTTAGAATTTATAGATTTTAAATACCTGATCATTATGAACAAAATCTGAGTGAAAAATCACCATTTGCATTTTAAAAATCAGCATAATTTTCACATTGAACTTCATACGTCATGCTTTATTGGAATGTGGTAAATTTAGCATTTCTATTAAAACCCATGTAAACTTGTGTTTTTTCAGTGCAACTTGCATGTAAGCTATTTCATGCATTACAATTGTTTTCTCTGTGTTTATATATATTGTAACGGGCACATATGCCGTTACATTGTTTTTTTCTAAAAATTAGACATGAAAAATAAAAGTTCCAAATAAAAACTTCTTTTTTAAGAATTAAAAATTAAAAGTTAAAAATCATCTAAACTCTAATATATAAAATCGCACAGATAAAAAATTATTAGAAGAAAACTTTATTTAAAAAAAGAAAAAGTTTTAAAACTAACTTTTCAACAAAAACTTAAAAAGATTTAGAGATAAAAATATATTTTTAAGTTTGTACAATAAGTTAATTAATGCTATTGTAAAATGGAAATGATTATTTTAATTAGTTAAAAGTAAGATAGCCCTTGGGCATTTCAAAATGTATAGGTAAAGGTCAGATAGGAGAGAAAAAACAATAGAAAATAATGGTCAATAAAAGAAAGCCCTCAGGAAACGGACCTCAGCGAGGAACATCATCATTGTCATGACATAATGTCCACTGGATCCAAAAATTCTAATATAAAAGAAAAAGTTTGGAAATAAATTTTAGTGAGTGAAGAAAGAGCTGAGAAGAGAAGATAGAGATGCGAAAGCAGGGGTGTGCTAAAGTTGAAGGAGAAGGGATTCGAAAGACACACTCTTCAATCCCTTCCATTTTGCTATGAAAAAGAGAAAGAAAGAGACATGACCAATCATTTTCCTATATTGCATATCACAGGACACCAGGGCCTGGAAAAATACCATCTACCATAAAGGACCAATGGCCAACTGGATACCAATCTCTTCAGGACGGCGTGGGAATTCACATTCAAAATTACAAGCAACTGATAAAGATGAACTTTCTTTTAAACCGTAAGAACTTTATGAACTCTAATGAACATTAATTAATTTGAAAAGAATAAGAACTTTAATTGTAAAACTTGTTCCCTATTTAATTGCAATAAAAATTCCTATCTGACCAAACTTAATCAGTTATTAATAATTATTTTATTGAATGTATTATTATTTTTTCTAAATCATTTCCATTAATTTATTTTTTCTGTTCTTTTAAGTTTTTATTATGATTCTTTTTCTTTTAAAATAAATTATATAAATGCTAAATTTAAGTCGGGTGTAAATGGCTGCATAGATTTGTAAAGTTATATTAGTTTAATTAAGGGAGGGTAAATCTTAGGTTATTTGTTTTGTAGTTAGATTGGGTCAATGGAATGGATATATTGGTGTAATTAGTAAATGTAGTATGAGGTCCGCTACATGCAGGATCGCATTATATGCTGCACACCCCCTTTTTGCCTATGGAATGAGATAGTAAGACAGAAAATGCAGTCCCTTCCTATGGAGTTTTTTTTAATTGCTCTTCTTGTCAGACAGATATAGTATTCCTGTCTGGATGAGAGTCAATGTCTTCTATAACCATACTGTTCTGATATACATTCCTGACAGTATGGTATTTGTGCTGTTGTAGTCATGCTGCATTAAATATATCGATATATCAGATGGATTGGCGTTGATTTGACTGTGAACTTTTGGCCTAAGGTTAAATCAGGGATAGAATATTTTCTTTTAAAATGAAATCTATGTAGTCTATTCATACTCGACACTTTAATAAAATATTAAATTCATCTGTGCGAACTTCCAAAAATAAAAGTTAAAAATGTAAATTATATGTTAAAGTGAAAGTTAGACTAAAATAATAGTTTTAAATTACATATATGTTAAATAAATGTTTGTGTGTGTTATTACTGGCAGTGCTTCTATTTTTTTATTAATTGAAATATTATTAGATAAGAATTTATATTTTATAAATCCCTGCGTCTCACTGAGCTAGTGGCATTGGGCTGACGGTCGGAATAAAATATATATTAAAAAAAATTTTCTTAACAGCGTGTATCTGCCTACTCTATAAATTTTCTAGGTTCAAATGGACTAGTGGTGCCCTGTAGTAGAGATACTGTAAGACTAACTTCCACTTTATTACCCAATCATTATAATATATATGTAAACAAAATTTCACATTGTTCCAACTTTTCAGCTGTTACAAAAATTGACAAATATATGAAGTACCCTTTACAAAAAAAATGTGCTTTGTGTGACCATGATTTTATACAATGATGTTATTTGGCAGATAGTCACTGCTATAGATATTTAAAAGTAGAAGTATGTACTACACTAGATATGACTACCAGAGAACAATTCCTATTAACTTTGGATACTCCCCTCGTATTTTCATTCTAAAAGATTAACTGCTGAAATATTGAGAAATAATTCTTAAAATATTAATGTCAAAAATATATTATCAATTTAATTTAAAACATAAAAATTAAGGACTTAATGCAGTAAATAATACTTATATTCCATCTCTCAATAAATAATACTCAAATGGTTAATTAATTAGGATATCATATTATGTCTGAATACTGAAACTGACTGATATTTTTTTTAACATTATGCTAAACTGCAGAAGGCAGTCCCCAGTTAAGTCTAGCAATGCATTAGTGCCTAGATCCAATAATGGTTTAGAGTTATAAATGAGATAAAAATCAAAGAGATTTACCACAAACATGGGTATTAAATACAATCCATGTCCTGCATGATTTTATACTGTGGTAGAATTGAAGATTCTGGAGTTCAAAGTCTTCTGATTGTGGCTCGGATCTGCCATTTCCACTATTTAAACTTTTTATGAACTCCTGAAAAATACATAATCAATTTCTTTCATAAAATCAAAATGCTGTAACAGAAATGCAGAACTAAGTCATAATTGTATTTTTCATTTAAATAAATAAAAACTTGAAATGCATTTTTTTTACCTTCAAAGAAAGAAGTTTATCATATTAATGAGTCGGTAACCAAACTGAAATACTGCTAAAAGTGTAAATATTATCTTTAGAATATGAAATTGATTTTTATAATGGTGGAATTTTAAAGATAACAATGTAGAATTTTTAAAAATATATTTTAATTTTGAATGATTAAAAAACACTGTTACACTAGTATTGCAGAAGTTAAAAAAGATTTCAATTTAACATAGGTTGTAAGAGATTGATACATAGTTTAATAATAAATTATATAATAGATTGATTTATAGAAATAAATAGATAAAATAATTATATCAAATGCTTTTATTTACTGTGCTTTAAAAAGCAAAAAAATAATTGTTTCTTTAACCACAATTGGAGTTTTTAGATTTAACTTGAAATAAAGGCATGGGGAGTCCAGAAATTAATTAAATCAATCCCTTGTTATGAAAAGTAGGGATTGACTTAATGAATTTCTGCCCCCCCCCTCCCATGTTTTTACTTCAAGTTAGATCTAAAAGCATCAATTGTGTTTGATGACAAAATTGTTTTTTGTTGTTGTTGTTTTGATTTTTAGTGTATGGTAAATAAAAGCATTTAATATATAAAAAAATTTTTATCTCTATTTATTTTTAACTTTTTAGCATTAGCACAATAAATAAAAATGTAAAACTATATTGTACATTAAACAGACTTGACACTTATAATTATATATATATTTATTTATTTCTGCAAAAAGTTAATATGCATACTCCTTATGTATATACATATTTAGTATGTGTGCATAATTATATATGTGCAAAATAAAGCATTAATTAACTTAAAATATGAAGACATTTTTTTTATTGAAAAATGTTTGAATTTTTTTGTTTTTATATGGATTTTTTTTTAATGTTTAACAAAACTATATTGTAAACTATTTTATTCAAACTTAAATAAAGTTTACAATTGAAACTAAAAAAATCACATGCATTATTTAAAATATATTAAAATTCAATAAGTTTTTAACTTTGATATCAAAATATTAAAAATTTCCCTGCTTCAATGTGTCATGTGTAAAAAATTAGGTCACCTATCTAAAATATTACAGTACCTTATCATTTTGTTAGTGATTTAAAAAAAATTACAAAATTTCAACAAATTATATTGAATTTTAATCTATTAAGCCTTGATTTTAAATTATTATAACTTTAAACTGAAACAAAAAAAATTTCTATACTGCCTTATTGTGAACATTTCTTAATACATATTAAAGTTCTAAAAATAAATTGTAAATTTGATATCAAAATATTTAAAAATTTTCCACCCACCCTAGTCCAGACCCAAAAAACTAGGTCACCTACCTAAAGTAGTCCCTTATTGCTTTGCCTGGTATTTCTTTTGTATGTATCAAATGTAAATCAATTCTATTGAATTTAAATCTATTAAAACTCAATTTTAAAATTTTATTCTGAATTAAATTAAAACACTAATTATATTTACAAACAAACATACAAATGAACAAACATTTTACAATTTAAATAAAAGCTAATTTGGAATGAAATTTCATTTATCAAAATTATAATAATTCATACAATGTTGAGCTCCAAAAGTTACTTCCATACAATAATCTTTAGCTCTTGAATCTAATAGTAATAAACCATACATGATCTGTAAACCAATTATTGGATAATAAATCAAAGGGGAAAATTTAAACTTTTTAAGCATGGACAAATCAGAACTGTATATGGCTAAGAATATACAAATTGCTGCAAATGTCACTAAAAACATTGATTAAGAAAGAACTGACATATATATATAAATAACTACAACCATTAAATGTCTGTATTTTTAAATTATATAATAATAATTCAAACAAATATATTTAACACAGTATTCAAAATTAAATAATATATTTTTTACCAGAAGTACTTTCAATTGTTTCACTGACAATCTTTATCAACTGTTAATACAAACGTACAAAAAATAAAAACTTGCATTACCCATCATTCAATCTATTCAAATTTCCCACAATTCTGTTGTCTTTATATTAGCCGATTGTTTATTCATCAAACCACCTCTATTCCTAGATATCATCATTGCCTCTTTAATTTTACGTTTTTCACTACACCTTTCAATTTGAATAATTTTTATATCTCTATTATTAAATTTAAAACCATAATTACATGTTTTATTATGATCAAATATAATTGATGGAGTATTCATATTTACTGAAGATATATTTTCTTTCTGTACACATTTATATAATGTCTTATGATCATTATATCGTTTTTGTAATGTACATTTGGATTCCCCTAAATTAATTAATAAACTTTTTAGTGGTTTGTGTAGAATTTCTTTTTTCTCTTCAAATAATATAAATGATATGATAAATAACTCCAAAGCCAAGATTTCTAAGTTTGAATTAAGTTCTGTTATATATATGTTGGAATGTGGTTGTGGAATAAAATATATAGGGGAATCCAAATGTACATTACAAAAACGATATAATGATCATAAGACATTATATAAACGTGTACAGAAAGAAAATATATCTTCAGTAAATATGAATACTCCATCAATTATATTTGATCATAATAAAACATGTAATTATGGTTTTAAATTTAATAATAGAGATATAAAAATTATTCAAATTGAAAGGTGTAGTGAAAAACGTAAAATTAAAGAGGCAATGATGATATCTAGGAATAGAGGTGGTTTGATGAATAAACAATCGGCTAATATAAAGACAACAGAATTGTGGGAAATTTGAATGGATTGAATGATGGGTAATGCAAGTTTTTATTTTTTGTACGTTTGTATTAACAGTTGATAAAGATTGTCAGTGAAACAATTGAAAGTACTTCTGGTAAAGAATATATTATTTAATTTTGAATACTGTGTTAAATATATTTGTTTGAATTATTATATATATATATAGATGGAATATAAAACTTAAAATAAATAATTTTCTTAAAGCATTCTCTATTCCTATTTACAATTAATCATTAAACATATTTTTGCACACATGTATATATTAAACCACAACTTATCAATAGCTAACTGGTTTCCAAATATATTTCACAGCACAAACTGTTCTTATGGTAACTTCTATAGATAAAAAAAAATGCAATGTTTTATCCTGATCTATAATCTTTAAATGGCATTTATTTAAAACTTCTAAAGAGATTAAAATCTCAAGATGTTACAGTCATAAATCTTCATTCTTTGTTGATTTAAAAATTAAACCACTAAATATCACATGATCACTTTTTATCATAATTATCCAAGCTGTTCAACAGAGACAAATCTTTCCATACATCAGTGCCACCCAGTGCAAGCCAGTATAATAAATGGTTGCAAAAGGGTATGTGCATAAAATCCCTATCTAGTACCTATATGCATCCAATATTCCCAAACTAGTTTCTAGCTTGTAGCTTTCACCAGTGAGGAACTTTGATCTGAGAGCACTGCACTTTCTATTCCTAAGATCTAGATGCAGTGCTCTCAGATCCAAGGCTCTTCACTGATAAAAGTCACAAGCTTGAAACTAGTCTGGAGATATTGGATAAGATATTACATAGGGGTTTTATGCACAAATCTTCTTGCATCCATTGATTACTTTGGTTTGCACTGGGGGAACTACTGTATGGAGAGATTTGGCTCTTATTTGATTAAAGATGTTTAGATTATGTTAAAAGATGGAATCCCTCTTTTATATATGGAGATTGCCTTGAAACCAGATTGTGAATATTTTGTTAGTTTGTTAAGTTTTAGCTGTTGTTGTAAATATATGATGCATATTCTTTTTTTTTTTTTTATGAATAATTTTTGCAATTATTTATTAGCAGCTTAATGAATCAGATATCAGGAAATAATACAGATTTGATGATGGAATTTTTAATTTGAATTGATTAAAAGCAAAAACATGAACTGTATCTTCTTGGAATCTGAATTTACAGTTCAAAACTTGATCTGCAAATTGTATGTAATGTTTCAAATGCAACATATAATGGTTTTGGTTTAATAATTAATATTCAAAGAACTTCAGTTTTTTATCCACAAGTGATGGAAGAAAAATGAGCAACTTTTAGCTGTATGGTTATCAACTTGAAAATATATCCAATTTAAATATCTTTGAAGCCTTTTAAATAAAAAAGTGAACTTAATAATTATCTTACTTATTATATAGAAATGAGAATTAGATATATTATTGATTTAACAAAATGCTTTAAAATTTTCATTTAAAGATACTCCATAAAAAAATTTAAAATACAATGGCAAGTCATCAATATACTCATCAACTTTCTGAATGTGATTCTATAGAGTCCATTGTTATAAAGTCATATATTCATTTGACTAAACATGTGAAACAAATGAGCAGTATAAGAATTCCTAAAAGAGTATTTAATGGTGAGTTTGATCATTGTTTTTGTGGGAAAGGCGGACGGCATTTATGTTATAAAGATCATCTCAAGGGCATTCTAAAGAAGTTCAATGTTTATTATTTTCATTGTGAAGATAAGGCAAAGGGTGGAAAATTTTCATAAAGATAAGTTTGTTGCAGAAGTTAAAAGACACAGTTTGCGATAAGGAGGTCATATGATCGATTCTGGCGTCAGTAGTTCTGGCGTTCGAACTTCTTATGAACCCCAAGCAATAAAGCCATTAACTTTTTTTTTTAATTCAACAAAAAAGTATTTGCGATTCACAGAGTTGTAATCATTCCAAAATTTATCTCTTAAGTGTTATTAACTTTTTTATTTATGTTTTTGTTTTGTCTATAACTTTTTTGGAACCAGAATGACCACACCCCTTTACGATTGGTTGCTGATTAGTTTTTTCCTGTGTCATAGCATCGGCAGGGAAGCGAACCCGTTAACCCGGGACAGCTGCTTGTAAGGCAGCTGTGCTGACCTCTCGACTACCAACGCTTGTTGGTTCGTGTTTTTTATAAAGCTAGTTAGTAATCAGTAACGTAACAATCAATAACAATGAATGTAGAGATTTTTTATTTTTATTTGAAGTCAGTTCTTAAAAATTTAACAACATACTACTGCCATTATCATAATATATGGATAAAAAATGACGTAAAATGGTTATATTTAATTAATCTCATTAAAATCTTAAAATGGGCTGATCTAAAATTTGAAGCGAATAAATCACTTAAAGTCTTTTTTAAATGCTAAATTACTCAATTACTTAAAAATAGTATTATCACTTATTACATAATCACCAAACTTTAAAATAGATTAATAAATTTATTTCTTTTTAACAATAAAGTATGTCTGTAATACATCCGATTTCTTAATTCTACCAAAATATTTATAAGACAGACATTTATTTTTAATAGTTCATAAAGAAGGGATAAGATTATAAATTTTATTCATTTTTTATAATCTAGATATGTCTCTTTTTAACGTTAAATATACATTTCATTACCATGTTCAAATTTTAAGTTATATTTATATCTCTTTAAAAAAAACTCGAGCTAAATTTATTTCAGTTCTGATAGTGACCATTACACAACTGTTGTACTATTACTGTTTAATATCTTGTAAGATTGATAAGTTGGGTGTCAAGTTTTCTCCCCCACTTAATGAATGATGGAATGATAAGAGTTCCAAAGTGAAGGAGACTGACTCCAACTCAATGTCTGAAGTAATTAATACCAGTGCATACACTTGTCTCCAACTAATTCATTCTGCAGCGGTTAAACAATTATCTGTCTACTTTAAAATAATTTTGAATGGAAGAATTGCATGACCAAATTTAAAACAAATTCCTCTAGTAAAAGTGATAAAGCTATAACTTTTTTTAATTAAGGAAGGAAATAACAAATAATCTTAATAATGATTTAGAAGCTTTTCATTTTGCGTTATTTGCACACACTCTCTACATATCAAAATATTTTAAAACTACAATACGAGTAACAAAAATAGTCATTTACGCGATGCGATGTAATGTAGTTATTTGTGCGGAAGTTAATCAATAACAGGTGTTAACTATTACTAATTTATATATGCTGTATATTTAGAGAACTCTTATCTTTATGTCTACTTTTATATTGTCTTTTCTAGAATCCACTTTATTTCCTCTATTATTCTATTTTTAATTTCTCTATTATGTTTTACCCGTCTTAAAATAAAAATCTTTAACAATTCTTCTTTTAAATCATAATCTTTCGTCTCATATTTTTAAAATCAACTATTTACCCTCTATTAATCATTGTTTATTTTTCAACAAAGTACTATATCTAAATAAAAATCAATCATTTAGAAATATAGATAATTAAATTAATGTTGACCTAACTATACTCAATCTAATACATCTGACAAAAATTTATCCTTGATCTCTAATTTTCTCAACTTTATTGCTAGAAATTAGCCTTTCCTGCAAGTTTTAAATTACTTAACCTCTGATAAAGAACACAGTAATATATCCTAGATTTAAAAAATAATGTTTGCATTTAGTTACGGATAGAATCAACATTTTTTGCTCAACTTACTTTTATCACTTCCTTTTCAGATCTGCAAAAATGGATATTTACTGATAAATAAGTCCTTCACTAATCTTAAACTCTCCTTAACTGCTACAATGTAAGCTATGGCTTTTTTTTTCTATTCTTTGTAATTTCCTAATTTTAGCATTAATGATTACACTGCTGTATAAATTGGTTTTATATATATATGTCAAAGCGTCAGCCGGGAAGCGAACCCGGGACAATGGAAGGCAGCTATGCTGACCACTCGGCCACCAATGCTTGACAAATATATTTTTAGTCTTTAATTATTAACTAAATGCAATCCTGCAGTAGAAACGTACAAATTAATGCTAAAATTAGGATATTACATCCACATTCTGAAAAATTGATTATTGGTTGTTATATAATAAACTATTATCGTGTGCATTTTTTTTATTATTATAGAATTATATTCACCGTTTTTTAATTCCAACGTTCCAAGCAATTCATTTTCAATAAGAAATATATACAATTGTATCAAGACAATAAATAGGTAATTTAAATCGTATAAAAATGTAACATAAATTATATAAATATTATTTAATAAAATATCAGTGAAAAGTCAATGTTCTTTTTTTTATTTTACTCTATTTTATTTCAAAGATGATATATATAATATGTCAAATCACCACCCAAACGTTATGAATTTTCAGCTAGTGATGTGCACTAGATCTATTTGATATATATATACAAAACCAAAATAAGTTTTTTAGCATCCTAGACAAGCTAAACATTTAGTGCTTTTTCTTATCTCTACCATGATCACTCACTCTGACTCCCAAAGACAATAAATGGATAAATCTTGTATGTCTACTGATAGAATAAATTTCAGATAAATTCAGAATGGTTGAGATGAATTTTCATCAACATAATATATCTTCTACCAGTCATTCAGTTTCTATTTGCCTTCCAACTTTATCACTATAGATATACATGTTTATGCAAACACAGCCATGAAAACAAACATTATGTGTATGAAAAATATTGATATCCTCTATATAGCAATACACATATAATATAGACTATTGCACCCATTAATACTTTTTCTAATAAATATTTAAACCATTGGAAACGGATACAGTTAAACCAATTGACTTTCTGTGCTCATTTAAAGTCTGGCTAGATATATCTATTATGAGACAGCTATTAGAAAGAAAAAAATTGTAAGATTGCTTAAAACATGTTGAAACACAAGTTTCATTTCAATTCTAGACCTAGATCACAGATATTGTAAGTAAATACACCAAGCACTAGAACATGATAACATTTCTCTTGTCCACTAAATATAAAATTACAACTATTCAATAAATATCTAGTTGTTATATATAAAACACTACAAACATTGATTTATTAAATATTGCTCCAGAAAATTATTAAAGTTGTCTTTTCAGCTGCAATTACTAGTAAATTTATATAATTAAATGATTTATTCAATATAATGAATGGTTACTATAGTAAATAAAGGGATTTGAACTTAGGATTTTCACTTTATATTCATCCTCTACTCCTTCTTAAACAACTTATACACATGACCACACACACATGAAAAAGATAAATGATCCCCATACATGTGTGGTCCCATATATGTGTGGTCGTGTGTATCAGTTGTTTAAAATGGAGTTAAGGATGAAATATAGACAGAAAATCCTAAGTTCAAATCCCTCTATTTAATAAATTTATGTTATATCTAAATATGGAAATTAGCTATGACATTTATTTGTATTCTACATCACTGAAAGTAGTATTGGTATTTTAATTCTTTTCTGTTTCTTGTGTGTTTCACCAAAGATATTGTTTGGGTTTTTTTTACTATTCTCTCCGAAATTTTACTGTGAGCATTTATTATCATTTAAAACTAGTTGCCATAACTTTTTCCATACAACATACTATATACTAATATTGGGTTTTCATGATGGTTGCAATTTAAAATCAGACAATTCCATTTTTTAGAATTGGCTGTTATAAAACAAATAAGATGTGAAGGTAAGTACATATTATTTATACCTCAAAATGATAAAATATATTGATCAAGATATCCACTATTTTGTTCCATTCCCCTCCTCACATATTTAATATATTGAGAATAACATCTCACAATATACTGATAAGTTTTGAATACAATATATGTTTATTAAAACAGGCCAAACTCTCTATATGTATTGCCACTCAGTGCAAGCCAGAGTAATCAATGGATACCAGAAGACTTGTGCATAAAATTCCCATCTAGTGCCTACTCATCCATTATCCCCAGACTAGTTTCTGGCTTGTGGCCTTTGTCAGTGGGGAGCCTTGGATCTGAGAGCACTGCAACTAGATCTTAAAATCTAATGCAACCCTCCAGCACCCACCATTTATCTCTACTTAACTACAAAACTATGAGACTTAAATTGAAAACACTATAATATTTTCAATCCAAGCTTATCTGCTTATATAGTCATTTAGGTCTGAACTCCGTTCAGTATCCATACATTTTGGTGTCTTTGGTTCTTTAATAACCATAGCCACCACTATTCTATTAGGCAGGATTGGTTTTAAGCCAATAAATATCACATGATCACTATTTCTTATGCTTGCCCTTAACTGTTATTAAAACAGGCAAAACTCTCTATACGTATTGCCACTCAGTGCAAGCCAGAATAATCAAGATCTAGCTGCAGTGCTCTCAAATTTAAGGCTCCTCACTGACAAAGGCCACAAGCCAGAAACTAGTCTGGGGATACTGGATGAGTAGGCACTAGATGGAGATTTTATGCACAAGCCCTCAGGCATCCATTGATTACTCTGGCTTGCACTGAGTGACAATACATATAGTTTTGTTTTAATAACAGTTAAGAGCAAGCATAAGAAATAATGATAACATGATGTTTATTGGCTTAAATATAATGTTTACTGTACTTCAACACACACATAAAATACAGATGCCTTTTCATATATAAACATATACAAATTCAGCTTGCAGTATAAGCAAAATTTAAAAAGAAATAATTAGAAAGGATTTGAACTTAAACTTTCAAACTTCCTACAGCTATCCACTCCATCTTATCCACCTGATACCCATGACCACATACATATAAGAAAGATAAATGATCGTCAATATATGCATGCTGAACCAGCACTCATAAGTTGGTCCAGATTATCATCTCTCATATATATATATAATCTGTGCTCAGTTTATACTAAAAATAGCAAGTCTTCATACTTTAATAAAAAGGCATCAATCTTCTCCACCCTCCAGCTTTTTATGATCTATCCATATCATTGGAAATTTGATGATGGAACACTCAAAGTCCTTGATGCCAATATTGATAGTGCTGGTTTAGCACAAAATACATATATTGGAGATCATTTATCTTGTTCAAATATGTGTGATTAGGTGTATCAGTTGTCTAAGGTGGAATGGATACCTGCAAGGAACTTGAAAGTATGAGTTCAAATCCTTTCTAAATTACATCAAGTTCTCTATAAACAATATACTTGTATTTAAATATTTAAAAATAATATAGTTATTAACAATAAATTGAGAGAACACTTTTATGTATATATTTACTGTGTATACTTTAAATGATCAAATTTCAATGTTAAAATTTGTCCATAATATTGTCTTTTATATATAAAATTAAAATAGTCATTTCAAAACAAAATTGAAACAGTCAACTCACTATAAATAAATAAAAATATTTAATATATCTTCTCCACATTACTCCAGGACACTTCCTTATTTCATCTATTCATGTCACATGTGGTCTCTTACTAGATTTTTTTTTTTCAATCTCTTGGAATCCATTTTGAGATTTCAACTATCCATCTATTATCATCTCTAGCAATATATCTAGTCCAATTCTGCCTGTCTCTTAATTCTTTTACTAATGTCAGTAACACCTATATGTTCTTTCGCCCATGTATTTCATTTTCAATTTCTTACTATTACTTTTAACATGCATCTCTCCATACTTTGTTGAGTGGTCCAAAGTCTCTGCATTGCTCTTTTTTAAGTGTCCAAGTCTCAGATCTATAAATAAGAACTGTTAAAACACATTTATTAAAAACTTTTCAAACATATAGATACATTTCCTTTTAATATTAAGTTATTTTTACCAAAAGCACACCAATCAAGTTTAATTTTATGATTAATTTTATTCATAGATTTATAATTTTTAACAGATATAATTGTCTGAATATTTCAATATGTGAATATATCTATTGTATTTTCATATTAAAAAATTCACCGCCAGATGTCTTTGTAAATCTATTTTTTAATAACAATGTTATACTTTAAATTACAAAATGTCCTTACCTTTATGCTATGCACAATTTTTATATAACAGAAATTAAATTAATAAATCAAAACAATACTTTGTGATTTTGTCTGGATAATAGAGTTTTTAAAACAGGCAAAACTCACTATATATATTGCCACACACAGCAAGCTAGAGTAATCAATGGATGCCAGAAGGCTTGTGCATAAAATCCCCATCTATTACTTTAGATTGCTGTGTGTGACAATATATAGTGAGTTTGGCTGTTTTAACAATTATACACAAGAATAAGAGGAGGTGGTCATGTTGTGTTTATTGGCTTATAATAGAGTTTTGTGAATTAGTGGTATTCAGATTAATGGTAGACTATCGATATATTATGTGATTTCTTATTCTTTTTTCTTTTTGAAGATATACGAATAAAAATACAATACAGTACATACTTTTTAAATTAAAATTTTTATCAAAAGAGAGAGAAACACACACACTAAGGGGGAAAAAATCAGCATGCTCCAGTAGAAAATAGGTAGTAAGAGCTTAATAGTGAGATTGATTTAGTATTAATTAATAATATTGCATTGGACTGTGAATAATATATAAATTTGACCATTACGTATTACTTTGATAATAATCTATTTAATGTCTGCGCTGTATACTAATATGAGTAAAATTAATTTACATTTAGATTTTAATTTTACATAATTAAGAAAAATAAATTTTAGTGATGTATCAAAATGAGATATTATAGCAAATAAATAATAAAATCAGCTATAACTCTATAAAGATTTACTTATTTTCTTTGACTATGGAATTTTATTAATAGCGTTCATTCGTTTCTGAAGAAAAGATTACTAAATCTAATATTTTCACTCTATCAATAGAATTAAATTCAGCCATGTTTTATAGAGAATAATTATATGTGTGTAAAAAAAAAAAAGGTAGAAAAATAATTCAACGTAAAATTATTAGTGATCGTAATGTGATGCTGTTAATGTAGGCAAAAATAATATTTATTGCAATATATATATATATTTAATTTTGTGTTAAAATATTACTATATTGTCTACATCTATAGAAGAAACTCTCATTATTTTCATTACAACTGAATATATTTTTATTTTTTAAAAAACTACCATCACTAATCATTTTTTAAAAAATAAAATGAAATTGTTTGTAGAAATTAAAACAACTGAACAACTTTGGAAACTTGGAGAACCAAAGCATCACTCGTATCTAATGTGCTTGGTAATAGTATATCATATCTTGAAATTCAGAATGAACCGTATCTCAGCTTAAAATTGCTGCAAATTGATGCAAACAAAGTGCTTCACTTTTTTATATTTTATTATCGTTATAAAAGTATGATTTGTTTTAGATTAAACAAATAAATTTAGAGTCAGAGGGGCTAGAGTTCCATTTCTATATCTTAAAAGTCGTAATACAGCTGTATTTTGAAAAATGTCTGTTTGAATTATACCTGGTATAAAGTGTATTTTATACATATCAAAAAAAAAAAATACTAATAAGCATATGCATATTTTAGTGTCTTCTTATACAGAATGTTTTATTAATATAATCTGAATTAGCTTTAGAAATTACTGTTGGAAACTAATAATTCATTTATTTATTTTTTTAGTTTCACAACTAATAGTCTTGAAACAGGCAAACTCGCTACATATATTTTGCCACACACAGCAAGCTAGAGTAATCAATGAATGCCAGAAGGCCTGTGCATAAAATCGCCATCTAGTGTCTAACTCATCCAATATCTCCAGACTAGTTTCTGGCGTATGGCATCCATTGATTACTTTAGCTTGCTGTGTGTGGCAAAATATACGTAGTGAGTTTTGCCTGTTTTAACAACAGTTATACACAAGCATAAGAGGAGATCGTCATGTGATGTTTATTGGCTTAAAACTAATAGTCTTGCTTTACTATGTTATAATGTCATCTGAAACTTAGTTTTTAATGATATTAACACCATTTTAGCTCCATGAAAAGATTCATTAATTTTTTTTTTCATCAGACTTCTGTGCATTGGCTCTTTATAAAATCTATTATCTGAAAAGTTATTTCTTTTATAAAAGTCTGCCATATATATAGAATGGACTTGAACTCAGACTTTCAAGCTTCCCACAGTTATGCACTCCATCTTATACAACTGATACACATTACCATATAATATGAAAAAAGTAAATGATCTCCAATATATATTTCTTGCTGAACCAGCACTCATTAGTTGGTCCAGATCACCATCTCCCTCACATATATACAATCATTGCTCAGTTTATAATAAGATATCAAATCTTTCAACTTTAATAGACAAACTTCAATCTTCTCCATCCTCCAATTCTTCAGCCATTCATATCATTGAAAATATGATGATAAAATACTTAAAACTCTTATTGATGCCAATATTATTGTCATACCCATGTTAACATTACATCACTCTGACTCCTCACATTTAGAACCTTAATATGTCCATTTAAATACACAGAAGAGGATGGGCAGAATACAGGCAGAATATGTCATATTCAAATATAAGTATATTGTCTATATTAAACTTAATGTAATTAGTTTAGTACAGATAATATACTTATATTTGAATATTATATATATTAATATTAGCTCCATTCTCTGATAATTTTTGATCCTTCAGGAAGGATGCTGTATTCAAGGAAATCAACCCAAGAGCAATCATAATTTCCCTCAATTCTCTCCAGAACTTTTATGGTTTATGTTTAACTGTATAAGCAAATTTAATTTATTAGACTTAAAGTTTATGGAATAAAATTTACAAATTCTTTTATTCTTTTATACAGTGTATTCTTCAAATGCAATTTATTGAAACCATATATATATATATATGATAAACAAAAATGCAAGTTAAAAAACTTGCTAACGCTTGTATTTATGTCCACAGATGGCGTCCTACCAAGACTGCCAATCAAGCGTATGTTTTGTTTACATAAACGTCAGAGTAGTTAGTATTCACTATCTCTAACTATAATTCCACTTTCAGATCATGATTTCAAGCTATTTGCTATCGTCTTTCACCGACGATAGCAAATAGCTTGAAATCATGATCTAAAGTGAATTATAGTTAGAGATAGTAATACTACTACTCTGACGTTATTAAACAAACATACACTTGATTGGCAGTCTTGGTAGAACGCCATCTGTGGACATATATATATATATTAAGAACTTAGATTCAGCAGAACTATTGTACTTGAAGCAAAAATGTAAATTCATATTATCAACAAACTGTGACTTGAGACCATATAGCATAGTGATTAGTTATATATGTCTAATATGCATAAACTTAGTTGAATGAATCTTAAAAAAAACTTTTGGGTCATGCATATACTTTAAATTCTATGTTTTTCCATATTGGGCAGTAAATTGATATCTAGCTAATAAAAATCAGAAGGTGAAGATTTAAAGTTAATTCAGTCAATCTCAGTGAATCAACATAAAGTCAGAAAATATAAGATAGTTTATTCCATATGGAGAGAGATGTACATGTGGTGAAGTCTGGTTTACCTATACTTACCATTTTTTAACTTAAATATTATATAGAAGAAATATATGGTTAATAAATTGATAGTTATAAATACTGTTTTAATTTGGGTAATATAGCTAATTTTCTAAAACTAGAAATAATTGTAATTTATAAAAACATTTTTTAAATTAGCAAACACATGAGAAAGCTTTATATTACATTCTTTTAAAATAAAAATGGAGTTCTAACAGATCACAATTTTTAGTAGCTCATTTGAAGTAAAAATTGATCATAAAATTTTAATTTGCCATGAAGTAAGTATCATTTATATTTTTATGATTTGATTGCCAATATTATTATAAATTGGTAATTTTTTTAGTTGTTTGTTTAAGAAGTCTTCAACTGGACTTGAAAAATTTACACTCATTTGCTTTTAAATAGAATTAATCTCTAATTTATTCATATTATCTATAAGCAATTATATTATTGCTATTTATATGGAAAAAATATAAACAATATTGATTAATTTCAGTTCAGAATATTTTTTTCAAAGCCAAACTTTATACAAAAACTCTTAAAACTTCATTAAGGCTATTTAATGTTCTTTATGTATCCACCAAGTCAATAACACTAATGTAATTGCATATAAATAATTATATTTCAAAATATAGTTTTTCATGATTTATTATAAATTATTTAAATTTAAAATAATGTATAACTGGAATTGAAATTTTAAACTGGATTCCAAGAAATTGTAAAAGACCAAGAAAGAGACCACATGTGAGATAGATGGATGAAATAAAAAAGTATGCAGGGGTGATGTGGAGAAGAGAAGCTAAAAATCAGAGAAAATGGATTGAACTTGGGGAGACCTTCATCCTGCAGTGGATTGATAATGGTTGATGATGATGATGATAACTGGAATAAATCTTCAGGTAAGTAAAAACAAAAATTATCACAATAATATAAAATATTTTAAAAAGTAAGAAAGTAGACAAATTATTTTTATCTAATGCAAAAAATAAAAATCATCAAGTATTTAAATTAATTGCTATTAATACTGATTTACAGAATAATTACTGAAATATCTTGTCATGTCTGAAATTTGAGCAACAAAAATGTGGAGAAATGAAAGAACATTTCATACTGATTTTTTAAAAAATATTTTGTCTGATTTGTTTAATGTTTCTAATTAATTTGCAAAATAAGGTGAAATGTTTTAAATTTTTATTTATTAAAGTGAAATAAGGTTATATAATTTTTTTTGCAAATGCTTTATTATTTTTACTTACATTTTACTTTGTTTTTATTAAAATAATATATTATTTATTTGATTGGTTGATTAATTTAGTAAAATAAAAAAGATTTGCATTAATACTTCATACACATTAAAATATATAACATATTAGTAAAATGGCTGCATTTATGAGTACATATAAAATATAAATAACTATTAGAATTTTTATACATAGAAATGTGAAAGATCATATTTGTGTAGTTTTGAGAATTCAGGTAAGAAAGATGACCCTACTATTATTATATATTTTTTAAAATATCATTTTCAAGTTAAACTATATTTTAGCAACTATTAAGTTTTTTTATAATAAAAAAAATGCATTATTTTAAAAATAATTCATAGGGCTTTTTTTTTAGTTTAACCTATTATTTATATTTATCATTATAGGGGGTTTGAACACAGACTTTCAAGCTCCCTTCAACTATCCACTTTATCTTATACAACCAATACACGTGACCACACACATGTGAAAAAAAAAACACCAATATAGGTTTTCATGTTGAACCAGCACTCATCAATTGATCTAGCATGAAATATGTTTATTGGAGATTTTTTTTTTTACGAGGGTGGACATATGTCTCAGTTGTATGAGAAAGAGTGGGTGGCTGAAGGGAATTTGAAAGTCTGTGTTCAAATATCTTATAATCACATTTAAATTCCAGCTACATGAATTATGCTTTTATTTCAAATATTTTATTATTATTTTAAGTCTTGTCTTTATTTTTAAAAAGAAGAGAAAATAATTTTGGCTAATCTATCAGTAGTAACATATGAAAAAATAACATTTATTTAATTATATAAAACACACTCTAATAACCTTTAAAAAGTTGTATTTGAAATATAATCTAATACTAAAATAGTTCTTTATAACCATTCAGGCATTTCTAACTTGAGATTTACTTGACAATTGAAATAATAGTTTAATTTACACAATTAACATAAAATTCTAGATGATTTGACTTTTTTATTTTACAAAGCATGTGTAGAGGGAAGAAACAAACACTTAAACAAAGTATATAAATATCATTAAAAACAGTCAACACTTAGCCAATCCCAATATCAATAACAATCAACAATTTCAAACTATTATCAAGGCAACATCATTCTAACAATAAAGTTCATCATGTATAATTAATTTATGGTACTAAATACATATATATACTAATATTTTAGCTAAGTCACACTAGCTATCAACTGGGAAATAAATATAAATATGGTTGTAGACACACTTTACACATTGATGTAGAACAATATTGAAAGTTCTGCCAATAGAAAACATATAGAAATAATAACAAATCAGAAGCTATTTAGTTTAATGGTTTTAAAAAAATGCTTGCAAATAGAAAGTATTTTATATGCATCATATATTTGTTGACACGATCTGGCCTTTTAAGAATCTCAGCAGCTAATCTAAATTTACATTGATGAAGAATGTCACATCAGTATAAGTTTCTGATATTAGAGAAATCATTACTATGACCCATATTCAGAGCACAGAGTGTGGATGTTGATGTTAATGAATGCTCTTCTAGCCCTGACGTGATGATTGCTCATACCTAGATAAGAAATTTTGCAGGCATCATGTAAAATTTTATAAACTCTATGGGCTTCAAGAGAAATTGTGTTTTTAGGTTGGAATAGAATGTTATTAGTTTTTTGATAAGTAATACATGCTGCTTATTGTAATGGCATTATAAACTATATGTTATATTCATTTAGAAAGTTACATACTATGGTAATAATTTGGTCAATTTTGATTTTAGACAAAGAATCAATTTTTTTCTGTGCTAAAATGAAATCTAAAAATGTTAACATTTTTTAAAAGTACATTTCATTTAAATATATTTTACATACACATGTATGAATGAGAGTAAACAGGTAAAAACTCTCCATATAGTAGTGCCACCTTGTGCTAACCAGAGTAATCAATGGATGCCAGAAGGCTTGTGCATAAAATCCCTATCTAGTGCCTACTCATCCAATATCCCCAGACTAGTTTCTGGCTTGTGGCTTTCATCAGTGAGGAGCCTTGTATCTGAGAGCACTGCACCTAGATCTTAGGATCTAATGCAACTCTCCAGCAGCCACCTTTTATCTCTACTTCACTACAAAACTATGAGAATGAAATTGAAAACACAATAATTTTTCAATCTAAGCTCAATAGATTATATAGTCATATGGGTCTGAACTCAATTCAGCACCCATACATTTTGATGACTTTGGCTCTTTAACAACCATAGCCACCATTATCCTATTAGGCAGGATTGGTGTTAAACCACTAAACATCACATGATCACCATCTCATGCTAGCACATAACTGTTAGTAGCAGTTATGTGCTAGCATGAGATGGTGATCAGGTGATGTTTAGTGGTATGAATGAGAGAATGATTATATATTAGCACATATTGTATTTTTAAAATTAGAATTTAGTAATAATGAATTCAATAGTAATGACATATATATATATATAATTATAAGGGACATGAACTCAGACTTTCAAGTTTTCTATAGCTATCCAATCATTCTTATACATTCAATATACTTGACCACATACATGTGAAAAAGATAAATGATCTCCAATATACATATTTCATGCTGAACCAGTGCTCATCAGTTTGTCCTGGTCACCATCTCCCACACATATATACAATCATTGCTCAGTTTATATTAAGATAGAAAATCTGCAAACTTTAATGGACAAATCACTCTCCAACTCTATGGATGGCTAAAGAGTTGGAAAATGGAGAAGACTGAAGGTTTTCCATTAAAGTTTGAAGATTTGCTATCTTAATATAAACTGAGCAATGATTGTATATATGTGTGGGAGATGGTGATTAGGACAAACTGATGAGTGTGGGTTTAGCATAAAATATGTATACTGGAAGTTATTTATCATTTTCACCTGTATGTGATCATGTGTATTGGTTGTATAATAAGAATTGGATAGCTGTAGAAAGCTTGAAAGTCTGAGTTCAAATCTCTTATAATTAAATTGCTATATATATATAAGGATTTGTAAGTATTAAGAATTTAAAAATGAAATTGTAATTCTTTTGATAAAAGAAGTTTTCATAGTTCTACAATTGTAATATATTTCCATAGTTACTTAATTCTTTTGATCCATCTTGAATATTTTCATAAATGTGAATTTTTTTTATATATTTGTATTATTTAAAATAAGATATTACATTAATATTTTTATAATATTAAATTTTAATTTTCAATTCACATTTTCTCTAAATTTGATGGTGTTGTGATGGAAGACCTTGGATTATAATCTTCGCAAATTTAGTCAAACTCAGGTGGGTTTTTTCCAAGTAGCTGGTTTATAGCCAATCTAATTAATCATCTAATATTGATCAATATATGAAAATATACTTAATTAAAAGAAAAAACAAATATATGAAACTTTCCAAAATCCAATCACCTAGAAAAGAGGTAAAACTTTTGAATAATGCCTTTTATGTCTCTATTCTTTTATAAAGAAGGGTGGTTGAAAAATTTTCTTCTGCAGTGGGCTACATAAGATTTTTTGGTACTTTAGTATTAGACCAGCTGTGAAATATCACAGCCATACTGGATTATGGTTAGGGTAGAATTAGAGTTAGCTTTAGGGTTAAGATTAAGGTCGAGTTTCATCACAGGAGGTCTAATACTAAAATACCATTTTGTTTTCCTTTTAACTTACATATCAATCAAGTATAAGTAAAATGCTATGCAAGTTATATAAAGGTATTATTTCTGTCTATATTTTACTATAACAAAGATATAAAAATGAATGCAGTTTTGTTCTCATTTCCTGTGTGAATAAAAGAAGTGACATGTTTATTTTGTTAGAAGATAGTAGTGAACAAAAGAGCTACCCCTATGATAATTTATAGAATCATCAGCTTTAGAATAATTACATAAAAAGACCAAAATTTTGTTGATTTTTAGTAAATGCATTGATCATCATAATTTATCTTATGCAAGAGAGTATACTATATATGTGTGTATGTGTGTGAATTAGTTAAGGACTTATTTATCAGAAGCAAAACTGTTCATACAGTATATCACTTGCATGCCAAAGAAATAAATGGATGCAAATGGTTTGTGCATAAAAATCATATCTAGTGCCTACTCATCCAATATCCCCACACTCATTTCTAGCTTGGGACTTTCATCAGTGAGGGTCTTGGATCTAAGTGCAGTGTTCTCAGATCCAAAGTTCCTCACTGATGAAAGACTGATCCTAGAAACTAGTCTGGGAATATTGGATGATTACACTACATAGGGATTTTATTGCACTGGCTGGCACTACTGTATGAAGAGTAATGTCTCTGTTTTAACAAATTGTGTAAAGATAGGAAATGATGTTCATGTGAGATTTATTTACTTGTGAATTTGAATTAAATAACAATGATGGTTTTAAAAATCAAGTGCAATATTCTGCATTATTTTAATTTATAATTAAAGTTTTCAGAACTTGGTTTATTTTAGAATAAATAATATTTAAATACAAATATATTGTCTAAACTAAACTTAATGTAATTTGAAGGGATTTGAACTCAGACATTCCAGCTTTCTACAGCTATCCACTCCATATTATACATATATGTGGTCATGTATGCGGTCAGGTGGATTGGTTGTATAAGATGTAGTGGTTAGCTGTAGGGAACCTGAAAGTCTGAGTTCAATTCCCTTCAAATTACATTAAGCTTAGAATAAGTAGTATTCAACATATATAGAGAGATAGTATATGTATATCAAATTTTTAAATCTTCATATTTAAATGTTTGGAATACTTTGCTTTGCCACAGAAACAACTTAGATATACTGTAGTGAAAAAGGTAGAGATTTTCTTGGAATTTTATTCATTAAAATATACAACTTAAATTTCTATCCTCCATTAGTGTTGGCATTAGCAGTATTAAAAAGAATATGAAGCTTTGTAAAATGCTTTTTTCTGTTAGAATTTTGAGTGTGATGTCATTAATTTGAAGATTAAAGAAGATGAGAAATTCTTTTACTAATCACTTGTTCCACGAGTTGGCCCATTGAAGTCTTACAAACATTTTCTCTTTATTTTAACAGTTTGTTGTAAAAGCATGTAATAAATTCTTGTTAAAGTGGTGCAGATCAGCTCAATACTGGCAACCTCTTCTTTTTTTACTCAAGAGATTGTGAAACTAATCTTCGTGGATTGCTGTCAGGGTTTATAAGCTTTAGGATAATGCTGAAGATTGAATGAATGTGACATTATTTTATATCATATAGGTCATAAGAATGGCCTTAAAATGTAATGTATGAATGTCTGTGTGAGTTGCACATATAGATTATACCTAGTTTATTTCTCATACAAAATTTCAAAATTTAAAAAATAATATTATAGCATACAAATAATATTTATTTTTTTTAAATTTCTTTTGAGGTCAACTGAGTCGCAGATCACAAACTCATCTACCCAAAGAATAATTGTTTTTCTATCTTATAAATTAATCTAAAATCTTGTGTTTACCATTAATCCATTTTTATAGCTGAAACAACTGTCTGATGCATATACAAATTAATGATGACCACTATTTTTTACTTAGCAATTGGGGGATATTAATTTTAGTCTTAAATAGACTGCAAGAAATTTTCTGTATTTTGTAATTGTCATTACTTTCATCCTATATAAAGTTTAATGTCAAAAATTTCAAGCCATTAGTTAATAAAGCATAATAAAGACTCTTACATGGGTAAATGTTTGTCTTAATTATATCTTAATTAAGGCTAACCAACATAATCAAGAAATAAAAGCCATTAAGTATAGATTGTGTTGCTATCTAAAATTCACTGCCCATTTAATGACTTCTTAATGGTGTGTTTAAGATAAAATCACTCCAAAGTGCTACATAAAGTGTAGGCAAAAGGAGAGAGATTATGGGTCTGTTAATTTTGTATAAGTCATCTACTTGACATATATCCTCATATATTTCCAATTCACAGAAGTTTCTTATGAAGTTCCAGCTCTTGGAAGTGACAAAATCAAACCTATAATTTATAAATATTGAGCTCTAGTGTCCACTATTTTATCATTCTTTTAAACCATGAATTTATTAGTATATTATAATCTGTAATTATATGGGTAGGTGGGTTTGTTCTGAACAAAAATATTAAACTTGTTTTTCTAAGCACTTTAGATGAGTATATTACTTATTATGCTTTGCTGTTCCTATTGATCAGAAGTTTATAAGAAGGTGAAACCCCAGTAATGACAGAATTGGACCATGATGAGTTCTGTCATCAGCTATTTTACCACTGAAGCATGCAGGACATAATTTATCATTTAAATTATTTGATTTGTGAAATGTTTTTCATATCTGTGACACAAAATGTTTTTGTTTTTTTTAGACTTAAATATGAATGAGTGCGCTTTTAGTGAAGTCCACTAAAAATTGTGCTAAATTGTGTCTAAGTTGCAAAAAGAAAAACCATTCTACAATCAAATTACAAATACAAATGAAGTGAAAACTTATTATTATGTTTAAATTATTATAAATTATAAACTCTTTCTTTTTCCAAATAGCACTTTTAAAGTAGCATTAATGCGTCAGGCCCTCTCTCCTTTCTAAAATATACAGTATTTAATTTCTTTTATAGCTAAATAACCAAATTATGCACCATATGGGCTTAAAACCACAATTTACTTCTATTTTTTCTGTAAAGAAGCTGTTATAATTATTCATTAATTATCCAATATGAATTTTTATTTTCCTTTAGAATTGGCATTTTTTAAAAATTATATATGAAAAATATATCCAGCAAGTAAAATGAAAACATAAAATTACTCTTTTAAATGGCTTTTTTTAAAAAAAAAAAAACCTTTTTGAAAGTTACTCAAATGAAGAAATATTAGCATTTTGTCAAATGCCAAAAATATGTTTATAAATTCAGAAAATTATAAATTTAAAAACATAGTTTATAATTTAAATAAAAAATCTATAAATAACAGTATACATTTGAAAAAAAATTAATTGTCTATTGCTGAAAAGCAATTGACCTTCTATATCACAACATTATACCATTATGAATTCAGAAAATATAAATAAAAACAGAACTCTTTTGTCTGTGAATTTAATAGATATGGAAATGAGCTCATTAATACAACATATGTAAACAAGCTAACTAAATAACTTTTGGCACAAATTCTTTAACAAAGAATGTAGAGAAAATGATGATAAACTTATTAAAGGTAGCTTTAATCTGTTATTTAAAGTTTTGGAATTTATTTACACAGCAGTATTCTATATAAGTTTTTATTGTAGTCAAATATGTAAAAAAAAGAATAGAGATGCATATTCCACATTTAAAAATTAATTAATAAAAAAATTGCTATGTTGAAAATATTCTTAAATATTCTTCAAAAGAAATTTTTATTTTACATAGATAATGAGTTAATGTTCAATATTCCACATTAAATTTTTTTAAGAAAAAATTTAAAATTGTCAGTAGATTACACTATTCATTATCTAATCTATACACTATTTTACATTACATCAAAGTTCTATGCTTATCAGATATGCAGTAGAGTTGCAGTGGGATGTTAATATTCTTTTCTGCATCATACAGTGGTTAAGTGCAGAACATGTAACTTTTTTTATTGCAACAAGGCTGATAGATCAAATCACCTCACCATAGTAGTTGGATTAATATTGTTTTGTTTTTTTTAATTCAAAAACTATTTTATTTGCATATATATATACATAGGTAAATATAAAATTATCATAGTTTAATATTAATACTGGTTTACACTTTTTAATTATAGATAGATAGATAGATAGATAGATAGATAGATAGATAGATAGATAGATAGATAGATAGATAGATAGATAGATAGATAGATAGATAGATAGATAGATAGATAGATAGATAGATAGATAGATAGATAGATAGATAGATAGATAGATAGATAGATAGATAGATAGATAGATAGATAGATATATAGATAGATAGATAGATGGATGGATGGATGGATGGATGGATGGATGGATGGATGGATGGATAGATAGATGGATAGATAGATAGATAGATAGATAGATAGATAGATAGATAGATAGATAGATAGATAGATAGATAGATAGATAGATAGATAGATAGATAGATAGATAGATAGATAGATAGATAGATAGATAGATAGATAGATAGATAGATAGATAGATAGATAGATAGATAGATAGATAGATAGATAGATAGATGTACCTACTGAAGTTTGAGATGAGTTTCAGTATATAGTAAAATGTCAGTTATATTTTTTTAAATTTTTTGTGTGATTTTGATGGTGGATATCTTAACCTATGATCCACTGAATTGTGTTGCTATGACAATGATAATATTGATATAAAAAGTGTTTATCAATAATGATATTATAAAAGATTGTAAATTAGCTTTATTCATTTTAATATGGAAAGCATATAGTTTGGATATAATTATTATTTTTTCTTTATTATATATTTTCATTACTGCTTTTACCATAGTAGATTACAAATAATATACATAAACGCATATTTGTTGTTTTATTTGTATAATATTATATTTGAAAAATATGTGTAAAAGTTTATTTCCATTATAATATGAATGAAAATGTAGTCTTAATTATTTAATTTGTGTTTGACTGAAATGATCTTGTTTGTATGTTAAAACCATAAATGTTAGTTATATATCATAATTGTGATTATTTTTTAATTTGTTATTTTATTTTATGTAATAGAATTGTTATTTATGGAATGAATGCTTGTAGGAATTGATTAATCAATAAAAGGTATTGCTATATTGCTATATCACTATGATGTCAAGAGAAAACGTTATAAATAGAACTGAAAAGAAAAAAACTAACTGCCTCTACTTCGACTTCAATAATATCCAAGTTTCTTCTTATGATTTCCTTTCATTAATTTTTAAAAGTATATGACTGAGAAATGGATAGAATAATGGGCCAAAAGCAATAATGTGTGTCCATTGACTGGCTAAAAACATTAAATTGATGAGATAATGATTTATTAAAATATAAAAATGAATTCTTACTGTTTCAAAACCATTTGAATATCTCTTCTCTTTTACAATACTGTATATCTAAAATATATAAAGTATATATTATCGATGTTTCAATAAATCTTGAACAGAATTTTTATGCACAGACAATTTTAAAATGTGGGTTGCATTAAGCCTTTAATGTATACTTTTAAGAACTTTTTTTTTAATTGACATTTCCATATGTAACAAGAGCAAAGTTACTATATGAAACTCTTATATAGGACTTTCACACGACCCACCGCTCTCCACACTATCTCATAACACTGATACACTTGAACACATATATGTTGAAAAGATAAATAATCACCAATATATATATATATATTTTTCATGCTAAACCAGCAATCATCAGTTGGTCCAGATTACCATCTTTACACATATATGCTATAAGTGCTCAGATATATATTAAGATAGCCAAACCTCATACATTAATGGACAGGCTTCAATCTACTTCACTCTCTAACTCTTCAACCATCCATCGAATTGAAAATCTGATGGAATGCTCAAAGGCCATCCTGAGACTGAGATTCTTGTCACACCCATGTTGACCTAAGACCAATCTGACCCCTCATGTACAGGACATATACCATTTAATACATATACAAGGGATGGGCAGACATCTCTACTATGCAATAACTGAACATACAGGCTTATTATATACCTGTCTCAACATATGTGATATATAGAGTATATGAGCACAGACTTTCATACGATTCAGCATTCTCCAACACTATCTCATAACACTGATGCACTTGGAACCCATATATGTTGAAAAGATAAATAATCACCAATATACATATTTTATGCTAAACCAGCAATCATCAGTTGGTCCAGATTATCATCTCTACACATATATGCTATAAGTGCTCAGATATATATTAAGATAGCCAAACCTCCTACTTTAATGGACAGGCTTCAATCTACTCCACTCTACAACTCTTCAACCACCCATTGAATGGAAAATCTGTTGATGGAATGCTCAAAGGCCACCCTGAGGCTGAGATTCTTGTCACATCCATGTTGACCTAAGGTCAATCTGACCCCTCATGTACAGGACATACTCCATTTAATACATATACAAGGGATGGGCTGACATCTCTACTATGTAATAACTGAAACACACAGGTTTATTATATACCTGTGTCTATATATGTAATATATAGGGATTATGTCCTGTACGTCAGGGGTCAGATTGACCTTAGGTCAACATGGATATGACAAGAATCTCAGCCTCAGGGTGGCCTTTGAGCATTCCATCACAGATTTTCAATTTGATGGATGGTTGAAGAGTTGTAGAGTGGAGTATATTGAAGCCTGTCCATTAATGTATGAGGTTTGGCTATCTTAATATATATCTGAGCACTTATAGCATATATGTGTAGCGATGGTAATCTGGACCAACTGATGATTGCTGGTTTAGCATGAAATATGTATATTGGTGATTATTTATCTTTACAACATATATGTGTTCAAGTGTATCAGTATTATGAGATAGTGTGGAGAGTGGTGAGTCCTGTGAATGTCTGTGCTCATTTACCCTATATATTACATATATAGATACAGCGGTATAATAAGCTTGTGTGTTTCAGTTATATGAAACTCATAAAAAGGAATAGAAAGCATTTGTGGAAATATTAGTAATTTATTACAACATGTAGTATTAGCCTCATTGGAATCAATGAAAAATACCAAAATAAACCATCCCTATCATCAAATTCAATTAAAAGGTATCTGCATTTGAATAGACTATAAAAATAAGATGGCAATACTTTACAAACTTTTATAAAAAGTCTGTATCAGTATTGTTAAATCTAACCATAAATTGCACAAAATAACATTTTAATTTGCATAAATTTTGTATTCTTAAAAAATTACTATTATTTCTATCACAATAATATTTTATTTATATCTTTCATATATTAACTTAAAGATAATAGAAAAGTACTTTAATCCCCTAATGTATTTATGTTGGAAAATAAGTTTCACTCTAGTTTTAATTCTCTATTAAAATTTCAGTTAGCTCTCTATCAAAAGCAGTTACTTTATCCATGCATTTATTTGTTTTCTTATACAAATAGAAAAATCATCAGATAGGCCTTCTTTTTACACCAATGCATGAACTTTCCTGCGCATTCTTTTCAAATTATCATAGTATTCAATTATTATTAAACTAACATAACTCAACAAATCTTATTCTTCTTCAGTTAAAAAGTGCTTAGAATGACTAAACAAATAACCAAGAAAATTATCACAGTACATTGTTTTCTCCAAGCTTTTATCTTGTCTAGTGTGCTTTTAAATTTAAATGCTTCCTCATTATGATTTGTCTTATAAAAGTAATTAAATTAACTTTTAATCAACTAGTTGAATCTCTGTTTATGTATATACAACAAAATAATGTAAAAATATCTGAATTTCCAAATTAAAGAACTTAATCCATGTCAAGCGTTGTTAGCCGAGAGGTCATCTCACCCGCCTTGCAAGCAAGTAGTTGGTTGCAGACGGGTGTGGGTTGGCGTCCCGGCCGATGCTATGACATATGGAAGAACTTAATCCATCTCTGGAACCTTTCAAAATACATGCAGAACTAATACAGGCAGCTCTTACATCATAATTTATTTAACAAATGTAAGAAATCAAAATAGGCTTAGTTTAATATAGTTGGCTTAACATCAATATTTTAAATAATCTCAAAATAATATTTATATACCTCTTTTTCAGGTTGAAAATTATAAAAGTAAAATGTTTTTCAGTTTATGATATTCATTATGAATCTATGTCTAATTATAGTTTTAAATTTATTGACTGTTACACAAAATCTTTATATTTATGCTTTTTATGTTTCCAATAATGATAAATAAAGAAAATGAATCTCTTATATATATAAATATTAATTCATGTCATCAAAACTGAATGATTTGAAATCAATTACTTTAAAAAAATATTAATTCAGAAATATTTTTTAGAAGGCAGATTGGGTTAATTAGGTTCAAAGTAACCATGAATAAAGGATAACACCTAATCACTGGTGATAGTTTTATATATATATATATCTATCAAAAGCATTGACTGGGAATGAACCCGGGCCAGCTGCTTGGAAGGCAGCTATGCTAACTGCTAGGCCACCACCGCTTGACAAACTGGTGATAGTTTGTCAATTCTAATACATGTTTAACATAATTTAGTTTAGCATCTTAATTTTTTAATTATATCATAAATTAATGATCTTTATATAATTAAGATGTGCATATTTGTTGAAATGAACTAGATTATAAGATGATTTTCCATACTATAATAATAATATTAACTTTTTATTCTTTGCATGAATTGTTGCTTCTTGAATTTTGAGTACTGCATAAAAGTCAATATTATTTATTGTTGTGAATATTTAAAAAAGCTTAAGATATGATACTGTGTAACCTTCTCCAGTACATAATGACATAAAAAGAAAATAAATTACTCATACAATTCAAAGTTCAAAAACAATAATCTATACAAGACCTATAAATTTTAAGCATTACATAACTTTGATTGATTTCTAATAGAGTCTTTTATATGGTTGATTGGACTTTCTACTATCATATTTACAAAAACTTTATTCTTTAGTGGCAAAATATAATTAATTAACCCTTTGGAGATTGTGGTATATGAAATGCATAGATTCAAAGTCATGACTAGTTTTAGTTTCACATTCATATGTATTTGATGTTAAACCATAATTTTTAAGTCATCAGTTTGATTTAAAATATTTCCTGAGGATGTGTGATATTCACTCCACAGTCAATGTTGATATAGTTGTGTAAATAATTTTTTAATTGTAACTGAAAATAAATTTTAGAATCATGTATTTTTGTTATATAAAAGTAATAAATGCAAATATGTAGTGTTTTTATTTTATTTTTTTACATTTTTGTACATATTTGTAAAGAATATATTTCTTAAATACATGTGATTGCAGCTACAATTTTTTTTACCTTTATATATATTTTCATTTAATAATTTTAGATTGTAATTGAAAATAAATAAATGGAACCCATGTATTTTATTATACAAATATAATAAAGGCATATTTTCTGTGTTTTTAAATTTATTTGTACATTTTAACAGCTATTAATAATGAATGTGGCTGCAGAAAGGAGTTTGCTATTAACTGAAAGGAGACCCTTTGATTCCTCTTGGAGGCCTTAAAGGAACCGAGCAGGGAAAATTCCTAATATCCATGCCATACGTTCTTGTCATTGCAGCTGTTATTACTATGTGATTATTCATATAGTATACGAACATGGATGGGCTACTCACCAACACGCATTAGCCAGCATGGTGAGTTTATTGGCTTTTTACCTCTGAGTTTAAGATCAAGAAACACCATGGTCTTCTTCTCAGTGCCTGATAAGGCAGAATGAATGTTTGGGTAAATGATAAATATTTTTCCAATACATATATACAATTATAACAGACAAAAATAAAGCATGGCCCTTATTCCCAGGAGGCTGTAAAGTCACCAACCAAGGCAGCGGTTGGTGGCCGAAGGCGGAGGGTGCTAAGAATCCCCTGATTGTGGACCCAGGCTGCCATTTGATGATGACTTTTTATTTAGGTACTTACAACTGCAGATCACTTTCAAGTGAAGGAAGATTTCAAGAATTAGAAGAAGAATTGTCTTATATTAAATGGGACATTATTGGACTTTGTGCAGTTAGAAGAAAAGGTGAAGAAACAATTGATTTAAAAAGTGGACATATACTCTATTATAAAGGCACAAATATTGGAAATACAAGTGGAGTAGGATTCATTATAAATAAAAAGTGGAAGAACAATATTGTCGAGATTGATGGTGTATTGGACAGAGTTGCAAGATTAGTTATACAACTTAATAGCAGATACCAAATGCAGATAATTCAGGTTTATGCCCCAACAAGTTCTCATAGTGATGAAGTAGTAGAAGAATTTTATATGGATGTACAAAAGGCTTTTGATCAGAGTAAACAACATTTTAAAATTGTTATGGGAAACTTTAATGCTAGAATTGGTAGACAAATGAAAGATGAAATTGTTGTAGGTAATTTTGGTTATGGTAATAGAAAGGAGAGAGGACATAGACTTGTGGAGTTTGCAGAAAAAGAAAAACTTTATATTATGAATTCATTTTTGAGAGAAAAAATGTTAAAAGGAAATGGACATGGAAGCATCCAACTGAAAGTACAGCAGAATTGGATTATATTTTGACTAACAGAAAATACATATTTCAAGATTGTAATGTTCTTAATAAATTTAACACAGGAAGTGATCATCGATTAAGGGTGGGTTTTATTTTTATGTTAAAACAAAGAGACAAAAATTATTAAGAAAAACAATATTTACAGTTGATATTCCTAATCTTCAGAAACATTCTAATGAATTTAAATTAGAACTTACAAATAGGTTTCAAGTGTTAGGAGATTTTGAACATGATTCAGATTTGAATGAAATTAATATGAAAATAACTGATACACTTTTAAAAACTGCAACAAAGATAGCTGGTAGAAAAAAGCAGCAATTGACTAATAAAATTTCTACTGAGACTAGAGAATTTATGAAGAAAAGAAGGAATATGAAGACATACAAAAATGATGTATTTAAAGGAATTGAATATCTCGAATTTTGTAAAATGGTACAGAAAAGAGTTAAAAATGATATAAGAAAGTATAACTGTGAAATAGCAAGGAAAGCTGTAGAAGAAAATAAAAGTCTCAAGAATGTTAAACTTAGGAAATTTATATCTGCAATAAGAAAAAAAGATGGAATTATTACTAAAAAGAGAGATGACATCATGAAATTGGTAGAAGATTTTTATCAAGAATTATATAGTAATATAGAACAAGTACCTCCTATATCTATTACATCTTCCGAATTGCCCAGAATTTTAAATGAAGAAGTGAGACATGCAATTAAATTTATGAAGAAAGGAAAGTCTCCAGGAAATGATGGAATTATAATTGATATATTAAAAGAAGCAGGTGAAGAAATAGAAACAATTTTAGCAAAGTTATATACCAAATGTCTAAATGATAAAGATGTACTGGAAGATTGAAAGAATGCAGTAATAATATTAATATTTAAAAAAGGTGATAAAGAAGATATTAGAAATTACAGACCTATCAGCCTTTTATCAGTTTTATATAAAATTTTTACCAAGATAATTACAACTCGTCTACAGAGAACTTTGGATTTCCACCAACCAAGAGAACAAGCTGGATTTAAAAGTGGTTTTAGTACAATAGATCATATCCAAGTATTGAGAGAAGTCATAGAAAGGACAAATGAATATGAGTTGTCATTATGTTTTGGATTTGTAGATTATGAAAAGGCATTTGATTCTATACACATTTCTTCAGTGATTAAAGCATTGGATCATCAAGGTATAGATCCAGGATATTGTCATATTTTAAAGAATATTTATAAAAATGCAACAACAACAATTAGATTACATAATGATACTGGAAAAATCAATATTGAGAAAGGTGTAAGACAAGGTGACTCCATATCTCCAAAACTTTTTACAGCAGTGCTGCAAGAAGTATTTTGTGGATTAAAATGGGAAACTAAAGGAATGAAAGTAAATGGAGAGTATTTAAGTCATTTAGATTTTGCAGATGATGTAGTTGTTTTTGCAAATAATGCTTCAGAGCTGCAGGAAATGTTGCAGGAGTTAGCAGATGAAAGTAGAAAAGTAGGACTAAAGATAAATGTTAAAAAGACTAAAGTAATGTTTAATCGATTTGCTCAAAATATGAAAATAAAGATTGATTATGAAGAATTAGAAGAAGTTAACAGTTACAAATACCTTGGTCAGATTATTAATACAGGTGGAAACATAATGGAGGAAATTAATCATAGAATTAAACTTGGTTGGAGTGCTTTTGGTAGAAATAACTTGATACTAAAAGGAAATATGCCTATGTGTTTGAAAAGAATGGTTTTTAACAAATGTGTTTTACCAGTTCTTACTTATGGATCTGAGACTTGGACACTTAATAGAAGAGCAATACAGAGACTTCAGACCAATCAAAGGAGTATGGAGAGATTATGTTGGGAGTAACAAGAAGAGATCGAAAACGCAATGTATGGGTAAGACAACAAACAGGTGTTACTGACCTTATTGAAAAAATTAAAAGATTGAAATGGAGTTGGGCTGGACATATTTCTAGAAGAAATGATAATAGATGGACATTTGAAATTTTAAACTGGATTCCAAGAGATTGTAAAAGACCCAGAAAGAGACCACATGTGAGATGGATGGATGAAATAAGAAAATGTGCAGGGGTGTTGTGGAAAAGAGAAGCTAAAGATCGGAGAAGATGGATTAAACTTAGAGAGACCTTCATCCTGCAGTGGATTGATAATGGTTGATGATGATGATGATGATGAATAATGAATGTATCTCTTGGATACATGTGATCTCCCCTACAACTGCTACATCTGAGGGTAAAGCAACAAAAGCTAAATTAATATAAGAGAAATGTTATAAAATTATAAATATTAATTATCTTCTTTTTCTGCATTAGAATCTGTGATATAGTCTTAAATTCTACTTTAAGATCATCTATTAACTCATGAGTAATCAATAGACACCAAGTGATAATATCAATCAAATTCACAATAAATTAGTACTTTTAATATAGACGTTGAATTTAACTTTTTTTGTTTAATATTTCTCATTCTTTTAAAAAGAGATATTTCATAAAATTATCACCTGGCTTAATAATTAGTTAAATAAGCTACTCAGAAGTTTTATATTGTGTATCTTAATACAACTCTCCAAAGTGTGCCTCTTCTTGATAAATTCTTTCCTATATTTAAGACATCACCAACATAATACTAACATTTTTTAGTAAACTAGAAAATCTACTTGCAACAATTAAAAATAATTTTGATTACTTTGAAATCTTTCCATAATTTTTTTTCTAGTTCATTCAACTTTAATCAAAACAGAATCTTACTGTAAAATAAAATAAATTTTTAGAAAACATAAATTATGAAGAGTCAATACAAATCGTACAGACTTATTAAGCAATTGTGTTGTTTTAAATAAGAGTATAAATTAGATTATTCTGAAGTAAATTTTGGCTTCTTCATTTCCAAACTATCACCGTTATAAAGAATTTGGCTCTATCTTTCTAAAACTTTTATCACTTGTATTAAGAGTTTATCTAAAGTTTCTTTGTTAAGCTAAGTGTATTACTAAATATTCCAATAGTACAATTATCTATATCTATCATTCCTTTTTATGTATATAAACAATATTAACATAAAAATAATTTATATAATAAATGAATGGATTATTGCTAAGGAGTTTATAAAAAATTTAAATCTGAAAAGATAGTCATGGACCTTAAGCTTCCAAGTTTATCATTTTACCACTGCATTAAAGCAGTTAAGCCATTAACATTTCTTGATATCAATTTTAGTCATGGCTTGGTGTGATGTGATATGGCTACCCCTTTATTAAAGTCAGAAATCTCTCGACCAATATGGCCAAGAAAAATCTGTTAGTCATTATTCCCGACCCTAAGTTTTACCCATATTATTCTCTAATTTGATCTATCCCATTTTTACAATATCATCTTTGTCCACTTCATGGTCTTTGTATCTATATCCACCTGATCCTTTTCCACCCCCAGAATAAATACAAAGAACTCCCTTTCTATATAATCACTTACACTCTCTCTTGGTCAAAATTGCCTTTTTCTTTTTGTAAAACCAATAACTTGTTTTGTATAATAAGTCTTTCACAAGCATATTTAACATTTTTAAAAAAATTTTCATTCTACAATTTGTTCCATGTATATTCTTTTTGCTACTATTTGTAAATTATGTCATACATTTATTTAAAAAATATTCTTAATTCAATAATGTTAGATTACAAGTTTTTGTCAGCAAGACATACATCTTTAATGTCATCTAAAAAACTGTTTAAAAATCTTTATGTATACAATGTCATAATCATCACACAAAATGGTATTTGACTTCAGAAAATAGAATGGATCAATATATATCACAATTTTGAGTTGTACTATATTGTTATATATTCAAGGTGTTGCTGATTTTATAAATCATAGGATTATCATGGGAATGTGACTTTTGGATTCATGAATACTGAATTTAAGATAATGCTGTAACCAGCTAGGCTATTTTATTAAAATCAATAGTCAATATAAAGTTTTATATATGTATCTATGAAAATCTTCCTTATTTGTTCACTTTTTCCTTAAGAGCAAAATTAATAAATGGTTTCCAAATATTATGAATTATCACAGTAGATTGGCTTATGGTGTTTTATGAAATTCTGAGCAATCTGACAAAGTCTTTTCTCATTTCCCAAACATATATTTATTGGTACCTGAATGGTATGCTACATTAGATTCATATGTTTATTCCTTTCTAATCCCCATTTGGTATTTTTGAAACAATTTTAATGGAAAATCTGGTTTCACTGATATATCTATCCTTGCACATTCATATAGTATTTTCCAAATGCAATATTCATTTTTCAGTATTTCAAGCTTAGACTTCATAGAGGTTAAGTTTTTGTATATTATGTTAGGCTTTTGGAAACTTGTTCTAATGTTATATTAATTACATTTTTAAAATTTTGTCTGCTGTTCCTTATATGTATGGTTATACTATAATATCTTTAACAAGGTAAGATCAAAATGAAATACATGGGTCATAGAACAAACAGGTGTTATTGACAGCATTGAAAGATTTAAGAGACTGAAGTGAATTTGGACTAGGCATATTGATAGAAGAAATAAAAATAGATGGACAGTTGAAATATTAAACTGTATTCCAAGAGATTGTAAAAGATCTAGAAAAAACTCATATATGAGATGTATGGATGAACTAAGAAAGGGTACTGGAGCAATATGGAGAAAAGAGGCTAGAGATTAGAAAAAATGAATTGAACTTGGAGAGACCTTTATCTTGTAGTGAACCAATAATGATTGAAAATGATGATTATAGTACCTATAAATATTTTTTGATGTTTTTTTCTGATTATTTGAAGTTTTCTTAATAATAATTAATGGATAACTACTCTTAGAATTTGTTCTAGGTATATCTTTTCTTTTTATGAATCAGTGGTTTCTGAACCAAGTTTTTTACAATCATCATAATGGCAAGATAGCTCTACATTTTTGTATATTTCTCACAATTGGATCTATATGCTAAATATTTCCCTGTGTATGTGAATTTTTGTAAATTATAGTTTTGATTTTTTATGAAGGTAACTTGATCCAAAAACATATAATAATTCCAATTTTTCTTCTTGTTCTGATTTTTTTGTAAATTTACTTAAAGATATGTTGAATGATGTGCATCCAGATCATGTCAACATAAAACAAATAGATCATCAATATAGTGAAAGACAACTTTAAATGGAGATCCATTAGTATTTACTACTGTAGTTTCAAGTTCTTCCTTGCAAATATTATTGATCAGGTATGACAGTAGTGAACTCATAGCTATTGCTTGATTTTGATGGAAGAAATTTGTGTAGCATTAAAAGTATGTTTTTATTATGTAGTATGTTAAGAATTCCATTCATGTATCAATAAAAAGAATTGATATGATTTATAAAAACTTTTATCTACATTTAAATATTACTTTATCACAAGATGCGATTTGTGAATAAAAGTGACCACATCAATGGTTATCTTTATGTCAGTTCTGTCAATTTTTATGTTTTTGATTAATATCACAAAGTGCTTAGAATCTTTGACTAAGAATCGAAAGAAGAAAGAATCAAATAAGAAAATTAAATTGCAAAGCAGTACAACTCTTTCAGTATAATAGAATTCTTGATATTCTTTATAAAAACAACATACTTTCAATACAACAAGGAATTCTTGCAATTAAATCAAGAAATGGCTATGGGTTCATAGCTGTCCCTTAAATAGCAACATTTATGTGGAAAAACTTGAAAGCACAACCATAAATATTACTTTATTCCCATCTAAGATCTGACTTTGTTATATGAATGATATATTTGTTGTATTTACATGATAAAACAATATTACAAATATTCTAGGCACATTAATGTCATACATGTTTTATTTAAATTTACAAACAGAATCAGAAAAAGATCAAAAATTGGAATTCTTAGATCCTCTTGTGCTAAGACAATTTATTGTTTATAAAAAAAACTCACATAGGAAAATGCTTTGCATAAATACCCAATATAACCAACACATATAGAACTACATTTCCATTATTGGGCAGAGCAAAAGAAGTTTACTCAGAAACTAATAACCATGTCCTACATAAAATAATCTCTCATCAAGAAAGAATATTTGTCCGTCAGTTTTTATTAAGAAAACTTTAAATAGACAATTAAAAAATGTAAAAAACATTTATAAGTACTATAGTGTACTTATGTGTAACAGAGATAGTAAAACTAAAGGATATATGCAATTAATATAATTCCAGAAGAGGGGTGAATGGATCTCCAAAGCCATTGCCCACTATAACTGAAAATATAAATTGAATTTATAAAATAGCATGTCAATGTAGTATATCAGATAAAATCAGCTATCACATTGAAAAACCTTTAAAAAAGCATGAAGTGATGATTAGAAAGAAAAAAAAAGCATCTAATGTCTACAAACTTTGCATATATCAATATATTCTATTGACAAAACAAAAATATATGAGAGAGAGAAAAATAAGAGAATTTAAACTTGCTCATATGACAGTAGCAAGTAATATCACATGTCAATCTAGTGTGATCACTCATAACATTTGAAAACAATCATTAAATTTTCTCTTAATAAAAATGGATAAATCAAAAGGATTCTCACAGCAAAATTATATACATTTCTACAGAATTTTGCTAGCCTAGTTGGTTAAAGTGTTATCTTAAATTCATTATTCATGAATCTAAAGATTAATAGCTCAAATTCCTTGCTAGTACTGTCACTAGTCAGGCTAGCAATACTTGGAGAAAAGAACAATATTATCACTTGAACATTGCAATATAGACTAACCTGTTAACTATTATTAACAACTGAATGTATTTCAAAAGATTTAAATAAAGTTTAAAAATTATAAAAGATATTTAACAATTAATCCTAGATAATGAAAATAATCCAATATTTCCATCTATCTTCTCCAATGTTTAGACTATCTCCTCCACATCACCCAAACACACTCTTTTATTTCATCCATCACACATGTGGTATGTTTTCAGATAATCCATAATCTCTTGGAATCTGGTTTAACATTTCAACTGTCCATCTATTAGCATTTTTTCTAAAAATATTTACAGTCCAACTCTATTTCAGTCCCTTAATTCTTTTAATGATGTTAATAACACCTGTTTGTCTCAGACCCATGTATTTCATTTTTATGTTGAGTGGTCTAAAGTTTCTGTATTGCTTGTCTGTTAAGTGTCCAAGTCTCAGATCTGTAGGTTACAACTGGTAACACATTTATTAAAAATATATCTTTTTAAACACATAGGTATATGTCCTTTTAACATTAAATTATTTCTACCAAAAGCAATCCAAACAATTTTAATTCCATGATAAATTTCATCCATTATGTTTCCATCTCTAATAATAATCTGGTCAAGATATTTGTAGTTGTTAACTTCTTCTAACTCATCATTATCAATCTTTATTTTCACGTTTTGAGAAAATCCATTGAACACTACTTCAGTCTTTTTAATGTTTACGTTTAATCCTATTTACTTTTTTTACTTTCATCTGATAACTCTTGCAACATTTCCTGTACCTCTGAAGCATTATTTTCAAAAACAACTATATCATCTGCAAAATCTGTATGACTTAAATAATTTTCATTTACTTTTACCCCCTTATCATCCCATTTTAATCCACAAAATACTTCTTGCAAAACTGCTGTAAAACATTTTGGAGATATGGAGTCACCCTGTTGTACACCCTTCTCAATGCTAATCTACCTAGTATAATTATATAAACTAATTGTTGGTGTTGCATTTTTATAAATATTCTTCAGAATATGACAATATCCTGGGTCTATACTTAATGATCTAATGCTTTAATCACTGAAGAAAATAAATGCCTCTTCATAATATACAAATCCAAAGCACAATGGCAACTCATATTCATTGGTCTTTTCTATAACTTCTCTCAATAATTGGATATTATCCACTGTACAAAAACCATTTTTAAATCCAGTTTGCTCTTTTGATTAGTTAAAATCCAAAGTTCACTATAGATGAGTTGTAAATATTTTGGTAAATATTTTGTATAAAACAAATAAAAGATTGATAGGTCTGTAATGTCTAATATCTTTGTTACCATCTTTTTTTAAGTATTAACATTAATATTAAATTCCTTCAATCATCTGGTGCATCTTAATCATTTAGACATTTGGTATATAACTTTGCCAAAAAAAATTCTATTTCATCTTCTGCTTTTCATTACCCTTCTTCATAAATTTAATTCCATGTCTCATTTCTTCATTTAAAAATCTCAACAATTCAAAAGATATATTAGTTGCAGGAATTACTTTTTATTTTTTTTTGGTCACTATATAATTATTGATAGAACTCTTCTACATCTTTTGTGATGTCATATCTTTTTTTGGTAATAATTCAAACTTTTTTTTACTGCAGAAGTAAGTTTCCTAGCAATATCAAAATGTTTTATACTCTTGAGACTTTTATTTTCTTCTACAGATTTTCTTGCTAGTTAACAATTATACTTTCTTATATCATTATCAACTCTTTCTCACACTATTTTACAAAATTTGAGATATTCAATTCTTCTTAATGCATCATTTTTATATATTTTTATATTCCTTCTTTTCTTCATAAATTGTCTTGTTTTAATTGAAATTTTATTATTCAATTGCTTCTTTTTTGTACCATCTGTCTTTGTTGCAGTTTTTAAAAGTGTATACTTATCTTTCTATTGATTTCATTTAAATCTGAATCACATTCAAAATCTATTAATATTTGAAAACAATTTGCAAGTTCTAATTTAAAGTCATTAGAATGTTTCTGAATATTAGGAATATCAATGGTAAATATTGTTTTTCTTAATATTTTTTTTCTCTCTAGTTTTGCATTAACATGTGTCTTACATCTATTAATCGATGATCACTTGCTGCATTGAATTTATTAAGAACCTTACAATACTGAAATACATATTTTCTGTTAGTCAAAATATAATTCAATTCCACTGTAGCTTCATTTTAATGATTCCTTGTACATTTCCATTTAACATTGTCCTCAAAAAAAGAATTCATAATGAAGTTTTTCTTTTTCTGCAAACTCCATAGGTCTACAATCACTCTCATTTCTATTACCAAAACCAATTTAACTTATAGTACCTTTATCTTTCAATTATCTACCAATTTAACTTATAGTACTTTTATCTTTCAATTATTTACCAATTCTAACATAAAGTCTCTCATGATAATTTTAAAATGTTTAGTTTGATAAAAAAACCGTTTGTACTTTCATATAAAAATTCTCCACTACATCATCACAGTGAGAACTTGTTTGGATATTATTCTGAATTATCTGCATTTAATATCTACTATTAAATTAAATAATTAATCTTTTTATTATGTCTGATGCACTATCAATCTCACCAATATTGTACTCTCCTTTTTATTTAGAATGAATTCTACTCCACTTGTGCTTCCAATGTTTGTGTTGTATAAAGTACGTATCCAACTCTTTAAATCATCTCTTCACCTTTTCTCTAACTTCATGAACTCCAATAATTTCCCATTTAACATAAGACAAATCTTCCAATTTTGGCAATCTTCCTTTGCTTAAAATTGATCTGTATTTGTAAGTAGGTAAATAAAATGTCATCAAATGGCAGCTTAGATCCACAATTAAGGTATTTTTAGCACCCTTAACCTTCAACCTCCAACAACCACCTTGGCTGGAGACTCCTGGAATTAAAGGCTACAATTTATTTTGGTCTGTCATGATTGTAAATGCTTTCAGAAAAAAAAATCACACACACATTAATTCTGCCATCAAGAAAACTCAACTGACTACAGTTAAAAGCTATAAGGCATCTGTGAAGAGAGATTATGATGTTTCTTGATCTTAAAATCAAAGATAAAAAAATCAATAAACTCATCATTGTGGCTGATGTGTTGGTCAACAGGCCATCCATGTTCATATACTATATTAATAATCACATAATAGTAACAGCTGCAATGACAATAAGGTATAGAAAGAATATTAGGAATTTGCATTGCTCTATTTCTTTAAGGCCTCAAAGAGAAATCAATGGTTTCTTCAGTTACGAGCAAATTCCTTTGCAGCAGTCAATCCAATATATAATTGTAAGTAAAATGTCATCATAAATTTTCAGACAATCACAATATACTCCTCTTGTATATAAGTCCAATCTATATATTTTTTAAACAAAATTTTATTTAAGACAATCTGTCTTCTCTCAAGAATGTATAAATATTAAATTATTGTGGGGTTTTTTTTTTGTAAAATATTAAACTTGTTTTGATGAATACTAATATTACTGTTTTTATTTGACAATTATGTATATTTAAATAGAATATTTTATTAAATTTAGCTGGAAAAAAAGTTTACTGTTATGATTATCAAACTATTATATATTAATTATTTTGACAGTTTATTGTTTTTCAATACAGTTTAATAAATATAAATATCACATAATTTTTCAAGAATATTTTTTCCTAATAAATATTTTATTGTTTAGAATTAATTTTTTTTTGGTTACAAAAATTAAAATCAATATTGAGGAGGTTAGAATAAATTTTTGGCAGAGAAATTTTACAATAGTTGTAAATATTCAATTTTTATTGCTAATTATATTTATTAATATTATTTATAATAGGATTAGGAAACTTTTTCGATGATGATCAAAAACTGCAATAATAGGGCAACTAACGTAAAAACATTTAAAACTTCACTTAGAGATTTGTATACATTTACAATGATAATAATAAAAACATTAGAATATACACATAAATCATAATTGCTTTTGTTGTTGATATAATTGATATTTTGTTCTGAGGTAATAAAATTCCTTTTAATAATTAAGTAAGCTAATATTGTCATGTAATCAAGATTTTTAGACAAAAGCATAGTAAATATTATTTTTTGGACCACATTAGTTATATAAGGTAAATAGTTATTAATAATCCATTGCAGAGAGAAAATTTGTTTAGTAACTTCTTAAAGAAGTATAATGAAGATAATCATCGCCAGGCATACAATGCTATTTGTTGAGGATTTATGTATATTTTGCTCATGCAAATTTTTAAAACAATAATGAAATGAATTTGGCTATATGAAAGAATAATCCTAAACGATTTCTAAGTCTTACTCTGATTAGAATACCCCATATACTAATCTTTATACCATAAAGTCCATTTATTAATTATTTTAAAAAATATATACAATATTAACTATAGACTGGTCTTTATTTTTTTTTGAGAACAAATCATATAACAGCAAACTGAGCTTGGATTGAAAGCATTATTGTTTTCATCTTGGACTCCTAGCTTTATAGTTAACTAACTAAATAAAAAGTGTCTATTGGAGGGTTATACTATATTCTAAGATTTAGATGCAGTGCTTTCAAATCGAAAGCTCCTCACTAATGAAAGTCACAAGCTAGAAACTAGACTGAGAATATTGGATATATAGGCACTAGATAGGGACTTTATGCATAAACCTTTTTACCTCCATTGATTATTAAAGCTTGCATTTGGTGGCACTACTGTAAGGAACATTTGCTACAGTTATTAAACAGGCTGGGAAAGCATATGAAATGTTGATCACATGATATTTCTATGGTTTTAATCATATAAGCAATTAATAAATTATGTGATAGCAGATAGCAATGTAAATTGATTATTATCAATTTCAGATAGATGCTTTTCTTTCAGACAAAAAGCGTTTTTTTTTGCCAAAGTAGTCTATTTTTACTCAGTAATGCCAAATAATTAAAACAGGTGATATGATGTAAAATATCTTAGATGAAGTTATATATATCTGTACATATGTATAGAGACCCTGTTTGACAAGTAAACCATTCACTCTTCTAAAATGATTATTTACATCTGTAAACTTGTCCACTTCTGATTTCTTATTACTTTCCTCCATCAGCAATTCATTTCTTTTTTTCTATCTTATTTTAATAAAGGCTGTTTTATTAATTTTTAATGTATTATCTTCATATTCAATTACAATCTTTTTATTTCACTTTACCTTTAAGATTTTCAGTCTCCATACTTTTTATCCTGATCCTCTTTCAAGATCTAATACTTCAAAAATAAATCTTCAATAAACTGTCACTTATCTCCATATAAAGAACATCTCCAGTCTAAATTCTTACTCTATTTTTTCCTTAGTATGTAAAACTCCTGTCCTTGCAGCAAACAATATTAAGTCCTTCGTAATGTTATCTTACATTCACTAATACTTTATATAACTGCAAACTATTTTTTATTCATATTCATTTTCCATAATTCCATTTTTTTCTAATCAGTATATATATATAAAGTTTCCATATTCTGCCATTCTAAATATTAATGTAAGATAATACTCATACAGACTTTAAATATAAAATTTTACAATATCTATTGTACCAAGTGTATTTTCAACATTTTCACATCACACTCAAGGTCAGAGTATACTTTTGACATGTTCACATCACATTTATAATCAGATTAATCATGAATGTGACATGGAAATATTGTACGTATACTTGGTACAATAAATATTATTAAACTTTTATATTTAAACTCTGTATGATTATTATTTTACATTGATGTATATATCAAAATTACCCCAAATCCAAAAGTCAACCAAACTAGCCAAGAAATAAAATCTACAACACAACCAATGGTTTCACTGCTACAAGCAGACTTCTCAAGTGTAAAGAACTACAAACAACAACATATTTATATTAAACATTATCCACAATTCCATTTACTTCCCATCCACCCTTAATATTAAAAGAACTTTTAAATTAGTTATTTGTTTTAGAATCATAAAATTTTAATAATAAAATTTTTTCTTTAATTCTTTTTATTTTATTTTTCTCAAAAAAGACAACCTTAGCTTCCTCAAAATTAATAGTATGGCCTGTATCTTTTTCATGGACATACAAAGCAGAACTAAGAAAATGATACAGGTCACACTATAAATTGTGAGGAATCTAAGGTTGTCTTTTTTGAGAGAAATGAAGTAAAAAGAAGAATTAAAGAATCTTTATTATTAAAAATTTATGATTCTGAAACAATTTACTTATTTAAAAGTTCTTTTAATATTAAGGATGGATGGGAAGTAAATGGAATTGTGTGTAATGTTTAATATAAATATGTTGTTGTTTTGTAGTTCTTTACACTTGAGAAGTCTGCTTGTAGCAGTGAAACCATTGGTTGTGTTGTAGATTTTATTTTCTTGGCTAGTTTGGTTGAGTTTTGGATTTGGGATAATTTTGATTATTTATTGACTAGTTTAGCTTTATGTTTTTAATATATATATATAAGCTTGGAACAATAAAGAAGTAAGATTTACTATGATTTTGAGATTACCTTTTCTCTATGAATGTCCAGAATATTTATGTGAATATTACAATTAGCTACAAAATAAATAAAAACAATTTTTAATAGTGCTTAGTAATAGACTCAAGTTTTTCTCATCAATATCAAAAGACTGTTAAACTTTTTATAAATTTTTTTTTTTGTTATAAATAAGTTATGTTGTTTGATATAAATGTTTTTTTTTTGTATGATTAGTTAGCCATATTATATAGAATACTTGAAATACAATCTGATTTAAGTATTGCACATCCTTATCAAATTTTTATCTACTATTATTATTACACACATTTATGTTTGTACATACATGTATATACCCATACTTTTACTCTCATGTTGAAACATATTTGAAATGAATACAATATTTGATAGATAATGAATTTCAAAAATATAAAGGCAATATATTAGAATTTACTGCTATGTAATAAATATTGTATGATATTCTTTATCATAATGATTCCGTCAAGGAGATTCAAACTCAGTCTTGTTTTGTAAATCATTTTATAGCATTAAATTTTTATTTTAGCTACAATTGTTTCCAAAAGTTAAATAAATACCATTCTGTGATTTTTCTTTTGATCAGTGTAAAATTTTGTTTCCATTTCTTTTTAGAAAAAATTAATTCTGAATTATATATACTTTCTTTCAATTACTGTAAATAAGTTATATTTGATATCAAAATCTGACCATGTATTATTAATGATTTGTTGTGCATATTTATTTGATATCATTGCCTCATGAGCCTCAGCTGCTTAGGTTATATTATAATATTAAATTACTTATGTGTTATCACAATAATTGAATGAGGTTCAAACATGGTTCTGGAACACCTCATTTAAGTCATTTAATAACTAGTATCTAAACTATATTTTTAGGTAATTAGCATGAGCAAAGTCATTATATTGATGGCATGTTAATATCACTTCTAAAAGTTATAAAAATTTATTAAAATACTATAACTGAACAAACTATTACCTTTACGTCAGCAAATTATAGAGAATAAAATGAACTTTACTTAGTTTGTTAACTGTTTTGACATTTGGAATGTAAATAATAATTAATACAGATGTTAATATGGTAGTATTAATTATTAAATCATTTTATTAATTAAGCAAAAGATAAAGACTGTATATTATTTAACACTCTTTTTTATTGATAATCAAAAGAGTTTTTTATAATTTGCTGACATAAAGATGATAGGTTTAATTAGATATGAGTTAGGGAGAGCTTAACCAACTCTAATTTTATTTCATATACATTAATGTTGTATGAATATAATATTATAGATATATATTGCAAAGGAATCAAGTCATATATCACATGACTTACTTTAATAAGCTTGTATTACAAATGATATATAATGAATGTGCCAATAGTTCTTAACAAGCTTTTCAGAATATTCCTAAGGAATGCCAAAAGCATGAAACTGGTCTGAGAATAGAGATATTCTGAAAAACTTGTTAATAGCTATTGGCACCCTCATTATATATATATATAGCTATATGATAGTAATCCTTCATAGCAGTGAATAAACTAGAGAAAAAGCAATCTTTTGGGAAAAGAGAGTGAATTAATCATATCTATTACAAGAAAACTAAGAATTAAATAATAATATTTAAGGAATTATCTAGTTAATATAAATATAAATGTACACAGTTATTATAACAAATTTTGTATGAGCATGCATATAAATGAGGCAGATTAGAATAATCTAAGATAAAACATGTGCTACTTAGTGTCAAAAGTTATTGAGTAAATGATTTACATTTATGTAAAACTTATTTTCAAAGAAGCTTATATGAAATAGAAAGAATTGCTGATGCAATTGATCATGGCTTCTAAACTGTCATGACAAAATTTAATGCAAGAATAGGAAATAATTGTATTTATATATTAGACTGTTTCCATCATCTAATATAAGTATTGAATGTCTTTAGAAACATTTAACATAGGCCAGCAACACCTGAAAAAGAGGAAAAAATAATACCTCTAAAAACATTGTGCATATACTAACCTGTGTGCTATTACTAACAGTTGAATGTATTTGGAATATGTAAATAAAGTTAAATGTTTCTAAAGACATTCAATACTCATATTAGATAATGAAAATAGTTCAATATATAAATGCAATTAAAATACCATCATCACAAACCTTTAAAAAAACACTAAGAATAGGAAATGATTGCAATATGGAAATGCAAGAAAATCAATTTGAATGTAGGTTTGTGAAATTTGCAAAGAAAGCATATTTGTACATTATATATGTTTGAATCTTCATATAATAATTGTGTGTATGTGCAGGCATCCTCATGTCTCTATCTATATGCTAAGTTCTACTATAAGCTTAAAATTTTGTTATGATGTCTTAAGAATTTTAAAGAAATGATAACATATTTTCTTTTTTTTGTGTGTGTTAAATAAAATTAGATTATTTGGAATTTATTATATTAAAACAGTCAAAACTCCATACAGTAGTGCCACTCAGTGCCAACTAGAGTAATAAATGGATGCCAGAAGGCTTGTGCATAAAATCCCTGTCTAGTGCACCTAGATTTTAGGATTTAATGCAACCCTCCAGCAGCCACTTTTTAACTCTACTTAACTACAAAACTATGAGAATAAAATTAAAAACATAATAATATTTTCAATCTAAGCTCAATAGCTTATATAGTCATATGGGTCCTCACTGATGAAGGCCACAAGCCAGAAACTAGTCTGGGGATATTGGGTGAGTAGGCACTAGATAGGGATTTTATGCACAAGGCTTCTGGCATCCATTGATTACTCTGGTTGGCACTGAGTGGTACTACTGTATCAAGTTTTGCCTGTTTTAATAACAGTAATATGCCAGCATAAGAAATAGTAATCATGTGATGCTTAGTGGTTTGACACTAATCCTGCCTAATAGGATAGTGGTGGCTATAGTTGTTAAAGAGCCAAAGATACCAAAATGTATGTGTACTGAATTGGATTCAGACCCATATGACTATATAAGCTACTGAGCTTAGATTGAAAATATTATTATGTTTTTAATTTTATTCTCATAGTTTTGTAGTTAAGTAGAGTTAAAAGATGGCTGCTGAAGGGTTGCATTAGATCCTAAGATCTAGGTGCAGTGCTCTCAGATCCAAAACTCCTAACTGATAAAGGTCACAAGCCAGAAACTAGTCTGTGGATATTGAATGAGTAGGCACTAGATAGGGATTTTATGCACAAGATTTCTGGCATCCATTGATTACTCTGGATGGAACTGGGTGGCACTACTGTATGGAGTTTTGCCTGTTTTAATAACAGTAATGTGTTAGCATAAGAAATAGTGATCATGTTATAATTGTGCATGTGAGAAAGGCTAGCATACTTTCAATTTATTATATTGTTTTATTTATATTTAAACAATCACTTTGTTGTTATTGTCTTTTTATCAGAATAAGGAATCTCAATCCTAATCTCTATAGTTTTGTTTTAAAAGTATTAAATTAAAACACTCTAAATTCGTCATATGTTTGTATTGCTGTAGATTTAAAATTAATAATCTCAGACTTTAAAAAGCTCCAACATAAAGCAAAATCTATTAACCTTTTTCCTCTTGGAAAATTGTTAAATTAGGCAATTTTTTCCAACAAATTTTTCTGTTATAAAAAAGTTGTTCAGAAAATATTTTTGATTCATATCACAACAAATGTCTATGAAAGCATTACAGTCAAATAAAATCTATTTATATGACCAATATTGGATCACATAAATGCAAATAGAGAAAGTTGATGGTCTGTTTATATTGTATATAATTGGAATAAAGTTTTTTTCTTTAAGCATTCTTTTACTAAATGTTTTTGTATTTTTCACTCTTAAAATTTTTTTATGGATGTCTTGTGTGATTTGATATAATGATAAAATGGTGGTCTCAAGAGTTAAAAGTTCATGAACCATAAATCATACCTGACACTTACAATGTCTCTCCACTTGACAAATCAATTTAAACAAACAAATTTAATGTCATTAATCCTGTATTATATAACATGGAAGTTTATACTTTGAATAAATTATAGGAAAGCTTTTAAATTTACTTAAATTGTTTTTACTTAATACATACACATATTTAAGTAGATGTATGTTAATAAGCCTAATTGACACAAATACTGTATTCTATTTTGTTTTTAATAAGTCCATACTGAGATGCAATGCATTTTAAAGTTTATAATGAATTGTAAAATTTAGGAGCTAGAACAAATTATGTGAAAAAGATAAAATGGTTTCGCATAATCATAATATTATGTTGCCTAGCTAGTTCTTAGTAGAGAACTCAACATATGTAAATGCTGTAGCTAGTGAAAATTTGTTTTATAAAAAATAGGTGGGGCGGGCAGGGTTAACACTAAATCAAATGACATAAAGTTTGCAACACTTTTTAAAAATAGATTTCCTAAATCAAATGACATGAAGTTTGCAACATTTTTAAAAAATATATTTCCTTTGAAAAAAAGGAATAAATAGATGATTTTATTAATTCATATAATTTTATGTACTAAAATTAAAATTAATATACAGACAATTTTTGTATCTAATGTATATAGCTATTATTTACATTTAATGTTGAAGTTTTCAACAGCATATGAATGTTTAGAAGCATTGAAATTTTATAAATGAGGAAAGCCTTAAGTATGTATTGATGAAATAGTTTCAAAACTAAGAGGAAGGATTAACAGGTAGTACATTTTATTTATTTATGTAGGAATTGGAAAAGTCAACACTTACAATTGCCAATTGAAGGATCCAATTCATTAAACAAGTAAAGAGCTAGTAACATAGAAATATGTTATAATAATTATATTTCAAGGAATAAAATAAACATATACTTTTGTGGGCAATACTGCCAAAGTATATATAAAACCACATGCATTCTATAATCATATTATTAATTATTCAAACCAAAGATTATACAAAAGAATATTATATAATCTGTCATTAGATATAATTCTGTGAATGATCAATTGATATCAATTTAATTTATGGCCACTGTTAATATATTACTAATGTACACCTCAACAACTCAAGCAAGATATAAATAAAATTTGTCATGCATTACAGAAAAATGATATATTATTAGTAATTAATGTTATATATTACCAATTTGGAAATGAAAAGAAGAAATATAAGTTTTTATTGCAGAATTTTTTAAAAATAAAATCCAAAGTATGATAATTCAAATGGGCATTCTCAAATGGAGTTCATATGAATCAAATTGATTATAATATTAGAATAAAATAACGAAAATTCAGTTTGTTTGTTTTTCAAAATAATCTTTATTTGCACAAAAAGTAAAATACACATTGTAATATAGAGTTCATGTTTACAATCATATCTGACACATTAAAAACTAATTAGTTATTAAATTAGATGATGATTACAAGATTAAAAGTAAAGTTTTATGTTATGTTACTTATCAGGGATGATCTAAGTTGGTATATAAATCCCATGGCGTGTAAAGTTTGAGTGTCATGAATAAATAATATTCAGTTTTAATATCAAAAATATGACTGAAAACATTATTTTTGAACAAATTATAATTTATTCATGTGTAAAATGAAACTGGAAAAAATTTACAATATTGGTTAATATAAAAGAAAAAATCTAAATGGCACATATTTTGCTTTTAGAAATAAAATAATTTGAGATTTGGGATGTAATCAATACTTAAACAGGTAAACTGTACAGGAAAATCAAATAAATGATTAAAGAGAGATCTGGAAAATTTTGATTATCAGCAAAATTAAATTGGCTGATAGAAGATACAGTATTAATTATAAATAATAAGAAGCCGAAGTTTAACGGAAAACATAATAATATTTTACAAGGCTGAATAAAATATTTTAAAGAGCAAGGAAAACCAAAAGCTATCTTTTAAAAAACTGTAAGATAAAAGAAGTTTTAACCATGAATAAATTTACAAAAAATATAACAATAGATAGTTTATTAATAAATAATAAACTTTAAATGGACCTAGTAGGAATACTAAAAAAAATTATATTACAAAGTCATCAACTAAATACTTTTGGTCAGAGATTAGACTTGTAATTAGTGTTAAAAGATACAGCTACTGAACTTCATTTCAATAAAATTTTTATTAACAATAAATAGTGATTACATCCTGATAAAGGATAAATAAATGAATACATTGTACAATAATATGGTTATATAATGTTCTAATTGGCATCTGGCTAGATTATGTTATGAGAGCACATTTGTTATACTCTTATGTGGTTAGGTATAATGAAGAGATTGTGTAGAATATGAGAAACTAAGAACTTGTTTAATGGTATTAGTATTTTTAATATAAACATGAATATTTTCTTTTAAAATTGCCTAATCTATAATGCTGGGTAGGTGGGAGTTGATAATCAGGAAAAGGATAGAGCGGTTAAAGACCAGGTGTCATCAAAGACTTTACTGGAGGCAAGGAGCTGGTCATGTTTCTTGATTTTTTTGAGTGTCTGATAAAACAATGGTATAATTTGTGGCAGGGGTAATTCCATGAGAGTTTTGCATCTCACTATCCATATGGAATAAAAGATAAAGGTAAAAAGCCTTATTGTTAAAAAAGTTCCATTATGAATGGTGTTTTCAAGTGAGAAAATCATATCAGATCTTATGTTGGAATTGATTATGATTATATCTTTCAGTGTTTTAAGTCTTGGGCACCGGTGTATAATATGGTCTATGGTTTCATCTTCACAAGCACACAGACCACATATAGGATCAATGCTGATAAAACCTCTTTGGTGATAAAGAAATCAATTCAAGGGAAGCGCATTAAGATTAATTTTAATGATGAAGTCAAGGAATTTGGGTTCCAAACTCCATCTTTTGAAGTGTGTGATGAGTCTTTGGTTGGTTACTTTTAGGCTGATTTTAATGGGTTGTTGATTATATTGTATGCTTCCTAAAAGGTGATTTTTTGGTTAAGGTTAGAGGGCATCATCGGGTTATAAAGTTGTAGGTGGTCTATTAGGAGTGCTATCCATGAACTGGAAAAGGGTGGAGGATGATCAGTCGGTGTAAATTTTTTTAATAATGTTGGACTTCTTGCTTTGCATCAACAAGATTAAAAATTAATGAATCAATGAAAGTACTGAACAAATTGTGTTAATTAATCTGGAAATACAGATTGGAAGAAATTAGTTTTTATTTCAACATCAAAGAAAATCTTAGTAATGAAAATGTATATTTATGAAGTAATAGTCTTTAAATGTGTATGCTATATATTCCAAACATTATTTTTATATTAATAAAATAAACAATATTTGACAGAAAAAATATATAAATGATTCTGTTTCAATGTAAGTAAAAGTAACTTTATTAAATAAATCTTAAATAAATTAATGCATATAAGTATATACAGATAGGTAGATAAATAAATAAATAAGCAGATGAACAGGCAGAGCATAGATAGATAGATAGATAGATAGATAGATAGATAGATAGATAGATAGATAGATAGATAGATAGATAGATAGATAGATAGATAGATAGATAGATAGATAGATAGATAGATAGATAGGTAGGTAGGTAGGTAGGTAGGTAGGTAGGTAGGTAGGTAGGTAGGTAGGTAGGTAGGTAGGTAGGTAGGTAGGTAGGTAGGTAGGTAGGTAGGTAGGTAGGTAGGTAGGTAGGTAGGTAGGTAGGTAGGTAGGTAGGTAGGTAGGTAGGTAGGTAGGTAGGTAGGTAGGTAGGTAGGTAGGTAGGTAGGTAGGTAGGTAGGTAGGTAGGTAGGTAGGTAGGTAGGTAGGTAGGTAGGTAGGTAGGTAGGTAGGTAGGTAGGTAGGTAGGTAGGTAGGTAGGTAGGTAGGTAGGTAGGTAGGTAGGTAGGTAGGTAGGTAGGTAGGTAGGTAGGTAGGTAGGTAGGTAGGTAGATAGATAGATAGATAGATAGATAGATAGATAGATAGATAGATAGATAGATAGATAGATAGATAGATAGATAGATAGATAGATAGATAGATAGATAGATAGATAGATAGATAGATAGATAGATAGATAGATAGATAGATAGATAGATAGATAAGTTTATTGGCAGACAAATATACTGATTAAGAGAAAAAAGAGCAGATATATATGTACATTGTAATAGACAAATATTATGAAGATTATAAAGAATATTTTCTTTAAAGCATTTGTTATCTTTATTCAAGTCCTTATTATCAAATATAAATATTTTTAGAAGATTGTTTTACATAATCAAGAAGTTCTGTTTTAGCCTAAATCTCCTTAATGCCCAAGGTAAATCCTTACTAATCCTTTCTACTTGAGAATGAAACATTGCTAGAAAAATGGATAAGAGAAAATGAAAACAACAGTAGAATTAATTTAGAAAGTGAAACATACATTCTTATTTTAAAATAAATGACAAAATTTATTATAAATAAATAAAAAAAATTTAAATAGTTCATGTACTTATATATATAATTGTAAAAATTAAGTTTTTTTGAATCTTAAATAAGATCAGAAATGTGTGTATATATTTATGATATCTAACCAAATAATTTAAGGATACTAGGTTCTAAAATAGATTTAATTATTATAACAATGTAAGAGTTTTTGGTATATTGGTCAGTTAATCTATTTCTACATGATTGTAGGTCTTTTGGAATAAACTATTTAAATAATAATAATTAATTTAATTACAGGCAATAAAATTATTATTAATCTTTTTTTTTTTGGCAAATCAATAATATTTCAAAATTTTTCTCTTCTCTTTTTTTTTCCCAAATTTAGTTCAGCTTCAAAAATATTATTTTATAATATACAACACTTTTTTTAAACTTGCATCAAGGGTGTGAGAGAGGTTGATCTGATTTCTGGGCTGATGGATAATTGTGATATGACTGAGTCAAGATGAAAGATGCAGTGAAATAAGGATATAATTTGAAAATACACAGAACTTTTTTTAACTTATTTATTATTAAACTAATTTAATGTGACCCAACTTTTTAATTATTTAATTTAATGTTTGTTAAGACAAACTTTAAAAATATTTCAGAAATCTATCTGAAACACAAAAACAATTTAAAAAATAGTACACAAATAAATGTGTAATAAATAGAGAAAAAAACATGTTTTTATATTAAATGCTTTTATTTACCATGCATTAAAAAGCAAAAAAAAAAATTGTTTTTTCAACATCAGTTGGTATTTTTAATTTTAACATGAAATAAAAACAGGAGAAGGGGGGGTCCAGAAATTAATTAAGTCAGTCCCTTATTATAAAAAATAGGGGTTGGTTTAATTAATTTATGCCCCCCCCCCCATGATTTTATTTCAAGTTAAACCTAAAAACCCCAACTGTAGTTGAAGAAACATTTTTTTTTTTTTTTAGTGCATTGTAAATGAAGGATTTAATATATATTATCTCTATCCATTTTTAATTTTTTTATTTAAAAATTTAGATTAATTGATAATAGGTATATACAAAGGTTTTCTATGATAGTTATAAATGTTTATATTGTTATAAATTATCTAAGAGTTTGTGTAGATTGAGGCGAGATCTGATATGTTTGTTTAATCAGATCATAGGTCAGAGAAAAATTAGTGTGTGTTTAGGACGTTTGACTTTTAATATTGACAAAATAAAGAAAGATATAAAATTATATGATACTTCAAATCGATTTGACTTTTATAGTTGATATATATATCACTAGATATATCTGCTATAAGTTAATATGTATACATCTTATATATATATATCATAATTATTATGTGTAGTAATAATTATATATGTATGTACTAAATCATTAAATGATTTTAAAATCTGAAAATATCTATTTAAGTGAAAAGTGTTTGACATTTATGCTTTTGATTGAAATTTATTTTAAAAAAAAAAGCTTATCGAAATTATATTGTAAATCAATTTGACACTTATAGTTTATATATATCAGTAGATATTTCTACAGTAAGTTAATATCTATATACTTCTTATGTATATATTATATTAGTATTTGTACATAATTTTACATAATATATATTTATTACAAGCATAAAGCAAAACTAGTCAATATATAATTAAAATTACCCCAAATTCAAAATTCAACTAGACCAGCATAAAAATAATATTAAAACATAACCAAAGGTTTAACTGCTACAAGCAGACTTTTCAAGTGTAAAAAACTACAAAAACTACACAATATATATATATAATATTAAACATTACCCACAAATCCATTCACTTCCCATCCACCCTTAATATTAAAAGAACTCTTAAATAAATTCTTTGCTTCAGAATAATAAATTTTCAGTAACAAAGATTCTTTAATTCTTCTTTTGATTTCATTTCTCTCAAAGAAGACAACCTTAGCTTCATCAAAATTAATAGTGTGGCCTGTATCTTTTTCATGGATATATAAAGCAGAACTAAGATATCTATTTTTAACTCTACTTTTATGAACATTTAAATGTTTAAATGAAAGGATAAAGGTTCGTAAAAGTAGAGTTAAAAATAGATATCTTAGTTTTGCTTTATATATCCATGAAAAAGATACAGGCCACACTATTAATTTTGATGAAGCTAAGGTTGTCTTCTTTGAGAGAAATGAAATCAAAAGAAGAATTAAAGAATCTTTATTATTGAAAATTTATTATTCTGAAGCAATTAACTTATTTAAGAGTTCTTTTAATATTAAAGGTGGAAGGGAAGTGAATGGATTTGTGGGTAATGGTTAATATTATATATATATATAAGTCTGCTTATAGCAGTGAAACCTTTAGTTGTGTTTTAATATTATTTTTATGCTGGTCTAGTTGAATTTTGAATTTGGGGTAATTTTAATAATATATATTGTAACCTTTGGCTTTGGCCAAAGATAGTTAGTTTTATGGTAGATGCAGCATTCATTAAAAAAGAAAAAATTTTCTCACAGAAAAATCTAGTAATAACTGACATCAGTTTAGATTATTCTAGCTAATGATCAGAAAGCTTGTGGTAGATATTTAATATTGAAAAATTGTAGACATATAATACTTAACAAATTAATATATAGTTGTGTTTAGATGTGTTATTTAGTGACATCCTATGTAAGTGCAAATGAATTAGATTGTATTCTTCATAGTAATTGTAAAATCCACTGTAAATATTTGTTGTTGTTGCTGTTAAGTTTATTACCAGATTGCTATGATGTTATGTTATATTAAAGTTTATAAATTTATAATTGATAATTTTGGTTAATAAATGTTATTTTATTAATTGAGTTTGGTGTAGTATCTTAATGTTTTCAGTACCCATAGAATCCAGAAATCTTAATAATATGCAATCTTAAATAAATATTCCAACACTTATCTAGGTACAGACACATAACAATGGTTTAACTCTTGAATTGATAATTTTTATAAAATATGAAATTTTCCTTAAAAAAACATTCATAATTTGCTTTACAGATTATTATAGTTATACGCAAATGTATGGAAGGAGATTTACCTTCAAATTAATTATTATTATTTTCATTTTAATAAATAAATTTATTATGTTTTTGATTAATATCTTGAAAATCCCTTTTCCACTCCTAGTATTCGAATGTGCTCCCAGTCGATAGTAATATAGTTCAAAATTTAAAATTGATAGAATATTTCATATTAGTTAACTATTTATTAATTTATAAAATATTATCATTATTAATTAATAAAAAGTAGATATTAACTTGTAAATGAAGAGTATGTCTACTTAGCCTAATTGCTAGGATAGCATTCATTGGTCAACAATAAATTTATAAAATCACCAGTAAAAATTTTGCATTCCTTACAAGAACCCTGAGATCATAATATTCCAATTTTGAATTAAGAGCTCATAAATTTAATGTTGGAGAATTAATGTGGCATTATGAATTAATAAGATCGATAAGACTAACTGTTTATTCCATGCATGTCTAATCATGACAATACAATAGAGTGGAGAATTTGAAGATGGTAAAGTTTATTAGAAAAGGAGAGTGTAGAAAATTTATTGTCAGAAAGAAATTGTAACCATGCCATTGGTAATTTATGTGGAGAATACCAAGGTCATTAAGTATTGTGAGAGTGAGCTAAGGTTTCTCCTCCTCTATTAGTTTATTAGTAATATTTTGTAGTGTTTATCATGGGTGTAATTCTCAGAATTTTCAGCATGAGTTTCCAAAGCAATTGTAGAACCCTGAGCTTTAGCCAAGGTGGGGTTGTTATTGCTTAATATTTTTGGAGATATTAACAAGCTGTAGCATCCTTGAATCATATGTTGACATTTGTCTAACCAAGTGAGTTGGCTTTTTTATGCTGCACTTTGTTTTATTCAATATCTTTGTGAGATGTAAGACATCTTTTATAAAAGTTGGACATCTGGCATGGGTTTGATTTATGTGACTGTTATTAATAAGAGTATGATAGCCAAGCCAGTCCATTCCCTTTGTAGGTTACAATTTGGCTGGCTTGATTTAAGAAATAATTTCATTTGGGGAATAGCAATTTGAGAAAAGAGATAAATATAATTTGATGTAAAAGTTAAATTATTTCCAAAGTTTAGCAAATTGTTGCTGGCAAAGTGGATGTTTATAAATCCACAGACTCTTGGTTTATGTTGAGAAATCTCAATAGATGATTCTGCTGCTAGGCCCCATCTAAGGTTACAATATGTAATAAAGTATTAAGTAACTTACTTTTCTGTTAAAAAGTGTTTGACATTTTTACTTTTTATTTGAAAAAAAAAATGTTTCTTAAAAAATATTAAAATTATTTTGTAAACTAACTTTCTTATTTTAACTTAAATCAAGATTACAATTGAAACTGTAAAAAACATGTACATTTTTTAAATTATTGATATTCTAAGAACAATTTTTAAATTTGATATCAAAATGTTCAAAATTTACTCACTTATTAATCCAGATCTAAGAAATTAGGTCACCTACCCAAAATATTATAGTCCCATACAGCTTGCTTTGCCTGGTATATCTTTTTATGTACAAAATTTGAACCAATTCTATTGAATTTAAATCGATTACATTTTGATTTTAAAATTTGATTTATAATAATATTTTTTCTCATGTGTCATAGCATCAGCCGGGAAGTGAACCCAGTAACCCAGGACAACTGCTTGTAAAGCAGCTGTCGCTGACCTCTCGACCACTAATGCTTGATATAATAATAATATTTTAGTAATAAAAAAATTTATTACCATAGTTTACAAATAAACATACAAACAAAGAGATATTGTAAATTAAATAAAAGCATTTCTAAATAGAATATTTTTCAAAACTTTAATTTTAAAATTTTTAAGTTTTAAATCCTGTAACATTGCAAAAAAACTAATTTAAATTTTATAAAACTTATTTTTATAATATATTTATTACATCTTAAAATTTACTTTTAATTGGTGTTTGTCTAAAGTTTTGTGCTGATGGCATTATAGTAATTGTATATGTATTGAACTATTTTCACCATCTAATATTAAATATAGAATAACTTTAGAAAAATTCAAATTTTATTAAAATTTTAAAAAAACATACTATTGTTAGTTAAAGCTCATAGGTTAATATATAACATAAGTGTTTTGACTAATATTATTCTCATCTCATCTTTGGATATTGTTGGTTTGACTAGTCATAATACTAAGATGTAAATCAAATCTGGACCTTTAGATTTATGATTATTGAATTTAAGGTGATGCTACATTGTGAATATCAAACTGAAGGTGAAGCTGTTTGGTCTTTGGCAGAATAGCTTATTCAGTTAAAATGTCTTCTTAAATTTAATATTTACAAATCTAAAGGTGCAGGTTTGAAAAACATATTAGTAGTCACTGGTGAATGCAGCAACATTAAAAGAAGAGAATGACACAAATATTTTATTATATATTTATCTGAGTGCTATTTCTAGCAGTTGAATGTATTTTTAAAGTCTAAATAAAATTTGAATTTTTATAAAGTCATTCAATATTTAATAATCCAACATGTAATTACGACTTATAAAAAATAACTGTAATTATTACCTATCTTGATAAGATTCTATTTAAATTCAAATCAAAATTAATTAATTCTTATACAATTTTTTAATAATATTTGATTAGGCAATTATATCCACACCAAATTCTCACTTTTATGATTATATGGCATCAATTACAGAAAAATAGCAATTATATTTTTAAAAAAACTCTTAAAAATTTTTGCAACTAGTGTCTTGGCATAAATTTGCTTTAATAATTAATATCTAAACTCAATGTAATTTATTAATAACTAGTATTTTTAATTTAATTTTATGTGATTTAAAGTGTTCATTAAGTTTATAAACTTCTAACTTAGAGTATATACCAATTTATGCACAAAAAAGTACTAGTTTACATTTAAAAAGGGAGCAATAGGATTAGACTTAAAGATGAATATATAGAATTCATGAACTGTTCATGAAGAAATAAAAAGTTGTGTAGCAGATTATTTACAGAAATAGGAGGTAGAAGTTGTTATTGGAAAGAAAAATAAGTATTGAAAAACAATGAAAAAATTTAAAGGATCATTACATTAATAAATCTTATCTGAAGATTATTAAATAAAGTGTATAGATGTAAGTAATATTATGAGACGAGGAGAAAGAGCCACAATGAGTTTTTATTTTGCTTATAGTATCCTTTTTCTAGCATTCTCAACATGATTTTTGGTAGAGAATTTAACTTATGAGTAAATATAATATCAATGCATTTAAATGAAGAGAAGCTTCTGTTTTACTGTGATATAAAAATGCCAAAGATCATTGCTCTGGAAGGTTAAATGTTTATGAGTTGATTCTCAAGTAAGAATTTTTTTTAAAAAAGCTGTCAGGCCAAATGACTGACATTGTCACTTTAATATATTTGTTAACTGACTGACTATATAATAATAGTAAGTACTTTATAGTAAGATTCTGGTAAAGCAAGAAATTAAATCTTTATACAACAGGTAAAGTTTTTTATTATCTATAATATTACACACTATTTATTTCTGCACTATTGATGTTTTAACAAACTCAAACAGTTAATAATTCAACTTCTAGAATCAATCTAATAATAGTATGCACATACACGTATGCATATGAGATATTTATTTACGTGTGGATGTACAAAGAAGTTTTATTAACTTTTCAAAAACATGGTGCTTTGTATCTGTTAAAATAATTTGGCTGACTATAATAATGTTTAATTTTAGAATGTAGAGCTTCTCATTATTATTGTGATTTCTGCCTGTTTTGTCTCTTACTGAGAAGTAATATGTCAACTCTGAACAAGAATGAGTTGATCTGTTAAAAAGCTAAAATTTCATGGAGGGCCATGTGTGGTATATTTGCTTCATTTATATATAAACATCAGCCAAAAATCCCAGTCTGGCTTGTCATGTTGCTTATTTTTTCCTGCTGTCTCTCTTGGGATTAACTTCAAGATTGGAGTTCTTCCCCAGTAAGAAGTTTCAATCCCACTGTGGCTCCAATAAAGAATGAGACACAAGCCACCAAAGAATCTGAAAGTCTGAACTGTTATATCAATGTCACACAAAAGTGGACATGGTTTACACTTAATTAATTAAAAACACTACATGAGTAAAAAGCTCTTCAAAATCATGTAGTAAATTTAAAATTAAATAAACACTAGAATTTAAAAATGATGGCAATTATTACTTTTTTTAAAAAAATCAGGAAATTGTAAATATACCCAAATAATATTGTGTTTGATTTGTATATATATACTTATCCTGACAACATTTTATTGATTATAAGTCTCTAGAAATATAATTTAATGTTTAAACAATTACGTGCTATCAGAATTATATAAACACAGCTAATCTAATTTTTAATCACATGGGCGGGATCTATGCAATTCTCACAACGGCAGAGTAGCCATCTCAAAAGATAAAATTCATTTTCTGATTCCCATTTGAAAAAAATACTAAATAAATCTTACCTTATTTAATTAAATAGAATTGTAATGTTGAACTACAATTTGGGCTTGAAGGCCACTCAAATTTCTGAACAATGAAATACTACTGCTACTACTACTATTATTATTATAATGATGATGATCCAAAGGGTAAACTTTATTGAGACTCAAAAAAGGTTAAATCATCATCATTATTGTGGTTTCAAAGAGTAAACTTAATTAAGACAAAAAGAATTAACATCATCATCATCACATTATTATTATTTTGGCATTCAAGTCATTCTACTTAATCAATAAAATAAAGTTAGATGTTTACAACTATTGACCTTATATTTATCGATGAGTATGTGAGCAATGTAAAGGTTGTGGTATGAGGTGCAACAGTCACCAATTTATGATGGAAAAGTTGAAAAGATTATAGTTTTTGATTTAGGTGGCCACTACCTTGATGGTATGTAACTAAGGATAGTGAGTTTGTGAGACAAATATTATTGCCATTCACTCATTTGTGAAGTGAGAAGTCAGTAGTGAATCTATCTGCGCACTATGATCACCACACCTTGTGGGTGGTGTAACAGATTAAGGAATAAAATTTAGAAGTGGATGTTTTGCGATTTTATTTAGAAATTGGATTGATTATGGCTGTGGAGCTTAGATATTGGACCATTGCCTCAATATCATCCATGTGGTTACATATATATCCAGGTGGGTGAGTCTGGAGTTCTTGAGCTCTGAGCCATTTGTTCATTTGAGAAAGTAATGGGGTGTTGTCTGGTGTTATTACCAAAGGTGCATCACATAACGAAAAGGCAAATAGAATAAATACAGTTGTACAAGTGACTGGGATGACATGTCCAATGTAAGTTTCATGTATGCTATTGAGAGTGATGTACTCTGTCTTATGTGGTCAGTAGTATTTCCTGTGTGCCAGAACTGAGTAGGTGTGAAATATGTAGTATTGTTTTTCTTCTTCACAGTGGCATAAATTGCAAAAAAAAAAAAGATGGTATTGCATAATCTGCCATATTGTAGGACGTGGAAAATGGTTAGGAAACAAAGATTGAGTCTTAGAAGGAAATAAAAAACTTAGGTTCTATAATTTTTAAATTATTGGAATATTTTTATGTTGTTGATTTGTATGTAATAAATGGTGTATGTCACAGTAGGTATATTTCCCCAGATTTTAGAAGTTTATTTGATGATAAATGTCTCGAAATTGGCATATTAGCAATGATAAATATCTATATTGGTAAATGGCTGACCAGTGGAGACTATGTGTATCACGCACTCTAGTGCTGAAAAATGCTTTGCAATGGCAATGATAGTATTGACAATTTTCTGAATGTGGAAAACTCTGATGGAATGTAGTTCTAATCTATTTTGGTTTGATGGAAATCTGAGATGACTGGTGAAGATGGACACTATCTTCCTACACCTTAACAACTTATTATAATTTGATGAAATATAGTATGTAAAGGATTTTAAAATTTTTATGATAGGCAAAGAGTAGGTGATTTTTGTGATTACCAGTTGATCGAAGAGGTAAAGTTTGTAATATAATGAGAGATATGATGTTTAAAGTGAAATGGATATTCACTCAGCATCATCCTTGAGTTGCTTTTGATTTTCTGTCTCATATGGTATACCAAGAAAAACACAGGACTGACCATGGTAAAGTTAGGCATGTGGTTCACTAATATAGAAGAATCACATGGTTGTTTTATTTATATTGAATTTAAATATATATTTGATATTGTATTCATTAAGTATTCACTGAAGAGTGGACAGTTGTTTTTTGGAAGTTAGAAATACAGCAATATAGCCTAGGCATGGTATTTGAAATTTGGTATGTGGAATTTGAATGTCTGGGATTTTCTGTTGGATCTTGACTATATGGGGGTTAATGTATGTGATAAATAGTAGGGAGTTGAGGGGTGAACTTTGGGAAAGTGATTGGTAAGGCATGAATGGTGGAATGATTTCCTATTAACTGTAACATGAATCTCAGCAGTAAGTTGATCAGGATGTATAGAAAAGAGGTGGTAATTAGAGCATCTGTTAAAACTGAGTCAAAGGTGACTTTGATGTTGCATTGGATTGCCATTGGGAAGTACTTTTTTCTTTCTTGAATTGAATCCAGAATTGCTTTGAACAAAATAGTTGCTTGGTCTATAGATGATCCCCTTTTGGAAAATTGCATGGGCAATATTAATGAGAGTAAGAGTGGTTTTAATTTTTTCTTAATGACTATTTTCAAAATTTTTATGCTGTGGAGCCCTACAGAAATAAGATTTGGATTGGGTAGATTGGATATTTGGCTATGTTTTTATTGAATGGTATTAGTGAGATGAGGTATAGACTTTAGACATGGTAGAGTTTTTGTGATACGTTTTTTTATATCTTATAGGTAGAAAGTGGTGAATTGGCTGAGGTAGGAAAAGATGGGATCTGGAGTGACAGTTAAGCAATATTATGGCTAGCTTGAGAGCAAATTTGGAAAAATGTGTCTGATTCTGGTTAGTCAAAAAGGTCAGCTTTGGGTTGAATGCTTTATATGCTAATATGCTAGTAATTTTACTTAAAGTGTTTGTATATCAGATTAATCACATTGTATCCAGCATTAGTCATGCATCCAACCTCAAGAACCAATTGGACTTTTAGTGTGAAGGGGTAACCTAGAGTAGCTTGATGTATACTTGGGTCAAAATGTATTACTGTGTTAGGCAGATTTCTTTTATGGCTAAGTATCCCTTCAATTTTGGTGCATGCATTGTTGTAGGCATTTAGTGAGGTTTTAAATGTGAGCAGGTGTGTCAAGAGTGGGGTGTCACTTGATAATGCATTTGTGCAGTTCATTAACCAAGAGTAAAAGTTTAGAGGGTGTGACTCATGATCAATGTTGAAAGATAAAATATTTGTAAATAATTTGTAATTCTGGATAGGGTCAAGGAACATGTCTCTGAGTTTGTATAGTGTGATGTAGGTTTCTGATATAGAAATTTGGGGTATTTGTGGGGAATATTATTCTTACTATCTTTTAAGCCTCTCATTACTATTTGTATTGTATTTAAGTTGAGGATAAGCATTTGGATAAAGTGGTCAGCAAAGAATGAGGAATAGAGATTTAGGGTGTTTTGATAATGAAGCATTGTTGAGTAGAAGCATAAGTCAATGAGGAAAATATGACAACAGTTGTGAAAGGAAATGGAGTCTGATGGGAGGAATGCTTCTGCATTCATTAATAGAAAGGGAGTTAATGTAATCATTTGGAAGTAAATGGTGTGATAGATCATATAGAAATCACTTAATAAGATGACTGGATGAGGAGATGATGCAAGCAGAAAGTTGATAGCAAGAATTTATCTTTGTGATCATTGTAGAACCAGGGGTATACAGATGAATATGGCATTAAGAGTAATTGTGTAGTTATATATTATGAGTATGAGTAGGTTGGCATTTATATAAATAATCTTGACTGAGGAAAAAAGGCAATCTCACTTTAAACCAGGCCAATATCTGCTGAAGTGATGATGAGCTTTAGGAGATGACACAAAAACTTTGTGTACTTAGGTAAGTGGTTGGGTGACTTGAGACCCATTGCAGACCTTCATCTCCAGAAGGCCAAGGATACGTGTTTGTGAGAATTGTATCCATTTATTTATTTGGTAAATTTTGTGGACCGAATTTAAGCATTGGATGTTGAATAAAAATTTATTGTTTGATGGTATAGTGAAGAGATGGCAGATTTTATGGGGAGAGTGAACAGTGTAGAATGGCTCTTATTACGAATTTGTGTTTCAAGAATTAGAATCCAAGAAAGAATTGTGGGTTTTGGAGTGTCATGAGTGAGGTTTGATGATGTACGTTCTTTTAGATAGTAATTTCTGCATGTGAAGTATAACTCTGTCTGATGTTATTTGGATCTTTGCAATATTTGCTGTTGATGATTTGAATGTGATTTGTTGTGGGTTCTAGTCAATGAGTAGGTTTGGATTCTTGGTGGAATTGCATCTGGAGCTGTGGTCAATGGGAGTTGACTCTTCAGATAGGCTGAAAACTGATATGAGTTCTGAATACACTATGTTTATCTTTTTAGATTCATGACTTTTTCAAGGATACACAGTTTTCTCTTAACAGAGGTGTCTGAAATGAGACTTTTTATCACCAGTGAGTTCAATGCTAGAGCATCCATGATTTCTGTGAGTGATTTGTTGATTATATAGGTTTGAAGGTTGCATGCAAAGTTAGCATCAGGAGTGTTTGCCTTAATAATATATAGGTGCAACATTCATAATTTGTCAGTATAAGAACACATATATGAACCTTATAACCAATCAAATACATTGATTTTAATATGTTTAATGTTTCATTTTGAGTCAGTTCTAGAATAAAAATAACAATAAACTTACATTTCTTCACTTTACAAATAATTCTAAACATTACAACTTGTAAGCTTACCACATTGTAGCAATAGCCTCTTATCATTAAGGATGCTTTTTATTGATCATAATAACTTAGACATTTCAGTTTACAAATAAGCAGAAAATATCTTTGAAGAAAATAAATGAAAACCTCAAATATTATCTTGTTACTAATTTTTCTATGATTTATCTTTAAAATATAATAAAAGTTAAAAAATAATATCTGCTTCTTAATGATATAACAATAAATTGCATGACTTAAATGAGCTTTTATTGCAAATCATTAAATTAATAGTACACCGCAAAAATCATCTCTAAATAGTCCATTATAAGATAAAGAAGGAACAGTGGAGAAAATATCATTATTCAGCAAGCTATTTATTTTCTTATTAGGATTTTAGTTTTCTCTTTCCTGTTTTATCCAATATCTCAGAATAACTAGATACCTACTTACTAAAACAAGCTAGATTTATTATAATCTAGCTACCTTAAAAAATCCTAATGTTGTTACAAAATTCTAAGCTTTCTGAAAAATTTGATAAACTCTACCTAAATTTAAATATCAGCTCATAGATACACATTAGGTTTTGAATATAATACATTTTTGCTTAATGTAGTTCTTTATTGATAGACAATATTGATCTTTGCTGATCTAGTATAATAATATGCCATTATTATAAAATTTGTTAAATATAAACTAATGAATATGGAAATTAAAATACAGAAGAATTAATTAAATTTAAAAAAATATTTTCTACAATTTTTAATATTTGAAAAGATAACTAACAGTGAATGATATATATCTCAAATGTATGTTTTGATATAATTCAAAATTGATCAGAAATTTTGGTGAGTGGTATTGTGAAGCATGACATTCCATGATTCTTTAATATAGTCTCCAGGTGCCATATTGGATTTTAAAAAAAAAACTGAACTGAGGCACAATTTTCACAATAACTTCAGTTTTAATAAAGTTAAAGGAAACTCTTTACATTGTTAGAAACTAGAGAAATGAGGGAAAACAATAAGCCTAATACAAATAGAGATAACTTTAAAAATTAAGCATTTATTTTATAATGTCTTGCGTGCGATTATAATTACAATAGAATGACAGCCTGTTAAGCTAATTGCGCAGACGCTGTGAGAGTGGCGTTTAGTAAATTCTAGAAAATTTCATTGGCATCATTCATACAGACATTATATATAGTAATTTAAAGTGACTATTATGTAGTCATGCCTTCGTTACAACTACTTCAGATTTGCTCATTTATAAACATTTGAGTCGTAAGAGTAAGAGGATTCCTTTTTACTCTTATACAAATACTATATCATGTGGTTGTTCGAAGGTATTCATTTATTAATAACATTCTCACAGCGTCTGCGCAATTAGCTTAACAGGCTGTCATTCTATTGTAATTTAAAAATTAAGGAAAAAAAGAAATTTCAACATCTGATGTAATTATTACTTTATTGTTTGTTCATAATTTCTAATTTATCATTAACTAAGTTTAAATTACATCTTCATTGATAATTTCTTTGTATTCCTCACAAAATTATCTTTCAAACCATATATAATACTTCTTACCTGAGATAATCCATAGCTTCAGAATCTCCAAAAGTATTCGCATAAGAATTCTTCATTTTTATCTTGTACCCCAAAAGTTACTAAATCTCAAAGGTGTCTATAAGAAAAAGATTCATCTTAATAAAGATACAAAACAAATCATTTCCAGAAGGTGGATATGCATTTGTCATCATAGCAATTAACTTCTTGTTCATCGAAAACTAGAAATTGTAGGCTACTGTCTGTATCGCAGATAAAATGAGTTTCATCTCTTCATTTTATATTTTTTGTGTACATCAGTGATGTTTATATTCTTTATGCACACCAATGATGCTACCTTGTTATATTTATTGTGCCACATAGATATAATTTATTTGCATATAGCTTATTTGCTAACTATAGACTTGAAAATAATGTGACACAAAATGTGGCAAAACTACTGACTCCACAGCATGAGTATCAAGGCATAGGCAAGAATCAGAATTTTATTCTTTGCCTGCATACAATTCCATGTGGTCTATGCATAACCATTGGGCTACAACTACACACACACACATCATTTGAAATCTCTTTTTATTGGTTTTAAGTGTTTATATTTTCACATGGTACTATGCCCAGTAAATTTTGTGATTGCTTTATCAACTGCAATCTGCAATCTTTCTGTACGTTTGATTATCAGTTTTTAAAATTTACATTTCACTGCTCTATATATGTAAATCATTACTTGTTATAGAAACAAGATGCAAGAGAGCAAACACAATAATACAATTATAAACATAGTAATAAATTATTAAACCTTTTGAGAATCATTATGCCTATAAAATAAGGTTACCTCAAACTTGGATCAGAGAACCAAAATTACATTGTACAAAAATCACTTTTGTTATATTTGAATACAAATTTATATATTGTATAATAAAGAACATAAATGATTTAATATTATATAATTTATATATTACATACACACTAATACAAACACAAACAAATTAATATACCATTTATCAAAAATTTAAAATATTAAAAATTAAAATTAATAACTTACAATATTCCACAATTATGTGATTGTGTTTATATTGCATTGAAGGCCTTCATATCCAAATTATCAGCATATTTTTAACTTATTATATTAGGGTTATAAAGCTGATAAAGATTTTCTACCTTTATCACTCCATGTAAATGAGAAAATTGACCAGAAAACTAAAAAAAAAAATTCATCTACTTTTATAAATATTCATAAAAAATTCAAATTTTATCCAATATTATATGATATATCATTTTAAAGATGGAGTCAAAAAGCAATGAATGTTGGGATTTCTGTTGATGTCATGCTTATAGTTTTCATGCAATTTAAAAAAGAAAACAAAATTTCAACCAATCAGCTGAAGTGAAATGATGAAATGCTACAAAGACTCAAGCCGTTTTAATAAAAGACAGAAGTAAATGCAGTATAATAATATTTTTATATTAAGAAATCAAACTTATTTTGTTAAAAGTGTTAAATTTAATATATAAAAGAAAGGCAAAAATCTGATTTTTTTTTACAATACAATATAAAGACTTAAAAAAAAAAAACAAATTTTTTTCATACTTGACTTCAGAAATATCTTTTTCTTCATCAATTTTATGATAATAATGAAAAAAGAGACCTCAAAAACAATTGAAGTTATGCTTTAATTAATTTCTAATTGAAGTTTTTGACTATCAAAATTCTTTCTAAAATATTTTTATTATATATTAAATTCTCTGCCCTAGGGCAGGTACGATTAACTGGACATCAGAAAAATATGACAAGTGATAATAGTAGGATTGTCATTTGTTAAACATTTTTTTTTTTTTGCACCACATTGCCACCTAGTGCAAACTTTACTAATTAATAGATGCCAGATGATAGTGTTTAAAAAAATCCCTATTCACTGCTTCCTATCCAATATCCCTAAACTAGTGTCTATTTTACACCTTTCATTAGTGAGGAACTTTAGATTTTGAACATCATTGTGTAAACTGGCATTATGTAATGTTTATTTAGTTTTAACCATTTTTATTAATAGAAGTTATATATGTATACATTATATTAAAACAGTATATGAGACCATGCTATAAAATTACAATTTCATTCTCTTTTTTTATTTTATTTTTTTTAAATGTTAATATTAATAAAATTTTATCTAAGTGAAACTTCATTAATTTTTAACATTTTCATCTAATTAAAAATTTAAATAACATTATTATTACATTTTAATTTGTTTATAAATAGAATATTTGTCTTAGAATGAAATAATGGTGTTATACTGAAGTTAAAATTTTTAAATCATTATCAATCAGTTTTAAAAATATTTTAAATATTATTGAAATATTTGTTAAGCAAAACCTAAGATATGCTAAACTATATAAAAATAGACTTTTCTGTTTTCTTTAATTAAAAGAAGATGAAAAAGCTTCATTTGCATTAGGAATTAAACAAAATATATTATAAATTATCATGCTGATGATCATTTAAGATATATGTGTGTGTATGTGCAAAAAAGTACAAGACTAAATATATTGTGTTTCCCTGAAGGTTAATGAAGATGTTATTTTAATTGGATTTAGATATTGAACTATTTCCATCATCTAATATTAATCATTAGAAAAATTTAATTTTATTTAAATTTTCTAATTACATTCAACTGTTAAATTGAGAGAGTGCAAACTTCTCAAGCACTTGTGACTATTAGTAACCAATCAGATCTTAAGCACTGGGACAGGGAATTTAACACGAAAAGGGTGGTTCCCATTTTCTTCTTTACTTGCCTTTCTATATATCCAAGCCAGTCCAAATTACTTATATCTGAGAGGGTGAATCTTAAATATCATCACACTTAATTGACTGAGTTCAAATTATAAACATACAGCGTGAAATCTTTCAACTTACTACGCAGTAGTTTTTCGATGTTATAACTTTGCAGCAATATATGTAAATAATATTTTTATAAAGCACAGACAGTGTTGAAAATTAAATTGAGAGTGCTTAAGATCTGATTGGTTACTAATAGTTACAAGCACTTGAGAAGTTTGCACTCTCTCAATTTAATTTTCAATACCGTCTGCGCTTTATAAAAATATTATTCAACTGTTAGTAAAAGCACAAAAGTTAGTATATGCACAATGTTTCAAGAAATATTATTCTTCTCTCTTTTTCATGTGTAGCTGATTTAACCAAAGACAGTAATAGCATGGGAATAAAATCTGATCTCTTAGAATCTTTAAAATTACATTTTAATGTAATGTTCTTATCGACTGAGCCATACTGCCAAAGGCAACAGTCGGTAAAAATTTCATATACTTATCTAGGAGATTCCTCTGATTTCTCCACTTTTTCCTAAGAGCAAAGTTGATTAGTGATTTCCATACACTATTGTACCAGTCAAAAACATCTGCTCACTCAGCATGACTCAAATCCTAAGCAAAAGTACCTCGAATCCGATCATGCTCAAGATACACAGGTCTGGTGCAATCCTGAATCCTAACCTATTAGCCTATTCTTTGAGTCTCAGGCCCAATGAACAACAATCCCAATGATACAGCACAATTATTTTAATCCAGGGCCCGGAAGCAAAGCGGTAGAGCATAAGATCAGACTGATGATGATGATCGAGATAAGAGTAGCTCAGGAATTACATTTATTAAAGTTATCTTTATTAATGCTAAGTTATTAGCTAAAGAAAATAATTCTAAATACTAATTAGAAAATAATCATTCAAAAACAAAACAGGATTTACATGAAATATATATTTAATAAAATATTAAGAAAACGCATATATATATATATATATATATATATATATGCGTTTTATATTAAGAAAACGCATATATATATATATATTACAAAATTGTTTCACACTTGGGGTGACATTATACATTTACAAAACTTGGGATTTGTTTTTATAAAATCCTCTTTATTAATTACTTAATGAATATAATTTTATGGAGTGTGTTTTGTGCAGTGTTGATATGCCAATTTACAAAGATTTACAAATAAAATGCTGTGGATGTATAAAACAAATATAAAAGATTGTGACAGGTTTAGATAATTAATGATATAAAGGATAGTTTGCGATTTAGTAGTAAATTATTTTGTAACAGGCAAAAATATACAATCTTAATCAGGCAAAAATATACAATCTTAATCATTTATCTACCTTATGGAAATCATTATATGTGTTTTATTGGCATTGTCTGGAAAATACATCTTTGGAACATATACATAAGAAACAAACAATGCTTGACATTTACGAGAATAAATTATACAAACATTAATATAAATTGATTTACGTCTATGGGAATCAATAACGGTTTCAAATGAAAGCAGTTTAACTCGACGAACTGAATGTATTTTACAAAATGAATCATTATTTTCAACACATCATTGTGACTTACTAAGGTTAGACAGATAGTGATCAAATTAAGGAGCAAAGAAATGGTACTAGCATACAATAAAGAAATCCGGCCTTAATGGCAATTGTGAATATTTTATCATTTTAAAAGGAATACTTGAAATGAACTTAGATTTGGTACATCCGCGCATTCTGGCAAATGCTACTGATGGAGAGGCTGGGTTTGAAGACCCAGAGCCAGCTGTACAGTCATTCACACATCAACCTCATAAACCTCATGTTCCACAGGGAGTAGTGTATACCCTTGATTATGCATGATTTTGATATGGGAGCTTTGGGCTTCTGAAGTCCCCAATAACAAGCAATAAAGAAATAGAAAGGATAAAATATCATAATAAAAGAAAATGTATGCCAGCAACATTATTAGACATGAATATAATTTTTATAATAGAATTTTAGTATATTATTTTAAAGCTTGGAAATGGTCCAACCTCAGTGCAATAATCTGTTCTCAATCTTGAGTCATTTAACAAATTATAATGAATAATAACCCTTCTACTTATAACATTAACCCTTCGTTAATCACTTCCTTATTGGCCAAGTGAGGTAAAACTCTGAACTTTTAATTGGTTAATTCACAAACTCTTTGATAGAAATATATTCACCTTTTAATATTATATTAATTTTAGTTTCGTTTGCAAAAAGTATATTAATTATTTGTAATGTTATGAAAGTAAACGAAAGTTTTTTCAAAAATATATTTTTATTTGTATTTTATAGAAATATTCAAAAGCGGAAAAATCAAAGAAAATATTGTAGCAAATTACAAGCAATGCAAACGTCATTTATATCCCTCCCAGATTTACGTTATTAAAAAAGTTAAGAATTTTTTAGTAAAATCTTAGTGTTTTTCTAAAAATAATTATATTTTCAGCATATTTTAACGAAAATACATTATAATATGTAAATAAATGCCAGAAAAATATTCTAAAACATTAATCTTTGTTTGAAAATCAAATAAACAGCTTGGGGCAATCTAAACTCTTGACAGGATGTCAAAATTATTGCTATCGCTGGTTTCTTTTTCAATTTACAATCATGTAAAGTATACAATTTTTTAATAAAACCTTACTACGTTTGTAAAATAATTATATTTTCAGCATATTTTATGAAAATAATTTATAATATGTACAAAAAATAATAATAAAAACACTCTAAAACATATATTTTCATTTTCAGCAGTGTCTTTTTGACTAAATAATTATCAGCCAATAAGAATCGAGAATGGATGGCCCAGCCAATCAGCATTGGCCTTGTTCTTTTGTTGGACTTAAAACACTCTTAGTATTGATTTTTTAGTTGTAAAATAATTCAAGAGAGGGCAGCATCTTATGGGACTTTTTTTAAGCTTTCCAACGAGTGTAAAATCTTCACCGTAGCTCAAAAAAATGCCTGATTTTGAGCGACAATAAGCTGCTGACATGAATTAGCATGATAACCTGAGGAAAGAGTAAACTAACAAAATTTATATTTAATTTTGATTTCCATATATGCATTAATTGCTAGGATTAGCCCTCAAGGCAACAGCAAGAAGGAATGATCCTAATTATAAAGATAGCGATCTTTTAAAATGAAATTTTAAAGACAAATTCAATGCACCAAATTTAGTATTATTCATCCACAGTAAAAGATTTTAAATAAACTCAAGAATTTAAAATGAAAACAAACTGGTGAGCAATTTCTATTTTAAATAAACAAAACTTTGATAAATTTTAAATGAAGCCCCCACTTTTTCCCAAATTTAACAATTATTTTCCCTCTTTTCAGACTCGCAAGTTTGGATATTATTGGCATATTAAAGAAAATAAATTATATATATACATTAAACAAAATAAGTTAAATATCTATGGAGCTGCACATAGGTATATAACCTAATTAAGTGTGAAAGAGCATAGTTAGAACTACATAATACTTGTAAGGGATTACAGAGAGAGTTTAAGAATGAAATTAGCAGGAACTTATAAATCAATATGCGAATTAAAATACAAAGATTTAACTACATCTTATTAAAAATTACAAAAGGAATTTACATATTAAGGCAGCTCTACATTAGGTGAGGTTACCTCAGCATAGCATGCAGTATAAGCAGTCAGCAATCAAACGGTCATCTTGTACGGCCGGTCAGATGGATGGAACATAACGGCATCAGGTAGACAGTCTTCTGAGAGGCCCAAAGAAAAGTCCTTCTCTACTCAAAGTTCATAGCACCAAACTTCTGTTGGCTTCTTAAAATTTGAAGGTCTGGAAACACTTCTGAAAATTTATTTTTACTGAAAGACATTCTGAAAGAATTTTCTAACTCAAAGTAACTGACTTCTTTTGTTCTATGGGCCCTTTTATACATCTTTCAATCCCACCAAGAATGCAATTTCAGTTGCCCACACCTATCCCTGTAATCTCTTGATTAAAAAAAATATTTAATTAGTAAAATATTTAATTAGAAATTTTTTTTAAAACAGATAAGGCTCGAAATACCATTTTAGATATTTTTAAAGATTTGCAAATGAACTAACAAAAGAATTCCTTATGATTTTAATTAAGATTTACAATTTTACTTAGTGAAAATAATTTGAATCTAGATAAAGATCATTTTAGTATTTCGAGCCTTCCCCATTTTTCTTTCTTTTTACATTCCAATATTTTAATTAAATACACATATATAAAAAGATATTTACAATTATATAAGAAAATGTCTAATTTTCAGCAATAAATATTGTAACGATATATAAATATGTCGTTACATTAATTTAAAATAAAAAACTTGTAAGTTCGCATATAAAAATAAGTGTATTAAAAATAGAAGTAAAAAAAAAACTAAACGCTAAAATTAAAAATGTTTGTTATACGTATATACATTCGCACAGATGTTAAACTTTAAAAGTAGTTTTTTGATAAATAAAAAAAAAAAGGTATTTGAATGTGTTTTTTATAAAAAAAAGATTTATAAAAGTATTTTTAAAATAAAAAACAGGTATTAATTAATTCCTGTAATCTATAAATGGAAATGATTGTTTGTTAATTGTTTAAAAACTGTTTAATTAAAAAGTCAGATGGAAAGGTAGATAAGAGAAGAAAGGAATTTAGCTTGACAAATGGAAGCACTGGGCCTTGGCTCGGACCAGAACGGAAAAACAGAGCAGTGACGTTTTGTTCAGTGAATCCTGGTGGATAATATAAAAGAGAAAAAAATATTGGCAAAGAGAGCTTGCTTTTTTTTTCCAACTTGATTTTGGTGGGTCTGGAGGCAAGACGCACTTGCCGTCCTCCCTCACTGATTTAAAAATGCAAAGACTGTGATACCAGGACAGGACCAGCAACTGCCACCTCCAAAACATCAGACCGGTCTTCCAGGAAAGTCTGCGTGGGAATTGCCAACGGGACATGGACTTCTCTACCGTAAGCAATAGAAATGAACAATTGTTGAAAAACTGAACATTAATTAAGAACTTTAAAGATTGATAAATTTAATTTTATAAAAAGGAACTGTTTTCTGACTTATGTGTCAACTAAATTTATAATGTGAAATTTTATATATATGCATGCGTTTGATAAAAAAAAAAATCATTTCCATTTGTTAGTTATTGTATTAATATTTATTGTTAAATTTTAAATGGTTAAATTTAAAGTTGTTTATAGACGCTTGCATGGATTTGTTTGCGGTTAATTATATTTTGGTTTTCATATTTGATCAAAATATATAGACATTCGATAAATAATGATACCTTACGGTGAGTATCGAAATGTATTTATTCGGATGTCTTTTAAGTTATTGGTGACAACGCAAGTATCTTACGGTTGAATACTATTGGGTTACTTATAAGTTTCCCTCTGCGATTGTCGGTATCAATAATTTTGTATTTTGATCGTTTATGTTTATTTGAAATGTTTTTGACCGTGGAATCTGTGTAATCGATCTATACCCAACATTGTGTTAAATAAATCTGTTGCGAACGTATATAAATGTTAAAATTAAGTCGGGCGTGAATGGCTATATGGATTTGTAAAGTTATATTAAGGGAGGGAAATCTTAGGTTATTTGTGTCGTTGTTGAATTGGGTCAATGGATTGGATATATTTGTGTAATTAGTAAATGTAGTATGAGTTTTGCTACGTGCAGAATCGCTGTATACACCGCACTAACCCTTTGCCTATGGATGGGATTGTAAGTCGGCAAAAGGATCGCGGTCCCTTCCTATGGAGTTTTTATTTTATTGTTCTTCTTGCTATACAGACGTCACATTCCTGTATTAGACAAGAGTCAATGTTTTCTTATATATATATTGTTCAGATGTCCATTCCTGACAATATAGTATCTTTGTGCTGTTGTATTTTCATGCTACATTGAATACATAAATGTATCGGATGGATTGATGCCAGTTTGATTGCGAACTTTAGCCTAGGGTTAAATAGGGATAGAATGTTTTCTTTTCAAATGCCGATCCACGTAGTCTATTCATACTTGACAATCTAAATAAAACAAAATTAAAATCATTGAAATTTATATAAATGTAAAATTAAAGCATAATAAGAATATAAAACCTAAATGTTAAACTTCTTCCTCGGGTTTAGTATTATTTTATATATGCGTAAATAAATATTTTTATGTGTTAATTTCTGGCAGTGGCTTTTATTATTTTTTATATGTATATCTAAATTTATAGATTTTTTTTATCTCAGCGTCTCCACTGGGCTAGTGACAATGGGCTAACGATCTAAATATGTAAATAAAGTGGAATCCTAACAGCGCGTATCTGCCTACTTTATAAATTTTCTAGGCTCAAATGCCTAGATGGCGCCCTTTGGTAGTGCGGTGCGGTGCGATGCGATCTACCACTTCGTTTGGATCGTTAAAATGGCGTCCCAAGTGTGGCCTTACCTCAGAAATTGACCCTGAGAAGGGGAATTGATGCTGAAATTTCCTATCTTAAATAAACACGAGTGCCCTGAGAATTTTAAATGGGAATCATGCCCGTAAATTTTTTCGGAAAATTATATAGATATATGTTTTGTATTAAAGTAAAGTTATAGTTTAAATTTTGTGTAAAAAGGTACTGCCAGTAAGAAAAATTGCGCATATGTAAAGAGAAATACGAGGAATAAAAAAAGTAATAAATAAAACGTAATTAATAAATATAAATCATAATTTTTTTTAAAAAAAAAAGTCTTGTGTAAAATTTAATCGTTTAACTTGCCTAAATAATATTTAAAGGTAGGAGAAACGAAACTTGGAAGGGAGGGGGCAGAAATTTAGCTGGTACTAAGGAATCATCAGTCAACTTTTGAAATTTCATATATAACAAATTTGTATAACGTAATTACTAACACTAAGTAAATTCTATTTTTTTTTTTTTTTTAATGTTTTTATTTTTTTTTGAGGAAGTTTACTGATATGTAACGATATATAAATATGTCGTTACATTAATTTAAAATAAAAAACTTGTAAGTTCGCATATAAAAATAAGTGTATTAAAAATAGAAGTAAAAAAAAAAACTAAACGCTAAAATTAAAAATGTTTGTTATACGTATATACATTCGCACAGATGTTAAACTTTAAAAGTAGTTTTTTGATAAATAAAAAAAAAAGGTATTTGAATGTGTTTTTTATAAAAAAAAGATTTATAAAAGTATTTTTAAAATAAAAAACAGGTATTAATTAATTCCTGTAATCTATAAATGGAAATGATTGTTTGTTAATTGTTTAAAAACTGTTTAATTAAAAAGTCAGATGGAAAGGTAGATAAGAGAAGAAAGGAATTTAGCTTGACAAATGGAAGCACTGGGCCTTGGCTCGGACCAGAACGGAAAAACAGAGCAGTGACGTTTTGTTCAGTGAATCCTGGTGGATAATATAAAAGAGAAAAAAATATTGGCAAAGAGAGCTTGCTTTTTTTTTCCAACTTGATTTTGGTGGGTCTGGAGGCAAGACGCACTTGCCGTCCTCCCTCACTGATTTAAAAATGCAAAGACTGTGATACCAGGACAGGACCAGCAACTGCCACCTCCAAAACATCAGACCGGTCTTCCAGGAAAGTCTGCGTGGGAATTGCCAACGGGACATGGACTTCTCTACCGTAAGCAATAGAAATGAACAATTGTTGAAAAACTGAACATTAATTAAGAACTTTAAAGATTGATAAATTTAATTTTATAAAAAGGAACTGTTTTCTGACTTATGTGTCAACTAAATTTATAATGTGAAATTTTATATATATGCATGCGTTTGATAAAAAAAAATCATTTCCATTTGTTAGTTATTGTATTAATATTTATTGTTAAATTTTAAATGGTTAAATTTAAAGTTGTTTATAGACGCTTGCATGGATTTGTTTGCGGTTAATTATATTTTGGTTTTCATATTTGATCAAAATATATAGACATTCGATAAATAATGATACCTTACGGTGAGTATCGAAATGTATTTATTCGGATGTCTTTTAAGTTATTGGTGACAACGCAAGTATCTTACGGTTGAATACTATTGGGTTACTTATAAGTTTCCCTCTGCGATTGTCGGTATCAATAATTTTGTATTTTGATCGTTTATGTTTATTTGAAATGTTTTTGACCGTGGAATCTGTGTAATCGATCTATACCCAACATTGTGTTAAATAAATCTGTTGCGAACGTATATAAATGTTAAAATTAAGTCGGGCGTGAATGGCTATATGGATTTGTAAAGTTATATTAAGGGAGGGAAATCTTAGGTTATTTGTGTCGTTGTTGAATTGGGTCAATGGATGGGATATATTTGTGTAATTAGTAAATGTAGTATGAGTTTTGCTACGTGCAGAATCGCTGTATACACCGCACTAACCCTTTGCCTATGGATGGGATTGTAAGTCGGCAAAAGGATCGCGGTCCCTTCCTATGGAGTTTTTATTTTATTGTTCTTCTTGCTATACAGACGTCACATTCCTGTATTAGACAAGAGTCAATGTTTTCTTAATATATATTGTTCAGATGTCCATTCCTGACAATATAGTATCTTTGTGCTGTTGTATTTTCATGCTACATTGAATACATAAATGTATCGGATGGATTGATGCCAGTTTGATTGCGAACTTTAGCCTAGGGTTAAATAGGGATAGAATGTTTTCTTTTCAAATGCCGATCCACGTAGTCTATTCATACTTGACAATCTAAATAAAACAAAATTAAAATCATTGAAATTTATATAAATGTAAAATTAAAGCATAATAAGAATATAAAACCTAAATGTTAAACTTCTTCCTCGGGTTTAGTATTATTTTATATATGCGTAAATAAATATTTTTATGTGTTAATTTCTGGCAGTGGCTTTTATTATTTTTTATATGTATATCTAAATTTATAGATTTTTTTATCTCAGCGTCTCCACTGGGCTAGTGACAATGGGCTAACGATCTAAATATGTAAATAAAGTGGAATCCTAACAGCGCGTATCTGCCTACTTTATAAATTTTCTAGGCTCAAATGCCTAGATGGCGCCCTTTGGTAGTGCGGTGCGGTGCGATGCGATCTACCACTTCGTTTGGATCGTTAAAATATTAATAAAATTATTGCTTCATTCATATATATATATATATTATACCAGATACTCAATTTATTCTGAAACAGAGAGCGCCACCAGACCACTACGTGTCTGGAAAATTTGTTTACTGTGATCAGAATAGATGATGATGATGGTTTGCGCCGACTAGACCCAGGGAGGAACAAGAGATCTTAAATTGTTTAGACAATTGAGACAAAAGCAAAAAGACAAATGTCAGCCAAATTAAGTTTAAACATATTTCATAAATTTTATTATGAGAAAATAAATTATTAAATATAAGTTTATGACACAAGAGATGGAGGTTAACTCAGGCATGTACCAGACATACTAAAGGCAAAGCTATGACAGACTGACTGATCTTCTAATAAACAAATGTAAAAGGGAGGAAGCAAATTTCATTCAGCAGAGGATTCACCTAAACATTGGTCTTCACCTTCAGATATTTAAACCCTATGCCCCTGAAATAGATCAAAGAATCCAGCGCCGAAGAGCTGTTCAAGATCTAAAAATTGGTCAGACCTTGAATGTCCTTATATCAGTATGAGCTGCACCTATTACTACGTTTAAAATAACGGCGATTGATCCACCCCAAGAACAATCGAAAAATATCATTGAAATGAAGAAACCATTAAACTGGTGAATCCCAGCCAAACGATTGGCGAAAATTACTTTAAAATTAATAATTAATGGTCTCAATAAGAGACAAGTAAATGATTAGAAAAACAGTTACGTCTGTCCCAGCAAATAACGAAAAGAAAATAAACTTACAAACAAATTCTGAGTACACGCTCTGATAAATTTAAAGCACACGTAATAAATACACAAATGAATCTATCGGAGAGTGCACGGAGTACGAAAATCTTAAAAGTTGTAAACACTTTAGCAGAACGAAAGTATCGCTCACCTGTAATTTAAGAAAGGATAAATTTTATCTTCCTGCTGACGACTTATAAAATTACAAAGAAAAACACAATTCTGATTTCCACTTTTAGAGATCTTAGAACGAAATCTCCACCTGCGAAAATCAGACAATAAAGTCATCAGCCAAAAGATTTTTTGGAGGTTTAGCAAGAGGGCAAACATAAAGTATAAAATTAATTAATTATTAAATACTAAATAATTACAGGTAAGCATTTTAAAAGCACGACTGCCAAAGCATTTATAAAAATCTTACATAAAATAGAAAACTCACTCGTCACTCTCCAATAAACAAAACGGAAAGCAAATTAGAATCTTAAAACTAAGATTCTAAGACACACTATAAAACATTGAAAAACACAGCAAATATTAAATATGAGGCTATATTGATTTAAGAATACATATTTGTGGTTAGATTGAGCGGAGATTTAATGAGAACTAATTTACCCTGGGAAGAATAAAAACGAAAATAATTACCTTTCGGTAAAAGCAATGTTCACGTAGAGTGCGCACTTTTACTTAAGTTCATTTTCAGGTTCTTGAAGCAGCAAGGTAGATGTAAAGAGGTTCCGGTTTCTTTTAGGTGTTCAAGGCATTACTGGAGCAAGCTTGGAAGTCAGGGATCCGTCTTTTGTGGAGTTAGCAAGCCATTCGGGTGGTGATAACAAGTATAGAATTTTTCATTTTTGCAAGCGAAAGTCTTTAATAACAGCTGATGTCCTTTAATTAAGAAATTTAAATGTCCGCGCTGCTATAACTTTCACATGAGAAAACCACTTGTCTATCTCTCAAAAATGGATTAACTGACCCTCCAAATTTCCGGGGTTATTTATACGTTGCTCCATTTCCCGCGAAACACTTTCCTTGTTGTTCAATTTCTTCGCCTTAGGCAGGGCAAATATTAATCTCCCGCTCAATCTATCTAGGAATTCTACCCAGGGTTTATTGAAATGAAAACAACAACATAAAAATCAAATCTCCGCTATTAAAATTGTTTACAATAATTAAAATAAAAGTAACAGGAATGCAATTAGCTAGCCAGCTTGTTTTTAAATCAAATGAATTTAAAAACAGGCGGTATAAGAATTATTCTAAAATAAATCGATAAATATTTAAAAACAAATCCGTTTTACATATAAATGCGTGTGTATTTTGATATACGCATTCTCTTTAAATAATAACGAAAATTTAAACCTTTACGTTTAATGAAAATTAAAAGGTTAATAAATATTTTTGGTAATCACATCATTGAAACGGATTTCAATCAGGTTCAATATATATATATATATGCATCATGCACACTACTGTTTTACTTTCCTAAATATTTTTAATTTTATTAATTTCTTGGATCATTATGCATACATTATATAGGTGAATGGCATATATCTATAGCAAAGTCTGAATTGTGGGCCCTGCAGGAGGTTAGTACAGATGGTGAAGCATGAAATTCGATGATGATTAGACATCAACTGCTTCACTATGTATAGTCACACTAGGTTGAATTATTTGCTTTGTACTTTGCAGAAAGAAATTTTTTATATCATTTTATTATTATTATATATTTATTATACTACAATCAATTAAAATGCCTTCCAATATTTTAGAGCTAACAGAAACTGAACATTACTATTAACCTAACCAACATATTTTTTAATAAAATTATAGACACTTGTAGTGGTTTGACAACAGAATATGAGATAATAATTAATAATAGAAGCAATGATAACATATATATATATATATATATATATAATCTGAGATTGATATCTAAAACCGTATGGAGTAACATTTTTCTATAATTGATTTAGCATTTGATTCCAAGAGTATGATTTAATTAGAGTAAGATTTAAATGAAAATCTTATTGCAAACTAATTTATATTCTTGGAATCAAATAGGAAATAAAGTATGGGAAAATGTTAATATATATATATATATTTAAATTTAATATTTTTAATAGACTAATATGAATGTAAATAATTTAATAACTGGAAATTCCAAATCCATGACCAAAATTATTAAAGTGCAGCAGCCAATCAGACTGATTCTTAGGCTGAAACAAAACAATAGCAAAGTTGTGCAAAATACTCCTGACCAAAAAATGGCCACCTTTAATCAATGACACTAGGCATTATAGCTTTGAGAGATGAGATGCAATGTATAGTAACATTTAATACATCTTAGCTGTTAATTTAACTTTATTTATAAAATGGACTTCCCATTTATTAAAGAATTTGTATCTTTATTAATTCATTAAAAATATTAAATTTAATACATGACTTGCTGATTGAAGAATCTTAATTTTAGTTGGAATGTAAAAAATGTTGCTGTACATTGTATTGCAACTGTTATAGCTGTAATGTCAATCTATTCACTCATACATAAAAATATGAGTGATAGTCAAAAGTGGCCATCTTTTGGTCAGGAATAACTTGGATAAGTTTGCTATTGTTTTCTTTCAGCTTGCAGAACCATTTTTATTGTCTGAAGATTTTTCATTTATTTATTGGAGTTTCCATTTATTAAACAATTTACATATATATAAATTTAAACCTTAAAAACCTAAAGGTAAACTAGTCAATAAAATAATCAAAATTACCCCAAATTCACAAGTGAACCATTTTAGTAAGAAGATATATAGAGATCTGAATAGATTGAGCTTAAATGAAAGAATAATGGTACATAAAAGTAGAGTTAAAAATAAACATCTCAGTTCTATTTTATATATCCATGAAAAAGATACAGGCCACACTATTAGTTTTGATAAGACTAAGGTTGTCTTCTTTGAAAGAAATGAAATAAGAATTAAAGAATCTTTATTATTACAAATTTCTGATTCTGAGGCTAAAAACTTATTTAAAAGTCATTTTAATATTCAGATTGTGTAGGACATAAATAGAATTGTGCATAATGTTGAGTATAAATTTATCTTTTAGTTTTTTACACTATAGAAGTCTGCTTATAGCAGTGAAAACATTGATTGTCTATTAGAGTTTATTTTCTTTGGTTAGTTTGTTTGAGTTGTGAATTTGGGATATATATATATATATATATATATATATATATATATATATATATATATATATATATATATATATATATATATATATATATATATATATATATATATATATATATAAAATAAATACAAACGAAAGCTAGAATATTTCAACAGTTCTACCTGTATTTAAAAACACAAAATCTGAATCAGAAATTATAATTATTTTTTATCTAAACTAAATACAGGTAGTGCTGTTGAAATATTCTAGCATTGGATTATATTTATTTACTATATTTAAGTTTCAGCTAACTTTATAAAATCACTGATTTATATATATGTGCTCTTGAACAAATAACTGCATGGAATCAGCTATTCTAAAAACAAACAAAAAATAATGAACAAAAAGATATTAATGTAGTTTGACAATTGCTGTGAGAAAAGTTTGAACAATGTTTTACCCTTGTTTTATCTTAAACCAAAAATAATTACATACCCCATTAAAGACTAATTTTGAATGACCACATATACTGTATATTGGATACCTAGCTGGAAATATTTGTTTAATTCTGCTTGATACCAGATTTAGTTTTAGTCAGTCTGAATTTAAACTCCAAGCTATAGATATTGTCAATGGATGTGATAACTACTATGCCATGCTTTCTTCATATATATATATATATATATATATATATATATATATATATATATATATATATATATATATATATATATATATATATCATTAAAAAATAAACTTGTTTAGAGCTATTGAAATGCTCTTTACATTACCCTTTGGTAAATGCAAGCTATATAGGTCATGTAACATACAACATCATTTTATTACTATTATTATTTTGCTGTTGGGGGCTTTGGCTAAGTTAAATTACAAAGCCCATTAATATATGGGATATCTGAATTAAGTTCAGAGCCATTTGATTATTTTAGTTGGCAAACTGAATTTAAAGACATGTAAGTGCCTAAAATTTTCAGATCTTCTTAAGAGTTAACTTTTAGATAAATGCTTATCCTGAGTTAGCTTTTTGAATCTAGTATTCTAGCTCCTCACTGAAGAGAGCCATAGCTCAAAACTGATCTGAGGATGAGAACAATCCTAGATAACAATGGTTTGAATGCTTCCTCTTGTAGCATTTATCATTAAAAAAAAGCTCATTTAGAGCTATAGAAATGCACTTTATATTACATATTGGTAAATGCAAGCTATATAGGACATGTGACATACAACATGATTTTATTACTATTATTACTTTGCTATTGGGGTTTTTGGTTAAATTAAATTACAATGCTCATTAATATATGGTATATCTGAATTAAGTTCAAACCCATATGATTATTTCAGTTGGAGAGCTGAATTTAAAGTTATATATATATAATTCTAGCAGCATAATGATCTATGGGCATTTTAACTCCAGAAAAGAGAATTTACTTTTTTTATAACTATTGCAAATCTATGACTCACTTCCCTTTTAGTGATATTAGTGTAATTAACAAATTTAATAAGCAAAAATTTATTTCAATATGCAACAATCATTAATGCATAATAATCATTAGATTTAATTTCAGCAAATTAGAATGAAAAAATTACAACTTTACCTCAAGGAAAAAAACAAAGGAATAACCAAAGAAAAATAATAAACTTATACTTTATTATTATGAAAAACAAAAGAATCAGAACCAAAATTTATATAACAGAAAAAGAATAACTAAATAAAAATGTAAAGATTATCAAGAAATAGTTAAATATGAGATTAAAACTTTTTAACTTAAGTATGGACATAAAATTTTTAAGAAAATATTACAATAATAAAATTATACCAGAATATATAAAGCTCATAAATATGAAAAAATCTTTCATTACAATAAATTTATTAAAAATTATTTAAAACAATTAAATTTAAATATATAAACCAACATTAGAAGAATTTTTAAAAAAAAAAAATACTACAAAATATTAAAATGAAAAATCAGACTAAATGAAGAAAATTTTTTAAATAGTTTTATTTATTTATAAAAATAAAGAAGTGACAATAAAAAATGTATAATCATAATCAAAAATACATTACAAACAATAACTCATACAGAAGAAAACCTATTTATAAAGATAGTGTCAGTAAAAAAAGAACTAATAATAAAAATTATACTAATATAAAGCAAAGAATTTATAATAGATTTATATATATATATATGTCAAAGCATTGACCACAAAGTGAACCCGGGCCAGCTGCTTGGAAGGCAGCTATGCTAACCGCTAAAAAAAAGTCTAAAATATATACACATAATACATATTAAAGAAGAAAATCTAGTAAAAAAAAAAATCAGATTTATTAGTAAATAATCTTTTAAATAAAAAACATGATGAAAAGTATGATTCTAAGAAGATATAATTTAAAAATATAGTATCAGTTAATGAAATAAAAAAACAAAATATATAAGATAATTTAATACTAAAATAACATAGAATACACTAATAAAATAATAATAATAATAATAATAATAATAATAATAATAATAATAATAATAATAATAATAATAATAATAATAATAATAATAATAATAATAATAATAATAATAATAATAATAATAATAATAATAATAACAACAACAACAATAACAAAAATGAAATAATTAGTAAAAATTAGAAATATCAGTAATTCAAAATATTAGCAAAAAATACAAAGAACAAATATTTATCAATGTTGGAAACAGAAGCAAGAGTCTGATCATAATAGTTGAAACCATATATAATCAAAAAATGTTGGAATAGTTAAATGAAAGCAATTTATAGAAGTAGATAAAAATTATAAATATAATAACAATAAAGAAATAAACCATATTATGACCAATTTTAATTTTTAAAAAACTATCAATAAACCAATAAGAATAAATATAAAAAGAATGAATGTGAAAATTTGCTATTATTAAAGGATACCCAAAAATTCAATAATAGAATATGTCACTTAGAACATTTATAAATGGTATCAATACAAATTTTGGAAAAACATCAAATAGTTATAAATGAAATAAAAATATGTATTAATAATGATTACTATAAGAATATATATTTTTCAAAGTTTGATATTATTAACATGTATACAAACAACAATGAAGATGATATTATTTTGCAATGAATGTATTCCATAAAAGTAATAAGATTTTAACTTCACCTGTTGAATGGTTCTATATGATAATTAAATGGCTCAATTATATTTTGAATAACATATATGATAAGATCTTTTTTTGAATAATATTACACAGCCAATCACATTGTTTATCAAAAATATTTTTAATTATATCATAAAAGTGTGGGATGCAGAATGCAGAACTATATTTTTTTCATGACATAGTAACATATATTGAGAAGACTATTTGAACATGGTACAATTAATACAAGGCAATAATATAATCCAAGATTGAGTAGAACAATCAGATAATTCTTTTCAGTATTCTTCACAGATTATAGTTGAAATATAGAGCACAAAACATTTTTATTTTTTTATGTGATGTATTTTTTGCGATTACTAACAATGGATTGAAACTGTTAGCTTAATTAAATTTGTATATATATAAAAAAGGAATTGGGACAATTTGAGGTATTGAAGCTGGAAATATAGTACATATTTCTGCTTCACCTAGTGCCAATGTCATCAGCACTAGTCTGGGTTTAAACCCAACCTTATTAACTGACACCCATCTCATAATAGGTGGAAGTATATTTTAATATTATAATCTTGTATATTTTATTCTTATTTTGTGATTAAAACTAACCTTTTATAATAATTATTTATTTTATAATATTTGTAGAGCTATATTATGTTTATTTTATTAAGTTGGTATTTATATGTACATTAGGGGAGTTTTACTGAAGAGTGATTAATCTATATACAAGACATCGTACCTAAAGGAATGGCCGGCTAAAAGATCGACCGTGCTTCCCGGAGCTTTGGCTCACCAGCTCATCAAGGCCATCCACTGCTGTCAACATCTAGCGGAGCCTATCTGTGTCCAGAAAACCTGCTAATACTCTGACTGTAACTGCCTCTATCAAGCCGTGAAACATTTCCAATAGGTATTATTATAATCTCGAATAATCTATCAAGATCTCTTCCCATGTATTTTTTATTTATATATATATATGCCTGTGAATCTAATTTTGCTGTCAAATGATTTCTCTATATTTAATCCTATTCTCATATGCTTTTTAACTTTCTTTTCCTTAATTTCGGTGCGGTCATTTATTTATAGATATTTATGACTTCATTATATATATATGTTTTTTTGATTTTATTTATTAATTTGCCAATCTAAACAAACTGGCGATTTTTAATTTATAAAAATCTTTTCTGTCATTTTTTTTTTCTTCATACAAAGGTTATTAACGTCCCCTTAAAATATATGTAATGCATTATAAATTAATACGTTCGCCAGATTGTTTTATGAATCAACATTGTAGGTTCGTTTTTGTTTAATAGAAAAATTGATTTGTTTAACCCGGTGAAAATCCAGAACTTTGGCTAATTAACGCTTTGATATCATATAAAATATTATTTATTCAATTCTGAAAGAGTGACTTATTAATTGTTTTTCTATGTATAACTGCTATTTCTTTTAGTTTCCATACTCTTAAAATATATGCTTTATTATTTTCCGTTATTATAAAACCAACAAAGGTGGGATTGATTTGTTTTAAATGGTAGGACAGGGAAGGGGAAATCTTAATGTTTCTATTATTAATTAGAATCCTAACGTATGTGAAATATTCTCCCTATATATATATTATAAATGCATTGCGTGTTATAGTATTTCAAATAAGGGTCATTTATTTTGAAGCTGTAAATTTATTCAATGTTTTTAATGACATCCATTCATTATTGCGTTTCTGACATTTAGCCGGTCTTTGTGTTTACGTGCTTCTAATCTGGGAGTTGCGACAAGTTCGAACTCATAGATTTCTTATATCTCGTTCCATAGATAGTTGAGCTATCTGGAACCACTTTCTTCATATAAAATGCATCTAGCTGTGACCCATAAGTTTGGCACACGCTATGCCCATCTACTCACTTCATATATAAAAGGCCTCTCACATTGGTTATACCAGCAAAAGTCTGGGCCACGCCATGCCTATCCGTTTTTCTCTAAGCACCACCCAAGAAGGGGGTGTGAGATTTCGTTTTTCATCCAGAAGCACGACCTTTTTCCTCGTAATTATTTTTAGGTTATTATGTCAGCACCGCAAATTTCTTCGTATTATTACTTCTTTTGCTTCATGACCCCGTTTTAATGCTATAATATTAAAATTAAGCTTTGTTTAAGATATATATATAAACACCAATTACTTTTATTATTTAAGTTTATTTCAATCTTATTCAGTCCCACCATCGTAATTTATATATCTATTTAAGAGTATCTATGTGCCTTGGGGAAAAATAAAGCATTCGTTTTACTATTGTTAAATAATTTTTCATTGGATATTTTGTCATCTAATCAAACGTCATTTTCAAATGTGTTTTTCAAATGTATCCTATTTATTTTCACGACCTCGATGGCGTGAAAATGATTTATCTTATATCTGTAATGAATCTCAGAATGCTCCCCTATCATATGTTAGTCACCACGTTTCAGAACCATAACCCAAAGCGTTAATGGCAATTTTATGTAATCCTTTGTAATAATAAATTGGCATCTTAATATTAGACCCACCAAAGATGTGTGGTTATTTATAATATACCATTTAGCTAATAAAGAGCATATGAGAAATAATAGCGTGAATGACACTATGTAATCGCTTGCTCATTCACACACACACTAACATAATTTATTTATAAATGTATATAACTAACTTTTCATTATATTAAAATATATTTTGTCTAACTTATTTGAGTAGTTCGAATTCCTTCCTCTTTCCTCCACTTCCACATATTACAACCATGCTTAGGTATATTTTAATTAGTCATAGTAAATAAATGTCTCATTGTCTTCTCCGCTCTCCTAGTCGGCCGGATTAAAATTAATTCTCATGTGCCATCACTATTATGTTGTTCATTAGGTGTTTGATCTGGGGCTTAGAAGGTGGGTTCGAATCCAGGCTGGTCCCTGACCTAAATCTTGGGCTTGACTGGGTTTGAAGTACATTTTGTGTGTTCCAGCTCATGTTAGATGGATAGACATGTTTTGACCGGTACAGTATCTAGCACTATGGATAAAATGATATAATCAATGAAAGAGAATGCAAAGCTAAGTGACAATGTATTGAGCAATTAATTGCAACTGACATACTATCATATGTTCATTAATATTATTATATGATTACTATTTTAGACAAGTATAAAAATTGACCAAAATGAGGATCAGCAATATTCTACATTGGTTAGAGTATTATCTTAAAAAAATTCAATATTCAAGAATCTAAAGTCCAGTTAATAACTGTGACTGGTCAGGCCAGCAACACCTGAAAAAAAGGGGAGAATAATATCAGTCAAAACTTTGTGCATATAATAACTTGTGCATTATTACTAACCACTGAATGTCATTGGAAAAATTTAAATAAAGTTAATTTTTTTTAAAACAATCAATACTAATATTAGATGATGGAAATAGCCCAATAGATAAATATCTCTAATATCCTTTCAGTCCTTATTCTGGGATAAGTAAATAGTGTACCCCATATATTTTTTTATTCAAAAGATAAATTAGATCCTAAGACAATGCCTCAAGTTGTAAATCAAATCCAATGCCCTCAGGCTGGATGCAGGGCCTTGTATTATGGAAATCATAAACAAACATCACAAATAGATCATCGCAACACATGTACATGTATAAAAGGGCATTGAACAATAGAGACTAACATTCTTGGAGCATGACAAGACTACTGGACACAGACTTGAATCCACCAACCCCACAATAGTATGTAGAGAGAAAAATGACCATAGGTGTAAAATAAAAGAAGCCTACTTCATAAATAATGATATTCATTAAATAAACAGAAAAGACACACGTTTTACCATTTCAAAAAGATGGACAAATTAATCTAAACAAAATAAAATGCCAAGACCTATGACACAATTAAAAGCTAACTAATTTGCATAAATTAGAATATGCCTCTTCATTACTATCAACTGCATTCAGCTATGAATATGAAGTCTGGGAACTTTGAAAGTACTCAGCGCAGATAAACATATAATTTTTACAAAATTAAACTTCTCTAACAAGTGTGTTAGTGCAGAATTATTAATATCAAAATAGAATGAATTTTATTTTTATGATATTGCTATTCCTATTGATGATCTGTTATTTTAAATAGAGCATAAGATTCTTATGATATGAAAGTAGCTTATAGGTGTTAGGACTGAAAAAGCAGATCATATGAGTTTTTAAAAAAAAACACTTGTGAACTTTGGACCAGCAATTCAATTCCCTTACATTGAGAGTAGTGAAATTGAAATGTATGTCAATATTCATTTTTAAAAGAGTTTTTGGCTTCTTTAAGTTTTATTTCTCTTTCTATAAGTTTCATTTTCATCAATATCACTTTTCTATGTAATTATCATTTACTTTTGTTTTCACTCTTGATATATAAAAAGTAAAAGGTTTTTTTTTTCGTTAAACAATATTATCACAAAAAAAAAAAAACAGTTCCGAATTTAGAATTCAATATTTATTCAATCAGTATTAAATAAACCTGAATAACACATTTTTAGGAAATCTTTAAAATACTAAAATAATTCAGTAATTATTCATCAAAACTACTAATATGATTAGAGATATCTCTGATTGACTCAGTAATCTCTTGGGGAAAAAATATCACTTTTATTGTAGTAAGTCTGTTGTTTCATTTTTCATTTATTTCCTTTAAATTTTACAAATTCTTCTTGTTCTCTTCCAGTGACCAAAAGTCCAGATCTTTTTAGGAAGACACCTGATAGACATTCTATCAAACAACTCATATGAGAATTTGACATCTGAACAAATGGAAGCTACATGACCAGCTTAAAGCAATGGAAACAAGTATAGATTATTTCTTGTATTTATTGATTACTTTGGCTTGCACTGGGTGTCACTACTATAAGAAGAGGTTTGCTGCTGTTTTAACAGCTTGTGTAGTCACTGAAAATGGTGATCATATGATGTTTAGTCAAATTTTTCTATTTTATTTTATATTTTAACTTCTTTTTGTGGATAGTATCTAAAAAAATAAGTATATTGGAGATCATTTATCTTTTTTACATGTATGCGGGTCACTGTATCGTTGTATATTATCAAGTTGATGACTAAAGGGAGCTTGGAAGACTGAGTTCAAATCCCTTCTAATTACATCTAGATTAAAAGTATATATAATATACTTGTATCTAAGTAAAATAAATAATAATAAATATGCATTATCATCTTTTTCTGATCCACATTAATTTAGTTACATGAAAGTTTTATTTTTTTTTATAGTTTTTAATATTAAAATGATAATAGGTACCCATAAGCTCAATTTTCATATAAGTAACATATATCTTCCACAATTGGATGTTTCTGTAATATTATAATTTATTTCTATAGAGTGCTTATCAATTCCTATCTGACTAACCTTGATTAACCCAGCACCTTAGTAACAGTTCCATCAATAAATCTAAATTGAGCTTTTTCTATGTGTTATTCAACTCAGAATGACTCTTGAAACCCCAAGTTCTAAATTCCCCAATCTATTACTGACCAATACTGAATTAGTTAAGGTTCATCTAATGGGATATTACATATCATTTAAAGCAAGATACTTATAGCACTGTTTTTTTGATTTTGTTCTTCATTATTTTGATATTTTTGATTGACATATATATACTTACAATTGATTTGTGATTTTTTTTAACCAATAAAAAAATGCCTTAAAATTTATTTTAGTATATTGAAACAGTCAGATCTATCAATCATTCTGTTTCACCTACTATATTCTATAGTAGTACTTTATTTCTCTAGCTATATACCCAAGTCTGTGTATACCAGGTTAAATTTAAACTTAATTATTATAATGATTATGTATGTGTGTATATTATAGCAAACCTTGTTCAATGCATATGTATATGTATAATAAATCAGAATATACACATGTATATATTATTATTTATTAAAAAATATAAACCTGGTTGTGTGTTTAACAAAGACCTACATATATGCAGAAGAGAATTAATGCTATAGATTTAAAAGCATTATAAACGTTTTATTTTAAATTTTATTATAAAGTTAATATAGAAATTATTATATTTCAGCATATAAAGATAAATTTCAAATAAACATGTTACATATAAAGTAAGATGTTTAAGAGTTTAGATTGTTTTTTTTTTTTAAAAAAATGTAATAATCCGTTCGCAGGATCTGGACCTAATTAAAGGTTAGAAGCAAAAATAGAGTTTAAATTGAAACCAAATTAATTAACCTGGGTCAAGATTAAGTGAACCACTTTTAAAAAGGGAGAAGAAAATCGATAACTCAGCAGAGTCCTTCACTTTAATAAAAAAAATATGGCAAAGAATAAGAAAAACAGATGGGAAACTAAAAACTGGTAAACAAGTTGAGTGGCCGATGAAGAAGGGGGAAGGTGAGTATATAAACTCACTTCAGCCAGTTTAAGGCATTCGGATTATAAATTCTAAAGCGTTCTGAAACTAAAAATTTGAAGTTTTAATTTTGATAAGTTGCATTAAAATTTTATAGGGGAACATTTGAGTAGTGGGTGATAGATTTGCTATGTATCTCTTGGAGATTGATCTATAAGATGCAGAGACATAAAAACCAGTAGCCCAGTTGCTGAAGAAATGAGGATGCAACCCAAGATCAAGTGATCATGCAGTTAGCCATAGAAGTTGTATCAGTAACCGATTTCTGCAGATTTTAATGAGTATTTTAAACTAAACCTAAACTCTTAAAGCTAGCTAAATTAATATAAATGGCCACTTTATTTAACTAATTTATTTAACTCTCCAAATGTTAAGTTCTAAAACTAAAAATAAATGGAAATTTTGTTTTTATTCTAATTTGTAAGTTTTTTCCTAATTTAACTTTAACTATGAGAAATTAAAACCAAATTCTAATTTTCACTTACGTGAACAAGTAACTTATTAGTTATGATTCTTTCTTTCTTAAATTAAGTCTATGCCTATATTAATTGAATTATGTATTTGTTTATGTTATGTTTTGTCCAGAATGGAGTTTGCTAATATAAATAATTAGTGAGAAATGATTAGATTTTTTCATAATAGTTTAATTCTTTGTTTATTAATGCACCTGCTAAACTCCCTTCAGAAAAAAGTAAATATAAAATTTATTCTATATATGTAATTAAGCTGTTACAAATGCTTAAAGATAGATTTGCTTTAAATAAACTATTTAGTTAATATTTAACAGACACGATAAAATCCAGCATAGTATTAGTATTTAATCTTTTAATGTTCTACAATATGCTGTAGCCCTCCTTAATTTTATATAAATGCCTATATAGATATCTTAACAAACTAGATTTATTATATTTTTAGTAGCATAGTTATAGAAGTTATTTTATGAACTGGCTTATGGTGGTTTCATGGAATGAAGCTAATGAATTGCATCTCTAAATTTTAGTTATGTAATGATGTAGCCAGTGGGGTGAATGTGTTCTTAGAAAGCACATACATGCCTTTACTTTTTGCTGTTACTTTATATATTAAATGAGCTTTGTTTACAGTCAACCCATTTCATTAGGTTAGACAGCTCTCTTTTAAAATGGGCTTTGGTTTTAAGGGCTACCCCATTATATTTATTTAGGACTGGAGCACAAGAATCCAGATGATATTTTTAAGCTGTTCTGATCACCCAGGCTACACGTCTCTTATTGATAGCAAGTAGTATGAGTCAAGGGAACAAATTACCTGATAATGAATCCCATGATCAAGCATGCATTCGAGATGCACAAAATCAGATTATATATTTGTATAACCACCATAGTATCTGCAGTCATACTACTAACCACTAAACTAGTTCATCCCTCAATAACAGTATTTCAGCATTGATCTGAACTCTAATCTAGTTTTGTAAGTCTATTATCTATGTAGAAATGCATAGTTCATTAAAAGATAAAATTAGATATAATTCATAAAAATCATCTCTGCAAACTAACTAAAGAAAATCTAGTACTCTATAGTGTAGCATAATTAAGGCATAGTTAATCATGAATTAAAAGTAAATAAACGTCCAAAATTGTAAGAATAAATATCCATGTTGGACAGGTTTGTAACCCTTAAATATCATCCTCACCTGTGAGTGAGATAACTTTATGTTCCATTCTGTGAGTGAGATAACTTTATGTTCCATTCAAAATTGTTATTATTTTATTTTCTTAAATTTGGCATCTATTAAAAAATTTTAAAATGCAGTTATGCTTAGTATCTCTTTTTTTCCCTCATCAATCCACAATTAATTATTAATTATTATTTAAGAATCACAACCAAATTTGTTGATATCTATTCATTAGGTCAGATCTCTATATAGCTATACTTTGTGAATGTGTAGTCTCATGTTCCATTATTGTGCTACTATTGGCAAGTGAATTAAAGAAATATGAGTGTAGCCTCATATATGTCATCCATAAGATGGTAAATCTCTGAGTGGTGATAAATAACTGGGGTGAGATGGGATTCAAGGTCTCAACAACCTCATTTTGATCAGCCTTGGGATAACATTAAAACTCTGGATTTTGTTGCATGAATGTACAAATGTGACTGTTACATTAAATTTTTTCCCCGGGTTTGGCACACCAACAGGTGGCTACAATTGTTTTCTATATGACCCTGAATTATTTATTTTCCATGCTCTGTCATAATTATATATACATATAAAACTTCCTGGATTTGATGTGCCAATGTAGGGCTTCTATAATAAACCTTCATACCTGAGAGATGATATAGTATTCATATAAATAATGTATATTTTTCATGTCATAGTTATATATGTGTAAAAAAATTTACATTATGGCTACATAGCAAAATTCATTATAAATTCACAGAGTCAGTAGGTTATGACTTATTAGTTATGATATCAAATATATATATATCACCTACTGACAGTTGACAGCCGCAATTAGAATAAAGTAAAATTATCCTCATATAAATGTACTGTCAGAGGGATAAAAATTTTAAAGAAGTTACACAATTGTAAATTTTATTATGTGATTCAAAAAGCAAGAAATAAAAAAAAATTGGGCAAGACTAATTGAGTATATATATGCATACTTGGAGTACAAAATTGTAAAGTCATGGATTAATAGTAATAATAATAATAATTATAAAACTAAATTTTGCAGACAAGAAGAGAAGCATGGTAAGTCAAATTTTAATTTATATTATTGATATTTTAATAATAAATTTTATGTTAGAAAGGTGTCTTGGGCTAAAATAAAATGTAGGGCAGAGTTTTAAAAGGAAAATGTAGACAGTTCAAGATGGAGGATGGCAAGTCAGCCATTATACAAAATTAATATTTATAAAGTCAGACTGAGAATTAATAATGGATAGCAATATGGAAGAAAAGGTAATTGAAGAAGGTAACAAGTCAAAGGGAAATAAAATAGAGAGAGAGAGGTCCAAATTAAAGGGAAAACACTAAGTTCAGGAAAAGAGATAGTTTAGATAGCAGTAGTAGTACAGAAGATGAGGTAGAGGCAAGCATAAGTGAGAGCATAGATGATGAACCCCAGAAATTATGGCACCCAGGGAGGAACAGTTTAGTAAGAAACAGCATGAAGACGTAGAACAAGCAATGATAATTCTTGTGAAGAAAGCAGAGCAAAAAAGAGAAGAGAAAGAAAAAAGAGACAAGGAAGAAAGAGAAGAGAAAGAGAAACAAGAAAAGAAAGAAAAAGAAATAAGGAGAAAGTTAAAAGAAGAGAAAGCAAAAAGGGACAAGGAAGAAAGAGAATAGAAAGAAAAAGGGACAAGGAAGAAAGAGAAGAGACAAAAAACGGATAAGGAAGAGATGTTAAGTAATATTAGGAAAATTCTGGAGGTTGGAGATGAAAAGGTAGACCACAGATTTAGGGCCCTAAAAAAGAAAATGGAAATATAACCATTGAATGCAAAGAAAATTACAGTAGGTCTCAAGAAAAGTATAAAGGATTGTTAGTCATGCAGGTAAAGAAGACAGAAGAGAATCTTCACATAATAAAAGAAGATGTAACATTAGTGACAAAGTAGAAAAGCAGGGAGCATCTGTCCAACAGGTGATAGCACATATTTGGCAAGGCATTGAAGAGGAACAGAGTCACCAGGAGAAACAAGAAAATGAAATAGCCAATTAGATAAGCATTGCCATGAAATACAAGAGGGCTACTGAAGAGAAAGCAGAGATAATGACAAAGTTACAGGGGCTACAGGAAAGGATAGTCAAGGTAGAAAATGGACAGCAGGAGATTAGAGTATTAGGAAACCCAAGTGTAAAGATAATGGAGAAATTAGGGTTAGTAACAGGAAGGCAAATACAGTTAACAAAACAAGTGTGGATAATCAAGGAAATGGGGTAGAAAAGAGGGTGGAAGACATAGTCAGAGAGTGCCAGTTGTTGGATAGGTAAGATTTAGGTAGATTCTCCAAATAAAAACACTTATCTATAGCAAAGTTTAGAGAAGAGGGCCTAGGTTCTATAAGATCTGGTGGGGAAGAGACTACAATAGAAACTGGGGAAGATCTGTCCAAACAAAGAATGAGGAAGTAAGAAATAGCTAGAAAGCAAGGTGTAGGGATAGACAGAGAGCCTGAAAATAAAAAAGAAAGCTATGAGGAAATAGTCAAAAAGAAAGAAGGAATAGGAGAAATCCATGTAGAAAATCTAGAAGGTGATATTAGACAAGATGTTAAAATCATTGAAAGAGGACAAGGAACTCCCCATTGGAAACAAAAAAGAAGGGTTCAAAACAAAAGAAAACTCATATAAGGTAAGGAAGTTGGTGCAAGTCATAGGGATACATAGTGAGACTGAAGATAAGGGAGAAAGCCATGAAGGAATAAGTGAAGAGAAAGAAGACAGGAGAAATTTGAATAAAAAATGTAGGCAATAAGTTGGACAGGATGAATTAGAATCAATGGAAGGAGACACAGAAGGGATGTATATGTAGATAGAGGGAGAAGAAAGTTTGGAACCAGGGGAAAATCATCTAGAAAAATTAGAAAATGACATTGGATTAAATAAGTTAAGGTCAGTAGGAAAACTAAACAATAAGATAGAATGGGGGCAGAGACAAGAGCATACTTGAACAAAGAATATGAAGGTCTTGTATGTGAGACATATCTAGGGAGAAGAGTGGCCCCTAAGACCAAGAATAAATGAAATATGCAATGTTTCATGCAGATAAAGAAGCTGAGAAATTTAAACAGAGGAAGTTAAGCCAGAGGGGCAGAATAAAAAATAAAAAGACTTGATGGAAACTACCAGTCCATGAACTAATAATGGGGGAAGAAGATCATTATGTGGAAATTGAAGAGAAGCTAAGAGAGGAATTTTGGCAGAGAAAGTTGAACCAGAGGCAGGATAGAGAATAAAACTCAATGGAAACCATCAGTCTACAGATTAATAATGAGGGAAGGAGACTATTATGTAGAGATAGAGATCAAGACTTGTTGGGAGAAGTTAAATTTTAAAGGAAAGGATAGTAAAAATAATGTCAAGACTAAAAGAGAAAAGACAGCATGGAAGAGGAAAAGAAGAAAGGAATGGGATCTGTATGTTTTAAGGAGGGGGAATCAGACAAGAGCTCTGAGGCCGAAGAAGGAACATACTCAGGTACATTATAAGCATTTCCAGTTCAGGAAAGAACGATACCAGATCCAGCGCAAAAATAATGAATATAGAAGCCACATGAGATGCAACAGATCTCATAGATTAAAAATATTCAGAGATAAAAAATTAGAGATCATACATAAAGGTTAAATGTATCTTAGGACTTGATTGGTTTGTTTATATCATGTATACTATTTCATTTTAGTTAGTCCATTAGACATATATATATACTTTACATTTATCTATGCGATTGTTTCACTTTGTTTTATATAATTAGTGTAGAGAGCAGGCTAAAGCAAGAAAGGATCTTAAAGAAAAATAAGCTATAATAGTAACATAAGGTAAGACAATCAGTAAAGTTCTAAGTAAATTAATAATATTTGTACACATGAAGTAAAGTCATTTATTATAAAAAAAACCAATAAATTTCTCATGATGTTAGTGATATGACACAGTCAGATCTATCAATCATCCTGTTCCACCTACTATATTCTATAGTAGTACTTTATTTCTCTAGCTATATACCCAAGTCTGTGTATACCAGGTTAAATTTAAACTTAATTATTATAATGATTATGTATGTGTGTATATTATAGCAAACCTTGTTCAATGCATATGTATATGTATAATAAATCAGAATATACACATGTATATATTATTATTTATTAAAAAATATAAACCTGGTTGTGTGTTTAACAAAGACCTACATATATGCAGAAGAGAATTAATGCTATAGATTTAAAAGCATTATAAACGTTGTTTTATTTTAAATGTTATTATAAAGTTAATATAGAAATTATTATATTTCAGCATATAAAGATAAATTTCAAATAAACATGTTACATATAAAGTAAGATGTTTACGAGTTTAGATCGGTTTTTTAAAAAAAATAATCCATCCACTGGATCTGGATTTAATTAAAGGTTAAAAGCAAAAATAGAGTTTAAATTAGAATCAAATTAATTAACCTGGGTCAAGATTGAGGGAACCACTTCTAAAAAGGCAGAAGAAAATCAATAACTCAGCAGGAATCCCTCTCTTTACTAGAAAAATATAAAGAATAAGAAAAACAGATGGGTAACCAAAAACTGGTAAACAAGTTGGGTGGTTGATGAAGAAGGGGGGAGGTGAGTATATAAACTCATTTCAGCCAGTTTGAGGCATTTGGATTATAATTCTACAGCATTCTGAACTAAAAATTTGAAGTTTTAATTTAGACAAGTTGTATTAAAAATTTCATAATGGAAACTTTTGAGTAGTGGGTGATATATTTGCTATCTCCTGGAGACCAATCTATAAGATGTGAAGACATAAAAACCAGTAACCCAGTTGCTGAAGAAATGAGGACGCAACCCATGATCAAGCGACCATGCAGTTAGCCATAGAAGTTGTATCGGTAACCAATTTCTACCGATCATAATGAGTATTTTAAACTAAACCTAAACTCTTAAAGCTAGCTAAATTAATGTAAATAGCCACTTTATTAAACTAATTTATTTAACTCTCCAAATGTTAATTTCTAAAACTAAAAATAAATGTAAATTTTGTTTTATCTTAATTTGTAAGTTTTACCTAATTTAACTTTAACTATGAGAAATTAAAGCCAAATTCTAATTTTCACTTATGTGAATAAGTAACTCATTAGTTATGATTTTTTTTCTTTTTTAAATTGTCTATGCCTATATTAGTTGAATTATGTATTTGTTTATGCTATATTTTATCCAGGACAGAGTTTGCTAATATAAATAATTAGTGAGAAATGATTAGTTGTTCTCATAATTGTTTAATTCTTCATTTATTAATGTACATACTAAACTCCCTTATTCTATATATGTAATTAAGCCATTACAAATGCTTACAGATAGATTTGCTTTAAATAAACTATTTCATTAATATTTAGCAGACATGATTATATACAGCATAATATTAGTATTTAATCTTTTAATGTTCCCCAAATATTCTGTAGCCCTCCTTAACTTTATATAAATGCCTATACAGATATCTTAACAAGCTAGATTTATTATATTCCTTTAGTAGCATAATTATAGATGCTATTTTATAACTGGCTTATGGTGATTTCATGGGATGAAACTATATTTGTGTCTTAATTTTAGTTATGTAATGATGTTGTCAGTAGGGTTAATGTGTTCTTAGGAAGCACATATGTGCTTTTACTCTTTTCTGTTACTTTATATATTAAATGGGCTTGAATTTATAGTCCACCCATTTCATTAGATTGGACAGCTCTCTTTTAAAATGGGCATTGGTTTTAAGATCCACCCCATTATCTTTATTTAGGACTGGAGCACAAGGGTCTAGATGATATTTGTAAGCTGTTCCAATCACCCAGACTAAACATCTCCTATTCACAGCAAGTAGTATGGTCCAAGGGAACCAATTACCTGGTAATGAGTTTCATGATCAAGCATAAACTCAGATTATACATTTGTATAAAAACACCATAGTATCTTAAGTCATACTATTAACCACCAGTTCATCCCTCCATAATAATATTTCAGCATTGATCTGAACTCAAATCTAGTTTTGTAAGTCTATTATCTATACAGAAATCCATTGTTCATTAAATGATAAAATTTAGATATAATTCATAAAAATCATCTCTGCAAACTAACTAAAGAAAATCTAGTACTCTATAGCATAGCATAATTAAGACATAGTTAGTTGTGGATTAAAAGTAAATAAACATCCAAAATTGTAAGAATGAATGTTTATGTTGGACAGTTTTGTAATCCCTAAACATCATCCTCATATGCGAGTGAGATAACCTTATGTTCCATTCAAAATTGTTTTATTTCATTTTCTTTATGTTCCATTCAAAATTGTTTTTATTTTATTTTCTTAAATTTGGCTTCTATTAAAATTTCTTAAAATGCAGTTATGCTTCGTTTTTTTACTCATCAATCAACTATTAATTATTCATTATTATTTAAGAATCACAACCAAATTTGTTAATATTTATTCATTAGTTTATATCTCTATATAGCTATACTTTGTGAATGTGTTAGTTTAATAAATTTAGTCTCATGTTCCACCATTGTGCTACTGCTGGCATGCAAATTAAAGAAATATGTGTGTAACCTCATATATGTTATCCGTAACATGATAAATCTCTGAGAGGTGGTAAAGTAACTGGGGTGAGATGGGATTTGATGTCTGAACAACCTCATTTTGTTCAGCCTTGGGATAACTTATTAAAACTCTGGATTTTGTTGTGCGAATGTACAAATATGATTGTTACAATATTAGTAGTAATATATGGGATTTGAACACAAATTTTCCAGCTCCTTTTAGCTATCCATTCTATTTTATATAATCGACACGCATGACCACATACATGTGAAAAAGACAAATGATCTCCAATATATGTATTCTGTATTGAACCAGCACTCATTGTTTGGTCCAGATCAGCATCACCCCTCCCCATACACATATATAATTAGTGTTAGGTTTATATTAAGATAGTAAATCTTGAAACTTTAAAGGACAGGCTTCAATCTACTTCACCTTCCAACATTTCAATGCTCCGTACCATTAAAAATCTGATGGTGGTACGCCCAAATCCCTTGTTGATACTGAATTGGAGGGTGGAGTAGATTGAAACCTCTTCATTAAAGTTTGAAAGTATTCTATCTTAATATAATCTGAGCACTGATTATGTGTATATGTGGGAGATGATCTGGACCAACTGATGGTGCTGGTTTAGCATGAAATGCTGATATAGGAGATCATTTATCTTTTTCACGTGTGTGTGTTCATGTGTGCCGGTTATATGAAATAGAGTGGATAGCTGAAGGGAGCTTGAAAGTCTGTGTTTAAATCCCCTACATAACCTTCAAACTCTAAGTATATGAATTATGCTTGTATTTCAAAAATATTATATTAGTAGTAGTGTTATAAAATCAGTTTCTACTAATATAATATCTTCTTTAGTAGCAAGTATGTTATCCGAATATAATATATTAGTTATATATGTATGTGTGTGAGAGAGAGAGCATTTGATATATATTACAAATGTAGACAAAAATGCATTTCTAAAAGTATCTTTGCTAAATTAAAATCTATTGAAAACTCTTTGAAAGTGATAATCCTCTTGTTTTTTTTAACCCTAATTTAAATATAAGTATAAAATAATTTACTGTTTAAAATTTTTGAAAGAAAAGTAAAAAAAACAACTTCTATTTCTTTTTAGATTAAAAAATAAATTCCTATACATACATACAAAGTGGAATAGGTTAAATCATCAGGGGTGAGGGGGACTATTATTTGATATAATTTTATTAGTGCTAGTTATCTTCTTTATACAAGTTGTCAAGCAGATTTGACCTTCTGCTTGACATATAATCCATTGGATCTATCCCCTCCCCTTTCCTCTTCTCTAGTGTCATCCAGCCTACTCATGACTGAAAACAGCTGCCTTCCTTTTTCTACTATCAGAAAAACCCAACCATCAGTCAAGAGAACTTGATAACACACACTAATAGCTGCTCAAATGAATCTGTTTTTCACAGGGACAATTTGTAATGTGTCTCTGATGCCAGTCAACTAAACAGCATTTACAAATACTTGCTTTGTTTTAACCAAATAGAACTAACAGTTGTGTTTTTACCAAGCTGTGAAGACAACAAGACAAGAAAAAAAACATTTTGAATGTCTCTAAAAGTTTTTTTCCTCTATAGTTTCCTCTCCCAACAAACGAAGTGAATAGTTTTCTTAAAATTGTCAAACTGAATTTTTTAGCAGACTACAAAATATCTTTGTTTACATCTCACAAAAATGTTAAGACTTCACTTTGGAAAGTCATCGGGAGATTTTATGATTGATGTTTTTTCTTCTGTCTTTTATATGAATGAACTTTGTTAAAATGCAATAAACTTTTGAAAATCGCTTGTAGAAAATAAATTATATTAAATTTAAAAATAAATTAGAATCCTGATTAGAATCATTTATAGTTTTTTTTTTTTTTTAAAAAAAAAAAAGAATGCTTCTAAATTATAATGCAGGAAATTATTTCAATAAACTATTACGATTTTACTGGATATTAGTGTCTAAAGTATAATGCAAATGTACATACAATATAGCTCACAAATTCATTTCCTTATATATATTCTTTAAATATATCAAATTTATAAAACTTTTGCAGAATAGAGCTTTCGGCCAAACAACTTCCTATTTTTTATATATCCGTCGTAAGCAATGTTATTAAGACTAGTCTATATATTAATTTCCACATATTCAGCTCTTTATGTACTCTGTAATGGTAATCAAGAAATCTTTTGATAAATAAATAATATTCATTTATTAGCATCCTGATAAAGTGCTCAGAATTTGAAGATATGGATTCATTGACTCACCAACATCAAAAACTTTATAATAATAATTTTTTTTTTCATTTTTAAGGAGCTTTAATACATTGATTCTAAAGAGAGAGAAGATTAGCCTTATTTATAAAAATATTTTTTTTGTACCAGGTGAAATAATATACAATGATCAACAGATTTTTAAATATTATCAAAGTCCCTGATTCAAAAATTTGAAATGCAGTTTAAAAACAAAAATAGTATGCTTAACTACATTACTATCTATTTAAAACTCCAAGCCTCAATTTTAAAAGCAAAAGCCAGAAACTGGTCTGTGAATGAGGATTTATATGCATCTAGTAAATATTGATTTCTCAAGCTTATGGTAGATGGCACTAGGGTGGAGAACTGTTCTTGGTTTATCATATTGAGTGGGCTATGGAATTAAATAATTTATTTTTAATATCTTATGGAGTGTTTGAAATTTTCCGTAATTCACATTCCTTTGAGTGTGTGTGTGTGTGTGTATTTTGTTTTTACAGTGCCATGGATGAAAGAATTAATTGTTCTTAATTTAACACAAAAAACATACATTTTTTTCCATCACTACATGAACAAACAATTAGGTCAATTACATGATAAATGAGATTATCTACTAGTTTTTAATAATTATATTTATTGGATGTCTTATTTTACATTAGAAGTGATTTGAAAAAAATAAAACAACAATGTAAAAGCCAAAATTAAGCTTCCTGTGAATATATGACTATTTTATACATACCAAATACTTTTAAAGATGTTTTAATGAATCAGATAAAAAAAAATTGTATTTTGCACCTACATAATGCATAATTACTTATAATAACACAATAACACCCAGTTTATCAAGACCATATATTTTTACACTTGCATTACATAATCATATTAAAAACATTAAGAATTCTATTAATTAAAATGATAATAGAAACACTCTTAATTACTATCCTACTGAAATTCTTATTTTGACAACAAAACAGGAACAATATAAATGAACTATGCTGTTATAGTTAATCATCTTTTGTGTGTGTGTGTGTGCGCGTGTTTTTAATATTAAGCTTTCATTTTTGTTTTGATGGCAGAATCTTTTATACATTTTACAAATTTTTGTGTGCTATAGTTTTTATTTTTACATTTTATTTATTTGAGATCTTTTAATTTACAGTCTGCATAACTATTTCCGACATCTTTCTTTTTAAAACTTTGTATGAGTTTTTAAATTATAATCATCTAGAAATATTACACATTGCAATTATAGATATTTTAATCAGAAGGGAAGCACATCCTATACACATGCACTGTTATGTTGTGTTAATACTTCAACAGTGTTTTGTTGATTATGATGGATATTCTCAAACCAAAGCACAAGATAAAAATTTTGCAAAGATAAAAGTAGTTATCTTATCTTTGTACCTAAATTCACTTATTTGGCCAATCTGGAGCATCTTGGAATAAGAATGTGAAAGTCTTCCATTAATTGTTATGTTGTGTTAATACTTCAACAGTGTTTTGTTGATTATGATGGATATTCTCAAACCAAAGCACAAGATAAAAAATTTTCAAAGATAAAAGTAGTTATCTTATCTTTGTATCTAAATTCACTTATTTGGCCAATCTGGAGCATCTTGGAATAAGAATGCGAAAGTCTTCCATTAATCCTCTATTATTCTGGCAGATTTTTTTGTTCTAACTTGCTTTAAGCTTTCAACTTTCACTTTAATATTAAACCATTATTATTTATCAGAATGTAATAAATTTGACCTCATTTGATAGATATTTTTGTTTAGAAATTAATTTTTAAAAATCACATTTGATTTTCCAAATTATTTTAAAAATTAGATTTTAATCAAAACAAAGCACTGTCATGTCACCAAATTTCAGATGGAGCAGATTCAATTTGCAAAATGAACAAAATCTTCTTTGTTTGATGTTTGTTTTAAAAATCTGAATGAATTATTTTTAATATCTAGTACATCTATCAATTTGTGCTTTAAAAGTTTAAATTTTTTTTCAAGTGTCAGTGGTCAAGAGGTCAGCATAGCTGCCTTACAAGCAGTTCTCCTGGGTTAGTGGGTTCGCTTCCCGGCCAATGCTATGACACATGAAAAAAAAAGTTTAAAATTTTTTCAATTTTTTACAATATAGGTAAATATTATAACTGATTGTTGAGTGACATCATTTTTGGACAGTTGTATTTCCCACAACCTTAATCTTTATGGTAATTTTACACAATATATTCTTTTATATTTTAAAATAAAACATTTCTGTAAAAAATAAATATGTATTAATTTTTTTTTTTTGATTTTTAATAATTATTACACAATTATAGTTTTAAATAAATTTTTATTGTGACTAATACACTTGTTTAAGCCATGTAAGGCCAATGGATACAGTCTGCTGTTTTAGTTGGGGTTCATATGAATTCCATTGAAACGCTTGTCATCTAAGTTGTTAGGTGTCTCATTTATGGGGCAATCCTTCTATATAGGCCCCATGTGTTTTTGAATAAGAATTTAGTGGCCAGTATTAAGTCCTTTGCCTGCAACTTTTTCAGCTGGAGGTTGAATATTCCAAATCATAAACTTTCCAAAACATCAAGTTTTTAGACTGTCAATATTTTCTCGAAATAATCTTGCAAAGTTCGAGATCACCAAACATACAATGACAAGGCATCAATATATGGTTTCAGATACTTTGAAGTTCCCATTTATTTGATTATCCTGATGTCTTTTGAATTTTTTTGAAATTAAGATATTAGAAAAAATATATATGTAAATTTTAAAGAATGTTAGCAAAAATTCTCAATAGAGAGTGAAAAACACAAATTAATTAAATTTCTAGATTTCTCAGGCATGGGTCCAACACCTGAAAGAAAGCATCAGTTAAAAATTACTTTACGTCCATTAATTTTATTCCAGCCATTAACAATCATGAAATTTTCCAATTTACTGCCTGTTAATATTATTAAATATTAAAACAACATAACAGCACATGTGTATAGGGTGTAATTTCCTTCTGATTAAAATTAAATATGAATACTGCACTAGTAAATTAAATAGAAAATTATAGATATGTAATATGAATTATTTGATTTTACTTAATTTTAAAAACTAAAATTTAACTTTACTTGGTGGCTTTATATAAATGTATACTAGCTAGGAAGTATAATAATGAAAACAAAAATAGCAAATATTATAAACCTAGAGCATTAAATGAAAATGAAACACAAAATCGATTGAATAATAATAATCAGAAGGAGGAGAACTTGAAATGTTATGATGGATTGAATAGAGATGAAAGATGAGTAAATTTTTATAGATCAAATAGAAAGATAACAATAAATACATGATTAACAAATTGCAAGAAAGGAATTTACAAATTAAAAAAACTCTAAGTGATTGAAACAAATTTTAATTAGATTATATACTGTTCACAATGTTTAAAAGCAGGATTAGAAATGCATGTTTACATTCTGGAGCTGTTATTGTGTACACCACCATTTAATAAGTGAAGAATTACAAGTAAATTTTAAAAATATGAGAAGCCATGAGACAACAAAAATGGAATATTATTAATGTGAGATATGTGAAAAAGTTTTCAATGTAATTGGATAAAACAATAAGTATGAATAATAATGTTACATGTACAAATATAAATTCAAAGAAAAAATAGTAAATATTCAATAAATAAAAAAGTATTGGAAATAAATATGATAAAAAAAGATGTAAAAATAAATCACATAAATAGTCAAAACTATATACAAGTGCAAATTAAAATTGTATGCTAGACAAGTATAATTTTTAAAAAAATGTAGTAAAATAGAGTAAATACAAAAAAAAAGTAATAGAATAAAACCATTTTGGTTGAAAAATTAAGATCAAAGAAATTAAACAACAATTGAAGCAAAGAATTACTCATTTCACATTTATAATATGGGAAGTTTACATATGTTTTTTGTAAGATAAAATAATGTTATCATCTTCACTAACAATAAAAAAATGAAAGAAAATGAGATAATAAAAAAAGAGGAAGTAGAAAGTGTGCAATAGTAAAGGATGAAATGATAAAATCTAGTTAAATTGAAATTCAAGTTGCAATACTTTAAGCTATAGGGAAAATAGTTTGAAAAGATTTTCTTGTAGAAGTAATGCTTCCTGTAAGAAAAAAGATCTATTACAATAAAATGTGAACTCTTTTAGAGCAATAAGTTTAATTTTATTACAATAAAAATATTTTTGAGAGTTTTGATTAGAAAAGTTTATAATAGATTTGGCATATTTATATCTGATGAGTGGTTTAAATTTAGAAAAGATAAATAAACTATTGTTAAGAGTTTGGTTTTTTTTTCCTTTTTTTTTCATATGTCAAAGCGTTGACCAGAAGCGAACCTGGGCCAGCTGCTTGGAAGGCAGATATGCTAACCACTAGGCCACCAACATTTGACCACTATTAATTGACGTTGAAAAAAAATATTTAAACAAATTAAGTGGATTGCTGTTCTTTTTATATTTTAATGGATTGTTTTGTTTAATAATGTAAAAACAAAAGGTATAGATTGAAAGTAGATTATTATTCACCAATCAAAAAATATAAGATTAAACAATATTAAACAAGGCAAAACTCTCTCCATACAGTAGTGCCATCCTGTGCCAACCAGAGTAATCAATGGATGCCAGAAGGTGTGTGCATAAAATCCCTAGCAAGTGCCTACTCATCCAATATCCCCAGATTACTTTCTGGCTTGTGGCCTTCATCAGTGAGGAGCCTTGGATCTGAGAGCACTGCACCTTAGTATCCCCAGACTAGTTTCTGGCTTGTGTCCTTCATCACTGAGGAGCCTTAGATCTGAGGTGCAGTGCTCTCAAATCCAAGGCTCCTCACTGACAAAGGCCACAAGCCAGAAACTAGTCTGGGAATATTGGATGAGTAGGCACTAGATAGGGATTTTATGCACAAGCCTTTGGCATCCATTGATTACTCTGGTTGGCAGAGAGTGGCACTACTGTATGGAAAGAGTTTTGCCTCATTTAATAACAATTATGTGCTAGTATGAGAGATAGTGATCATGTGATCTTTAGTGACTAAACAATATTTTTATATAAAAAATTAGATTAAAAAATTATTAAACAGTTTGTAATGATTCTCTTCTAGTTTGTTTAATATTTAATTAGCTGAACTGTCAAATGAGTTCTGTTTTGATAATAATGTTGTTATATTCAAGTTATTTTCATTTTACATATTCTATTTGTAATTGTTTCGCTTCAATGTTTCAAACATTGGCTAAGTATAAGTTTCTTTCATGTGTTAATTTTGTTAACTGTAGCTGATTCACAGCACTCATGGGTGGCTGGATATGTTGTAGCCTTTAAATTTACAATGCTAATTTATTTAAATTAATGATTTAAATATTCCATTTGTTTGAGAGTTGGACACTATTTTTTTTTATTAATGGCATGGTTGTTGTTCACAATAAGCCAGGCTTCTTTCATTTTGTGTTTTCTATCGTCGTCTTGCTCAGTGCAAAGAATTTTAACATTTATTGGACCTAAAATGTGACAGATTTTTACTCATGCTCCAAGAAAATGGATTTACAAGTCTTAGAACCACCTTATTTGAACAGAGTACTAAATAACACCAAAGTTAAAATATCCCAGGATCAAACATTTCAGATTGTATATAAAATAAAGTGGAATAAGGTCACTTGCAAATCAGATACTATGGATATTCTAGGGCAAATATACCTATCAGACTCTCCCAACACAAATACTTATACAAGTGAGTTAAAAATCACTTAGAATATAAATACATTTTCTTGGAGCATGAGCAAAAATCTGGTCACATTTTGATCCAATAAATGTTAAAATTGTTTAAACTGAGTGAGATGATAGAAAACATAAATTGAAAATGGTATGGTTTACGGCTAATAAAAAACAAAATATCATCCAATTCTTCAACAAATGGAATATTTAAAATATTAATTTAAATAAATTACCATTGTACATTTAAAGGCTATAACATCCCCCACTATCCATGAGTGCTAAGAATCTAGCTTCACCATCTGAAAGAGTGCTCTACTATAATAAACAAAAATTAACATATGGAATAAACCTTTACTTAGCCAATGTTTGAAATATTGAAGCAAACCAATTAATAATGTTGATTAATTCAACATATCAGCATTACTGATGAAATGATGCTACTTACAGATATTCAAGACTATCTTACCAAAATATTAAGTAGAATTATTAAAATTTAACAAGAACATACAGCCAATTTTAAAGCCTTAATTATAGTAAAGTAATAGAATATTAAAAATGAGAGTTTATCACAACCAACCAAGAGGAAAAGCTAGATTTAAAAGTGGTTTTAGTACAGTATATCCTATCCAAGTACTGAGAGAAGTTATAGAAATTACCAATGAATAAGAGTTCCCATTATGCTTTGTATTTTTAGATTATAAAAAGGCATTTGATTGTATAAGCATTTCTTCAGTGATTAAAGCATTGGATCATCAAGGTATAGACCAAGGATATAGTCATATTTTGAAGAATATTTGTAAAAATGCAACAGCAATAATTAAATTACATAATGATATTAGGTTAACATTGAGAAGAATATAAGACAGGGTGATTCCATATCTCCAAAAGTTTTTACAGCAGTGCTGCAAAAAGTATTTTGTGGATTATATAAGGGAATAAAAATATATGGATATTGTTTGAGTCATTTAGATTTTGAAGATGATGTAGTTGTTTTTGAAAATTATGCTTTAGAGCTTCAGGAAATGTTGCAGGAGTTATCAGATTAAAGTAAAAAAGTAAGACTAAATGTAAATGTTAAAAGACACAAGTAATGTTCAATGGATTTTCTCAAAAATTGAAAGTAAAGATTGATTATGATAAGTTAGAAGAAGTTAACAACTACAAATATCTTGGTCATATTATTACTATAGATGGAAACATAATTGATGAAATTAATTATAGAATTAAACTTGGTTGGAATGCTTTTGGTAGAAATAACTTAATACTAAAGAAAATATGCCCATGTGTTTGAAAAAGAAAGTTTTTAATAAATGTGTGTTACCAGTTCTTAATTATGGATTTGAAACTTGGATACTTAATAGAAGAGCAATACAGAGACTTTAGACTACTCAAAGAAGTATGGAGAGATGCATGTTAGGTGTACCAAGAAGAAATTGAAAATGCAATATATGGATAAGAGAACACACAGGTGTTACTGACATCGTTGACAAAATTAAAAGACAAGTGGAGGCTGGAAATATTGCTAGAATAGATAATAATAGATGGACAATTGAAATCTTAAACTGGATTCCAAGAGATTGTAAAAGACCCAGAAACAGACCACATGTGAGGTGGATGGATGAAATAAGAAAGTGTGCAGGGGTGATGTGGAGAAGAGAGGTTAGAGATCAGAGATGGATTGACCTTGGAGAAACCTTCATCCTGCAGTGGATTGATAATGGTTGACAATGATGATGAGTGTTTTTAAATATTTCACAAGTTTTTTATCTAATGATAAAACTACTGATATAAATATTAGAATGGATATTTGTGACAAAAAAAATAGAATTAAAAAAGAAGCTTGATTTAGTTGTGGACTGTAAAATTTATAAGAAACAGAGTTTTGACCAATTAAAGGAGAAAAGATGGATTTGATATATAATTGAAATATAAGTTGGGAGAATAAGATTAGTAATGTTGAAATAATAAAAAGAAACGAAAAGAATTTTTATATAATAATGCAAAAAAGAAGAGTTCTATCAAATACAAAAATACAGAAAAAGGATATTGTTTTGATGTCATAAAATAAATTGCTTCCAGCTATTTTGCACTAATCTTCATTCATTGAAACTAAAATTAATAATATAAAATGAACCACATATGTATGCATACATTGAACATAGAAAATTAAAAATTTGTGTTTTTTTAATGAGTGAAAATGCTGGTACTGATCCCATTTATAAGTGATAGATCGTGCCAGCATTATCACAAGTTTTTTTGCAAAAACGAAGGTCAGTCAAAAGGTCAACAAATTATATAATTTAATAAATAATATTTTCAATAGATTGAACTGACAAATAACTATTTCCATTTTTTACAAAGTTTGATGTCTTATATAGTAAAGTTCTGAGCTCAATATTTTGCATAATTTGTTTTTGTCACATCTGATATATCTTAATAAATAAGATAAATGATTAAAAATAGTACTGATACAGATTAATAGCAATTGTTATCAATAAAATGATTTTAAAAATATAGGTAAACAATTACTAAAGATTAATAATAAATGAGTTCAGTAGTCAGTATACATTAAAAAACGAATAGCTATGTCAGAAAACAGATACTTGTGACAAATATAATATCCAAAAAGTTAATGAGAATAAAGAGTTAAAGATAATATAAATAACAACAATAAATAAAGAGTTATAAAAATTTAAATTTAAAATAAAAATAAAAAGTGCAAACTAACTCCCCCCCCTTTATATATATAATTTATGATAATTTCACAAGCAAATAGAAGAAGAATGTTGATCACTACATAATAGAAATATTTGGAACAATAAAAATGCACACATAAAAACAACTATTGTATTTTGGTATGACTAAGTACAAGGAATATATAAAAATAGATAACCTACACAAACAGTAAAATGGATAGAATCAGTAAAATGGAAATATAAAATATCCAGCAAAAACTGAATGTAAGAAATATAAAAACAATTAATTCAATAAGGAGCTCAAAGAAATAATAATAATAATAATAATAATAATAATAATAATAATAATAATAATAATAATAATAATAATAATAATAATAATAATAATAATAATAATAATAATAATAATAATAATAATAATAATAATAATAATAATAATAATAATAATAATAATAATAATAATAATAATAATAATAATAATAATAATAATAATAATAATAATAATAATAATAATAATAATAAAATAAAAAAAATTTAAACATTAGATAAAGTTAGAATGTTCTAGAGCAAATTCAGCCAATATAGCATGTGCCAAATTTGGCATATTGTAATAATAATTTTTGCCCATTATGCCCTTAATTACAAAAATTAAAAGTTTAGATCTTTTAAAATAATACTGTATTCACAAAACAATTTGTATTAATACTCAGAAAAATATTTATAACAAATATTCAAATTCAGGTTGTTAAACAACAAAAAAAATTCTTATTCATTCAAAAAGTAGTTGTCTCATATTGGTTTAATTTTAAGGATTCCTGAACAATTGCAAAATTGTTTTTAACTTTTATTTTAAAATTATTTGATCTTTATAAGCCTTGAAGTTTTGTTTTATTTTTTGCTTTTTAAAATAATAGTCTCAAAATTCTTATTAAAGTAAACAATATTTAAACTTAAAATTATTTCTACAGTACATTATTATATTATAAAAAAAGTGTTAAATATTATTTATCTTCATGCTACTATATTTTATACAAACATTGAATAATAGAGTGAACATTGTATGATATATATGAACACATAGGCAAAAAAATTGATGCATGGATTGTAAAACATTGGTCACTCTTATTTCATACCAAGCCATAAAGAACAATTTATTTCATAGTAAAATGCTGAGATTTATTTTTTTTTAAACTCCTCTCTAAATAGAATTACAATATGATACTGCACTAAAAAAATTCATTGACTGTTACATAGTTTAACATTTTCTAATATTAGTATGAAATGAATTATAATATTTCTTAGTGTTAATAAGATTATCAAAAGAAGTAGTTGTAAAGTGAATGATTTAATATATCCATGCCCTCATTTTAAGATTCTTAAGATTTGCCTATATAAGAGCATTTAGGTTTAAAAATAAGATGGTCACTCTTATATTTTCTAAGAGTTTATCTTGTGACTGGAATGAGAGTGTCATAGCATTTACTGGCATTGATGTAATGTTATGTATAGCACTAACAAGGAGGGTTTATTACCTTTTAAAAGCATTATATATAATTGTTTATTGGTGTGTTGGGAAAAAGAGGAGGCTAGAGATAGGAAAAACTATTAAATTTGAGAGACATTCATTCTGCACTGGATCGATAATGCTTGAATATGATGATGAAATATAACTATAACTTGTTTATATATATATATTAATAAATATTTAATGTTTCATCTTATAAAATGTAAATGTAGTTTTATTTACTGTCTCTTGAAAAGATCGAGACATGTGTGTTGTAGTTAGGTATCATTTTTGTGAATTTATATAATGCATTTGTGCCAAAATATTAAATAAATAAAAAGTTCTAGCAGTTTAATAAAAATCTAGATGCTAAAAAAAAAGAAGTTAGTTCTATACTATTAAAATTCAGTTGAACAGAAGATCACTATCAGGATCAATAAAAGAAACAATAGACAATTGATGTGTGAAAAGAGACTATTTATTTGATTGCTTATAGAATAAAAAATACTGATCAAACACTAAGGGAGTTCAAAGAGCATGAAGTAAATATAAATGACAAGTTAAAAAGCACATCTTATATATGTAATACACACAATGGCTTTTACATATATAATATTAAACTTACTATATTTATTTTTGATAAAAATTAGAAAAAATATAATTATAATTGTAAAATCATTTTATAAATAAAAACTAACCAATATTGATAAATTGAATGTTTATAAACTCAACAGTAAAATAGTTTTTTTATATATATGGCAAAATAATATATTTATCAAATATCAAATTTTAAATGCTATAATATTTTTTTTTGCTTTTTCAAAGCCTTTATTTTATATGTTTATGCTCTGTTAGTCAGAAAAGATTGAAAATATCAATACCTGCCTTTAATCTTTTCCCTCTCCCCCTCTTGACTGTTCATGTTTCTGCTTTATATAAAGCTATAAAACAAATAAATATATCATCATCATCATCATGATTATTATTATTGTTATTATGTTTTAACAATAATCTTTAGTAATGTTTTGGTTTACATAGCATTACATAACATTGATTGTAAGGGTTACACTGCAATCATGTTGTACAGGTTTTTATATGGATTAATTTCAAGGGTTACAAAAATCAGGTTTCAACGTATATATTTTTTTACAAATGTTGCTATTAGTTTTGATACAGAGATGGATATCAAGTTTAATTATCAAAGTCTTAAAAAAACAGTTTAATATAAAACTCAATTTCATAGATAGATAGATGTGACCTAAGATTATAAAATCTCACATCATATTGAAGGTTATTTACAGTCACTAAATTAATCTTGATTATTGTTCTTTTAATTGTTAATCTTGTAGTATACTAGGGAAGTAACTTATAATTTATGTAGCATAAAATCAAGCTATGGGTGCTCTACAAAAAACAAAATCAATTCAGAGTAGAATTACATATGATGACAGCTGGTAGATTGTGATAGATGGAGAGTAAATTATGTAGTCTGATGATGGATGAAGTTGAAGGCAGTTAATAAAAGTGAGTTTTGTTGGAAGTAATGTATGGCACCATTGAATGCTATTCAATGTGGTTATTAATGGATTATGACCTATTATAGAATGGATTATTGTTTAATACTGATTAGGTGGCTGAAAAAATATTTGAGGGTACAGTATTGTTATCTCAGTTCTTGATTTGTTGGAGCTTATTAATGGTGTTGTTGCTAATGGTGAAAATGCAGCAATACAGGGTGAAAGTTGTTGCACATGCTGTGAGAGGATGTATCTTCTGATAGGATTAAATTAGTTGTTGTATAAATGTAACTGGTCATCTGTATATATTTAGCATGATAATCCTGATTTGGTTGAGGGCTTGACACTATTAAGGGGTAGGAGGAAAGTCTCAATATAATCTAAGAGACATAGTTGCCCACCCATTAATAATGATCTTGACCTCCACAGAACCCAAGTGTTCTATATCCAAAAAGCCATAAATTCAATTGCATCAATTGTTTCAAAGTTCCCAGCACTACGATCATTGTTACAAGTAATCCCTACTGATAGACCTCCCTCTATATCAGCTATGTTTCTCACCGCACATTACAATCAATCCTAGCAGCAGTCAACTGATCAACATTCTCCATGACTAATAAATACACATACTGGCAAACATATGCTATACTTTATCTGGAAGCCAAGAAAGGTGATCTTTCTCCCATGCTAGTATCAATAATTGCCAACTACTCTGCTCCTTCAAAAGATGGTACCTGGAGTCTACATTTTTCAATTTCCTAGTTTTTCTTAACCTACATGCATTGCCAACATCACATTTTCTTCAGTATTGCCATCTATATAAAAATACAAATCCATTCTGTACCTTATGACATATGGTAGAAGAAACTCAGCAACATCTCTATTATTGTTGTTGTTGTTCTACTACTACTTCTATTGCTACTACTATTACTACTACTCCTATTATTATTATTATTATTATTATTATTATTATTCCAGCCTCATCTTTATCTTTTTAAATTTTTCTGTCTTTGCTTTCTATTGGTTGAACCTTTAATTTTGTTATAAACCAATTATTTTAGTATATCTACAATGTTTTTTTTTAATAATAAAATTCAATATCTAGCTTATAGTTGGATAATTCAGCCAAAACAACAATACGTTAGGACTATGAATTATATGCAGATGAACCTGAATATATCAACTGAATCTATAGCCCTTGAAAAATCTTTGTTTTAACTAAATAAATATTGACTAGTATATAATTGTAAGAATGAATTATTATCTTTTAGAATTTTATAAGAATGAATTATTAATAAATAGATTAAACAGTCAAAAAGACATTTGAGCAGTCTGATATATATAAATAAAATACATGCATGAATGTACAAAAACTTGTTGGTTTAAAACTTTATATTATACATATAAATAAATAAAATGTTTGCCTCATGATTGTTTCAAGATAGTCATTAAAAACATTAATTTTATTTATTATTTAAAAATTGTATTTATGAAAATCACGTGGGATATTTAAAAGTATACAATATAATTTTTATATTAGTGTTTTACAAAACCGCCAATTATATAATACGTTTTTTTTTTTTTCTATTTTTATCAAACAAATAAATTAATGAATTATATTAAGTCAAAGGAAATATAAGACAAATTGATTTTTAATATAATTAAATATTCATAACTACTACAATTAACAGGGATTTGAATCCGACTTTCAAGCTCCCTACAGTGATCACCTCTGTACAGTATAACAGATACATATGACCATATGTGTGTGAAAATGATATATGATTCCAATATACGTATTTCATGCTGAAACAGCACTCATCAGTTTGTCCAAATCATCATCTACCACACACACATATATAATCAGTGCTCAGTTTATATTAAAATAGAAAATCTTCAAACTTTAATGGACAGGTTTCAATCTACTCCACTCTCCAACTCTTCAGACATCCATATCATTGAAAATCTGATGATGGAATGCTCAAAGCCCTTGATGATCACTTTTTTAGTGATATGGTTCGCTGAAGAATTGGAGAGTGAAGACAATTAAAGTATGTTTCATTAAAGTCTGTAGATTTGCTATCTAATATAAACTATGCACTGATTATATATGTGTGTGAGAGATGATGATCTGAACTCACTGATGAGTGCTGGTTCAGTGTGAAATATGTATATTGGAGATCATATCTTTTACATATATATGAGATCATGTGGGTCAGTTATATTTAATAGAGTGGATGACTGTAGGGAGCTTGGAAGTCATGATTCAAATTACATCTAGATTAAGTATATACATTATACTTGTATCTCAGCTACTACAATTATGACATTTTTTTTAATTTTTGATGCACAAAAATAACCAATATTAAATCAATCAATAACAAAACTTGCAAATCCATTGAAGGGAATATTTCCTGTAATTGGTTAATTCATATTCCTCAAAGAAGCAGATAGATTGTGAAGCAATCATAAAAAAGATATGGACAAATACCAAATAATTTAAAACTTATATATTTAACAAAATAACAATAAAAAAATTATAGAACATTGCTTTCAGGCACTACTTAATATGTTTCTGGTATCACATTCAGATCATGGCATTATTCTATCTAAATTATTCACAGATATATTGTTAAGGTATAAATCAGGGGTGGGCAAATAGTGGCCTGAGGGCCACATGTGGCCCTCTAAGAGTTTTTGTGGCCCACCAAGACAATCAGAAAAATCCATCTTGAACTGAGATTTCCTTCCCATGTGTGACCGAAGGTTCATCTAGTATTTTCCACTAGAATGGCCATGTCAATACACATGCACAGTGTAGATACTATGTGCAGTGCTTTTCCAGTTGATCTGGTTAATTTCAATTTTGTCTTTGCATTAGCAAATATATACATTTCCAATTTTAGTGAAACCATGAATCCTCCAAAAAAATGTAAAATCGGTGATGAATGTAGTGTTTAATGAAGAATGGACAAACAAATATTTCTTTCATAATACAGGGTTTATTGTGTCATTAAAAAAAAGGTGTGGCCCTCCGCTAACCTTCACTTCCACAAAGTGGCCCCCAATGCGGCTCTCCACCAACCTCTGCAGCCCCCAAGCCAAAGCAATTGCCCACCCCTGGTATAAATAATTACATTATTAGTTTTATGTGATCTCTTAATGCGAATAGTAGCTTCAATGATTTGTAAAATGATTAGCTTTGCATTTTCAATCAACATTCATTCTATGAATTCATCTGTATAATTCCTCATACAACCTTTAACAATAATGAATTTCATTTTAATTTATTTCTTTATTTAATCTTGTCTGACTAACTTAAAACTGAAATAGTTAATCTATTATCTACCAATGATATCATATGATTATTAATGATACATAGCAATATCCTATTCCTTTTGTTATTCTGCTTTAGTGTACTTCATTCATCAAGCATTTTAATTTAATTTCTGTTTATATTTTCTCTCCATTAACTCTGTTTAATTTATCTACTTCAATCCCATTTTATTTTGTGATGTAATTTTAGAATTTAATTGACTTAGATTCCCAAAACAAATATGTTGCAACAAGCGCATATCTGATAAATTAGTGGTATGTTTTTTATTAAAGGAAAAAAAATATAACGAAGTGTAGATATGAAGTCAAGAATGCATATATACTAAATTTATTATTATACTAACCTCTCAACTAAATAATAATTAACCTAAAACCAATAATTACTTCTTTTGACCCCCTCCCCAGCTTATACCTCCCATTTCTTAATATTTAGCTTCTTAACAATATCAATAATCTGTCTACATGTGTGTGAGCAGTTGATATCTCTAGATATTTTGTAACAATGAAAAAATAATTTTGTAAAATAGATTAAAATACACCTGGGTCTCGTTTTACGCGATAGATTGGTTCCTCAGAAAACATGCGCAAACGAAATCATGCAAAAATAGATGTAACTACATTGAAAAAGGGGGGATGCGGTCTGTGATTTTTCAAAATTCGCATAAAAGCAAAGCACCAATGGAAAATTACTTTAAAATTTGCGCAAAAAAAAAAAATGAGGAAATAAAATATGACTAATAAAAATTTTCAAATTTGGAAAAAATTGATACAAGACAAACTTTTTTTAACTATAATATTTAATTTTATTCAAAATAATATATTTTTATGCATAATTTACAGTATGGTAATTTACATTTTTTTATACACGTTTTAATTATTATCGCTATTTGCCGAAACACACGTTTGTTTGCACTCTCATGTTGTGTTAATGGTTTTCTGTTGACAACATAATTAGTAATTAATCTTTGAGACAATGATTTTATTAATTCTTTATGAACTTAGACTTATGATAATAAAAAGACATTTATTCACCACTGCTGGGAAAAATTAAAACTAACAACTAAAAATTAAATTCTTATTTTTGTCTTTAATTTTCAATTCCATTTAAAAATCAAATTTCACATCACATTATTTCAAGTCACCATAAATAATTTTTAAATTGTTAATTACAATTAAAAATCAGATTTTAATTTTTAATTGTCAAATTTAATTGTGCCCACTGCTATTACTCACCTTTTAAAAATAAACTTGTGGACACTAAATGATTAATAATTGATTACGTTCTTTTTTAAAAAGCAAAAACAGAATGTGATTTAAAATGCAAAATTAACACGCACAATGTTTGGACAAATTTACATTAAATCTTGTAAAATTTAATGTGTGTATACATAAAATGTGGAAATCATGATTTTAATTTCATTATTGCATAAAATCTTACTATTATAAAGCACTGAAAATATTGAAATTACTAAGTTGAAAGTCGAATTCCAATAATGTGCTATTACTTTCAATATAACGTAAGTGCATGAAATTTATTATTTAAAGTAATAGCGCAATATCGGAGTTCAACTTCCAGTGAAACACAAATCGCTTAACTTCAAAATTATGTTAAATAAGTCCGTGTAAAAAGAGACCCAGGTGTATATTAGAGGTCATATTTGAAATCTTTTAAGAAAATATTCCAGTGCATATCACTATCTGAAAATTATATAGAAAATATTCAAATCACTCTTCTAAACATTGTGATATTTTAGCAATACTCTCTGTGAAAAAATATGTCTGAACTTTAAATAGTCAACTGAAAAAGATATTATTTTGAATTGTATGCTACAAACAATGTTATTTACTAAAATTTAAACCTATCTATTTGAGTGGTTGTTTGAAGTTCAGACGTATATTTATTGACAGAGGGCGTTGTTGAAATATGATAACGTTCAGGAAAGTGATTTGAATATTTAAAATCTTTTATATAGAATTCACTCCAACATTAAAGAATATGACTGTTTATCATTATTCCTTTCTTTTTTAACAAAAAAATGTCAGAAAATTTTCTATAAATTTTAAAATAGTTTTTAAGTTTTTTAATCTTCATTTGTAAAACTTAAAGTTACACTATTTTATTAATAGTATTAATAACAGTTAAATGTATTGTTAAGTTAGAGATGGACTTCTAAAAAGAAATTTAATTCACAGCAAAAAAAAAGCTTCTCCTTACTCTGTCTTCTAAAAGAATATGCCTATAAAATCATATGTTTAATGTATACCTATTTTAAAAGCAAACCTATAATAAAAAAAGTTATGTAATCAATAAAGATAATATAAATGCACAATTAGATAAAGAACTCTAATAATTTTTTTAATAGAACAAAAATATTATAAATATTACTTGGTTACTGTTGGATTTTTTTAAAAGAAGATATGTAGGTCTCTCATGCTTGCAATTAAATGTTTAAACCAGTTACACAACTGTCTTCATTGAATTAGGAGTTATATATTTCAAAAACGTTTACATTAGGGTTACTAATATATATATATATAAAGATATGTATTATATAATGAGCTATAATGAACTTGCAAATAGCTCTTAACCAGTTTTTCAGAATATCCCCAACCTCAGACCGTTTTCTGAAAAGCTTGTTAAGAGCTATTTGCAAGCTCATTATATAACATTTGTAATACAAGCTTGTTAAATTAGGTCATGTGATATATGACTTGATTTCTTTGTAATAGAGATATATATATATATAAACTAAACATCGGAGAAGATGGACTGAACTTGGAGAGACCTTCATCCTGCAGTGGATTGATAATGGTTGATGATGATATATATATATATATATATATATATATATATATATATATATTGTAACAGAATAAAAAAGTTGCCCTCCAGGTTTGGATAGCATTTTATATTCTATAACTAACATGAAAAGATGATAATGAAATAACCATTATTCTCTTTTATAATCACCCTTAAATTTAGTGCACCATTTGTAACAGATTAAAATGATGATATGCTTTTCTTTTAATGCCCCACAGATGTGCGAACCATTTGTAACAGATTGGATATGAAAAGGCCATGATATAGTGATTATGTTTAATTATGCTCTGCAAATTGCAGTGCCATTTATATCAAAATAAATATATGCTAATCTCTGTTATAGCCTAAATAAAAGAATAAATCAGTCATTTGTTGCCCTATGTAACAGAATAAACAGGAACCCTGAAGTTGAACATCATTTGTAACTGAATAAAATATAAATCAGAGAAAAATAATACTGAATTTATAATGCCCTGTAAATAATAGTATCATTCATAATAGAATAAATATAATAAACTAACTCAAATGAATACCAATCAATAAATAATTATTCAACATTTAAAATAATCCTTTATCTAATTGCATATCTGACAAATAACTATAATAAAACAAAACAGTGATGATAATTTTTATTATAGCAACATGAGTTCAGAGAGCATTTAGAATAAATAGAAAACAAACAAAATCATCACTTTACTTACACTAAATACAAACCTTACTTAAAATAAATTAAAATAAAGCAATTAAACCAAATATCACTGTCTCAAAACAACAATATATGCTTAAAATATATTTCATTTATAATAAAATGAAAATAATGATAAATCATTCAACAACCAATACATAATATACTTAACAAGTCAAACATTACTTAAAATAATGTATACTTATGCTAAAACTTAAAGATGTTCATATTTAATAAAATAATTCATGAATGATTGAGATACTTTAGTATATTCTATAAGATTAGAATAATTATAATATCTAAACAAATACATAACCCAATAATTAGTTTTAAATCCTAATTTAATAAAATGATAAATAATACAAACCAAACCATGCTATACTCATATATTAATTTACTCTTACTAATCGCACTATTTATAACAAGATAAAATACTTAATAATGATGTAATATCAATAAACCTATAAGATAATCTTGAATCCATAATATCCAATAGTACCAGTATATAAAAGAAACAGTAGATTTTTATTGGATATTTACTTAAGTGCAATTAACTAATATTAATTTATTTTAAATTTCCTGTAACCAAATTATTAAAACTGTATTTTCTAACAATCAAAATATATAAAAGAATTATTAGCATTTATTATGATCAAGTATGAATATTAAAATTGAATATTTAAACTGATTTACAATCCACATTGTCTAAATTTAAATATAATTAAAGCAAATCATTCTGACTTATCACAGAACAAAATATACTACTATTAGTCCTATAATTGAATAGGATTAAAATTTTATTGACCAAATCAACACAGTACTTATCAAATCAATAATAATTTAGATAAAACACAAAAATACTTGACTGTGATTATTATATAAATTTTATATCTAGTCAGATAATAAATATAGAATTCAATACAAAAAAAATACAACAACACTCACTTATCAATTCTGGGATTTGATTACTGAATTATGTGATATAGTTGTTTTAAATAAATCTTACAATATTGACAGTTTATCATGTCTCATTCAAATATTATTAATCAATAAATTCATATTGCACAATTGAACAAACCAACAAGTTTATTTGATTTAGGTTAAATTAAAATTGATTAATAAATAAATATCAATATATATAATAAATAGATCATAAACAATCAATATGTACACATACACTCTAATTGAATATACAATAAATCAACCATTGACATTAATTTCATACTTAAATATGTGATTGCTTAACAATCTTCACATATATTTCTGTATCACAAAAAAAGTTAAACATTAACCCTTCAACATTTTGCTAATATTCTGGCAGATTACTTTGTTCTCACTAGATTTAAGCTTTCAATTTTCATTTTGATATTAAACTATTATTACTTATCAGAATATAATAAATTTGACCTCATTCAATAGATATTTTTGTTTAGAAATTAAGTAAATTTTTAAAAATCACATTTAATTTCTGGAATTATTTTAAAAATTATATTTATTCAAATCAAAATGCTGTCATACCATCAAATTTCAGGTGGAGCTGATTCAATTTATAAAATGAATGAAATCTTTTTTGTTTCAATTTGATTTAAAAATCTGAACAATTTTTTTTAATAACTACAAAATCTATCAATTTATGCTTTAAAGGTTCAGAGTTTTTTTGTAATTTTTATGATATCACTGAATATTATAATCAATCTGGTGAGTGAGATCATTTCTAGACAGTTATATTTGCCATGACTATAATCTTTATAGTAACAATATTCAGAAGAAAATAGTTTTTTATATTTAAAGATAAAACATTTCTATAAAAAATAAATATGTAATAATATTTATTTTTGACTTTTAATAATTATTATACAATTACAATATAAATATAATCATAAACTTAAAAAAAATCAAGATTTTAGACCATCATGATATTTTCTTGATGATCATAATATTTCCACAAAATACACTTGACTTTGTAATCACCAAATAAACAATGTCTATTCATCATATCAGAGTTCGAGATACCAAATATTCGATTTTTCCTGCCATCTTTTTATTTTTTTGTAATCAAAATATTAAAATATATATATATGAATTTTAAAGCTATACAAAAAAAAGTTTCACAAAATTTTCATGAGAGAAAAAAACCTGAATATTTTATTTTTAGAAATCTCAGATGAAGTTCTGTCATCCCAAAATATAATATAAGAGAGTTCAAGATATATTGTCTTTCTATATGCTATATAAATATAGTTGATTGAAATATATATATATGAATCTACTTATTTGTTAATATAAATTAAAGAGAACAAAGTAAAATGAATATTTATTCCAACAAAATCTTTTTGAATTTCTAATATAAACAATACACCTGAAGTTAATTTTAAAATCAATAAATAAATAAAAATGAATATTTTTAAATATTGAAATAACAATAACTATACCACGAGATATGAGTTTAAACTTAGGAAAATGTAATTCTCTTATATTTTGGTAAGTACATAGATTACTAAATAATTTAAAATTGCATATTATTCATCAATAAATAAGTTACATTTTTAAAAGGAAGAGAAACAATATATATATATCCAAATTATTCTTTCAAATAATAATTGTTTGGTTTATATGATATTACACACATGAGTACTAGTTTATATTCATGATATGAAGATTTATCCTTCTATGAACAAATATTATTTCAAAATATGACAAATGAATAGATGCTAACTGTATCTAGAATGACATGATGGAAAATTAAACTGATTCATATCTTTAAAAAAATTGATCAATTGATCTAATAAAATTACACAGGCAGATAGATATAACTTTTGTATACCTTCTGATGTTTGTATTCCACTTTTAAAATATAGGTAACATCGATTTTAAAGGATAAAAATATTCTAATGGTTTACAATGTAATGAAGCAATTTTGGTGATTTTTGTTTATTATAATAAATTGTCATTTTCTTATAAAATTTTCTTTACAATGCTGACCAGTCCATGGGCAGATAATTGTGTTTATTATTCCTCCATTTTGCCCAGTTAATTATATACTTTTAAAGTAAATAAAAAAGAAAATCATGTAAAGAAATTTATATGTGCTTCCACTTAAAACCAAAGCAAGAACGTGAGTTCAAATTATTTATTTTTATTTATAATATTTTTTTATTATAGCAATCCTCTATATTCACTCATGAAGTGATTTCTGGTAGTGTTTCTCTAATGAATATTTGTTTTATTCAACAAATAAAAATAAATATTTTAGAATTATTACATACAACAAAAATATACATATTACAACACCAATACTATTTTTCATTTCAACAGAAAAGAAACAATTTACGCTACATTTACAATATATTATATTGGAAATATATTTTTAGACATATTTTCTTAGTATAATATTATACAAATAAATAGGACAAATATATTTAAAATATTAAACATTTAATTGCATCATTTAGAATTTACTATTGTGAATGCAGCAAAGAAAATAAAACATATAACAAAAGAATAACAGTTTCTTCCAAATTATATGCAATATTATTTACATAGTTACTTTCCTTTTTAGAAATGAATAGAGTCAACTTACAATCTTACAATACAATTAATAAATATTTGAAAACCAGGCACTCTTCACAAACCTGTATTTAAAAGGATAAGGTCCTATACATGAGGGGTCAGAGTGACTTGAGGTCAATATTGGCATCAGCATGGGATTTGGGCTTTCCATCATCAGATTTTCAATGATATGGATGGCTGAAAAGTTGGAGGTTGGAGTATATTGAAGTCTGTCCATTAAAGTGTGAAAATTTGCTATCTTAATATAAACTGAGCACTGATTATATACATGTATGACAGGTAATAGTCTGGACCAACTGATGAGTGCTGGTTTTGCATGAAATATGTATATTGGTGATTATTTATATTTTCTACATGTGTGTGGACATGTGTATCAGTTGTATGAGATAGTGTGGATAGTTGAAGGGTGCTTGAAAGTCTGAGTTCAAATCTCTTATAAATACAATTAATAATAAATAATTTTATATTAATATTATTGTCATCATCATAAGTTAACATATTCATGATCCAAAAGTCAAACAAGAAAGAAGCAAAAAAAATGACATCTTACTACATACTGAAATACATTTCAAATTTCAGTAGGTATGTATATTGAGATAGTTATGTCTCATATATATATATAAAGTTGAAAGGAAAACTAGGGAAATAAACACAAACAAAAATTTTGGAGATTTTATATATTACACTGGAATAATTTTGAAATTAAAACAAGCATGCTTTTATGTTACATTAGATATAAACAGGCAAAACTCTATACTTATTGCCACTCAGTGCAAGCCAGAGTAATCAATGGATGCTAGAAGGCTTGTGCATAAAATCCCCATCTAGTGCCTACTCATCCAATATCCCCAGACTAGTTTCTGGCTGATCATGTGATGTTTATTACATTAAATATACTGGTAATCATAAATTCCACTATCTATTTTGATTAGCAATTTTTTTTGTAATTAATGCTTGTATAATATATTTTGCTAAAATTCCACAATGATGTTTTTTAAAGAATTAAAGTGAATTGAAAAGAGTTATTAACTTTTTTCAATCAAGATAGGGAAAACTTATTTTTAATTACTGTATTTTCCCCTCCACTCTCATTATAAAGGGATTGGAAAAAAGATTAGAAAGGAGTTTTTTAAGAGTTTTTACAGATTGTGATAGCAGAGTTATTATGAAGTTATAACTGAAGGCAAAATGCAAGTCCAGCTGCTGCTGCTGCTGCTGCTACCAATGTAATAATGGTAGAGTTTGAATTCACATGGAAGACCCAGCTTTTCTGGGTTCTTCATAGCCATATATATATATATATGTGTGTGTGTGTGTTTTAGATAACATGGAGACTGAAGGAAGATCATTGAAGGTCAACAGATACCTGGATTATATCTTTCCAGATGATGACAAAAAACCAGTCTACTGTTAGAAGGGATGAGCTTACTTAGAGAGTCCATCAACTTCCTGAAGAATTAAATATACTATATTGTTCTATCTGTATGCATAGGGGCACAGATGGAGTTCTGTATTATATATAAATTACAGCTGATGTGTAGTGTTATATATATGGAAAATGATAGTATTTTAAATAATTTCTTAAAATGACATTTAAAATTCTTAATTAATAAATTTTAAAAGTAAATAACTTTGTCAACTAAAAATAAAACAAGGAAAGAAAATAATAAATGACATTTGTGACTAGAATATTTTTTGCTCCCAATATTGTTTATTAAAAAAAGAGGAGAAACTCTGAATATTTTTTTTAAGTATTGAAAATTACTTACAATAAAAGAAGAGAGGCATATTTTTATGTATACACATGTTATATGTGTACATTTATGTGAAAAATATATTTTTTAATAAGTCTTATTTTGACAAATTAAAATATCATTTGATATAAATGTCAGTGTGTACACACATTTCCACAGGTACTCATGTATATATGTAAAAACAGCAATTTTCATATATCATTAAAATGTGATAACTTATTTATTATTATTATATGACAATTTCCATATGTTATGGCATGTCTGTAGGCTTATATGGATGCATGTTAGGTAGGCAAATATGCTAAAATTAATTATATTTTTTATTATATGACAATTATAATATGTTCATAAATTATTATACCACATGTCTATGTGCTTATATATAGGTGTGTTTTATACAAACCTATTGAGGCATTTGTAAATCACAATGTGATAACTAATTATGTATTAATCAAAATCAGAATGCTGAATTTATATTTATGACATATGTAACTGATCTTAATTTTATTTTGTTATTAATAAATTGATTTTTCATTGTTTAAAGTTATTTCAGTGAATTTGCTCAATCCTAAATAGTTTTAGAATAGTATATGCTAGAATTATATATCTTGTTCACAGTAACAATTATAGAGCTTTTGTTCATGAGCTAGATTCATGCATAATGGTCTGTGATATAAAGGGCATTTATATTTAGTGTTTATGGACATTCAGTTGATGATGATCCTGTATTGATGCAAAGAGGATAGCCTTTAAAGTCCATACATTACATTTTATTTAATTTAGTATTTATTAGAAATTAAGTTTATAGTTGGTTAGTACATTAATGGTACCAAGTGGTTAGAACATTGATGATGATCATCATGTTTTAGTATCTCAGCATTATTTTTTAACTGTTGTATTTTTATGGATTAGTGCTTAAGTTTGTGCATCAAGCTAATTTTGAAATAATCTGCCCAAGCTGGCAAGGGCTAAATAATTTTCTTGGTCTATAGTAAATCCATTTCAAATCCTGTCACAATATTGACTGCTGGTTTATTTTTATTGTTGATCATTCATGATGATGAATGACTATTACTTTTGTGTAGTGCTGGTAAACTTATAGTTTTTTCTGTGCTGATCTCTCAGACTCTTCATATTCATGTTCATTCTTTTTATCTTTATATTTAAATTATATTTTTGACTTAGGCTTGATGATGATGAGGGCCATCACCTCAGGTTTACCCAGGTTTTATGTACTGTTACAATATATATATACTGTGAAAGTAATATTTTAAATGAGTTATTTTAGTGATACTTGCCACACAAAAAATTTGTCACCCAAATAATTTTAAGAAGATATCGGTTAATTAAAAAAGCATTCCAATTATTACAATATTATATTTAAATAAAAATGAACGTTTAAGCTACATTTTAGTATATATTTTTAAAGATTTTAAAATCTAATGTATAAATTTGTATTTGTATTGTTATAAAAAAGAATTATATGCCATAAAAAATATTAATAATGATATTATTATTATTTAAATATTTTTAAAAAAAAAGAAAATTAACATTAATTAAATTAATCTCTCTCTAAACAAATAATTTATATGTATATGCGCAAACTTCAAGTATATTTATTTATTCATGTTATTTGAGATAAAATAATTTCTGTCAGACAATAGTTATTACTGATGCTAGTTCTGCTATTTGGGTTAAAATAATGGTACCTGTCTTGCATTGGTGGTTGAGAGGTCAGCGCGACTGCCTTGCACTTGCAGGCAGTTGTCCGCGTTGCGGGTTCATGTCCCAGCTGATGCTATGACACTTAAAAAAAAATGCTACGTAAGTTTTCTATCTGGAAATTATAATTATGAATTTTTTTAATCAATTGAATATTATTTATTTTTCTAAATCAGTTGAATTAGTTGTCCGTTATATTATCTTGCATTTGAAAATAAATTATAATGCCTTTTGTCTTTCTTTAAATTTTGTAATTCAAGCATTTAATTTTACATTCTAATTAGATCTTATTCATAATAATGGTTGATACTATTAATTGACAAAATACATCCAGAATAAATTGTAAATAGGAATGATTTAAGATTATCTTCATTTTTGCAATTTTCCTTTTGGTGCCTAGTCAATTATTATCATTGATGTGTTTGAAAATTAAATAATTTTTTAGGAAACATAATGGTTTTAGACTAATAAGATTTATCTTTAAACATTGACATTAGTAAAGCCTGTTGATTTCATTTATTTGAAAAAATATTATTTTTAACATTGAACTTATAGATATTAATTTTATGAAAATACCCACCTCATCTAATATTGTTCCAATAATCGTTGGTATGATCTATTATCAGAATCCTTATATACTTCAGTTGCAGCACCTAAATATAATTGCTGTAAAATACTACCTCATCTAGGATTAAAATATGATTTGTTCATAAAAACTTAACTGATTGTATTATACCAAAATTGGCTTTTTAAAAAAACTGGGTAATAAGTAAACTAGTTTTAGTATTGAATACCATTAAAATCATTAGGAAAAAAGCAAAAATTTTGACCCAATTTTTTAGTATAAAAGCACTCAAAATTAAAAATCAAATATCTAGGCTGATAAATTGAATTTTCTTGCTTTTGTCAAAGGACATAAAGTAGATAAAGACATAGTAGTAATAAGAGTGGTGGAGAGTACTCTTGGAGTGAAGAGTAGTTTATGGTGAGTCTTACAACTAAAACTTAAAAAAAGAATGTTTCGATGAATAAAGTTATTGAAATTTTTTTGTTAAATTTATGAGAAAAAAATTGGCAAATTTTGAAGAAAGCGATAAATTCATATATGAATTTTTGAGGAAATTTTTAAAAAAGTATAGATCAAAGTAATTTGAATCTGAAAAAAAATATGAAGAAAAATTTAAATAGTTGAAAGAAAATATAGGGAAAAAATATATGTATATGAAGCAGATTCAAATGAATATCCAGAAGAAATGTGAAAGTATCAAAGATAATATGAACAAAATTGCAAATATAAAAAGAACTTTGAATAAACAAAATAGATCTAGAAATTAAAACTGAGAGAAGTCAGAAATGAGTGTAAGCAGAATAAAAATTTTAAATGTAAAATTGTGGATTTATAGCTAAATAATATGCAGAGAAACAAAAAAAAAATCATGTAGGAAGAGAGACTTAATGATATGAAAAAGAACTGAAAAACAAAATAAACAGTGGCAAGAATAAACAAAAATAAAGAATCAGTTCTGCCATATAATGACCAAATGTAAAGAAGCAATTTAAGGAATTGCTAAAAATATAGATTATGTGGACTAAGAATTCAATACCTTAAAACAAAATTTTACCACTTTAACTTTTATTTAATATGCATCTTAAGCAAAAGCTGCCCCCTATCAACAAAGTTCTGAAATGTAAATGTTTTTGTTAGCATGAACTATTAAGTCATGAGTATAATTATTCTATCTATAAATCCAAGAGTCTTTTATAATTGCATACCTAAAGAAATCCTTGTAGCAACAGAGATCTAGAATTAATATGCAAAAAGAAATACCACAGAGTAATACAGGTGCAAGATCTGCAAAATTTTGTGAGGATTTGAATATAGTAACATGAAATTGGAGAATCAATCAATTATTTCTAATTTACATCAGTGAGTATTGAAGTAGTATATTAAAGTTTTATGAAACTTGCAAATAATGAAAAAAATGGTCAGATACATGTAAATAAATTATTTAATGCATAAATGTCTGAAAACAATAATTTTTTTGTAAAGCGTTGTTAACCAAGAGGTCAGCACAGCGACCTTGCAAGCAAGCAGTTGGTTGCAAACAGTTGTTGTGTGTTCGCCTCCCAGCGATGCTATGACAGATGAAAAAAAAAATAATAATTTTTTACCAAATATTTAGCTTACTCTAAATGGACTCCTCATACACTGACTCTAAAAAAATGATTATCTGCAAATGTTATGAATTATGAAAAAGATACTATAACATATTGTAATGATTTACAAAATGAAAACACTAACAAACCTGTTTAAATGAAGAAAAATGTTTGTAATATTGCATTACACAATATTTTTTAATTATGACTCTGTAAATTTGCTGTTGGTAGAGGAGAATAGTTTGTTAGAAAATATAAAAAACAAAAAAAGAAGTAAATGGCATCAAAGCACAATAAAAGAGTTCTATCTGTACTATTTTGCAGAAAATAATTTTCAAGCAATTGTTTCATGCCTAGTCTATAGTAATAATGCTCAGAAATGAAAATATATACATTTTTGACTTTTCACATTGTGATAGTTATAAATGCATAAAAAGATGTCACTAAAATAATATTGATTACTGAAGAGTTTGTAGAATGGAGAAAATTGCAACCTATCCATTAAAGTTTGAAGATTTGCTATCTTAATATAAACCAAGCACTGATTATATATGTGTGTGTGTGGGAAGTGATGCTCTGGACCAACTGATGAGTACTTTTTCAGCACAAAATACGTTTACTGGAAATTATTTATCTTTTTTCACATGTGGTAATGGGTATCGGTTGTATAAAAAGAAGCGGATGACTAAAGGAAACTTGAAATTTTGGGTTCAAATCCCCTCTAATTACATCTAGCTTAAATATATAGATTATACTTGTATTTAAAAATATTATTCTATTTAAATATATTTATTTATCTGCTGGTATAGATATGTGAACAAAGAAATACTATGACCAATTAATACTACTTGACAATTTTGATGATTACTTATCTTTATAATAATGAGATTTAATGTTTACAGTTGCACAAATAATGTATTCAGTACATTATATCTTGTAATTGAAATTAATTTATAAAAGAAATAAAATGAAGCTTTATTTTCCCTTTGCTGTGCCAATGTGTTAACACGCTATGAGATTTGTTGAAATTATTAAGATAACTTAAATATCCTTTTAAAAATCAATAATCAGTAAAATTTTATTAAACAGAGTACACGATCTTTTTTTAATGCTATAATATGTGTAACTTGAATGCACAGAAAATAATAGATAGGAGTAATTGTAAAAATAGATGCATGTATTTAACTACATATATCTATATGTAGGCAGATCGAAGTAATATACAGAAATATTATATCGCAAATAAATAAATGTTTAAATAGATAGTTTATTATTAAATTAGATAGTGGGATAGATGTGGGGGTAAATAAAAATGATGTACATTTAGATAATTAATCTTTCATTTTTAAATATGTTGTTTGGGGGAGCTACTAGAACTCTTATACTGTCATAAGAATAGCATCTTTATCTCTTCTCATGAGGAGTGTTAGTTGTCAACACTAAGGGCACATCAATTTTCAGGGTCTCTAGTCATACTATCATTTTTTTAGTCTCAGATTCACGGAAGTCTCAGCCCTAGTAGTTTGATGTTTATTTGGGAAAAGCAGATGAAAAAAAAAACTGTTAGAAGACATGATAAATGTTTCTGACCCTCGCATTTCCTTTTCATAATTAGTATCTAAATCTATTAGAAGGCAGAAGCAGTCTAGTTATAGTATGATAGCGTATGGTCACAGTCTCTTGTCTTGGAGTGCAGAAGGTCAAAATGACATCACAAAGCTCATATTTTAAAAGATCATTAATTTTCTTAATGCAATATTTTTAAATGTTTTCTTTTATAGGATTAAATATAATATATTTTAAACTGTTAAAAAATATAGCTATTACAAGAACTTTGAGTTTTATTTAATCAATAAACAAAGTAGAAAATAAGGAGCAATAGTAATATTAATTTTAAATTTTCATTATTATTTTTTATTATCTGTCGACGACGATCCTTGACAATAATATGAATGACCTTCTATGCATTCGTCAAATTTTTAACATAGTTTAATTATTATTGTTTTTTAATATAATAATTAACGTTTTACACACTAAAAAAATATAAGAAGTTGTTCATAAATAAATGTAATAAAATATAACATTGCAAGCTTAGAAAATATTACTTTATCTTCGTTAGCCTATAGGGAATCTTACTATGAATATCAAATTTTAAAAGAAGCAGCTGATTTCTTTATTTGCTTTTTGCACATATTTTGTTTCCATAATTTTTTTTTTTTTAGGGGAAGGGGATTGCAAGTATTAACTGAATTAAAAAAACAGCATTCAACTTTAACATTTAAAAAATACGATATACTATGGCAGTGATTAATATGCGTAATTTTATCTTTCAGTATATGACTCTTAGGCATTCAATATCAAGCCAGATTATTCATCTTATGACTTTTAAATAGCATTACATATGAAAAACTTTCAGTCCAAATTCTTCTGTGGTTAATGCAAACCCAGATGATAAACTATTTTTGATAACACGATGGCATGGGGTAATGTGGTCAAAGTGACATATTTTCACTTCAGTAATTCATTCCTACTATTTAATACTAAGATAATTTTTTTTCACACACACTTGTTATTTATCAACAAAATAACATGTTACTTTATTGATAACACCTCGCAGTAGTAGGTTAATATTTCTTAGAGGGAGCAAAAAGGAATTTGTGTAAGTTTATATTTTAGCCTTATTTAAAAAAATATAAAAGTATAAATATTTTTCAAAATAATTATTAAAAAAAAGACATTTATTCAACTCACGTAGTCTATTATTAATCAATAAAATATAATGTAGTTTGTTTTTTATAAAAAATAATTATCATTTAACATATGATATTTTTGAATACAAATATAATTTATAAGCTTGGAGTTTAGATGTAATGATAGGGATTTGAACACAGACTTTCAAGCTCCCTTCGGCTATACACTCTATCTCATACAACCGATATAAATGACACATTCATGTGAAAAAGATACATGATTTCCAATATACATATTTCATACTGAACTAGCACTAATCAGTTGGTCCAGGTCATCATCTCCCACACACATATATAATCAGTGCTCAGTTTATATTAAGATATCAAACCTTCAACTTTAATGGACAGGTTTCAATCTGCTCCACCCTCCAACTCCTCAACCATCCATACCATTAAAAATCTGATCATGGAACACCCAAATCCTTCATTGATACCAATTATTATCCTTATACCATGTTGACTTTAAATCACTCTGATCCTTCATGTATAGGACCTTGTCTATTAATTTTCATCTGTGTGCATATATTTATAATGTCTCTCCTATATTTATTAAGATCAGAAACTACTAGTTTATCTCTGTCTCTTGATAGATATTTTCTTTGCTTTAAATAAATAAAGTAGACAGTTTTTTTAAAAATTCCATAGAATTTGGTTTTGAATCTAACAATTTTATAAATGCACATAAAATGCCATTAATTCAGGATTCTCTAATATAGAAATTTTTAATGGAGCTTACATCAGCCATTATACATAATAAAAGTAAATACAAAGATGAGTAAGGTGCTTTTCTTAGGCAGCAAGGGGTGCATTACTTCTTCTTAATACAATTACATCTTTGTTTTGTTTTTCATAAAATTTTCTTACTTATCATAATTGAAACACACAGGCTTATTATATACCGTGTCTATATATGTAATATATAGACAGACCTTCACACGACCACCACTTTCCACACTAATCTCATAATACTAATACACTCAAACACATATAGAATCTCAGCCTCAGGGTGGCCTTTCAGCATTCCATCATCAGATTTTCAATTGGATGGATGGTTGAAGAGTTGGAGTGTGGAGTAGATTGAAGCCTGTCCAAATGAAGTATGAGGTTTGGCTATCTTAATATATATCTGAGCACTTATAGCATATATGTGTAGATATGGTAATCTGGACCAACTGATGATTGCTGGTTTAGATGAAATACATATATTGGTGATTATTTATCTTTTCAACATATCTGGGTTTGAGTGCATTAGTGTTATGAGATAGTGTGGAGAGTGGTGGTCATGTAAAAGTCTGTGCTCATATACCCTATATATTACATATATAAACATGGGTATATAATAAGCCTGTGTGTTTCAATTATTACATAGTAAAGATGTCTGCCCATCTCTTGTATATGTATTAAATGGATTATGTCCTGTACATGATAGGTCAGATTGCCCTTAGGTCAACATGGGTGTGACAAGAATCTCAGCCTCAGGAAGGCCTTTCAGCATTCCATCATCAGATTTCCAATTGGATGGATGGTTGAAGAGTTGTAGTGTGGAGTAGATTGAAGCCTGTCCATTAAAGTATGAGGTTTGGCTATTTTAATATATATCTGAGCACTTATAGCATATATGTGTGGAGATGGTAATCTGGACCAACTGATGATTGCTGGTTTAGCATGAAATACATATATTGGTGGTTATTTATCTTTTCAACATATATGTGTTCAAGTGTATTTGTGTTATGAGATAGTGTGGAGAGTGGTGGTCATGTGAAAGTCTGTGTTCATATACCCTATATCTTACTTATCATACTTTAGGAATTTTTTTTATATAAAAAATGACAAATCAAATATTTATTTATATTAGCTGTGTTTTTTTTTGAAAAATAATATTCATTGCTTCTAGAAAGATGTGCTCCCATAATGTTTACTAGCATTGTTGCATTAGCTTTCTGTGTAATACATATCTAATGTGTAAGCTTGTGGTTAAGACCTGTAGAGGTCCCTGCCTTCACGTTTTCAATCGCACATGCTTTAAGTTTATTGCCTTGGTAAATATTAACACTAATGAAAGCAACTTTTAAATTAAATTAGGGGTTGCTATCATGGAATAATAATTGTTCCAAAAAAAGTCTAATGACTTTATTGCTCTGGGGTTCATAAGAAGTTTGAGCACCAGAACTGGGAGTTCCAGAATTGATCCTGGAACATCCCAATCCCATGTCTGACACTCTACCAACTATTCCAAACTGCACAGGGAAGTAGTTTAAAGAAATTTCATAATCCCACATTGTATTTTGTATCACTAGAAGTAATAAGTTATGCCACTGTTTTCCAGTATGACAGAAGTTTGAAGATAATGCAAAAACATCTAAATTATTTCTTTCATAACCCAAAATAAATTAGGTATTCATGTTGTTTGTTTCATATTATGTAAAGTGGCAATAGTAAATTAATAAGAACCTATTCAAAAACATAATCCATTCTATTTTTAAATATGATATTTAAAAAAATGCAATATAAAATATGCATAAAAGTATTTAAACAAATTTTTGTACCATATTTTAATAATGTGTTTACTTTAAAAGTTTGATGGTAATAAAAATATTTTATTTATTTACATTTTATTGCTTTTTTACATTATAATAATTCATTATGATGTTTGATTTTAAATATTCAAATTCTTTTATATTTGATTTCACTTCATTTTTGACTGTGATATAACTTTACATAAATGTATCAATAATATATTTTATTTAATAACAAACAAATATTGAAAAATGCATTGAATAATAAATGTTGGCACATGCAAATGAATACACAATTGATTGTCATTGCTTATTTTCTTATAGATTCATAATTAGCAAGAGTGGTTCTTTATTCAGTTCCATTTATTTTGCTTTTTAAATATTCTGAATCAATAGACTACAATAATCCAGATGATTTAATAAACTGTTTAAATACATAAATGGTATGGACCTTAAATTCTATCCTTCCACAAATATTATTACTTTATCCTTCCATCTTGATTATGCTTTTAACCAGTGTATCTATAGAAAAATCATTATCAATGCTAAATAGAATTAGAAATCATATATGATCTCTTTCTAAATAAAAGCAGCCAACAAAACTAGAACTAATGTCAACAGTGATCATGTGATATGTAGTGATTCAATAAAGAAGTCTTAGTACTGATGTCAATAGATAAGTGTTTCTCAATCAATTTCCTTAATAATACCAATGAAACATTTATAAAAGAAATAATTAAAGATTTCCTTAAACAAGAAGAAAGGATTGATTTAATTTTTAACTATACTAATTTATAATACTATTTTATAAGTTAATGTCTAATTAGTTTTCCAAAACATTAAATTGTTTTACCCCCCTGTCCAACCACATTATATGACACTAATAAAAACCATAGTTTGTTTTTATTAGTTATATGATTAAAGTGTGTACTTTGCAGTAACATATATTCTATCATAATTACCACAGTTTTAATACTCATACAGAAATCAATCTCAATTCAGTTTGATGTGGTTTCTTTTTTCTTTGTTAATTTTAATTATAGAAGCCATGAAATGTAAATCAGGTGCAAATAATTTCACCAAAAAAAAAAAAAAAAGGATTAGCGAAAGAGAGTGCATAACATTGAAAAAAAATAATGAATTTTTATTTAATACATTTTTCGGAAAAGAATGCAAGTTATAAAATATTTTTGCCTTGATAAAATGTTTACAAAGTAATAAAGAGACAACATTGTTATTGCTATATTACAAATATAAACAAAAAAATTAAATTAATAAATTAACATTTAATTTAATTAATATTGTGAAGTATGCAAATATCATAAACACAGTAGACAACAGTAATTTTCATTATTTAAAGTGAGTCATAATTAATCACAACTTTTTTTAAAGATAAATATAGAATTTTTTATTTATTTTATAATGTATTTTTTCATCTCTTTTTACTTTAATTTAAATTATTTAATTTCATTATTGAAATATTAGGCAATCGAAGATACGTGTAAATGTATATTAATAATTACAATATTGTCAGGGATTTGTGGAGTAAAAGTTAAACATTCCCTATTCAAAACTGAGTAGAACTTGAAAAACAGTTGTTGTAGACTGATATTGTAGTGGAAAAAGATCCTGAAATTATCTAAATTAATTGAATAATGCATTTACAATAAAAATATTCTAATAAACAAAGCAAAGAAAAACTTCATATAGTAGTGCCACCTGTGCTAAACAGAGTAATCAATGGATGCCAGAAAGTTTGTGCATAAAATCCCTATCCAATGCCTACTCATCCAATATCCCCAGACAAGTTTCTGGCTTGTGGCCTTCGTCAGTGAGGAGCTTTGGCCTTAATGCTGATAGTAAAGCATAGCATCACAAGTTTTTACAGTATGCTGAGCCTTTTATTAATAAACTCCTTTTTGAAGGGGGAGGGAAATTTGTATCCCAAGAAGTAATTTATTGTCTAATTTTTTTTTTAATTCATGAATACACACAAAATAAAGTGGATTTAATACAGATCTTTTTTTAAACATACAAACAAAGTCAATATTAGTATTGATCTCTGTCTAAAATAACTTTCATTCCAAAGAACTTAGATTTTCTACTATCATAATAAGACTTCCTCCCAAACAAACTCTGCTTAACTGAGCCAAATGCTTTGAACATATTAATTGCAATTATTTGTGTTTACAAAAAAAGAAAATTCTTTACAACAAATTTTTCTATGAAAAGATTAAGTTTATTCATTATATATATTTTGGACACAGGAAAATAAAAAGAGTGTCCAAAATTTTTTCATTGGATTAAAAACTTCTACAATCTTAAACAATTATGAGTGTTGCAAATAAATTAATACAAAACAATTTACTAATACTTATTAAAATTCAATTTGAGTTGTTAATTCTTCAGTGCTTTTTCATGTTGGGGCTACTTCTCAGATGACGTGTATAAAGTCAATAACCTCATTCATATAATTGTAAAGTTCTTTTTTTTTTTTTTAATCAAACTGTTAATTTTTTACCTACTAATGATCCCTTTGATTTTATCTATGAGATCAAAAGTAAAATCATAATCTGCACTATATAGACATATTTAAAAACTGTATTATGATTTTTTTTTCATTTTCAAGGTCAGTGCATTAAATATAATAAATAAAATTATTTGGATTTAGGCTATAAATATAGTGTATCTTAAACCACTAAACATCACATGATCACCATCTCATACTAGCACATAATTGTTGTAAACAAAGGCAAAACTCTCCATACAGTAGTGCCACCCTGTGTTAACCAGAGTAATCAATAAATGCCAGAAGGCTTGTGCATAAAATCCCTATCTAGTGCCTACTCATCCAATATCCCCAGACTATCTAGTGCCTACTCATCCAATATCCCCAGACTAGTCTGGGGATCTGGCATCTATTGATTACTCTGGTTAGCACAGGGTGGCACTACTGTATGGAGAGTTTTGCCTTTGTTTATAGTGTATCTTACTTATAAATCATAGCCACATAAAAATACTTTCAAATAATTTGTATTGTTATTGTTTTACTGTTCTGTGCAATTGCAGAATTATAGATTCACACTTAAAAAAATATTTTAAATTGTTTTTCAGTTATATACAATAAGAAAAATTTTAATTTTGGTCAATTGAATTATTCTGTTATACAGTACTCATCTTACCACTTAGATGCTTAAACTATGAACCCAAGCATGTGACTATGTGATTATAATATTTTCATTGCTTAACAGATACCTACAAAATATATTTTATATTATCAAAATAAATTTATAATTTGATGTTAACCGTTTTGCAAAATGTTAATTATGATAATAAAATAATTATTTATTATAAAATATAAACAAGATGTAATTAAAAAACATGACATTTGTCTTAATAATAATTTAGTTTCTATACATAACGTATCTATATACAAATAATCTTGATATTTTTGCAACTTCATTAAACATATTTATAATGCTATCGCCAAAACTTATAAAAAAAGTATTTCATTACAAACTCTATTAGTTTTTTTAAATATGAAATTACTATTTGGAATTCACCAGTTGACATATATATACGCGCAGGAAATTTAAAATTGAAAAATATTTTTTATTTTTAAATTATACTGCACTTTTAAGATCTCCCAAATAAATTCAAAAATTAAAACATTATAGGAGCAACTAACGTTTTTTTTTTTTAAAAAAAAATTATATCTAAAAAATTAGCACCTAAAATTATACAGAAAACAATTTAAACTACAAAGTATAAAAACTTATTATAATGATAAATAATACGTGTAATAAAAATTTTGATAATGAGATTTTTTTTCCAATTAAATACCTTTATTTAGAGTTTTTCTCAGAAACACACAGCAAAAATTTGAAAATAAGTACTTTCTTGATCCCCCGCCCTTCCCTCGCCTTTTCTCGCTTTTACTTTCCTTCTTCAATTTTTTTATTCGTTTATTATTTTACATTTTTAAAATGAGCTTTTACTATTGGTATAAGAATACATAAAATTTCAAAAATAATTGTAATACAGTGTTAGCATATATCAATAATTAATTAGCATTATAGTGATATATAAAATTAAAAACATTGAAAAAGACATTCATTAAAATATAATTGCAAACAAAGTAAAATCTAATACAAGATACAGCATAATGACTTGTATAATTTTTGTAGCTCTAATTTCCCCCTTTCTCGTTTTTACTTGTCAATTTACTTATTTATTTTCCATATGGTATTCATATTGCAGAATTTGTGTGTTTCTAATAATGCAAAAATTAAAGGCTTGCTGAAAATTATAATAGTGTTATTTTAAGGTCTCAACTGATAATGCAACCCATAAAATTGCTTCATCTGATAAACCAGTCATAGATTTATGAGAAACAAGGGTCAAAAATCTTCATCAATTTATATGACTAGTTTTGTCATCTCACTAATAGAATAAAATAAAATAAAAACTTGTGTTTTTTTTTTAATTATTGCTGGGGGGTGGGATAAAATTTTATACATATACAGTATATAAAAGAATGGGAGAATCCATTTTTCTCCTAATACTTGATTTATAGAAAATAAGTCATGTGACTTTATAGTCTTTTGGTAATAATATTATGAACAAATACTGTATTGGAAGATATTTCATCATTATCAATGTTTTTTACATGGTTTTAATTATAAAATAATTTCAATTTTATAAAATATTTACAAAAAAATTGATCGATATGTCTGTATAAATGGTGATCATGTATGTGATGACTATATAAATAATTAATATTTGGTAATTAATATACTGACAGCAATTAAAATACAAGAAGATATAATTTCTGGTTAGAACATGTTGTTACCTCTCTACACACATTTCAAATCCAAACTTCAAGAGAAGAAAAAATTCAATCCTGCACCATTTTTTCTCAGTGAGCCAAAAGTAGATATAGTATTTACTCCCAAATATTTTATTCAAAAATTAGCATCAACTCCAATCTCCAGTCATCCTGGAATGCATAGTATATCTTGCTTTGTATTCAAGCATTTAGAAAAATTTACTGCACAGTATCTATGTAATCTAGCAAACTTTCTAACAAAACAGGTCCATCATATACATGGATTATACCTTATTTTACTAGTACCATTTATCAAAACACATGAAAAAATAACCACACTAAACAATCTAAGGCCCATATCAATGATCCCTCTGAGTATCAAACTGCTGGAGTCAGTCATTAAAGACAAAATAGAACCCTATATTATACCGCTACTATCTAAAATGCAGTTTGCGAGGAAAGTCTCACCTACAATGCAAGCAGCCTTTCTATTCAAAATAGTTATTGATTCTGTCAGAAATAATAAAAAATATAGTCCAGTTGTAATCCAACTGGATATAAAATCAGCATTTGATATGATTCCGATTGAACTCCTTGTTGAAGCATTAGCAAACACAACAATACCAAGATCCTTAATATATTTAATCACCAATCTTCTATTAAGTCGAGAAATACATATTGCATTTAATGGTAAGAATTTCCCCTCTTTTGTACCTTACTGTTCAATTCCACAAGGTTCACCATTAAGTGCTCTTTTTTTTACTTCCTATATCAATCCCTTACTGAATATGATAGAAAAAGAATTATAAGGCATATACATACCTGGTCTGAAAGAAAACATCTCCTGTATTGCCTACATGGATGATGTCTTGATTTTTTTTAACTTCTAAAAAACAGATCCCAACTCTATTGAAAATTCTTAATTCATACACTAAAAAATACAAGCTGAAGTTTAACATGGATAAATCTTCTGCATGGTCAATATATACAGGACAATTTCACACACAACATTTTAAAGGAAAACCCAGCTTTTTTGTGGGATTTGCCATCTATTTGAGCAACCTAGAAATGTGTTGACAAATACAAGACAAAAGTAAAAATAAAATTGAAAACATAATTGATTCACTTTCAAAATCTTACCTTTCATTGTATTCAAAAGTATCCCTGTTTAATCTATTAATTATGACTCGAATCACATACTATTCTCCAATAATACTATACACTAAATCTTTTACTAGTAAAATATACTCATTATGTAGAAAGTTGCTGTGGGGAAAAAAGATTGTTTCAGTTTCACTAAAATGTATTCAAGCTCCTCTAATACAAAATGGTTTAGGACTATATTCAATACATATTTTTAACATTCAAAAGACATTAAATCTTATTTCTGCATGTGCTTATTTATTTCCATATATGAAAGTGTTATTTAAGATTACCCCAACAGATAAAACACAACCAGCCAGTGGATATTGGAAAACCTTGCTTATACTAATTCATAACATTACAAACATTATTTATTCACCACCTCAAGATAAATTTAAGTATTGGGATGTATACCAGATAATTTGCTCTCCCCCAAATGATAAAAGACCAATTTTAAACATTAACAATAGACCACTAACCCAAAAATTTAAATTCTGGTCATTAGAACCCAAATATTATGATTTTCTACTCAAATTAAATCTTAAAGCACTGCCAACATTACACTTTTGTACATATAGAAGGCCTTACATAAATACAGATGACATATGCTGGTTATGCCATAGAGAAACTGAGACCCAAGAACATTTTCTTTTTACCTGCCCTGCACTTGATAATATTCGCTCATCCATACCATCATTGTACAAACAAAGAAATTGTGACATTCAAACACTTTTACAGTCATTTGTTAAGGGTAGCTATCCACATATTCAAGCAAGTACTTTTATATTATTTTCACTATGAGGTACAATATTCTTCTTCATGTATAACAATAATCCAAGAAGACATCCATACACATTCTGGAACAAAATGGAACAGCTCCGCTTAAGGGATGAAAAAATTGTATCCCAAAAGATGTACACAACCACTTGGTCTACATTACAACAGCGCTCAAAATTATAGAGGAAAAAAGACTAATAAAAAACAGAACTAAGAGCCTTACGAGTGCACAAAACTAATTGAATGTGTATATATTTTTTAAAAAAATGTAAACTCAAATTTGTAAACCACATACATATCCTTTGTCTTTGTTGTCCCTCTCCCCCAAATTACAATTTTTCAACTTATTTATACTAACTTCAATTCATCTGCATGTGGTAAAATAGTTATAAATGTAACCTTTTTCTTGTTATTTTCAATAAAGTCCTTTTGAAAGATGATGATCATGATAATGATGATGATGATGATAATAATAATAATAATAATAATAATAATAATAATAATAATAATAATAATAATTATGATGATGATGATGATGATGCTACCTGGCTACAAGTATGTTAAAAGTCTCCTGCTATTTCTAATATTATTACTTGCAACTCCATCATAAAAAGTAACTTTGAATTATTTTTTTAACAACAATATTCATCTGTGCCGCTGTGAACAAAAAAAAAACTAATACACTTAGTTCATAGCATAGGTTAAAGATCTTTAGTATTACATAACACCAATGAAAAAGCAAACCTAAGAAATAATGTTACTTTAATTAATTAAAACATTTTCTGATATTGCAAAAAAAACTTTGGTATCTCAACACTAATTACAAGCATAAATTCTAATCCATTTCCAAAGATGCAGAAAATCTACAACCAGTGATATTAAAAATTTAGATTTACAAAATCAAATTAGCAGACTTTCAAAAAAAAAAAAAAAATCAAATTAGTAAAGAAAAACATACACACTCTTTTGTGATATGGACTGCTGATATGCTAGATAGCATTTCTAAGAAATCCCACAACACTATTCCTAATGGACTACTTAACACATTCCACCATTTTTTCACAGATTGTTCAATAGATTATCAGTTATAGATATTTATTGTTCTTTGTATAAATTCCCAAGAGCTTTACTATATGAAGCACTCATGTTGCACAATCTATGGGACAGTGTTCTACCCTTAGCTGATCATCCCAATCAAAGATATCTGATCATAGAATTCCATGATCAAAACCAAAAAAAAAAAAAAGATTTAAAATGAAGATCAAAACACTGAGTCATTTTGTTATAATTGCTGTAGATAAGTGTTGTCTATTCTCTCAATAATTTATTTACTTTAATTATTACATTTCTTTATTTCTGTGAGCTAGTTATTTATATTATGTACTTTTTTTTTTATTAGAATGAATGTTCGAGCTCTCACATGGGCCTACATTTGTAATGGGATTTACCTTCTTTACAATCTATTGTATGGCTATTTTTCATATTATTTATTATTTTATTTTATTAGCTCATAGTAATATTTAGTACTTTATTTTAGACCTCATTATTCAAGCAGAGGAGTAAATATGATCAATACTTACATATTAACTATACTTTCAGTCAGATTGAGATTTAACAAATATATTAAAACAACAGTCACATTTCCAGACTGAGGTACACTCTCTATGACTTCAGAAGCATTGACACATCTCATAGAGATATTTATAATGGGTTTAAACCCTATAGGCACCATTCAGACTTAGACTGGACCCATGAGATGGCATTAACATACTTCAAGCACTTGACTCATGGCTAGCTAATAAAACATCAGCATAATACAAAATATCTAAATACAATCATCTATTTACTCATAGCTAAAGTGAGAGAGAGAAACTTAGACCACACCAATACTTTACAATACATTTATTAAATAATAAAAAAGTATAAGAAATATTTAAAACATAAAAACAAATATGAACACTTATTAAACTACAATACTTATCAATCATTATTATTTGCATATATAAAAGTTAGCATTAGAAATGACATTGAAAAATTCTATCTAGGAAATGAATTTAAAAGTTCACACCCGAAATAAAAGTTAAAAGTTCTATTAATGATATGTAGACATATTTCTATAAAGTTTTTTATATAGTAACTGGGTGATAATCCATGTCTTCTGATCCTGTCAGATTCATCGTGGGTCTATTTATAGTAGTGGATGCTTCTTTCTGGTTCAAGTGTATTATGGCTAGGTTTGGTTCTGTAGATTTAATTCCTGGAGTGTAAAAACATCAGCAAAGGCAAATCAGAGATATATATCACTGCATCTGGCTATTGATACTCAGGAGATGGATGGAGGAAATGAAAAACACTCATCTTTAGTCTAGCAATGCATTTTTCTATCAATACAGCCATATAAAGATTGTCTCATATTGCTAGACTCAGTTATTTTATGTGGTTTATAGACTCTTTGGTAAACTATCTTAGAAAATTAATTGGCTTCCTTCTTTTGCTTTTTTAATTTTCTGTTGCTGCTGTTTTTTTCTCTCTTATGATCCTGGACAAAAGGTAATTGCAGTTTTTATACTCTCTGACTCTACCCACTGCTCAACTTCCCACACATGCTATCAACTCATTAGATCTTTATTTTTTTTAATTAATTACATTTTTTTATCTTTCTGCAATGAAAATTTGTTTATAAACTTCTCATAAATTATATAATATCAATAATTATGCGCTTATGACGCTCATTAAAGAAGTTATATATATTATTAAATTTATTTAAAGCTTAGCGCCTTCAAATCTTATATTTTTGATTACACAGAAATTAGTTAAGTATAGTTAATTAATCAGTCTGAAATTTATATCCAGAAACTGATTAATTTTGTACAAATTTTTTTTTTCAATTGCATGTTAAATTTTAATACCCAAACAAAAAGAAAGGTATTTGTCTGAAGGTTTGTAATGATGGTATATTATAAGATATGATATGATGGACTATTTCCATCATTATGAGTGAATGTTGAATGTATAGAAAATTTTGAACTTTTTATTTAAACTTTCCAAATACAAACAACTTATTAGTAATAACTCACAAATGTATGTTATTACTAACAAGTTGTTTGTATCTGTGTGTTATTACTAACAAGATGTTTGTATTTGGAAAGTTTAAATAAAAAGTTTAAAATTTTCTATACATTCAACATTCACTCATAAATGATGGAAATAGACCAACATATCACATCTTAAAAAGAAAGATAAAATATAATTACTAATTTAACTTTATCCCCAATATTTTTATATTTTCTTTTTCTTTTAATCTTTTATCAACAAAAAAAATATTGATATAATTTTCTTATTTTATTAATAATATCATGTAACTCTTTAAATTATCACATATGAAATATTCTCATTATGTTTTTAAAAAATGTTTGAAAATTATTTAAAGAAAATTGGCTAGAATTTTCATATTATCATTTGGGAAGAAAAGTAAAACATTTAATTGAATCAAATACTTATTATTATTATTACTAAAAAAACATATGGAAAAAATTAAATATTATTTCCTCATGAATTAAATCATTCTAAATTAAAGGAACATGTTGTCAAATATCTATTTTTAATACACCAATGTAGCCATATAGCTACAATATATATATATAGGATGTGTGTGCTAAGGTCTGCCTTATTCAATGAAGGCTTTCTTATGCCCCCCAGAGTTGATATTCAAAATGTAATGGCAAATGATATAATCCCTAAAGTTAATATGTAATGAGCTATTTTTTTGAAATAGTGCCTTATAATTATGTAAATCAGATTGAGGATGTGTATAGAAGAATGGGTTTAACCTTACACTCTCTTTCAACATTTCAAATAACCCATTCTCAGGGATTCACACAAAATAACTTGTGTGACCTTATTTACCTATTAAATATAGAATATAAATGAAGAGGATATTTTATTCAATCTAATTTATATTTTCCAAAAACTAAGTATAGATAATTAAGGTAAGATGTCTAAATTTACCAATGTGAGACTATGCAGCTATTTACTAGTGTCTATGCAGGCAATGTTCCAGGGAAAATGATTAAGTTAATAACATCCAATGGCAAAATGATCCTATATACTGAAAAGTGATTAAAAGGAAAACAAATTGCAAAGTTACTTTAACGGCTTGAGTTATTGCAGTGGGTCAATCATTTGCTTCAGCTGATTTGTTGAAATTTTGTTTTCTTTTTTAAATTGTGTAAAAACTATAAGCATGATGTCAACAGAAATCCCAGCATTTGTTGCTTCTTCCTTTTAGCTTTCCAATGTTATATATCGAGCTCGCAAATAAGCTCTTAACAAGCTTTGCAGAATATCCCCAATCCCAGACTGATTTTTACTACTGGTGTACTCAGTGAGATGCTAGGATATTCAAGCATTAGATTAAAAACACCAGGACAAGGTGAGCACTTTATCTAATGTATAACTATTAAGTAGAAAATCTGAAATTTTCACACATCCATATGTTTTCCAATCCAGATACCTAACTTAAATAGTCATATGGTACTGAACTAAGTTCAGATAGACCATATATTAATAGCTTCAGCAATATAAAATCACCAAATCCTTAATAGTAAAAAAATAAAATTACAAAAAAATCAAGTCAGATGTCACATGACCTAATTAAGTAAGCTTGTAATACAAATGTTATATATAGAGATCACAAACATACTCTTAACATGCTTTGCAGAAAATCCCCAACCCCAGACTGGTTTCTGCTACTGGCATCCTCTAAATAGCTGGATTGGAGATGTCTGAAAATTTCAGATAAAGTGCTGGGCTTCTTCTGGTACTTTTAATTTAATGCTGAATATGGCTTGCACCTCACTGAGGATGCCAGTAGCAGAAACCGGTCTGGGGTTGGGAATATTCTTAAAGCTTGTTTAGAGTTTATTTGCAAACTCTATATATAACATTTGTAGTACAAGCTTATTTAATTAGGTCATGCGACATCTGACTTGTTGTTTTTTTTAATTTTAGCTTTCCAATGATATATCTTACATTGATATCAGATAAAATTTGAATTTTTTACAATTATTTTTAAAAGTAGTCAAATTCATTTTTTTCTGATCAATTTACTAGTTTACACAAGATGATAAAAGGCAGAAAATCTTTATCAGCCTTATAATTCTAATATAATGGATTAAAAATATGCTGATAATTCAGATATGAAGGCCTACAACACGATAAATGTAATTGCGGAATATTGTAAGTTTCTAATTTTAATTTTTAATATTTTAATTTTTTTTTTAATTATTTGATAAATGGTATATTAATTTATTTGCATTTGTATTGGTGTGTGCATACTATATAAATTATATAATATTAAATCATTTATGCTCTTTATTATACAGTATATGAATTCAAATATAACAAAAGTTGTTTTTCTAGTGTAATTTTGGGTATAGACATAATGATTCTCAAAAGGTATATGTTTATATTTGTATTAAGCGTGTTTGTTCTTGCATTATGTTTAATATAATAAGTAAGGATTTACATATATAGAGCAGTGCCATGTAAATTTTAAAAACTGATAATCTAATGCACAGCAAGGTTGCAGTTTATAAAGCAATCACAAAATTTACTGGGCATAATACTATGTGAAAATATAAACACTTAAAATCAAAAGAGATTTCAAATGGTAAGTGTATAGTGGTATTCACAATGATTATGCATATACCCCATGGAATTGTACGCAGGCAAAGAATCAAATTCTTGTCTATGTCTTGATACCCATGCTGTGGAATCAGTAGTTTTGCCACAAGTTGCATCACATTATTTTCAAGTCTATAGCTAGAAAATGAGCTACATGCAAATAAATTATATCTCTGTGGGACAATAAATATAACAAGATAGCATCACTGCAGTGCATAAAGAATATAAGCATCGCTGATGTACACAAAAAATATAAAATGAAGAAATGACACTCATTTTATCAATGATACATACAGTAGCTTACAATTTCTAGTTTTAGATAGACAAGAATCTAATTGCTATGATGACAAATGCATATCCACTTTCTGGAAGTGATTTGTTTTGTATCTTTTAATAGGATAAGTCTTTTTCTTATACACACCTTTGAGATTTGTTGACTTTTGGGGTAGAAGATAAAAATAAAGAATTCTTAAGTGAATACTTTTGGAGATTCTGAAGCTATGGATTATCTCAGGTAAGAAGTACTATATATGGTTTTAAAGATAATTTTGTGTAGAATACAAAGAAATTGTCAATGAAAATGTAATTTAAACTTAATTAATGATAAATTAGAAATTATGAACGAACAAGAAAGTAATAATTATGTAGGATGTTGAAATTTCTTTTTTTTTTCATTATTTTTTAAATAGTTATCGCTATTTGTCTTAGACTTATTGTTTTCCTTAGTTTTTCTAGTTTCTATTAATGTAAAGTTTTTTGCTCTAACATAATTAAAACTGAAGTTTTTGTGTCTCAGGTCAGTTTTTTTTTTAAAATCGAGAAGCAATCAGTTAAAGAAAAATGCCTTTGAATTATTATAAATTAATATCTATTCAAAAAATGTAAGACTCTAATTAATAAATGTTACTTACAAGTAAAATAAAGTGGTTAATTTAGCTCCCCCCCCCCAAAAAAAAAAGCAATAAAATTTTTACCATAGGTTTTTCAAATTGGTGTACATTTATAGAATGAAGTGCATTATATGATATGTGTGTGTGTTTGTATGTTATAACTATATAGAAGTCCAATATTTCCGGATATCAATATTTGCTTGTGATAGTCTAAAGTCTGGTTTCTGTCCAAATTTTGGAGGTTTTTCAGTATTAAATTTAATCTCCATTTTCAGATTATCTGCAAACTTACTTGGATTGTCATTTTCAGATTGGAATGGTGGTGTCAACTTTTTATGTTTTATGAAATGACAATGTAAATGTATAATTGAGCACCAGCAAGATTTTCCAGACAATGAATAGGCAGTAGTCTACCTCAGTTATGTTATTATCTTCTGGATTGTAATGAATTATAGAAAGTAATTATCCTTTCCTCACATGAGCCATTAAATAGGGTGTTTAATCTGCAAGGATACTTTCACCCCAGCAACAAGATAGGGACTTTAAGGAAATAAGAGCATCATATTATTTTGGTTTAAAAACAATGGCCTCTACTGACTTCTGCAAAGTTACATAAAGACAGCAATGAATGACACACTTTTTCTGGATATTTAGTGTATAATGTTGTAAATACTACATTATTGAATTTCTTATTAAACCAGATAATTTTAGCACTTAAAAGTACTATTATAGCATCATGCTGTAAAATTTTCAGGTAAGACAAGTCACTATTCTCTTGATATATTTTTCTTTCTTGCCTGAAATTAATTATTTATATTCATTTACCTGTTTCACCTCAACTAAAACATGATTCTTCTTCCTTATATAGGCTCCCTTTCATCAATCAGTCAAAAATGTTTTTTTTAGTCTGAAAGTTAAAGTCCATAGCTACTAAGTTGTCTTTCCAAACATGATAATCCCTTGAATTGACTATTTGCAATGTCTTAATGGTATTATTGTTTTTTATACAACCTTTTTTAAACTAATCCTTTACTTTATTTTAATAAAAAACACAAAATGCTTGAATTTAATCTCTTCCATATTTTGGAAAAAAAAGTATTTACCTTTTTAGTTTTAAAAGCTTTGTATATATGTATTGCATTTTCAAACTGATTTTTAATCATGCTTTACAATGATGTAAAAACTCACAATATAGTAGAGTCCCCTTATTTTGTAAACTTGTTATTTATATATATTCAATTTTATATGTGTATACAATAATTTGCCTTATAAGTCAACTTTTGATATCTTTAAGTTTTTAAATAAATTGTGATATGCTATTATAAATCTCACACAGCAGCCAGAAGCTCACAATATGTTTTTATTACATTTTGTATTCATTGTTCTTTTTTTTTTTTTTTATAATACCATATGCAGATATTTTTAATCATACCATTTTTTTAGCTTTAATTCTTTAAAATGACTTTAATAAACTCCATATCTGGTATTCAAAACCATATTTTGTTTGGTACTTTTGGTTTTTATCTAATGACAGTATATATATATTTCTAACAGTTAGTTATATTTATGTCAGTGCTTTTCACCTTACTTCAATCCTATCATAACGATCCACCAACTCACATGTACACTCTCTATATATATGTGTGTGTGTATGTGTTTATTTATGTAAACTATCTATCATAACAAAGTATCATAAATAAGATAAGAACTATTATCCACTAAAACACAGACTAAGAAATCTTCGAATAAAATATAAGCTCTACTGTATAAACTTTTTTAAAAAAAAAAAATCAAAAACAAAAAAAATAATTTCCTTTAATTAATATGTATATGATATGATATTTGAAGAATTTTTTTTTATAAGTTATACATATATTTCTAAAAATAGATGAGTACTGATATTATATATCTTTACCCACTACAACATTTACGTAATAAAAAAATGAATTAATATAAGAAGTGAACTAATTTTGTTAAAAATATAATTATCATTGTTATAATTATCTAATGTATTTATTATTATTCTTTTAAAGAAGCTAACATTAACTTATATCTGAATTATATATATACACATAGAAATTTGAAAGATTGTTAATAATGGTCATATTTCTGATATATAAGAGAAATAATTATTTATGATTTTGCATAAAAATAAAAAGATCACTTCCTTTTTCTTTTAATAACTTATTCAAAATTTAATATAACTTAAAAAAAGATGCAACGGCCAAATTGATATCAAACAGCTCGAACCCAGTATTATTATCTTTTCAAGAAATAATAAATTAGTTATTGATTAATATATATATAAAAAAAAAACCTGATAATATAGTTATTCTACTTCCTTGTGTCTAATTTTTATCTATAAATCCTTCAACAGAATAGAGATTTTTTTGTCGTTCTTAAAGATAAAATTATATATTTTTATTTAAAAAATTTATATAAAAAAAATTGAAGTTAAATTAGGATCAATTGCTATTTTTCAGATTCGTAATTTTTGTAAATGCTATATGTTTAAATTTATTCATTATACAAATAAATCTAATTAATTATCAGTACATTTTTGAAAGACTGTTTAATATAAATAAAACAGTCTCAAACATGCACACATCTTACATATATACAGAAAGATAAATTTATCAATCACTCAATCATCTTTCTCATATGGATTAGAAAAATAACTATCTATGATAGATTTTGCAAAATGTCACATGTCAATAAAAAATTTTAAAACGATGATGCAAAGTCATCTGCGAAATTAAACTTGATGACTCTTTATGGCATTGCTGTCGTCTTGGTCACTAATTATCTCAGACTCTCAACTTTTTCTTTGATATATTCAGATGTAATAGAAAATTTTAGATATTTCAGAATAATGAAAATAAGCCCCATATTAAGTCTTAAGAAATAAACTTTTTTTCTAACAGAAAAATATTTCGATGTGATGATATTAATCATAACCAGATGTTTTTATTTGTAAATTAGAACATTATCAGTTTACAGATCAAAATTTGATTTTGCTTCAATTGAAATATTATATATATCCCACACATTTTTTGGCACTACACTTATATCAGTGCCACAGTTTATTAATATAAAGCTAAAAATGGGAGCACTAATTATATATATATATTAAACTAATAGTCACAAGCGCTTGAGAAATTTGCATTCTCTCAATTTAATTTTCAATACCATCTGCGCTTTATAAAATATTATTGACATATATTGCTGCAAAGTTATAACATCGAAAAACTACTGCTTAGTAAATCGAAAGATTTCACGCTGTATGTTTATAATTTGAACTCAGTCAATTAAGTGTGGTCATATTTAAGATTCACGCTCTCAGATATAAGTACTTTGGACTGGCTTGGATATATAGAAAGACAAGTAAAAAAGAGAGTGGGAATCCACTCTTTTCTTATTAAATTCCCTGTCCCAGTGCTTAAGATCTGATTGGTTATTAATACTCACAAGCGCTTGAGAAATTTGCACTCTCTCAATTTAATTAAAATAATGTGTGTTATAAATGTTTTCACTATGATGATTGTTTTACTAAAATTATTTTACATTTAAAAGGCTTTATAACTAAGAGTTGATTATAATTTTTAACAATGTCTATAACTTAAATAACTCAATTTGTTTTAAAATTTCAACATTTCATATAATTAATTAGGTACCTTAGTATTAGATCTGCTCTATGAAACTCAACCTCAGCACTAACCCTAATCCAGTATGGATGTGATATTTCACAGCAAGTCTAAGACTAAGTACTCTTAATTAATATAAATTTATTCAGTAATAAGAACACCAATCTTGTTACTCTGTGTGAATTTTTTTTATTGCACTCCGTCCATTTATCTTCAAAATTACCTATTGTTTTTATCTTAAAATTTTAAAAAAGTATATTACTTATTTATATTATTTTTTTAAATAAAATGTAAATTATGTTTCATTTCGTTAGAAAAGAACCAAGAATAAAAAATGAAACAAAAGAGCTTTATATTTAATTTTTTCAATCTCATTTGATTGATTTACTATAAAAACAAGTTGAGCTCTCCATTGCTCCCATTTCTGATTCAAAACCTAGTACTATTATTTTTTTGATTACTTCATCCATGTTTGTTTTTACTGCTTGAATAACAGCAAGAAGGTAAAATATTAATAGCACTCTATTAAAGTCTTAGCATGACATTGTTAATTCTAATTCTACACCTAATAATATTCATGCATCGAGACCTGTTAAAACACAGGTAACATTCCCATATTTTCAGCAATACAATCTGTTTCAATGTCACTTCACAAGTATTTGAAAAGCTTTAACATTTATTGAAAAGTGATATTCACTTATATAAGGATTTTTCAAACTTCTTTTTGTATTTTTGAATCTGCTCATCTAGTCATAAATGAACATACCATTTGTCAATCTTCTTATATAAAATATTTAAAGATGGTGAAGTCATTGCTGCAGTAGAGATTGGTCCACTACTACCTGCCAATGATTTTATAAGTCTTAAAATTACAGATAATATTCCTTTGATGTTCTCCCAAAAAATTGTAACAGTCCATATTCCCTTAAGGAATAAGGGTGAACACATCTAACTACAGTCAGGCCTGGGTCTTCATGTAGGATATCATGAATGATGTGTTAAAAATCCAATTCATGATTGTATCCATTTTAGATGTGATAATTTAATGTTTAAACATTCAGTACAGATACAACTTAAAACAGTTTATCCAATCTTCACTTCTCTTTATTATTCCATTATGCTCAGTATTCGAACTCAGGGTTAATTTTACACTTAACTCTCTACATGGATGAATTGATATTCTGTAGCAATAATAATACTTTTATATAAGTTTGATAGATTCCCAAAATTTCTTCCAACCAAGTTATTATGATGTTAAGTCAGGATGATATGTATATGTGGGTATATGTATTTAATTTTATTTTATTATGAAAATAAAATAAATAATTTAAATAAACCAGATACCTCCTTAAATTTGAAATAAATGTAACAATATTTATTAATTGAAAACAATTTAAATTTATCTTTATATAACAAAATTTTTAACTATGAGTGTTTTACATGCATTTCTATCATATTAGTATACTAATTTTAAAATTACACCTCCCCATATCCCATAGTATATATGTATAATAACACAATATTTAATAGGTTGTAAAAATAAATAAAATTTTATAATTCCAAAGATTATGATAACACTAGCTAACTAAACTTAAATTAAACAGTATAAATATAAATGAAGACCTTTGTAATATTCAATCCTTTTGAGAAAATTCCATTTTTTAAAAAGTCCTCCCATCTATATATGGTCTTTATCATTGAAAGAAAAGACCTTTCATTCAAGGACATTATACTAAATAATAAACAAACAAATATTACTAAATTAATTAAATTAATAATAAACAAAAATTCTGCCTTGTCATAAGTGAATGAATTTAATATGAAGAACAATAAAATCTTTCCTTTATATTAAGTTTAATTATTAACCTGGTCCAGTCTCTCTGTAAAGAAGACCTAAATTTTATTAAATAAAAAAATATTTAATCCAATGATCTTTCCACTTTTTTTATCTAATGATTTTCTAAAATGGATTTTTCCAAAGTAAGTAGATTTTAAAGGCAAAGGAAATCAAATTAAATATTTATGAATGTTGATACACAAAGATGACATGATGTTTTTAAAGTTTATGATATTGTCCTACTCATTTTCCATAATTTGTGTAACAAGGTTCATTAAGAATAAAGTACTTTTATTTCTGGTCATCAATCATCAGAGAGGCAATCAGTATACTCCATTGTTTCATAAACATTCATCTTGCATGATGTTGACATCCCTGTCCATAAATTATTTTGCTATAAACTGAAGTTGGCTACTAAATTATATAGATGATATACATATTTTAGGCATTTTGGTAGGAATGAATACTTGCACTGCTTTAGGTTAGAGCAATAGCATTTGATCCTATGGCAAAATGTCTTTACTCATGATGCATTTTCTATAACTTAAAATCTTAAAATAAATTTATTTAGATATATAAATGTGTTTGATGATGTTATCTTCCTTGAAATTCAAGTTTAGAATGATATCATTAAGAATTTTATAATTATTATATTAAAGATAATGAAATTATTATTGATGATATTAAAGAGTAATTTAGATACTCTTTACTTGAGTTATATTAGAGTTCTCTGCTAATGCAGATTTTATAACAAAGAAAATTCATCCAAATTATTGATCCATTTATCTGATGTGTTCAGTATTCAAACACAGGAAAATAAATATGCATAGTGACTAGTTCATTTATAAAAAAATAGAACTGATTTGGAAATTAGTTGATTTAACTTTTATAGTGGAATCAACTTCCAGTAATTAACATGTGTTAAATTATTATTTTATTTCATGATTTGGTATTCAATTATTTTTGAATACATCATAATTAATAATTGCATAATTGAGTTCTAGTTTTATTTTGGTACTAGTTGTTTAGCTTATACTAGTCACTTGATGGCATTGTTTATGTGCAAAAACACATAAAAATGCTGTTTACACAGCCCAACTTATGTCTAATCGAACAGTTCTGTTCAAATTAGCCATTGCAGACTATCTAATATGATGCTCTGCTATGTGATTCATGACAATTTAGACAAATATACACACTTCACAGATCTCTACTGCATCATCTGAAGGTGTCTGGAATTCAACTGGCCCTAACTCTTAAAATCTTCATTCCAAGTAATGATATTACACCCTACCTGATATAGTATTACATACTAATAATTATAAGTCTGATACCATGTTCCCTACACAGATTGGAAGGAAGGTGAAAACAAATTTAAATGTCTGTAGTTGCAGCTCCTTTTGGAAATTGTAAGGTTAGTTTGCTTAGACTAGTCCATCTTTTGGCCAATTCTTCAGATCAGCAAAAATATCAGGGACATCACCTGCATATCACAGAACTACACACTGACATATTCTCCCTCTGTGAGACCCTATCACTGTGCTTTTTGGTGCCATCTTTGACAAGTTGTTGTCAAAAATACTACTTTCTTTCCAATCAAAAATAATTTATTAATACAAGTTTTTTGATATAAAAATAATACCAGAAATTGTACAATAAAGTTTCATTAAAAGCAAAAAAAGTACTTTTTTCAGAATCAAAAATAATTAGACCATCCTCTCCCCTTTCTGCACATTTCTGTGCTTTACTGTGTCATATTTTGACAAGTTGTTATTTGAAATAAATGTGTGTTGTTAAAACAAAATAAAAAAAAACAAGTAGTTTTTTTACAATCCAAAATAATTAATAAACTTATATATATAAATAAAAACAAAAAATAGATAAATAAATAAAAAAATGTAATCGGATAAATCAAAAAAAGATCAGCTCAGTAACATTATATTTATGTGTTTTTTCACATAAACAATGCCATCAAGTGGTTTGTATTAGCTAAACAACTACTACCTTTATTTTCTTTATGTTTAGTTGCTGAGATATGACTTGAGCTTAGGTTATCTCTATGTTTTGAATCTTGATTAGTGATATAAGTGAACTTAATTATTTTATACATATATATATATATGAATGATTGAAATCTAATTATTTTAATATTTGATTTCATTGAAATAACTATTTATTTGACTTGACTTTTATTATTAAAATTTATAATCTAACTTTTAAGTTTTATACATGTGCATATGGGTATTTTAATGTAAAAGAATAATATATTTATAGTTCATTAATTAAAATTATGCTTTTAAGTTTATGATTTGATATTGTGTGTAAAAAAGTGAGCTGAATAAGATTGTGCACTGCCCTTACAACTCCCATTCCTTACAGGGTTAAAATTTTCCAATATGATAAGAAAATTTCAACACTTAAATTGTATATGTGTGTTCTAGCATTATAGATATATTTTTCAATTTAGTTGATAAAGGAGTCATACAATTTATTTCATATTCACTCTTTTTGTTATCTGTATTTTTTTATATTAGCTTGTGTGCTCTAATCATTGAAATGATTATCCCTAGGTTTTGATTTAGTGTTGTCTCCTTTCTCTTTCTCCTTCTATAATCTGCATGTGATAGTTGACCAAAATATGGTTTAAGAATGCAGGCATTATATATACCTTTCATTTCCCCAACTATATCTATCCAGAATGCATTTGGACTTGTTTGTTTTATTATAATAAATGGTCCTTTATATGGATTATAGAAGAGTTGTTTACTAAGGTTATGGGTCTTTATGAAAACCTTGTCTTTTATTTTGAATTGGTAGCTATTTTTACTGCTTTTATTTCTCAGCTCTGATTTATTTATTAATCTTTGATATGCCTTTTGTATATTATGTTTTATATTAGTCTGGTTGGGTTTAATTGGAAGTTGGATAATTTTTAAATATATTTGGAATTGCTTTGTTGAAATGTAGTTTAATAGGTGTGAATCCAGTAGATTCATTCACACTGCAGTTAATATAATTTACTACACATTCCATTTGTTTTACCAATCCTCTATTCTCATCCTCTAAGTAAGTCATAAACAGATTTCTAATTAATGTGAGCACATGTTTTACTTGAGATTTTCCCACCCACTTCTTCCAATTTTTAGCTAGGCAAGGTGTACCATGGTCTGTTAATATGATTTTAGGTTTTCCTATCAATGTGAAATGGAGGGTGTCTAATACTCTGACATTATGTCTAGTACTAGCCTGAGAAATTGGATTGGCTGAAACATGTTTGGAGAAGAGATCATAAGTGACTAATAAGTACATTTGTTTATTAAATGGAGGCAATAGTCCTTAATAATCTAGCACTAAGATCTTATTTGGTCTTTCAGGAATAATAGGTTTGAATGTATTACTGAAATCTTGATTTATTGGTTTGGCTCTTAAGCATATAAAACAATCATGAAATGATTTTAAGATACCTTTATACATTTTTGGCCAGTAAAACCAATTTTCAAAGTGTGTTGTTTTGTGGGCACTGGTTTGGCTCTTAAGCATATAAGACAATCATGAAATGATTTTAAGATACCTTTATACATTTTTGGCCAGTAAAACCAATTTTTCAAAATGTGTTTTTTTGTGGGCACTGAAATGTCCATATAAACAGTGGATATATTTTATGAGTGGGGTATGTAAAGTTTTAGGTATTATTACCCCACATTCATTTATATCTTTATCAGTTTTGTGAAATAAGAACAGACTGTCTAACTTATAATGGTTGAAATATTTCAATGCATTCAAAATATTCTTTCTTTTTAAAACTCTTATGATGGTGTTCAAAATAGATCATTAAATTTTTTTAGGTAGTTTTTCTAAATCATTCTCTACATTACTAGCAATCCTCATGTTGATATTTGTAATGTAGACATTCTCTATTGATAGATGGTTTTGTTCTGACCTATATGGATTTTGATTCAGCACATTAGCCACAATATTCTCAGATCCTTTACAGTATTGTACTGTATAGTTGAATTCCTGTAATAATAGACTCCATCTGACCAATTGTATATTGGTCAAATAACTGTGATTAAGAAATTTGAGGCTTTTGTGGTTTATGAGCATTATAACCTCTGATCCGAGAAAGATCTGTCAGAACTTCTGGAAGGCCCACACTATTGTTCATGCTTTCTTTTCAGTAGTTTATTTCTGGATCTTTCAAGTGATGGCTAATAAAGTAAAGGACTCCAGGTTGGCCATCCTCCTGGATTTGGAATAGCATTCCCCCAATCCATAACCTCTGCTATCAGTTTAGACAATAAATGGTTTATTAAAATTAGGAAAAGCTAACATAGTTTGCTCTAAGAATCCTGTTTTAATATTTGTAAATGCTTCATCCTGTTCTTGTGACCAATTCCATCATTCATCTTTCCTAAAGAGCCTCAACAATGATTCCATATAATCAGAAAACTTTTGATAAAAACGATTATAAAAATTACATAAGCCTAAAAATGACCAAATTTGTTTTTGTTGGTAGATTCAGGAATATTTTGAATGGCACTAATCTTATCTAAATGAGGCATTATCCCATTGCAACCAATGATGTGACATAAGAAGACTACCTGGTTACAAACTAAGGTGCTCTCCTTGAACTTGATTTTAATCCCTTTTCTGTGGCACTCTTTAAAAAATACAATTAAATGTTGAAGATGTTCAATTGTGATAGAGGCAATTATCACATCATCCACATAAATGATAATGATCTGTTTAAGCTCAGAATAAGTGTTCTATCTAAGCATTTTATCAGACCAGTGCCACTATTTATCAATCCAAAGGGCATCCTATTAAACTGATAAGTAAAACCATATTGGAATACAGTATATTAGCAATCTTCTGGATAAAGTTTAATCTGCCAATAACTAGAGGTTAGATCAATGGTGGAAAACACCTTTTTATTTCCAAATTTCATGAATAATTTATGTATGGGTGGTGGAATATTCCTGTCAGGAATAGTAATTTTATTTATTTGATGAGCATCTAAACAAAATCTCATCGACCTATCTTTCTTTTTCACAGTTACAACTGGATTGCATTAGGGTGAAGAGCATTTTGGAAATAATTCCTCAGTGCAACATTTTATTAATCTGTTTCAATATTTCTGCATGATATTGAAATGTAATAGAATATGATCTGCATAGAATATGATCTGTATTGAAATGGTTCATCATATATTAATTTAATTCTTTGCTGAAAACCTTCTATCACTCTTGGTATCTAATAGATTATACTTTTATAGCATTTTCATTTCCAAGTAAATTGGATTCTGTGATTTATCATCTATAAATGTTTCAAGGATGGTAGATATTATACAATCAACTTCAAATAAATCAAATCTTGGAAGCAATGTCAGTTCCAAGACATCATCACTTATCCCAATTGTTTCATCAGAGAAATCAATGATACATGTTCAGATGTATGAAGTCTTCCCCCAGAATGACCTCATGTATCAAACCATTCAGTATTAGGAATACATGATGGAGTATTGGTGGCCAATTTCAATTTGAATCCAAATCTGTTTAGGTGTTAGTTTGGCCTTTCTACTATTAGCCATGGTAACCTGAATTGATCTGAGTGGTAATGTTTTAATATTATTGTTCTTAATCAATATTTCTTGATAACATCTATTTGACGTAACTGAGATTTGGATACCATAATCTAATAGGGCTTTGACCAATATTCCCTCAAACATAATCTCTATCATAGGGCAACTTTGTACGGTAATGTTATGAACCTTATGTTCTCATGAACACATTAAATTTATTTCTCATCTGGAATTTGATTTATACTTCTCAATGTTAATATGGTCTCTTGAGGTGAGGAACATTCCCTCAAGTACCTTTTTTAGTTTGATTTTGAATGGATTTTGGGAGTGTGATTACTATACCCTGAATTGGGGGATTTCTTTAAGCTATGTGGAGGGTTTAATATATGTTGATCATTATGATTCTGCTTTTTATTATATGACTGTTATCCATAGAGTTGGATTGTAAGGTTTTTCCTTTCCAATAGTTAGGGTCATTATTATTTTTCTTTCTTTTTTTGAAAATAACATTAACAATAACTTCTTTCTTTTTTTCAATTGCTCTTGTTGATAAATTTGAAGTATTTATACCAATACTGGTTAATAACTACAACTTGTTCTATAGTTTTAGCATTAGTACATTAAAGTAAATTAAAAGGTAAATTCCTTTTCACAATCCTGATCATCTCACTTTCACAGAGATGGTATTAATGTTCTTAGTTTAGTGATTTGATGCTGGAAAAAATTTGTGAACATTTCCCCTGATGTAGCTTTATATTTTTCTTGGAATAATTGGTATAGCAAGAACTCTTGTTTATCCCTATTCCAAATTTTTTTATTAATGGTGTTTGGTAGTCATTAAAAGTAGATGGAGTTTGGAATAAAAATTTCCACCAGGTTAAAGCATCTTCTTGAATGTGGCTGTATGCAATAATCACTTTTTCTCCTTCAGATAAGTTGTGATTTACTGTGAAGTAAAGATTCAAACTTCTCAAATGTCCTATAGGTGCTTCATTATTAGATCCTTTGAATATTTTCAATCTCACAAATTGATTTATGACACTGAATGGTGAAATGTAACTATGCTTTGCATTTGTCTTTGTTTGGTTATTTGTGTAGAATCTATATGATCAACAGAATTATTAGGATATATATTTGGAATTATTCCTTCTATGTTGCAATTTAGGGAGTAGTTTTCTGTTTCAGATTGTGTTCTGTTGATTATTGTTGATTTTATATTTGATTAATCTTTGTGTATTTTTAAAAGTGAGTCCTATTTGATCTTCTCTAGTAATTCCTTCTTTATTTACCTGTGTTCTATGTTGAATATCATTATGATTTGGTCGACATGCAAGTGTATTTTAAGATATTTGTAATTCTATAGACTTGAATTTTTGTTTAATGCCTCATCCATACGATTTACTTTATCATATATTTCTGTCATGCCTTCCATTATTTTTTTAATGTGGTGTTTTCTAATGTTCTATCATTTTCTACACAAGTTATTTTAATTTCTGTTTGAAATTTTTATCCAATTATTTCAATGATTCTTCATTAATTTCTGAATCATTAATTTGTTTGTATAGATTTGACTAATTTTATGATTTTCTTCTTGTAATTCTTTTTGCATTTCTGTTTGTATTTTTTCCTCTTTCTTATCTATTTCATTTTTAAAAATGTCTCTGGTTCTATACAATTCATTACATTGAATATTCAGTTAATCAATGATATTGTTCTCAAATTCTTTGAATCTCTGTTGATATATGGTATCTTTTTCTTCAACATCTTTTTTTATTTCTTCTCAGGCTTGTCACATCCTGGTATTATGTCTTTGAACACTATTTAGACCTATCAATAACTGTTCAATATTATTAAATAATTTATTCTCCAAAATTTTCATTTCCAATTTTAATTCTGATTAACATTTTCATATTACTTTTCAAATTTTCTTCTAAAGTATTCATGTTTTGGTTTATTTCTTTTTTCATATTATAATTCATATTTATGATGGTTTGGAACATTTGTTTTATAGTCATGATATTTGTTGTAGCTTGTGCTATTTTGAGTGTAGTTATTTGAGACACTTCATCATCGAGTGTAACCTTGTTTGAGACATTGATTTATCAGGAATGGGTGTTTGTGTAGAGTAATACTCTCAGTCATAGTGATTCCTGATAATTGGATCAGTGAAGATCTTTCTTCAATATTCCTAATATCTTCATTAATATTCTAATATTTTTCATTAATATTAATATTTTGTACTTTTTCAACATGTTTCATTATTGTATTGACTAAGTTTTTTCCACTTCTTGTAATCATGAATTATTTTTTATCTTGGTTATAAGTTTGTTTATTCCTTATTAAGTAAGAGGGATTATTTGTCATAAGATTTCATGCTATATCTTTCCTTTTTAGTGTAATTTTAAAACATTTTCTACCTAATAAATTTTTTTTAGATGTTATTAACTTAATGCCTAATTAAAATTGTCTTTTTAAACACCTAACTGATTTATTTAATTATTCATTATTTTATTTTAAGGTATCTATTTATTTTATTATTTATTCTTTTAAGAGTTCACATAAAAATTATCTCATCCTTTGATGTTTGAACTTATCTAACATTGCTATGTAAATCTATCAATCAAGGTTATATTCCATAAAAATTATATATATATATATATATATAATGTATGTAGTTGATGGTAAATAATTGTTTAGTGGCCCTAAAGTTTGGAACCATATGTAATAGTCCATATTCCTTTAAGGAATGAAGGTGAATGCGTCAAACTAATGTCGGACATGTAGGATGCCATGAATGATATGATAAAATTCTAATCCATGATTATATCTATTTCAGATGTAATAATTTAATGTTTAAACATTCAGTACAGATACAACTTAGACCAGTTCATCCAATCTTCACCTCTCTTTATTATTTCATCATGCTTAGTATTCAAACTCATGGTTAATTTTACACTTAACTCTCTTCAGGCATGAATTGATATCCTGTAGCAATAATAATACATTTATATAAGTTTGCTAGATTCCCAAAATTCCTTCCAACCAAGTTATCATGATGTTAAGTCAGAATGATATGTTACTTATTTTATAAAATTACTTATTTTATAAAATAAGTATTTTAAATAAATCAGAGACCTCCTTAAATTTAAAATAAATCTAACAATATTTATTAATTGAAACAATTTAAATTTATTTTTATATAACAAAATTTTTGATTATGAGTGTTTACATACATTTCTACCATATTAGTTTATTAATTTTAAAATTATATCTCCCCATTATCACATAGTAGATATGTATTATAACACAAACAATATTTAGTAGGTTGTAAAAATAAATAAAATTTTATAATTCCAAAGATTATGATAACACTAGCTAACTAAATTTAAATTAAATAGTATAAATATAAATGAAGACCTTTGTAATATCCTATCCTGTTGAGAAAATTCCATTTTCTATAAGACCTCCCATTTATGTATGGTCGCTATCATTGAAAGAAAAGACCTTTCCTCCAAAGATATTAGTCATTTATATTGAATAATAAACAAACAAATATTAGTAAATTAATTAAATTAATAATAAATAAAAATTCTGCCTTGTCATAAGTGAATGAATTTAATCTGATGAACAATAAAATTTTACCTTCATATTAAGTTTAATTATTAACCTGGTTAAGTCATTCTGTAAGGAAGACCTAAATTTTATTAAATAAAAATATATTTAACCCAATGATCTTTCCACTTTTTTCATCTAATGATTTTCCAAAATTGATTATTCTAAAGTAAATTTTAAAGGCAAAGTAAATAAAATTAAATATTTATGGATGTCGCTATGCCAAGATGATATGATGTCTTTAAAGTTAATGATATTGTGCTATTTGTTTCCTACAATTTGAGTGACAATGATCATTAAGAATAAAGTTCTTTTATTTCTGGTCTTCAATCATCAGTGAGGCAATCAGTATACTCAATTATTTCATAAACATTCTTCTCACATGATGTTGACATCCCTTTCCATATATTATCTTGCTATAAAATGAAGTTGAATATTGAATTATATATATATTAGGCATTTCAGTAGAAATAAATAGTTACACTGCTTTAGGTTAGAACAATAACATTTGATCCTATGGCAAAGTATCTTTACTCATGATGCATTTTCTATAACCTAAAATCTTCTTAAAATAAATTTATTTAGATATATAAATGTGTTTGATATTTATTTTCCTTGAAATTCATGTTTCGAATGATATTGTTAAGAATTTCTCTTATTATTATAATAAAGATAATTTCATTTTTGAAATTATTATTGATGATATTAAAGAGTAATTTATTTACTGTTTTCCTGAGTGATATTAGAATTCTGTGCTAATGAAGATTTTATAAACAAGGAAAATTCATCCAAACTATTGATACATCTTACTGATGTGTTCAGTATTTGAACATGGCAAAATGATTTAGCTTTTATAGCGGAATTTGAACATGGCAAAATGATTTAGCTTTTATAGCGGAATTGAATTCTGGTAATTAGCATGTGTTAAATTACTATTTCATTTCATGATTTTGTATTCGATTATTGTTGAATGCATCATAATTAATAATTGAGTTCTAATTTTATTTCTTTCATGTTTAGTTGCTAAGATACAACTTGACCGAGATTATCTCTATATTTTGAGTCTTGATTAGTGATATAAGTTAACTTAATTATTTTATATATATATGAATAAATGAAATCTAATTATTTTAATATTTGATTTCATTAAAATAACTATTTATTTGACTTGACTTTTATTATTAAAATTTTATAATCTAGCATTTAAGTTATATACGTGTGCATATGGGTATTTTAACAAAAAAGTGTAACATATTTACTGTTTATTAATTAAAATTATATTTTTAAGTTTATTATTTGATATTGCATATTAACAAGTCAGCTTAATAAGATTGCAAGCTACCCTTACAACATTTTGGAACTATTATGCATATTTATTACTCTATAAGCTCTAAATTTTATATGTCATTATAAATTAGATGTTGTTATTTGCTCATGTCTCATCATACTTGTTGGAAATAGACCTTTACCCTATATATATAATATTAATATCATCTATATTCTTTATTACTTTTTACAATACTTTTCTACAATCCACTATTGACAGTTTCAATTGCTCCAGCAATGTTCTTCAGAACTTCTACTTATATTTTCCAAGTCTTCCCTTTTATTATTTGTAAATTGTGTCATCTTTATATGTATAAAGTTGATACAATTTACAAATAATAAAAGGGAAGACTTGGGAATTATAAGTAAAAGTTCTGAAAAACATTGCTGGGGCATAATAGTGGATTATAAAAAGGCATTGTAAAAAAGCAATAAAGAATATAGATGATATTAATACCTTATATGTGTGTGTGTCATTTGTTTTGTTGATTAGAAATTGCTATCTATAAGATTGTTATTTTTCTTATAATTAAATTATTACATATGCTATATTTTTTTATTGTATATTAATATTGTTATGACTCTTTTAATGTACTTATTACATTTTTTAAAATAGACAATTAAAATAAATATTTTTTAACAAATTCAACAGTATTTGGATAACAGATTTTAACTGATGCAAAATTGTGAAAAACAAAGAAGTGGAAGCATAGCAAAAATTGAAATTGAAAAGAATATAATAGGAAATGACTTAAAAAAAGTCTTGGACAAATACTAAAGTTGTATATATATATATACAAAATAAATGTTTACCACATGAAAAGTCATGTGATATTTAAGTTTCAATCTACAAATAATTTATTTCATGAATTCATTATCTTACCTCTGTTGCTAAGCAGCACAAGGTCTGTAATTAGTAGAACAATACTTAATTAATAAAATAAGACTAATATTATTATTTATTTAAACTAGACTTAATTAATGAAATAATACCAGCTTTTCCCTACACTGTGTGAAAAAGTTGTTATCCAAAGAACGATTGTTTCTTTCAGTTGATCATCAATTTTGATTATGTAATAGTAAAAAAAATCAGCATTTTCTTAAAAACTAGTTAGGAAAATGATTAGATAATAAGTAGTAGCATCATATTTTATTAATAAGTCTGATCTTATGATATGGATGTCCGAAGAGTTAAATAATGGAGAGGATTAATGCCTGCCCATTAAAGTTTGAAGATTAGCTACCTTAATATAAACTGAGCACTGGTTATATATATATTTGGGAGATGATTATCAGACCAAGTGATGAGTGCTGGTTCAGCACAAAATATGTTCATTGGAGATCTTTATCTTTTTTATATGTGTATTGGTTGTGTAGGATGGAGCATATGACTAAAGGGAGCTTGAAAGTCCGAGTTCAAATCCCTTCTAATGATATATTTCAAATAAAATGTGAAGAAGCAAGTATACATAGTGAAGAGTCAAGTATACATAAGTAATCAATCTTGAGTAAAACTTAAGTTAAATATGCTGTAAATTTTTGGATGACAGCAATTATGCAAATTAATGAACATTGTCCCTTGAGTTTGTAGTAAGATAATAACTAAAGCTTTCAATATTGATTCACATCTGAGCAACATAAAAAAATCTTATTTTGTAACTGTTGTGGGCAATCCACTATTAGAGTACAAGCATGTCACATGATCTCCTGTGTAACTTACCATATGTTTATATTATTATTGTGAATACTAGTCTATTTTCTGCTAGACCAAAAACTATTTAAGCTTTTATTTCAATGCATGGACACACATATGTGTAGTCATCCAGAGTTGTTTACATTCTTGTTTATATATATAACTGTTTGTACATTTTTAGAAGTATTTTATTTTTGCAAAGTAACCAATTTGTATTAAAAAATAAAAATACACTTCAAATATTAATTATAAGCCTTATCTTGTTAGCATGTGGAATAAAAAATTTTAATTCTGCTAAATTTCATTTGAATGTCATGGAATGCACAAGTTAAAAGCCTTGTTTCATTGATATTCTTCTAATGTTATTGATAGAATGTGAAACCACTTAGCAAGAGATAGGAATGTGGCTTTTAAATATATTATGGAAATAATTTATAAATTTTGTTCACTGTCATACTTCCTCTTGACTTGGGTGGGAAACAGTCTACATATTTTTTTTATCAGTGTTATTAGAATGTAAATGAGATATTAATTTTTGAAGAACTTCAATAAATACTGTTAATATAGCAACATACCAACAAAAAAATGAAAAAAAAAATTGAAGAGAGTTATTAAAGCTCATATATATACACACACACTCAGTAAATATGCATACATGTGCATATTTTAATATCCTTCATATTTTACTTACAAAGTTAAGTTTGCAACAACATCACATTTTTATGTTTCAAACCCAGTGTCAAATTTAGGAGGCTAGTATGATACACCCAATATTTTATTCTAATTACAAATGATTTATAATTAACTTTTCCAGTATACTTTGTGTTATTATAAAATTCATATATATATACTACTTTATGTTTACTAGAGGAAACTTACCAATAGCCCTGACCAAGCTTTAATTTATAAATGCCAAAAGAGAAAGAACTAAAAATCTTTATCGGAATGTCCTCATTCTCAGACCAATTGGTTTCAAGCTTAAGGCTCACCTCAGTGAGGAATTAGGACTCCAAACACTAGATCTAAAATACCAATTCAAAAGTCAGCACTTATTTAATACGTTACTATCAATTTAAAAATCGGAACTTTTCAGACATGTAAATGTCTTCAAATCCAGCTTTACAAAACAGATAACTATATGGGATTGAACTCAATTCAGTTTCCCCATATATTAATAGCCTCAGCAATATGACATCACAAAAGCCTTCAAGGGTACACTTGTAATAATGAATAAAACCAAGACACAAATTGTGTAACTTGCTTTTAAGCTTGTATTAAAATGTTCACTAGAGAGAGCTTACCAATAGCCTCAATCAAGCTTTAATTTATAAGTGCTGAAAGAGAAAGAATTCAAAATCTCTATCAGAAAGTCCTCATTCCCACACCAATTGGTTTTGAGCTTATGGTTATTGTTAAGCTCCCTTTAGTGAACAATTTAATACAAGCTTAAAAACAAGTTACATGTTTTGTGTCTTGTTTTATTAATTATTATAAGTATACCCTTGAAGGCTTTTGGAAAGTTATATTGTTGAGGCTATTAATATATGGTGAAATTGAACTGAGTTCAGACCCATATAGTTATCTGGTTTTGAAGACATTTACATATCTGAAAAGTTCAGGTTTTCAAATTGTTAATAATGTATTAGATAAGTGCTTACTTTTGAATTGGTATTTTAGATCTAATGTCTGGAGTCCTAGCTCCTCACTAAGGTGAGCCAGAAGCTCAAAACCAATTGGTCTGGGGATGAAGACTTTCTGATAAAGATTTTGGAATTTTTTCTCTTTCAGCACTTATAAATTAAAGCTTAATCGGGGTAATTGGTAAGCTCCCTCTAGTGAACATTTTAATACAAGCTTAAAAGCAAGTTATATAATTTGTGTCTTGTTTTATTAATTATTATGTATTACATTATTCTATATAATATTACAAAGATTAAATTCCCTTACATACATCTGATTATACAAAAAAAAAGATTTTTTTTTAAATAATTATATATTTATTGTGATTATATAAATTAATCTTCATATAATTTAGGAAGCAGTTTTTTAATCTTACAGAGTCTCTTAGCAATGAGCATTTATGATCAAACAATAGTACTTATTTGATATTAGTTGTAGGTCTGCTATTATTTTTTATCTAATTCTTAACAAGTATTATTTTCACAAGCATAATTACTGGTATGTTCCTATTAATTACTTGTCCTGTGATGTAGTTGTAATTATTACAGTTTTTTTTACTAAATTAGTCTGGGAAAGTTTTTTTTATTTATACAATAATTTATTTAATGCTAATTACCAAAACAATATTTTAAATAAATTTTATACATATTATAAATTAATTATTTTTAATAGACATTGTTGTTGAAATACTTTTAATATGTGGGAATATCTGTCATATTTTCATATCAAAATAATTGGTATCAATAAAAATAGTAAACTGTAAATGCTTTTTACATTCAAAAGGGTACTTCTTCTAGATGTAATCTCTTGATATTATATAGAAGATAAAGCATCTCAGTATTTATTTACAGTTTTTAAAGTAGCCCACATTCTTTGACATTTTTCTTGTTAATAATAAACTTTCCTGTTCTTAAACCATGAATAAATACTATGGTGCTTTAGTCTCTTTATAAAAGCAAGAGCTTGTATTTAGAAGAGGTACCCTTTGGAATGCAATGTGTTTATGTTTACTACTTTCATTGATTATTGTCTATTAACAACTGACTGGAATTATTCTAATATAAAAATATAACAGATATTTTCACATGATAAATTTTTCAACAATATATATATATATATATACATAATCTTATAATTGAATATTTATAAATACAGTAATTAGATATATGTAAAGTATAACTTTAAAAATTTTATCCACTTAGGAGTGCTTTCGACTATCCTCATAGCCTTTGTCAATTAACACTTTGAAAGACTAACCTCCCCACAATACTGTGATCTTAACATTTGTGATCTGTCTGTTAATTAAGTCATGTTTGTATTTGTATATTAACATAGCTTCCTTTATTTTCCTTTTGTTGTTATTTTTTTTCAATTTGCAATATTTTTATATTATAATTGAAGTTAAAACCATAAATACATGACTTTTATGGTCATAAAAAATGAATGCAGAAACATTATTATTTATTGTTTCAGCATCCATTTTTTATGACCATAATAAGTCATGTATTTATGGTTTTAACTTCAATTATAATGATGTAAAAATATTGCAAATTAAAAAAAATAACAACAAAAGGAAAATAAAGGAAGCTATGTTATTATACAAATACAAACAAGACTTAATTAACAGACAGGCAGCAAACATTATGATCATGCAGTTGTGATAAGGTTAGCCTTTCAAAGTGTTAGTTGACCAAGGCTATGAGGAAAGCACTCCTAAGTGGATAAAAATTTTAAGTTATACTTTACATATATCTAATTCCTGTATTTATAAATATTCAATTATAAGATTACATAGATAGATAGATAGATAGATAGATAGATAGATAGATAGATAGATAGATAGATAGATAGATAGATAGATAGATAGATAGATAGATAGATAGATAGATAGATAGATAGATAGATAGATAGATAGATAGATAGATAGATAGATAGATAGATAGATAGATAGATAGATAGATAGATAGATAGATAGATAGATAGATAGATAGATAGATAGATAGATAGATAGATAGATAGATAGATAGATAGATAGATAGATAGATAGATAGATAGATAGATAGATAGATAGATAGATAGATAGATAGATAGATAGATAGATAGATAGATAGATAGATAGATAGATAGATAGATAGATAGATAGATAGATAGATAGATAGATAGATAGATAGATAGATAGATAGATAGATAGATAGATAGATAGATAGATAGATAGATAGATAGATAGATAGATAGATAGATAGATAGATAGATAGATAGATAGATAGATAGATAGATAGATAGATAGATAGGTAGGTAGGTAGGTAGGTAGGTAGGTAGGTAGGTAGACAGACAGACAGACAGACAGACAGGTAGGTAGGTAGGTAGGTAGACAGACAGACAGACAGACAGACAGACAGACAGACAGATAGATAGATAGATAGATAGATAGATAGATAGATAGATAGATAGATAGATAGATAGATAGATAGATAGATAGATAGATAGATAGATAGATAGATAGATAGATAGATAGATAGATAGATAGATAGATAGATATTACAATAAATATTTTCACAGTTATATAATGTAAATAAAGACTTTTTGGGGTTAAACAATATATTATTTTTATTTAAATTCCTGATGTTTTGATCAAATATCATTCATCACTGTCAAAGTTAAAGTCTTAATGAAGAACTGCTATGTCTTAAGTTATAATGATAGTGAGCATAAAGTAAAGAACAATCATTCTTATATATATTTGATGACTAAATTATTCAGAATATGTGGATTAAATTTTTTTTATTTCCTTCACATTTGCAATTAATTGATTTCAAGTTGATTTATTAGATTTATTTAAACTATCCAATCTTTTTAATATTTCAATAGACTCTCTCATGTTTCTCAAATCATACTTTTAATAAGCATAGCAAACATTTCCATACATTAATGCGACCTACTACAAATCTTAGTAATCAGTGAATGCAAGAAGGTTTTGCGTATAATCTCTATGTATCTATGTAGTGCCTACTTATCCAATATCCCAAGTTTCTAGCTTATGGATTTTGTCTGTGATGAGTGTTGGATCTGAAAACACTGCATAAACTAATCTGGGAATATTGGATGAGTAGGCACTAGATAAGAATTTTAAGCACAAACGTTTTTTGCTTCCATTGACAACTAAGCCTTGCACTGGGTGTCACTGCAGTATGGGGGGGGGTCTTCTACTTATTAACAGCTAGTGTAATCATAGGAAATGGTGATCATGTGATATTTTGGTAGTTTAAATCATACACTTCCAATTTAGCAAGTGTTTTAACATTATCAAAATTGGTGTGTGACCAATTTCTAAAAAAATGTGAAATAAAAGTTGATGTTTTTGACTTTCGATTGAATAATCAAATATAATAAATAAATAATCAGCCATCAAATATATATATAAGAATGATTGTTCTTTACTTCACACTCAATCTCATTGTTACTTAACAACTAACAGTTTTCATTAAAGAACTAAACCTTGACAATGAGGAATGATATTTTGTCAAAGCATCAGGATTTTATACACAATAATACATGGTTTAATTCCCAAAAGACTTTATATATATATATATATATATATAATAAATATTTTATCCCTTCAATAACATCAACAATCTCAAACTGTTGTCAAGACAATCTCCTTTTAATAATATATATATATATATAAAAAATATATATATATATATATATATATAATAATAATATAACAATTCTGATTACATTAATCATTAGCAAAAAAAAATAAATTTATAATTGTTATGAGAAGAAGATTGATACAATAAAGAAAATCCAATCTACTAATTTGAAGCTTATAAAAAGTGCACATTAATCTCAATATGGCCACAAAATATATTGGGAGTTAATGAATTGAAATCTAAATATTAAAGTATACATTATAAAATATTTGTATGGATAAATTTCTATGTTAATAAAATGATCTTATACAATTTATTATGCTTACAAGTATGAGGGTGATCAAAAAGTGTGGTCATTGTTGTTGCAGAGAAATGCCCAATAGAAAGGCAGAGAATTCAATACTAGAGGCAATGCATGAAACCTTAGTAACAATTTGTGACAAATTTCAATTTTCTCAGTGTAGTTGAACAGTTTTGGAATAAGGTAAAGAGGGTTTTTCTTAAATTTGTCATAATATTGTCATTCCCAGATTAACATTGTGTGTGATTTCTAGCTCTTACCAAAAGACAAATTTACCATAAAAGACAAACATTTTAAATCAATTCAAGACATCAAGATAAAGTTTAACTAAAGACATTCCTGGACAAAGGCATCCAGTACTGCTTCATAAAATGACAAAAACAATGGCATAAAAATGCTCGAAGTGAAGGGAAATATTTTGAAGGGGACTTTATCTTTTACAATATTTTTTTTTGTTTAAACATTCACCAAAATTTTTGATTACTTCTCATATGAATTACTGACTTTTTGAAAGATATGACACACTGCAACCCAACTAACTATTGAATATTGCTCCTTTAATGGCTCATTTTGTAGTGAACTATTTAAAGGCTGTTTTAGCACAACATATATAATTTATTGAATATCAGCAAATTAATAGAGACATTGGAATTGTGTAAAAAATAAATACTAGAATGAATTATCATAGATAATAATAATACTTGTAAGATCAATTGTTCAGAAGATCAAATGATTATACAGAGATTTTCTGCTGGAAATCTGAAAAAACCTTTTGGTTCTTGAATCAATCACTCTCACAAATGAACTAAACCATACAAAGCATTAGAATAAAGAACTTTTTTTAAAAAAAATTAGCTTAAATGGTAGTGCAGTCATAATTTTTCAAGGTATAAGTTCTTGAAATATTATTAAATAAGAGGCTTAATAGTATTTGTATAATAGTCAATCTAATTATGGACAGTTTGAATTAAACAAAGTATTATGATTAATTATTAATAGCATTGCATCTTCTCTTTGAAAATTAGCATAAATTAATTCAATGGATGAAATTCATTCTAGTCAATTAATTATTTACATAATAATGTAATTATTTAACATGAAACTCTTTTCATATACTAATAAAATACTCCAAAAAAACTTGAACTGGGTCAAGCAACTACGGAAAGGTATAACCATATAGATATATTCCCATTTAATAGCACTGAGTTAACTTTTTGTGAATTATTTCCTGAATTATAATGCAAAATTAATTAACAAACTATGCCAGTAACAGGATGAATATATAGTTTATAAAATATGCAAACTATTATGGTGAGAAATGCAAATTCTAATGTTATATGTTTCATTTTTTGACAAAGGAATGCACGACTCCTTCCTGTTAATTGAATTTGGGTCTCTTGCAACAATTCATGCCTCCTTAAACTTTCTCTTGCAATCATCTTCCTCTATGCAGATAGTCTTCAAGAGCATTTCTTTCTTTATAAAAAGGCTAAAAAAGATTGGAAACATAACTCATTTTTTCTGGATCATGAGCTTGCTACAGGACACAGGTTTTCCTTTCTAATATTAATACCATCTGCATAGAGAGGTATGATTGCAAGAGAAAGTTCAAAGAAGCATGGGTTATTATAAGAGACCCAAATTCAATCAACAGGAAGGAGTCTTGAATTCATTTATAAAAAATAATCTGACATTAGAATTTACATTTCTCGCTGCAATAATTTGCATATTTTATAAACTATATATTCATCCTGCTCTTGGTGTAGTTAATTAATTAATTTTGCCCTATGATTCTGGTGAGAATTATCCAAATGTTAAACAGTGTTTTTAAGTGAAAATATATCCATACAGTTACATCTTTTGATAGTGGCTTAACTAAGCTCAAGTGTTTTCAGAGTATTTACATAGTAATAATAATAAAGCTTGTCTCTATATTAAAACAGGCAAAACTCACTATACATATTGCCACTCACTGCAAGCTAGAGTATTCAATGGATGCCAGAAGGCTTGTGCATAAAATCCTCATCTAGTGCCTACTCATCCAATATCCCCAGACTAGTTCTGGCTTGTGGCCTTCATCAGTGAGGAGCCTTGGATTTGAGAGCACTGCACCCAGATCTTAGGATCTAATGCAACTCTCCAGCAGCCACCTTTTATTTCTACTTAACTACAAAATTTATGAGTCTTGAACACCTTAATATTTTTTAATTCAAGCTCAACAGCTTATATAGTCATATAGGTCTGAACTCAGTTCAGTACTCATACATTTTGGTGACTTTGGTTCTTCAATAACCATAGCCACCAATATCCTATTAGGCAGGATTGGTTTTAAGTCAATAAACATCACATGATCACCATTTCTTATGCTTACATATAACTGTTATTAAAACAGGCAAAATTCACTATATATATTGCCACTCACTTCAAACTAAATTAATCAATGGATGCCAGAAGGGCTTGTGCATAAAATCCCCATCTAATGCCTACTCATCCAATATCCCCAGACTAGTTTCTGGCTTGTGGCCTTTGTCAGTGAGGAGCCTTGGATCTTAGTGCAATGCACCTAGATCTTAAGATCTAATGCAACCCTCCAGCAACCACCTTTTATCTCTACTTAACTACAAAACTATAAGTCTTAAACTGAAAACAACTTAATATTTTTAATTCAAGCTCATCAGCTTATATAGTCATATAGATCTGAACTCAGTTCAATACCCATACATTTTGGTGTCTTGGATTCTTTAATAACTATAGCCACCAATATCCTATTAGGCAGGATTGGTTTTAAATCAGTAAGCATCACACGATCACCATTTCTTGGCAATATGTATAGTGAGTTTTGCATGTTTTAATAATAGTTATATGCAAGCATAAGAAATTGTGATCATGTGATGTTTATTGGCTTGTCTCTATATTGCTTAGTTACACTTTTTGCTTGATGATATTTCATATACTAACTTTATTTCTCCTTAATGAGTTTTATAATTTTAAACACTATAATCTACATTGAATCTGATGAATTGTCAAATTTAAGTTAGCAGTATTAGAAAAGATTTTGATATATATCTGATGGCTGTAGATTAGAAGCAGTAATTTTTAAAAAATATTTTCATATTAAAATATTTTTGGATAATATGATCATTTCTTAATATAGATTTTCATAAGAGAGAAATGAAAGAATGCATTTAAATATTTAGAAGTCAAAGCAAATCAATAAACAGAGAATGTAATAGAATATTAAATACTGAATCTATGTTGAGCCTTTAAATTAAAGTTCCACTAATTACAGTAACCATACCTGTAATGGTGTCATCCTTACTTTCTCCCTATTATGTAAGAGAAAAATAAACCAGAAATCATTACTGGTCTTCAAAATTTTTATTACTGAGAATATTAAATACAAAATCATGTGTAGAAAAACAAAATGAATTTCATTTACAGTCAAATTACTGATGGGTAAATTTGTAAATGTTGGGGAAAAAGCACAAGCCATTAAAAGGGATATATTTTTTTTAGAGAACATGTCTTACATTGTTTTTAACTACCCATTATATTCACTAAACATTGCACGATCACCACTTCCTGTTCTTATGCAAGCTGTTAAAAATACAGACAAACTCTCCAAACAGTAGTACATCCATTAATTACTTTGACTTGCACTGGTTTGCATTACTGTATGAAGAGTTTTGCCTCTGTTTTAACCATAAACATTAAATGTTTATAAATACAAGTATGTAATTGACAAAATTTATTCCAATTCATTTGTTTTATTTTTGTAATATTCTTATCATTAGCAAAATCAATGGTACTTTTGTTTGAAACGTCTTTATTATTCCAGAAATATAACTTTTTTCTCTCTCAGTGATGAAATTTTATTCATCAAAAAAAAAAAAAAGGTACAAATACAATTAAATAAAAGATTTACAAAGAATGGTAAAAATGAAATTCAGGAGCAACATGGTGAAAGGGGAAGGATACATATGAAAAGGGAAAAGGATATGGAAAGGGTGTGTATTAACCATTAGAGACAAATGAATTTAAATTTGAGTAGCATTTTAGGAGTACAATATTGAGAAATCCAATTTGTGATGGATAAGTTGAGAATAGGAAAACGCTTGGAGATAACAACATTAGAAATAATAAATTTAAATAGGGTGAATCACTTGCAATTAAAATCATTAGGCCAAACTGCAGCTTACTTTGCAATAATATTTGGATAAAATCATTTATAACAGTAACACTAAAACCAATATGAATAGCATTTTTTTTCCTTCACGTGAATGAGAAAATCAACATTGGCAACAATCCTCACAGCATCCTCATCCTAGTCCTCCCCCTCAAAAGAACCAGGATTTAGGTCTCTCGGATCCCCCCCCCCCACATCCAGACTCTCTCATTCAATTAGCAAAGTTGAGTGTAATAAAAATTTTAATTAAAATGTACAATTAGGAATTATATGTAAAGTCTAGAATTCAAATATGAATAGTGTTTTAGGAGTACAATATTGTGAAATCCAATTTGTCGTAGATAAGTTGAGAAATAGGAAAACACTTGGAGATAACAAAATATGGACTAAATCAATCTACTGTTCAGTTCTTCCAAATGGCCTTGAATATCTTTACAAGAGAGCAATCCTGAATATTTTGGAAAAATTATGGAAAGACTATGGAGAGCAAAGAAAAAAAAATCCAAGCTTCAAAATGTCTCTGCTGAAAACCATTCTAATCCATCATGAAAATCACTAACACCCCAAGGCCAGCCCTATCAATAACAATATTGGAAGTAATAAAATTAAATAAGGTGAATCACTTGCAATTAGAATCATGAGGCCAAACTGCAACTTATTTTGCAATAATACATGGATAAAATCATTCATGACAATAACGTTAAAGAATCACCATAAATAATGTTATTTTTTCTATCTTGTGAATGAGAAAAACCAACGTTGGTAATGATCACCCCAGTGCCCTCATCCCAGTCCCTATCTCAAAAGAACTAGGATTTAGGCTCCTGGGGGTCTTCCCAACAACCTCGCACTCTCTTATTCATTCAACAAAATTAAGTGAAATGAAAATTTTCATTAAAAGGTAAAATCTCTGTAGAAATGTTTTGTAATTTCAATGGTTGCCATATATTTACATAGCGTTTTTATAAAAGTTGAAATTATTCTTACTTGTGATTACATTGTTGATATAGCTTGTGTATGAAAAGAGAGCTAAGGAACTCCTTTTTTAATAGGGATAAATTAGGAAAAAGGGAATAGAATAGGGAGCCAGAAACAGTGTTAACTGGAGTCCTTGGCTCTCTCTAGAGCTATATAGAAGAAATATAACTTCTTATTGTAAATATTAGTATTCTACCATCAAATACTTCTACCTGATAACTGATTGTGATATCGTAAGTCTTCATTTAGCAGCAAAATGCTCATTATTATGTCAATTTTAATAACATATCTAGTTTGCTATTTTTCATAGAAATTCTAAAAAAAAAAAAAAAACATATACAGACTTTTGCTCCCTTTTCGTTTCAAGAATTACCATAATTAATTAAATGGATATAAAATTACAGAAAATAAACTGACATATCCTTTTTACTATAAATATGCAGTTATTGTTTGTCACTTTAAATCTTTAAACAAAACTTGTATATAATGAATTTTCTGTAAAAAAAAAAAAAGACCTAAAATTTAATCATTGGTCATTGGCGATGAATATTCTATCCGATCAAGATAAGATGGACTCTGGACTATTCTATTATTTGAAAGTAAATGAGATATTCAGTTGCTTAACTTAAACATGGTTGGAAATGAGATAAAACTCACTTGCACAGTTATGAGTAACTTAATTCATTTGAATAGTGATGATGGAGGGGTTTATTTTATTGGAAATTGTTTGCTGTCAAGAGATAGAATGTACCGAATTTATAATAAAAATAACACTGTTTACTACTACTCACCACAGAAAAATAATCAACTTTTATGATTTAATGTAAAAGTCTTTATTCATATGTTTTACATATGTGTTGCAGAATAAAAGTGATATATATATATATCATCATCATCATCATCATCAACCATTATCAATCCACTGCAGGATGAAGGTCTCTCCAAGTTTAATCCATCTTCTCCGATCTTTAGCTTCTCTTCTCCACAACACCCCTGCACATTTTCTTATTTCATCCATCCATCTCACATATGGTCTCTTTCTGGGTCTTTTACAATTTCTTGGAATCCAGTTTAAAATTTCAATTGTCCATCTATTATCATCTCTTCTAGCAATATGTCCAGCCCAACTCCATTTCAATTTTTTAATTTTTTCAATAAGGTCAGTAACACCTGTTTGTTGTCTTACCCATACATTGCGTTTTCGATCTCTTCTTGTTACTCCCAACATACATCTCTCCATACTCCTTTGAGTGGTCTGAAGTCTCTGTATTGCTCTTCTATTAAATGTCCAAGTCTCAGATCCATAAATAAGAACTGGTAAAACACATTTATATATATATAATAATTATCTATATTTGTAAAAATATTTAGCAATCATTATAGCGGCTGTATATACCAAATATCACCAATGCATATATGCGCAAATATATAAATAAATCATACGATATAATATAAAATATCTTTATATAACAGCAATAATTGTACAGATCCATATTTTATTTACGGTATATCAATGATTAATTTAAATATATGAGAAAACAGTAGAATGAATTAAACTTTTTTTCTTTCTTGACAATGTATAAATATATATTTAATTAAAGGGAATTTGAACCCAGACTTTCAAGCTCCCTACAGCCACCCACTCTATCCATTATAACTAATATATACGTATGAAAAAGGAGATCATTTATCTTTTTCATATGTATGTGATCAGGTGTATAGGTTACATTGGATAGAGAGGATGACTGTAGGGAGCTGATCTTTTTCACATGTATGTATGTTATATTGGATAGAGTGGCTGACTGTAGGGAGCTTAAGAGTCTGGGTTCAATTCCCTTTAATTACATCTAAGTTAAATATATACATTATTCTTGTATTTCAATATTAAATATATATTAGTTTTGTTTCCGTTAGGGATATAAAAAAAAAAACAAGCTTGCGTCAATAATCTATAACGTAGTAAGGAATAGTAAAAGTTTACTTATTTCATCAATAGGATCAGATTTTATATGAAAAATATAATTCGTTTTTTGGCATGACTTCCTAAAACGTTTTAAATTATAGATTACTAGAATTAGATAAAAGAGTAAAGTTTTTAATGACAAGAAAAAATGGGAAGGTTGATTTAAAAGTGGTCCAACCAGTATTTGAGAAAGAATAAATAGATAATTATTTAATCTGATCACTATGTAATGTTAAAATGAAAATCAGGCTGTGCATTTATATGCTGATAAAGGCGGAAATATAGCAATCTTAATAGCAACCAAAAGACAGATATGAACAGTTTTTCAAAATAGCAATAATGGGAAGAAGGGGGAAGATGGGTGAAAACTATTGATTGATAAGTTTTAAAGATGAAAAGAATGAATAAGTGTGATGTGAAAAAAATAATGTATTGCTTTTAAAAATACATATATATATATATATTGAAAAAAAAAAAAGGTAGTTAGAATTATAATTCTTATTTAATAAAGAAAAAGGTAAATCATCTTTGAAAGAATAAATGATAAGAGAAATAAAATTAAGCAAAAAAAAAAAAAACAAAGCATTAATTTATAATTTTATGAACAATGAGCTCTCGGCTAAAAGGCAGGTAGAAGTAATTACATATAAGGTATTTTATCCAAGTAATAACTCTTGATCATTATCGTAGTACTTTTGCCAGTGCTTGCCAATACTTGTCGGAGGCAAAAAATTCCCATTATAAAAATTCTTAAGAACAATAATTCATTTTGAATTTCTAAGGTGAGATATTTGAGTTTTTTTTCCTTTTTTTTTTTCATATGTCATAGCATCGGCCGGGAGGCGAACCCACAACCGTCTGCAACCAACTACTTGCTTGCAAGGCAGCTGCGATAACTTGCATTATTGTTTTAAGATTATTAGCTGCTAGTATTTTTCGTTTTGGCATTATAATATAGTGTCAAACTCAGAATTATAGATTCCTTTTGAAGTTCAATCAGGCTAATCTGTAACACAAATATTAATTATTTACATGCCCTGCAGTAACGATACAATTGCTTTCCTATTGGTACATAAATAATGATTATTTATTGAACAATATTTTTTGGCATCTCTGTGCATGTAAATGTTTGTCCCTAATATGTTTATTAATAAAACTTTTAAAGTGTTGAGAATCTTTTTTTTCTGATGAGTGGGTATGAATATATTTTAGATATATAACAGTATTGTATAAATATAAAAATGACAAAAGATAAAAAAAAAAAGAACAAATTTTAAATTAAATTGCTGTAAAATATATGGCTTACAAGTGTTAGTTTTTGCAATTAAACGATTAAAAATTGGACTAAGTAACCAAAAATTGTACCTTCTGCTCAATGATAAAAATTTTAGACATGCTCATTCTTTTCTATACAATGTAAACATTTTTAATTTTCTCTGTTATGAACAATAACAATATCTTTTTATTATTATTGTTGTATTATTATTTAATAAAATATGGGGGGATTAACTGAGTAAATCTTGATTTTTATTACTATTGTATGAAGATTCTATACTTGCTATGAAATAAGTTTAATATATAGAAGATATCTAATATTGTGTATATTAAAATTAATAATTAATGTGCCCAATATATGAACTATAAAATTATAAGAGCTTATGTATAATATATGAAATTGAATAGCTTAATACTTTATTAGATCATGTGACATTTGACTACCAAAAATGTCAGATTGAGCTCTGATCCAGAAACTTTAATTCTCAAATCCATCATTTGGTCACTGCACCAAACTATGCAAAGTCTAGCAGGCTTATAATGAGATCAATTATTACTATATATTCTTTTGATGTAGTAAAATCATTAATCTAGAAAGGTTAGAAAACCATGGGTACTAGATTAAAGATGTTACATTTGTAATTTAATTTTGTTTGATAACAGTATGGCAAATTCTCAAATACAACTTATAATTAATAAATTTTATTAAGCATTCATTAGAACTAGGAATTATCCAATAATAATATTATGACTTATAATTAATTTTAAAAAATCAAAATAACTTAGAATAAAAATTAGCTGATGACAATATGTTTTCTCAAAATAAAAAGATAACTATTTTCATATTGATTAAAACTAATAATTATTTGTACAGTTTGTCAAAAGAATATAGTATGAACATTTGTGATGATGGTATTTTAGTTGTATTTATATTTTGGACTATTTTCATTATATAATATTAAGCATTGAATGTCTTTAGAAAAATTTAACTTTATTTAAATTTTCCAATTACATTCAACTGTTAGTAATAAATAGTACACAGGTTAGTATGTGTTAAACCACTAAATATTACATGATTGCCATTTCTTATGCTTGCACATAACTGTTATTAAAACAGGCAAAACTCTCCATATAGTAGTGCCATTCACTGTCAGCCAGAGTAATCAATGGATGTCAAAAGACCCCAAGACAGAAACTAGTCTGGGGATAGTGGATGAGTAGGCAGTAGATGGGGGATTTTATACACAAGTTTTCTGGCATCCATTGATTACTCTGGCTAGCACTGAGTGGCACTACTGTATGGAGAGTTTTGCCTGTTTTAGGTAAGTACGTGCACAACATTTTGAGTAGTATTATTCTTCTCTCTTCTCCATGAGCTGCTGGCCTGACCAATGACAGTACTAGCATGGGAATTAAACCTGGACTCTTATATTAATGAATATTGAGTTTTAATGTAATGCTCTAACATTCAATACTTAATATTAGATGATGAAAATAGACCAATATATAAATACAAGTATGCTTACAGTATTTAATATCAAGTAACATTATAAAACTCATAAGGAATTATATAATAAATATGAGAGAAAAGTGTTTCAACATATTTAAAAAAATGAAAAAAATATCTGTAATGTTTGACTGCAAATTGTTCTAAATCTTTTATTTTGAAAAGTACTTTAATTAAACAATGTATAATTTACAGTTGTTAAAAGAATGCTTCCAATAAAGGTAAGGAGTTTTAAGACATTTTTTCATATAATAACATTTTGTCAGTTAGAGATATGAATATAATAAATAATATTTTGATTTCAGTTAACATTTTTATATAAAACAATGAATCAATAATTGGTAATACAGTTCAAATTGTAATTTACATCTCCTGGTTCAGTACTAAAATGCCATATTTATTTTTTTATGCATTTGTTGAAGTTATAATACTTTTCAATAACTTAATAGTGCATCTGAAAACAAGAAAATATTAAATATATTATAAAATTATCATACTATTAAAAAACCATAATAATTAGCATAAAATAAAAAATAAAAATTTAAACATTTTAAAATTGATTAATTATAAGTTTTTTTTATAAATTGTAATTTAAGTAAACTGATTTTAAAATTAAAATAATTTTTGTGTTCTAAATATATTCTACACTAAACAAAAAAAAAAAAGAGGTATAATTGTACTTATTGCCCATTATTACTTTATTCTGAAAATGGTAAGTCTTCCATCACTGTCCACAATTTCAGATTTAATTCTTCTTACATATGTTTAGAGAATCTTTCTTTTTTAACAAAATAAATATTAATTATTAATAATTTGTTTTCAAATATTTATTTTAGTAATGATGATTATAAAGATGAATAAACAAAATATAATACTTAACTGAATTGGGTCAACTGAAAGTAAAAATTGCTTTGGAAATGAATGTTGTATTTACAAACTGTGCAATCCTGAGATGATGATGATGATGATTATTATAACAATAATAATAATAATAATTATGATGATGATGATAATAATAATAATTCAATTCCATTTTTATTTAATGTACATATCTACAGCCAAAAGCCAATTACAGATTGCACATAACTATATTTTTTTAAAGGAATAATAAAAATAATAATAAAATAAAGAAATTGTGAATTATACATTATATACATATTTAATAATCTTTGACAAATCATTAATATTGGGTTGAAAAAGATTTTCATTTAACAAAGACGGAATTGTAAGAATTAGGTAGACAAAAGAAGGGGGGAAAATTTGAAGTATCACTTCTACAAGTTTCAATTAAGAAATAATAATAATGATGATGATGATAATAATAATAATAATTCAATTCATTTATTTAAGTGCAAAACAACAGCATATAGGCAATTACAGTTGACACATTAAAAACAAATAAAAAATAAAAGGGATAAACATAATAATAAAAGTAACAATCAATTTAACAAATACATATATACATAAACAAAATTAATTTAAACCAATCAACAATGACATTTAAATTTAATAATATTACAAAATTGTTTATAATCTAAATTGAAGTGATTTAGTATTACTACAAATCTGATTATAAGGGTGAAAATTTAAGGACATTGAAATGATAAGCTTTAATATAACAAACAGAAGCAGACCAAGTATCATGCACATAAGATCTAATTATAATAGTAGAAATTATGTCAGATAGAGTAACTATTTTATTAACAATTTTATAAAGATATTAAAGATTACTATATTTTTTTCTAGAGGAAAGATTTATTTTCCAGAGAAACATATTGGGTAACTTATTAGACACTGATTGTAATAAATTATATGCCTATCTATATTCAATGATGGGAAGAATCAATGACAAAAATAATGTGAATTTTGTATCATCACTGAAATAATAACCATATCTTAGGATGGCACCCATAATTTTTAAAGTCTTACTAATAATCATTTCCAAATGAGGAAGAAAAGATCCATTGCTAGAAAATATAACTTCCAAATCTTTTTGGGATTTAACAGAATTAATTTTTTGAGAATTAATAAAATAAAAAAATGTAAAACTTTAAATTTTTTTAAAGAATGAGATTAAGGAACATTTACTGAAATTAACTGTCATATTATTTATAACACACCAAGCACTAAAATTATATATCCTTTTGAAGGAGACTGCAATCAATCACTGATATGATTCGTCTAAAAAATTTACAGTCATCAGCATAACACAAAAGATAAGATGATTTTAAACAATCCTTAAGATCATTTATATAAATATTAAAAAGCATGGGTGCTAAAATATTATCCTGGGGAATTCCCAAATTACATTCAAAATTAGATGAAATATTATTATTAAATTTGAAAAACCCATTTGATATAATTTGTGAAGAAGAATGATGTGGTCTACTTTATCAAAAGCTTTTGATAAATCAAAATAAATAACATTAAGACTTTGCTGGTCCTCAATCACATGTGCTATGAGATCATAATTTGTTAGCAAATTAGATTCTACAGATCTATTAAAAATAAAACTATGCTGTGAAGAAGAAATGAGTTTACTAATACCTAAAATAGTTTTATTATAAACACACTTCTCAAAAATTCTAGTAATAGTATGTAAAACAGATATAGGTCTATAGTTATTAACACAATCGCATGAGCCATTTTTAAAAATTGGGACCATTTTGTTACACTTAAGAACATTAAGAGAAACATAGGAATTAAGTGATAAATAAATAATAATAATTTAAATTGTCTATTATAAAGTATTCTTTATTACATGCTATTATCATGGAGAGAACTATTTTATCAAAAAATAAAAAAAAAGTTTAGAGATTAGCGATTTATTTAATTGGAAAAACTACAAAATTAATTATCATAAATTTTTAAGGATTAATTTTTGATTTAATTTTTAAGAAATTTTGTCTATTTGTTTTATAATTAATCTTTTTTAATGTTGATAAAAAAATATTTTTTGATAAAAATAAAATAATTAGACTACTATAAATTATTTCCTTTTTTTCCTGACCTAATGTAATAAATAAAGAAAATATAGATTTTAAAATATCCAGCTTTGCTACTGCCTAGCATACAGACAGTAATAAAGCTGAATATTTAAAAATCTATCTTTTTTGCATATGTGTTTATTAACTATAATTAGTTTACTAAATTGATTATTCTCAGACTTTCACACGACCCACTAATCTCAATGTCATCTTATATTGCTGACCCACCTGATCACACACATGTTGAAAAGATAAATAATCACCAATATTATATTTTGTGCTAAACCAGCACTCATTAGTTGGTCCAGATTACCATCTCCACACATAAATAAAAATCAGTACTCAGCATCTGGACCAACTGAGAAGTGCTGGTTTAGCACGAAATACATCTATTGGTGAGTATTTATCTTTTCAACATAGTGTCATCAGGTGGATCAGCAATATAAGATGGCACTGAGAGTAGTGGGTCATGTGAAAGTCTGAGTTCAAATCCTGCATATATTACACATATAAATGCAAGTTTACACCTGTACAATGTATTAAATTTATTATTTTAAAAGATATGTTTATCAAAATACAGTAAAATTTTAATGAAACTACAAATGATGTATCAATATTCACAACTTCAATTATGCACTGTCCAAAAAATATATATAAACAAAAAAAGGCATTAAAAGTCATAAATTTAATACATTTTCTGATACCCGAGCAGCACTTTCCATATTGAAAACACATATATTTTATTTTTTCTTTATCATTTTTCCTGAATTTAATGTGCAATATTTCATGTAATAAAATGTTTTCTAAGCAAGATGGTAAAAGATTTCACAAAATTTAAGAACATAATTAAAGTTGAAACTGATTGAAAACATCAAAACATTTTTTTATTTTTTTAATGAATGAATGAGTAAACTCACACCCAGTAAAATATATGTAAATGTGGACCCTCACTTTATTACTATTAACTGTTATTATTATTATTATTAAAATTTTATTAATACTATAATCTTGATTTCTATAAATACTATGCATATAAAAGTGATTGTGCTATGTATATGTGCACATTGAAAAGAACTATACACTTGCAGTTCGGTAAACAATACATATTCTATTCTAATCAAAGTGTATCACAAAATGTGAGCTACTATATGTAATACATGAGATAATAATCAATCAATACTTAAGCTATCAACATTTATTAATTTATTAAAGCCTTGATTAATTGGCTTTTTTATCTTAGTGATATATAAGATATGCAAGGCAGTTTGAAACAAAATATAATACCCCATGTTTACTTTATTTTTCAGCAAACAAAAAAAATGAATGTATAGAATACATATAATGTATTGCATTTAAATATATATAAAAATATTATTGGAATAAAATTTGTAATTTTATAATGTTTGCGAAAACAACTAATGCCATTTGACCAGCATAAAGAAATATTTAGGTATCTGTGTATAGTAAAATGATAGACAAAATTAAAAAGATAAAATATTTTAAAGTCTACTATAAGACAAAGGCCCCACTACACCTTTTACAAAAAACATATTAAAGAATTAATAAATAATCACCAAATTAATTAAACATTAGATGGTGAGCTTTACTCTCTAGTTAAGAATAACATTTTCTGGCTAGCTATTGGTTAGCAATCTGAAAAAAATACTATGCTTACCTGTTTTCAAAAAATATCTCTACTGAAATTCAAACTCAAGTTTACATTAGATAAAGAAGTTCTAATTATATGCTATTCAAAAACTGCATCCAACAACTGTTTATTTAGCTTGAAAGACTGAAAAAATATTTATCTATATATATAATAGCATATTTGTTTAGTTAATTTAAATATATATTTTTTCTCATAATTTTAAAATACCACTGATAGAGCCAATGGTAATTTTGTTAAGGTGTGCCCTTTAAATCATTAAGCAATTTTATCTGTTGATAAAGTTGATTTAATCTCACTTAATTATTTAACTGTTTTATTTCATTATAATTACATTTGTAATCAGTTCATCTTTTTTATCATAATATTTTTTAATCTTTAATTAGCAATTATTATTTAAAACTTCCTTAAAAAATGATTTTTTTAAAAAAAATGAATTTGAACACCAATATTTTCTATAATCCATTGTTTATTTTATTTATATAAAGAGTCCATAATTTTAGGTTATGGATCGAAACATCACAACTCTACATATATGATATTGTAGTGAAGTATTTAAAATACAGCAAACAACGGCTATAACTAAGAATCATCAAATGTGTTACTGATTAATAATACACCTATTGCTTTGATTGATTATCAATTATCTGCAGAATAATAATCATACTTAATTATAACTGTATATATTAAGATCTATATTTCTAGAATCAATTAAAATTAATTTGTTCTAATTTTTATTACTGAACCATAGTAGCTAATTGCAAACTCTTTAACAATTTGAATACTGAGAATTGTATATATTTACTTATTATACTTATTATATATATGATTAATCAGTTATGTGGGTATATGGAATGGATTAAGAGATAGTACCTCTAAAAAAGCATCAACATTTGGTTAGATAAGGACATGATATATTCCTCTATTATTTATGAGTACTCAAAATTGTCCACATACACCATATTCACATCCATAAAATGTAATCCAGATATTAGGCTTAACTAAATGAAAATATCTATGTTGTAGTTAGTGATATGTTTTTTTTAGGGACACATTTGGAGCAGACATCATGATCTCCAGTCAAAATTTTTTTGGTTAAATTAATTGATCATTTAATATGAATAATGAATATGGTAAATGATTTAACATCAATCATTAAAATCTTGCTTGCATGGTTTAGTTCAGTAGCAAAGTCTGGAATTTAAATTCCATTTATGGTTCTTGAATTTTATGTGAACTTCCAGGCAATATGCCATAGATTACTTTTTCTACAAAAAGTTTTTATAAAACCTTTTAAATATTTAAATAATGTAAATTTTTAGATAATACCTAAATTTTAATGTTAATTGGAAATAAAAGAAAGTTTTCAAATAGTGTTAGTTTACACGTAACAAAAATATTGATTAATTAGTAATATATCACAATAAAATACTTTATCCAAAAAGAGAATCTTTACATTCCACTTATTACATTAAAATCTTGATGAATTAAAAAACTTGAGGTTCCAGAAAAATATGTACTTACAGTTGTATAAACGTATATATTTCTAATGATATTATTAATAATATAGACCTGGTGCTTTAGTGATTACTGTATTATCTTCATATATCTATGGCCAAAACATCTAAAGTGAAGTCAGATTTTTTTCAAATTGTTAAAATGCCAAATAAACTCAGAATTTTTTCAGAGAAAAAGATTTTGATGCCAAATAGAAATTAATATTTATCAGTGAATGAACACGTAACTATTTTTAATTAAAGATTACTCTATTCTGACTGAAACAGTAGCAATTTTTTCCATGCAATAGTATCACCTAGGCACGCTGTAGAAATCAGTAGATGCTAGAAGATTGTGTACTATAATCCCTATCCAGTACCTTCCTATCAAACATATCTAGACTAGTTTCTAGCTTATGGCTTTTATAAGCTTGTATAAGCACAAGAGACTATTTCTTTAAAACAAACCAAAAAAAAAAAAAAAATCAATATATTAAGAATCATTGTTTACATTCATATTACAGTTAATATAAACTTTTTTTTTTTACAAATCATTTATAAAAGTAACAAATATATATAATAATTAATTTTCAGATTTTTTATTAATTCTGAAATTAATAATATTTTTAATTTATACAATATTTTTTAAAGGCTGGTCATAAATTAAACAAAATTCAATATGAAATAAATTTCTGCACTAATCAAATGATTAATATATATATATATAAAATACAAAACCATAAAACAATACAATATTAGATAAAATTGTTACATTTTCATTTACCATTGTCAAACTCCCTCCATTCACAACTTCGATGCCATCCATTTCAGATAAATACACTAATGATTATTACTAATCATTTTCAAAACTAGAGATTATCTCTAGCACAGATATAAACTTTAAACCTCAGTTAAAGATTAATATATCTGATTTTTTAATTTTACACACACACGGAGTTATTCACCTTTCTCTGTCCCGTATGTAATATATTTATAGATATAATAAACACCTCCACACTTCCCCATTCTTTTTAAATTCATATAAATAAAGATATAATAAAAGATAAATGAGCCCCAAGATAAAAACCAAATTTTTTACCAAAATCCTTTCATGACCATGATTTTATCTACTATAAATAGATCAAGTGAAAAGCAAACTAAAGGAACAATCATATACATACAAACAAACAAACCTTCCCATAAGTCATTTCAAACACCACCTTCCCTTAATATCAAAAGACATCTTCATAAGAGTGATAGCCTCAGATTCAAGAAGTTGTTACCATTAAAGTCTTTTTTATTCTTTTTAATTTATTCTTCTCATAAAAAATTAACTGTTGCATTGTCAAACAATATTCTATGACCTGTATTCAATTCATGAATATACAAAGCTGAGTTATGATACATATGTTTAACTCTACTTATATGAACCATAATCCTTTCATTAAAGCTAAACTTACTCTGACCTATATAAAAATTATTACAACTACATGGAATCTTATAAACAATTCCAGGAATAGACCTACTATCAATAAACTGCTTTCAACCATTAAGTAAAGAATTCAAATCAGAACCTTTCTTCCATGCAACTCTCATTTCTCCTAACAAATGACTATTCTTATAAACCAAATTATATATTGAAGACTTAAATGGTAAAGAGATATACTCATTATCCTTACCAACAAAATTCTTACCATTAAAATCATGACTATAAACATGATTATTAAATAACATTTCAAATAAAATCATGATTATAACCCAATTCTACATAATGAGCAGCAAGTTAACCTCTTTGAATATCAGCATTATCATTAAAATTATTAAGCCTTCTATTCCTACAACAAAAATTCAACATAGTCATTTTTTATGTGTAATGATATGTTTTATAAGATTAGAGAGGGTTGGGTTATTGTTTATGTTATTTCTCCATTGATGTGTGCTGTCTATATTGATTATTTGGAGTGTAGTGTTATTAATCAGTTTACATATTTGTTAAAATTATTTGTTAGATATGTTGATGATTGTTTGTTTGTTAATCAGAAAGAAAAATTAGAGAAGTTTTTAAGTGGATTGAATGTTTTTGATTCTAGTATTAAGTTTACTATTGAAGGTGGTAGTTTTGATTTTGTAAAGTTAATGTTTTTGGATTTAAGTGTTGAGAAGGTTAATGATGTCTTGTTTTGTAGTCATTTCAAAAACCTAAGAATTTGAGAAATATGATTAGGTTTGATAGTTATCAGCCTTTTATGCATAAAAAATGTTTTTGTTGAATTTTTGCTATAGAAATAGAATGATAATGCTGATATTCAAAGAGGTCAATTTGTTGCTGATTATGTAGAATTGGATTATAGTCATCATTTTATTAGAAATGTTATATTTAATAATAATGTTTATAGTTGTGATTTTAATGGTAATAATTTTGTTGGTAAGAATAAAGAATATATGTCTTTACCATTTAAGTCTTCAATATATAATTTGGGTTATAAGAATAGTCACTTGTTAGGAGGAATGAAGATTGCATGGAAGAAAGGTTCTAATTTGAAATCATTACTTAATGATTCAAAGCAGTCCATTGATAGTAGGTCTAATTCTTGTATTGTTTATAATATTTCATGTAGTTGTGGCAAGTTGTATGTAGGTCAAAGTAAGTTTAGCCTTAACAGGTCATAGAATATTGTTTGACAAGGCATCAGTTATTTTTATGAAAAGAATGAAATTAAAAAAATAATAAAGGAGACTTTGATGATAAAACTTCTTGAATCTGAGGCTATTAATCTTATGAAAACATCTTTTCGGAAGGTGGTGTTTGAAATGAATTATGGGAAGGTTTGTTTGTTTGTATATATATGTTTGTTCCTTTAGTTTGATTTTCACTTGAGAAGGTCTATTTGTAATAGACAAAAGCATGATCGTATAAACATTTTGGCAAAAATTTTGGGTTTTATCTAGTATTGTATTGTTTTGTGGTTTTGTATTTTATTTATTACTAGTACAGTGTTAGGCAATTTTGATTATATATATTCTAACCTAATAAAAGAAGAGGAGGGTCTATATATGATTAATAATATCAGCCCCTAAAGTTGGATGGCCTTTCTAACCAGTGGAATAAATACTAATTATTAATATGAAACAAAATATATATACGGTTATGAATGTATGAGAGATTCCTAATATTATGGAATAATAATACGTTCATCTAAGCTCAGTGATCAGTTATTTATTTATTTTTTACTATAGAGACATGCATTAAAATAAAAGAAAATTTCGAAGCAACAATAAAATGCATAGCTATAAAGTAAATAAATAAACTTGGAAGAAAAAAACTTCACTCATTCCTATGCAACACTTTTAAAACATACATTTCCCTCCATCAAAATACATTCTCTGAGCAATCAATATTTTATGTTTAAAGTAATTATATAATAGAGTCTTTATGTCTTTTCTTTAATATCTTATATAACAAATATTTATCATCAAATAATTATTTATTGACATGATTTTATCTTTTCTACTCTTGTAGACTGAAATGTAATGTACTTTTCTAATAGTATAATAAACAATACAAGTTTCTTATGCCACATCACCAACTTTTGGATTATAATACAGACAAATGGATTAATAATTAATGAAATAATAAATAATGTTCTCATAATTCTTATTGTTAACTTTGAAAAATATACTGTTGTATTGTGCTGCTAAATAAATGACTGACATCCTAGTAGACTATAGCAAACACACACTTCTCTTATAAGCTAATGTATATTATAATAATAATAATAATAATAATAATAATAATAATAATAATAATAATAATAATAATAATAATAATAATAATAATAATAATAATAATAATAATAATAATAATAATAATAATAATAATAATAATAATAATAATAATAATAATAATAATAATAATAATAATAATAATAATAATAATAATAATAATAATAATAATAATAATAATAATAATAATAATAATAATAATTACATAAAGAAGTATTTAATCTGCTTAACAATTACATAAAACAGAAATATATAAAATTTAGAAAAACCATAGTCCTTTAACCAGAATGTCACTCGAAATAATAGAAAAAAAGGTACCTTTTATATCCTTCTTCTACCCATTATCAACACAATTAAAATAATTAAGTTTAGTTTTTGTACTTTTTTATTAATAAGATAAATAAAATAATGTGTAGTTTGATAAATGAATTAACTAATCCCAAGCAAAATTAAATAAACATTCATTTCTTTTAATTACAATCCCAGCTTTGGAATTGAAACATTTATGGAATATTTTCATTTTCGACTTTGAGATTTTGGATCTGCATAAGAATTGTTCATCTGATTTACCAAGATTTCTGTTATAATCAAGAATTCAGGACACAAGGAATCACATATAGAAAAACAAAAACTATGTTTAAATAGCAACAAATACATTTATTAACATATAACTGTTAAATAACGAAATGTGTGGTTTATATATGTAATAAAGTCAGATATTCTATGGTAATATTGCCACACAAACTCAAATATATATTATTATTCTAATTATTTATTTCTAAAGCGCTTTTCAAAGGAGCTATGCCTTCATTTTCAAAGCTATAGATAGATAGTGAAGTTCAATTTATTTATCTACCTACAGCTTTGAAAATGAAGGCATAGCTCCTTCGAAAAGTGCTTTAGAAATAAATAATTAGAATAATAATATATATTTGAGTTTGTGTGGTGATATTACCATAGAATATCTGACTTTATTATTTATTAATATAGTAGATGCAAATGAAAATGTATTTACAAAATCATGGTGAAAGTTATTTTCCAAATATGGGCACTGTTAAATTTTTAGTAGGATGCCATAATAGATAAGAATTGCCTCACTAACCAACTATCTATTAGAATTTTTAAAACATTTGAATGAATGATCAAAAATACATTCATTTAAGGTAAATAATTTCAATATTTGGCTAATTTAATTTTTATCTATTCCAACTAAATCATCCCATTCAACAAATGTTTAATAAAAAATATATATAGCTTAAACTAGAAGCTAAGCAATACAATTTATGAAATACACCTGGGTCTCTTTTTACGTGGATTTATTTAACTCAATTTTGAAGTTACGCGATTCATGTTTCTCCGGAAGTCGAACTCCGATAATGCGCTATTACTTTAAATAATAAATTTTGTGCACTTATGTCATATTGAAAGTAATAGCACATTATTGGAATTCGACTTTCATCTTAGTAATTTCAATATTTTCAGTGCTTTATAATAGTAAGATTTTATGCAATAATGAAATTAAAATCATAATTTCCACATTTTATGTATACACACATTAAATTTTACAAGATTATAATGTAAATTTGTTCTAACATTGTGCATGTTAATTTTGCATTTTAAATCACATTCTGTTTTTGCTTTTTAAAAAAGAATGTAATCAATTATTAATCATTTAGTGTCCGCAATTTTATTTTTAAAAAGTGAGTAATAGCAGTAGGCACAATTAAAATTGAAAATTAAAAAATTAAAGACAAAAATAAGAATTTAATTTTTAGTTGTTAGATTAATTACTAATTACGTTGTCATCAGAAAACCATTAACACAACATGTGAGTGACGTTGGCACTAGTTGTATTTCCTCTTGTGAAGAATCTGATTTTTTACCAGTTTGCAAATGAACCTGTTTAACGGAAAATATCGATAATAATTAAAACGTGTATAAAAAATGTAAATTACTGTAAATTATGCATAAAAATATATTGTTTTGAATAAAATTAAATATTATAGTTAAAAAAAGTTTGTCTTGTATCAATTTTTTTCAAATTTGAAATTTTTTATTAGTCATATTTTATTTCCTTACTTTTTTTTTTGTGAGAATTTTAAAGTAATTTTATGTTGGTGCTTTGCTTTTACACGATTTTTGAAAAATTACAGTCTGTATCCCCCCTTTTTCAAGGTAAGTTATGTCTATTTTTGCGCAATTTCGTTTGCGCGGGTTTTCTGAGGAACCTATCTATCGCATAAAACGAGACCCAGGTGTATATCCCTTTCTCAAGTAACAATTCATAATGCCTTTATTAACAATATTAACACATTACATATTATAATAACCTTAATTAGAACTACTATATGACTGAGTTTGAACTAGCAAACTTGTATGATAATGCTGATTATGATATAAAGACAAATAAGATAACTATTGTCTATCACTATTTTACCTTTTGAATAAAATAATAAAATGTATGGAACATTCATCAGAAGACATGTACACACATATTATATATTTGATTTATGTCCACATAATAATGAAATATATAATCTTAAAGTGACTTCCTAATCCATTGGCAAATTATCCCAGATACTGATGAAAAACAACATTGTGTATGTGCATTTTCTATTATTCTATGAACTAATTAAGCATTAAAAATTCCTAATACATTGTTGGTTTACTTGTGAACTACTGTCAAGACACAGCAGCATGATACAGACGCTGTTTCACTTAACAATAGTACTACAAATAACCAAGAGCACCTTAAAGAACTAAGTACTTCAATATCTATCCTATTATTGCCATATTGTTCTTAAAAGCACAAATAACATCACCTTCCATGGTGGAAAATATTTAATAAGATCATGAGGGATAAATTAATAAAGTCAGGCTCTTCAGAGCAAAATAACATGAATAATAGTATGGTTGGAATCCAACACCTATATCTTAGGTAAAAATACAAAGGTCTCAACACATAAGGAGAAACAGAATACACACTATAAAATGATGATTCTCTCATGGCACTTAGCTATCTTAGCACCATATAAAATAAATCTTAGAATATAAACACTATCCTCTCATGGAATACAAACGTGGACAATGGGGAGAGTGCGTTCCATCTGACAAAGAACAATAAGCAAAGCAATGTCTAATAAAGTCTAATGCTCAGGGGCATAAATCCTAGACTAAGTGATGGCAAGATAACAAAATTATCACTTATAAACTAGATAGCTTAATATTCATGCTAAATTTTCATACATTAAGCAATGTTTGAAACCACCAAATTTACTGTTAGTCAAACAACCATAAAATATTTAAAATAGCACAATAAAAATTCTACATTAAATAAGGAATACACACACATACAATGAACAGAATAAAAGTTTATAAAGTGAATATAATAACAAAGTAAATATTAATAAATGTACGACTAATAAACATTCAATTATATTAAAATTTAACGATAAATTGTTACATCATAATAATTATGAAAATATTAAACTTCTGATAAAATCCATCAGCTGTTTACCTATAAGTGAGTGAAACACTAATAAAAATATGTAAGAGATAAATACCTCTACTTGAATAAAAGGCATTATAAAATTTACCTTAAACCAATGAATATAAACTATATAAATTTTACCTTACCTATTGTAGGATACCTACACAATCTATTATAATCCCATCAAAGAACAATATCATACTAATAAAAAAACTTGACATATAAAATATTATTAAAAAAATATTATATATTTTGTTTTTTATATAAAACACCTTAGTTCTTTAGAAGACCTCCTTCCATAGTGAGCAATTTGTTGAGGGAATCCTTTCTCAGCAGATTACCTGTAGAATGAAGCATCATACTAATCAAATATATTTTCTTTCATAAAAAATAAAAGCAAATATGACTTTCCAAAAGTAAGTGATAAATAAAACATTAACAAAATTTCTATTCTAAATAGACAAAAGTTTGGATCCATTTTTTAAAAAAGAAATTGATTAAATGTAAGCTAGCTTGTTTAAAATTTTTTATTTAATAATGCATAATAATAATTAAGTAAGATGTCCATTAAATTTTGTATGTGTCCATGGTTCCATTGGAAATAAACAATTCTTTTCTTTTCATTCACATTTGAAAGTGCACATTCAATAAGCAATTGTTACTTTTTTTTAAATTCACATAGAGATATCATTTTTAGAAATTCTTTTAAAACAAAATTATTATTAAATTTGCCAGTTTGAATTTAAACCCAACACATTTATTAAATGTCTATTGTTATATCTGCAAACTATATGTCGTTTATAAAGCTTTTTTTAAAAAAAAAATTCTCCGGTTCAATTTTTCTCCTAAGTATTTTCTTTTTCTTGGTAAACTACAGGGAAAGCAAAGCATATTTAAAAGTTTTCCTGTATCAAAGATGGCAGGTTATTTGTTACTTGTAAATTTTATATTGAGTAAGTATTTAAACATATTTATTGAGATTAATATAAATTTAGCATTTTAATATTAATAACTGGTAATAATAATTAATATAGCTGTTTATCTTCAAAGCAAATTTTTTAACAGTATTTTGTTTTAACTTTAGTTTCTTTTTCCTAAAGATGAAACATGATAGTAAGACATAAAATAGTGCAATGCCCAACATGGTTTTATAAATTAATATAAAAGAAAATGCCACCCAGTTTCTTTTATAATTTAAGGTATAATTGATGAAATTGAGTCATTATAAACTGATTATTCTTCCAAAGCATGACATTAAGGGTTCAAATTGAATTTGGCAATAAAAACAAAATACCTTATAAAAGTTGCTTAGCACTGCATTTCAAGTCAACAAAATATAAAATTTTAGTAAATTAACACTTAGATAATAAAAAAAATTAAAGATAATTATTACTGTTGTTTAAAATTGAGAAGATTGCAGTACACCTGAAAATATCAACACAGCATTGATCAGGCAGAAGATGAAGCAGAAGAAGCAGCCCAGTATACTGACAATCATCATCTTTTATATCTCCATTGACAGATATCAACAGTTAATACTCACCCATAAAAAAATAAAAATGTAACTTTATTTTTTTTAAAAATTCACGTGATCATAATGAACAAAGTTGAAGAAAAGGTTAACTGAATTTTATTAATTAACATATTTAATAAAATAAAATATGATAATGAATAATATTTTATTCTCTTTAAAACAAAATATCACTTTTTCTTTTAAGTTTATCACAAATTCTTATTTAAATTTTTAACCCTTTTATTAATGAGTTCAACTAAATGTTTATTTTTAATTGTCTAATGATAAAATTAAATATCTTAGCAATTAAAACCAAGAAATCAAAAATACACCTGTGCACATGGATTCTCACACACATGTATATAGGAAGTTATGTTTTCTAAATTAAATCTATCCTAATAATTAACTTATATTTCTTTAAACAGTTTAATATTATTTAAACAAATCAAGTAATTTTAATGAGAGGTACCCTTTTTTTTCAAACTTACCAAATAAAAGAACTTAATCAGATTATAATCACCATAAAGACAATTAAATAATTGTATTTTAATACTCATAAACTATCTGTTATTATTTTTAAACTTTAATTATAAAATTAACTTTGTCCAGCTTTCTTTCTTCTAATCTAAAGTATACATTTTTTAATACTAAAATTATATCTTTGAAACAGTTTTTAATTCATTAGATATTATCTATTATATACTCATAATGAACTAAATAAAGTAAAAACATTAATGCCTAACAGTTAGATAACATAATTTACACAAGAAATGTTATCTTCTTTCTCTTTCTTTATTTTTTTAATAACATAAATTCACAGGTTGAGGTACACAGCAAAGACAATGTGCAATAGCACAGGGTCATAATATATATAATATATATAAGATCTAGCTTTTAAAACACTCTATACTTAAAATTCTATTTGATAATATAAAATAACTAATAGTATATAATTATTTTCCAGGTTGGGTGATTATTTGCTTCAATATGAAATTTTTACAAATAATGTCTGATTGTAATTTAATGGCAGATTGTACTTGAAAGGGTGGGTGACCTAATGCTCACGTCATGGTTAAGATTTGTGACTTGTTTAAGTATACTTTTCTTTCTGTAGTTAATGTGTTATTTAAGTTGTTTCAAAATAGATTGATTGGTATGTTCTTTTTAATGCTAGAAATATGGGACAATAATGGTTTGATTGGGATATTAAAATAAGTTTGTTATAAGTGTCATCTTTAAGACTAACGAGTTTTGTTGGGGATGGTGTGATCCTGATTTGATGGTTGATATTGAATGATATATTAACAAATGCACACAATGTTTGGATATATCCATCTATATATCTTTTATTTTGTTTAAATAAACATATTTCTGAGAAGAGAAATTCTGGAATGCATGATGAAAAAACAATTCTAATGATTCTTCCAGTAGTTATTGTTGATCTGACATTGAAATTAAGATCCAGAGATACTATGTCAGTTGCATGATCAGATAGTGGGAAGTTTTTTAAGAAAAAATATTCATTATGTTGTGTAATGATGGTGAATAGAATACCAAGTCTATATTACTAATGTGTATCTACCATTATTAAAAGATGTTGACTTTTTTGGCAGAAATCCCTTTTCACTCATCATGGAAAATAAAAGAAGATGAAGCTATTTATTATTATTATTATTATTATTATTATTATTATTATTATTATTATTATTATTATTATTATTATTATCATCATCATCATCATCATCACCATCAATATTACTGTTGTAGTAGTAGTATTTATTATTAAAATAGGCAAGTCTCTCCATACAGTAGTGCCACTCAGTGCAAGCCAGAGTAATCAATGGATGCCAGAAGGCTTTCACATAAAATCCCTATCTATTGCCTACTCATCCAATATCTCCAGACTAGTTTCTATATTGTGGCTTTTGTCAGTGAGAAACTTTGGATCTGAAAGCACTGCACCTAGATATTAGAATTTAATGCAATCCTCTAGCAGTCATCTTTTATCTTTACTTAACTACAAAGCTATGAGTTTAAAAATAAAAACAATAATATTTTTAATCCAAGCTCATTAGCTTATATAGTTATATAGACCTGAACTCAGTTCAGTACCCATACATTTTGTTTTCTTTGGTTCTTTAATAACCATATCACCACTACGCTATTAGGCAGGATTGGTTTTAAAACATTAAACTTCATATGATCACCATTTCTTATGCTTGCTCATAACTATTGTTAAACCTGATATTGAAAATATTATTGTGTTTTCAATTTTAGACTTAAGTAGAGATAAAATAGGGATTCTGTGGGGGTGCATAAGATCCTAAGATCTAGGTGCAGTGCTCTCGGATCCTAAGCTTTTCACTGACAAAAGCCACAAGCTAGAAACTAGTCTGTGGATATTGGATGAGTAGGCACTAGATAGGGATTTTATGTACAAGCCTTCTGGCATCCATTGATTACTCTGGCTTGCACTGAGTGGCACTACTGTATGGAAAGTTTTTCCTGTTTTAATAACAGTTATGAGTGAACATAAGAAATGGTGATCATGTGATATTTAGTTGTTATTATTATAAACAAAAACACTCAAGAGAAAAATTAAATGCTGTATTCATATTTTAATTTATACATTAAATATTTAAATCAATCTTCTACAGTAAGACTTGCATATCATTAACTGCACTTTCTTTAATAATTAAATTATATAATTTTAAATCTTCTCATCTCACAGCATCGCTATGAATATGAGGTAAAGGACCTCGAAAGCGTTTAGCGTATATTAATTCCTGTATATTATTATAGCTTCACATTCAAGCGTGACATACGCTTAATTGGTTTATAAATTAAATTTAATAATTAAATCATAATGCAATGATAATTATTTATTCTTTTAATATAAAAAATTATATATCTACCTAATTTTATGAAATAAGTATTTTAAGGTAAAACAACATTACTATTTTATCACGTCATTTGACATATGCAGACTCATTGAAATCAAAATTTCTCAAGAGAAAATTAATATTTTATAGTTGTGCAATTTTTTTTTTTTTAATGGGTTCATGTTTAGTTTTAAAAATACACGTTTATTCACCCTTCATATGAATTATACAAAGTTACATATCAAATATAGTGTTTCTATTAAGATTACATCGCATATATATAGAATTCTTATCAATTAAAAAACATGGTAATTTACAATGAATCCAACATAATGATCAATAATATATAATAAATCAAATAACATGTTAATTTAAATCAATTTACATAATTTACAAGAATATAGATAACTTCTCATAGCAAAACTTTTTAAACCAAAAGTCTTAACAACAAATTTGAGTCCTTCTTTTACCACTCTAGTGTGCATCCGTTTCTTCGATTTACATACATTACTTTAATGAAACATTCACATCTTTGAAGCATTATCATGCAGTCAGCTTAGCTAAGTGTTTTTTCTGCTTAGACACCAAATCATCCAATTGTCCAAGCTGTCAGACCTTTGCACTTCTTTCCTTCTCCATCACCTAATGTCCACTCTTAAAAAGTCCATCTCCCTCTTCTGCCAATCCTTGATGTGAGTAATCCAATGAATATTCCTATGGCTAGTTTCTTGTACAATGTTATACTTCAATATCTTCTGAACTCATACATTGTCTTAGATTGATTTGAGACCAAGTTTGATCAATTAGCCATTTTTGGCAAAAAAATTTGTCAGTATTTTTAATTTGTTGTAATAAATACACTATTGTTTTAACTGTGTCATTGTCTTTCTAATTCTCAAAAAGCAGTTTATTTCTCAGTGTCAAAATACAAAAATTGATAAATGTTGCTAGTCTTATAATTCTGAAGTGACCTTTCTTAAATGCTTTTATCAAGTGTATGCACATTGCTCCACCATAGTTAGTAAAGGATTTGATGGCATTGCACAAGCTAGTCCAAATTTGGCACTCCTCTAATATATGTTCCATAGTCTCGTCATCTTTTCTACATAAGAAGCATATAGTGTCCAAATCATAATCTCTTTGATTATGTAGAAAAGCTGTGGTAGGGAAGGCCCCTAGGTTGACCTTGATCAGAAAATCTATAAATCTTGTTTCTAATTTTAATTGCTTAGTCAACCTAGAGAACATCAAAATCCCAATAGGCAGAATGTTATCTATTTTTGTCTTATTTGGGTTCATAAGTTCATATGTATTCCAACAGTTTATCTTGTTATTAAACATAGTTGCAATATTCCTGGACTTGTACCACTTATCAGTTTAAAACAATCAAATAAAAATGCTTATATTTAATTATTTTATAAACATATGAACCATTAAACCAAATAATTTTTTTTTTTAACTTTTTTTTCTGCAATTATTTTATAACAACAATAACATAAAAAGCTAGAATCATATTATTATTGGCATTATTTTATTTTCTGTATTGTTGATTGTGAAATTATTATTGTCCAACATTCAACAACCCCAGGTTCATGGGAATCATGGTGACCCTTCAGTTACATTATTTAATTAATTCAATAATGTGACTTTGATCAGAACTTCTACTTGCTTGGATTTGTAAGGCAGACATAAAAAGTGAAGAGATTCGAATTTAAAATATTTCTTCAGACTCCTTAAAGTACAGGTGATGAGAAGAAAAATAATATCTCTCTTTCTCTTCGCTCCTTTATATCCAGTCATTCTTTTTATCAATAACCAAATAAAACTTTTTTAATTGATTATTTAAAAAATCAAACTTTATGTAAGTTTTACTACCTCAATATTTTTTTCTTCTGTTATTCTAGAATGAATGGTAATGCATTAAGTTTGTCTTATAAGTTAAACAAGGTAAATAAAATAATAAATGTATTTTATAAATCAATATTTTAGTTATATATCAGATTATATATATATAATCAAAATTATTTATTCATCACTGATTTTAATTTTTTTACAGATAAATTTTTCATTAAAAATAGTTTTTTTTAAAAAATAAATGAAAATGATGATTGACGTATTTGTGTGTGTATACATTCAATTAACATTCGCATGCGTATCTTCACTTATTTCACATTTAATCCTGCTATTTATAGTTGAAATAAAATTGTGTTTGACAACTTTCAAAACTATTATTTCCCAATGTCTGTAATAAAATCTAATAATTTAATCTCACCAAAGAAAATTAATTGCATAGTTTTGCTAGAGTTTTGTTTTTTATTATTTCTTTTATAATTATTTTATATTCTACTAACTTATTATGTTGTATATTATAAAGAGTATAACATTCTGACAAAATTAATACATAAATAAACTCATTAAATGTTTGATCTGCTTTAGACTTTTCAAAATCATTAAGTAGGATTTCAATACTTTAATGCCAGATTTATGGTTAATGTTGAAGCAAATGGTATTACACTATTAATATTTAGCACTAACCCTGAGTATAGTATGAAATTAATGAAAGCCCCCATGTCAACTTTAGAAATTATATCTCATTCTTCATCAAAGGCTTTGCTAATATAAAAAATAATCCAATTGATTTACTGATTAGGAATTTTTAAGAAGGCTGACCACTGAAATTGATAGAACTGGGTGCAATCCTGTGGTCCTCAATCCCCAAAGTCTGACATTTACCACTGCTCCATTTTTGAACTCAGACTTTTAATCTCCCTGCAGTTATGAACTCTATATTATACAACTGATACGCATGACCACATACATGTGTATTGTTTGTATAAGATGGAGTGCATAGCTGTAGAGAGCTTGAAAGTCTGAGTTAAAGTCACTTCTAATTATATTAAGGTTAGTATAGACAATATACTATTATATTCAGCATTTATTCTGACCTTACCTCTTCTATGTATTTAAATGGACATATTAAAGTCATATATGTGAGGGGTCAGAGTGACTTAAAGTCAACAAGAGTATGACAATAATATTGGCATCAACAAGGGCTTTGAGTATTCCATTATCAGATTGTTAATGATATGGATGATGAAGAGTTGGATGGTAGAGAAGATTGAAGCTTTTCCATTAAAGTTTAAAGATTAGCTATCTTAATATAAACTGAGCCCTGATTGTATATATGTGTGAGAGATGGTGATCTAGACCAACTGATGTAAGTATATATGCAGGTATGCTTTTATAATAAAATTTAATAATAAAATTTTAATAATCAATATTATCAAACTTTTTTATGCAAGTGGGATGAATTCCTAACTGAAAAATTTTTAAAAAATCTCATGTTTGATCGACTGAATAAATTTACTTTGCTCGAACCTGTTTATTATTTTGATACTGCAATAATCACACGATATTCTGACTAATAATTTATATCAATATATTTTAATGATTACAATAAATAGAGTCACTAATATTATTATTTAATTGTACAACTAAAATATGAGTTACTTGTTTTACTTCTCAAAAAAAGAAAATCTCTGATTAAAAATATTAATTTGTTTGCTCAGTGAAATTTGTTACATGTGTATATATAGATATATGATAATAGGTATTAAATATTGCCTAGTGCTATACTAGCAATTAAAAATAAAATAGAAATTCATATAACAATACAATATTAGCCAAAACAATAAAATTTTATTAAAATTCTTTCACAACCATGCCATTTTGTTTATTATATATATATAATCCCAGGGCATAATGCTATACTGAAATAAATATACAAATATTAAACATTAAATCACCACTGTCCTCTGCGAACTAATATATAAATGTATTTATATATTAGTTCACAGAGGACAGTACTGGATTTCTTAACCATGTGGGGTGATTTAATGTTTAATATTTATATATATAATATAATAATTCAAATAAATCTATTCAACATAGTATTCAAATTTTAAATAAAATATATACTTTACTGAAGTACTTTCGATTGTATCACTGACAATCTTTATCAACCATTAATTATTACAAATCTACAATCGAAAGTACTTCAGTAAAGTATATATTTTATTTAAAATTTGAATACTATGTTGAATAGATTTGTTTGAATTATTATATGATTTAAAAATACAGACATTATAATGATTATATAAATATATATATATGTTGTATGTTTAGTTGAATTTCACTTGAAAAGGTCTATTTGTTAATAGATGAAACCATGGTTGTGTAATAATTTTAATAAAATTTTGTTGTTTAGGCTAGTATTGGAGTTTTATATAAATGTCTATTTTATAATAATAGATGGATAGTTAAAATCTTAAACTAAATCTCAAGAGAATGTAAAAGATCTAGAAAGTGGCTGCAAGTGAAATGGATGGATGAAATAAGGAAGTTTGCTGACATGGTATAGGGAAAAACAACTATATATTAGAGTTGATAATGCTTTATGTAAAGCATAAATTTAGAACTATACAACATAAAGTATTATATATATGGAAAATGAAGATCTTTCCAGCAGCTGCACAGGCAACATTAAAATCTCATAAAATCATACATCTAGCATTTAGTTAAACAAAATGAGTTTCATTTTCTGAGATTCTAAAAGTTTATAAGAGATAGATTTAGATAACATTACGACAATGACATTTTACTTATTATAAATATAAATAACGCTTTGTGGAGATAACTGAAACAGAATCACTGAGTACTCATTTTAATATCCCTCTAAATATTCAATATTTTCATAAATATATATTAAACCACGAAACATCACATGCTCACCATTTCCTATGCTCACACATGTTGTTGAAACAGAGACAAAACTCTCAATACAGTAGCACCATTCAGTGCAAGCAATCAATAGATGCAAGAAGGTTTCTACATAAAATCCATATCTAGTGCCTAATCCAATATCCCCAGATTAGTTTCTAGCTTGTGGCTTCCATCATTGAGGTGACTTGGATTAGAAAGTCCTGCATCTTAGGATCCAATGCAACCCTCCAGAAGTCACATTTTATCTATTTCATTAACTATAAAGCTTTGAGTCTAAAATAAAAGCACTAATGTTTTCAATTCAAGGTCATATACAATAAACATTATATAAATTTGTTGAACATTTCTCTAACTGTCTCACAAACATATATGTAGAACAGTCTTTAAATAATCGACTTTAAAGCATTAACTTTTATACCAGTCCTCAAAAAATAAACAATGAACAAAAAGACATTGTGCCATATGTTCTACTATCTAGATAGGAATAATTAAACGACCATTTAATTAGGCTGACTATGAACAAGTTACTTGAAAAAAGTCTTTTACTTATTTAGGAATCTAAAAAAAAAAAGTCTTACTGAACCTGAACTTAAAGTCTACATCATGTGACTGCGATGCTCACTATTACATGACAATTAGAAAAAAAACTATAGTCAACCACCTGGCATTTGATTAACTTATGAGTATTATCTTTTCTTCACTGTTTTTTTTTTCTAGGAGAAAATCTGGGCAGACTTTTGATCTGCAGTGGACTATTTAAAAGTTAATTTTCCATTTTCTTATATATATATATAGGTTGTATGCAATATATTAGTTTTGTATTTATGCATTTATTAACTTAAAGAATAAGTTAAACCTATATTTCACGTAAATAAATTGTGACTAATTTTTCCTCTTTATATTCGAGATCAATTTCCATATAATTTTGACAACATGCAGTAGAACAGGAATATCTCCATTTGTTTAATAAAGTAATATTTTCTGTTTCTCAAAGGAGGTATCTTTTCTCCTCTTTACTATGTTAATTCTATGAGAGAGGTAACATTCAATATTATTAAGGACTTCCCGCTCTTCTTCATGTGAAAATTACGAAACCATCCTTGAAAAACCAGAAAAGATGTGGCTGACATTTGAATTGCTTTCCAAGCTGTTTTAAAACAGAGATTTGTGGGTCTTTATTGTTCTCCTAATGATGCTTGCTTTTCTCGTCTGCTTCAAAAGGACGTTTTATGGAACAACAATTGCAATTTCAAAACTATTGAAACCACTGCACCGATAAACTGTTTCCAATAATCAATATTTATTTTAAAACTCTGTGGTTGAATGAAAGTGATACTACATAATTTATTTATATAAAAAAAATCAGGTCTCACAGAAGTATAAAGCTAAAGAAAAGAAGTAAAGAAAATAAGAAATTGAGAGTTGTCCACATTCAATTTGCATTATAATGGCAAATATGATTTGCAAGTGCATTAGCCGATAACACTGGGGCATACAAAAGTCAAAAATAAAAGAAAAGTTTACTTTAGAATTTCCTTTCTTATAAAAGATAAAATAAAAAATAGGGATTTAATACAGTTTCTTAAGGTAAAATTTCCATCATTTTGAATAATAATAGTCAACCAAATATTAAATATTATCGTAAAAAGAATAACTTGAAACAATGATTAGCCAAGTTTCTATACCGTTTTGAAATAAACTTTGTGAGGCAGGCAAGAGCAAATATAATTCCGATCAAAACTTTCTTCAGAAATTAAAAAATAATTAAAAAAAAAAACTTTGAAAATCTAAAAAAAAATTAACATTAAAAAAGAAAAAGAACTAACACACTCATTATATACACACTCATGCGAAACGTTAGATTGTTTGACTCTGCGTATATATATATGCATCAAAAGCATAATTTCAAATTTGAAATCCGGAAATCAAAATTTTAAAGGGTTTTAATATATATTAATACTTTATATGTAAGTCATTAGTTAAATTGCTTCCTGTATTCCTATGGTTAAAACAGTTTTTTTTAGTTTTTTTTTTTTAATTTTATAATTCTCTATAATTTATTGAATGCAAAATCAATATGTTATATATTGTACAAAAGAAACAAGTATAAAATATAAGCTAATACATGTGTAAAAAAAGATGATAATCAAGCAAGATGAATATGTTATATACATTAATGAATTCATAAGGACATACAGACCAATACAAATAGAATAGGGATAACATAAATGTGTGATAATAACTGTCATATCTGGTACCATTGTCTACTGTTCAAACCAAGCAGTCCATCATATAACAGTGTTTATTTACCCAATCTGCCTGACAAATGACTCAGTTCGGCAGACTGTTGCGATCATTGAATGTTCTTAATGAGATTCCATGTTTCATAAAATCTTGAGTTGGCAGTTAGCAGTTTATCACGAACTTCATTTTTGTAGTTTCCTAATGGTAAAAGCGTCTTCATCGAAAGCACTGGTGTTGAATATTTTTCTGCACCTTACAGTCCAAATTGCATAGTTTATGAATAATGACAATCTGATTGTGGCAATTGATCTTGTTCTAATTGATGAATGTTAAATTTTAACAGCCTAGATGCAATGAAATCCCTTACTTCATGAAAGTTATTTCACAGATGTACTTGCTTCTTTTAATTATAAATAAAACTTTATCGAAATAAATAACACTTTACTTCTTTTTTTTTTTTATCTCATTAATAAAAAGCACAAAAAAATATTCAGATTAATTATATTACTGTGTAGTATGAGTGGAAATCAAATTTTTATAGAATAACTGATCATTTTTCCTAAAAGAAATATCCAGGATTTGCCTTTAAGTCTCTTAACTAAGAAAGACACGAATGTAATTGTTAAATATCACCAATATGCAATAACATTCACACTTCTAACTAAAAAGAAAACGCTAGATATCTGATCAAAACAAACTCATCCTCAGCTTTAACACATCTTTATCATCATGTTGCAGGGTTTAACAATAAATAATTTTTAAACTGAAATTGAATGCTTTGTTTCATTTCATGGCTCTGTCTGACCATCAACTGTCTAGTCAATAATTATAAAACAATGACTTAATTGAAATTATGCAAAAGCTGAATATTTTCAACATGTGTTTGATCAAGTCTATCAGCAGTATGAGATAGCAGTGGATAGTTGAGGGTCGTGTGAAAGTCTGAGTTCAAACTCCCCATTGAAGTGCAGGTGTGAAAAAGCCTGTACTGTAGAAAAAATAATCACATAGCAAACTCTGAATGTAAAATTAATAAATCTTTTTTTAAAGATGAAATAAAAATAGTCATTAAATAACTGTATTGTATCAGTCAGTTGGGGAGTATTCAAAATTACAACATGCAACGTTTTCATTTTATTGTGAATACACTTTCGGAGAACAAAATTGTAGTATATTTGTATATTCCTCATAAAAGCAAAATACTAAAAAAAATATCCAAATTATTCAAACAAAGAATAGTAAAAGGAAGGATAATTCTCATCAAGATAATCAACTATCAAGTAGGAGGTTTCAGCATTTTTTAAAGTTTGCTTTACCTTTTAGAAGAGAAGTAATTGTAAGTATTTGAAATGGACAGGAAATACAAAGATGTACAGAAGATACTCTACTTGGTATATGGTAGCTATCTTTTAGAGGATAATCACTGTTAATAATAATAATTAATTTTTTTAATGAATAGTTTGCATTAGATGTTATAATGTAATATTGAAGCAGTATTTCTTCTGAATATGATGGCATATAACCATTTACACATATATGTATAATTCATCAATTGTAGACCATCTACTTGCAAATGAATAAGAACTTTCCTATTCCAAATTTTTAAAAAAGGTAAAAAAAAAAGAAAAGAAACAATAACAATAATATACTAAAGATGATTTTTATGATCTTTATACAAACTAATCTCTGAACAGCAAATACATGTAAACATAGAAGTTGAAATTGGTTGAGACTTAACTAAAATCAATAAGAAAATAACTGATACTTTACAGAGAACTGCAACAAAGATAGCTAGAAGAAAAAAAAAGCAGCAATTCATCAGTAAGTTTTTAATTATGACAATACACAAAGAAAAAAACAATGTGACAATATATTAAAATGAGCATTAAAAAGAATTGAATGTCTGAAATTTTATAAAATGATATAAAAAATGAAAATAGTAGCAGCAGCTGCTGCAACAATAATAATGATGATGATGATAAAAATTCAATTCATTTATTTAAGTACTAAACATCACCATATAGCCAATTACAGTTTACACATAAAAAATAAAAGGAATAAACATAATGCATATAACATAATAATAAAAGAAAAGAAAAAACAAAAAAGTAAAAAAAAATACATATATAAATAAAATAAATTTAAATTAATCAACCATGATATTTGAATTTAATAATATTACAAAATTGCTTATAATCTAAATTAAAATGATTAGTGTTTCTGCAAATTTGATGATATAAAGAGGGTAACCTGAATAAAAAAGAAAATTTAAGAACATTGGAATGACAAGTTTGAATATAAGACAAAAACAGACCAAGTATCATGCTCATAAGACCTAATTGTAATAGTTGAAATCATGTCAGAGAATAACTTCTTGATTGATGATTTTATAAAGTTATTTAAGATCTATATTTGCTGACTAGAAGAAAGATGAAGAACAATTTTATTTTCCAGAGAAACATTTGAAAAACTTCTTAGACATTGATTGCAATAGATTACATCCTTGTTTAGAATTAAGATTCCAAATTATTGAACAATATTCAGTGATAGGAAGAACCAATGACCAAAATAATACCAATTTTGTATCATCACATCTAATAATGATGTCATGATTTTAAAAGCTTTGCCAATGATCATTTCTAAATGAGGAAGAAGAAAAGAACCATTATTAGAAAATAAAACTCTAAGATTTTTTTGGCATTCAAGAGAATTAATTTTGTGAGAATTAATAAAATAACAATAGTTTAAAACTTCAGTTTTTTTAGAATATGAAAAAAAAGAACATTTATTAAAATTAACTGACATATTATTTAGATCATCCCAAACACTAAAGTTATCAATATCTTTCTGAAAGAGAATGCAGTCAATCAATAATGTGACTCCAGGCAATCCTTTAGATTATTAATATAAATCTTAAACAGCACCTAAATTGCATTCAAAATTAAATGAAATACAATTATTGAATTTGATGTATGCTGAATGTCTACAAAGAAAGGATTGAAACTAATAAATAAGTTCAGTGGAAAAATACATTTTATGAAATTTGTGAATGAGAATGACATACTCTACTTTTTCAAATACTTTTGATAAATCAAAATAAATAACATCAAGTCTCTGCTGTTACTCAGTCGTATGTGCTATATGATCATAAATTGCTAGCAAATTACTTTTAACTGATCTATTAAGAATAAAACCATGTTGTAAAGAAGAAATGATTTTATTAACATCTGAAATAGTTTTATTATAAATACACTTCTCACAAATTAGAGTAATAGTATTGTAAAGCAGAAATAAGTCTTTAATTATTAACACAGTCATGTTAGCCATTTTTAAAAATAGTGATCATTTTAATACATTTAAGAACATTAGGAAAAACACAAGAGTTAAGTGATAAATTAAAAATAAAGGCAAGAGTTACTGCAATAAATTCAGTTAGACTTTCATAAATAAATAAAGAATATTATCATATCCTAAACTAAAATGAGTTGTCGGTCACCGGATGGCTAGAGATATGATCATGCAGTGAACAATAGGTGAATTGCAAAGTAATGAAGATATTATATGTTGGGAAAAATATGTCAGCAAAATGTTTAAAAAAATCATCTGCATTTAATGTGGAATTATGAGTAGCTTGAACTCTTTTTTTACCCAAGTCTGAGTTATTAATAAAATCCCAAAATTCTTTAGGTTAGAAGAAATATTAAATTCAGTTTTCTTAATATAAATTTGTAAATCATTTTTATATACATGTTTAGCCAAACTTCTGAAATTAATAAAATTATTATAAAAAGAGATATTCTGTGTTTTAAAATAAAGTCTATGAAGCTAAGATTTCCTTTTAATAATCTTAATAAAAATATGTTAAAACCAAGAGGGAAAACTCTTATGGAAAGATAATTTACTGAGAATATATAAATCAGTAAAACTATTAAAAATATTCAAAAAAATAATCTAAACAATGATTCACATCATTATAGGAATACAATGAATTCCAATTAACTTTAGAATTTTTTTTTACAAAAATCAACATAATTACCTTTTCTATAATCTCTTTTTAAATGTTAAAATAAGTAACTTTTGAGTGACATATCTTAATATAAAACTCAATAGGTGGATGGTGAGCATCAATAGGAAAAGCTATACAGATGAAGTAAAAATTATTAACTATTGGTGAATTACATGAATATAGTCAAAAATACAGTGAGAAGCATTAACAAATGTGTTATATTGTTTAAGCTCAAAAAATTTACAAACCTTAACATTCTAAAAGATATAGAAGACAAAAAAGAAAAATATATAGTAATTCTATTTTGAAATAAATCTGGAATGTTTAAATTACTAATAATATTATTATTATTATAGCTAAACAAAAAGTGATGTCAAAAATCATCAAGTTCTAAAAGTGAGAAAGTTCATTTAAGATATATATTACCTAGGATGTATTTAAAATTGTGATTTAAGGCAATTTCACAACATGTAGATTCACAAAGAGAAAAGTAAAATAAAGTTCTTTATATAAAACATCTTTATGAATAGTAATGAGTATCTCCTTGATTAACATTTTCCATAGATATGTCCTTTCATAAAATATTAAATCTATTATCAATGAAAGAACAATCAGAAAATTGTTGATTTAACCAAGTTTTTGAAATAAATAGAAAATCAAAGTATTCTGTTTCAATGAATCATTTAATTTTAGCACATTAGGTTTGCATCCCTCTAGCTTTTATATAAAAACAAAAAAGACTTGCCATGTTAACTACAAATTAATAACAATGAAGCAAATCAAATAATAAGAAAAAAGGGGATGGGGAGATAAGAAGATAAATTCAATCAAAGTCTTAAAGAATTAGCCAATGATCCATAAAAAAGTAATGGAAGCACTGCATAAATTGGGAGATAAATTCACCGTGTTTATGAGCAAGAGCAGAAATACAAAAGCAAGAAAATTTCCCTTATTCATATTAATTTTATGACAAACAATGTTAGATTTTAAAATATTTTCAAGGAATAATTTAACATGATATGAATTAAGATTCACTGGCATAGTAGAAAGAAAATATCCATTCTATTTTGTATTGATATTAGAATAAATTTTAGAAAAGAATTTAGTGAAATAAGAATTATTTATGTCAGCAGATATGTTAACTTTTTTTCTTACTGAAAAATAAGATATGCTATTTTTCTCACTAGAAGTTAAAAAAGAGTATCCAAAATTATTTTTCTGATAACTAACATTATATATATATATGTGTGTGTTATTGTTAAATTCTGGACATTAAAAATAATGTGATATATGAGCATCAGCTGTACAATTATGTATTGTAGAATTCATAGGCTTTAGAGATACTAAGAGGAAAAAGTTTATGATAAACCAATGCTTTTCTTGATAACTTTGTGGTTTTCACTTTTTATGATATGAAAGTTTACAATCTGAAAGGAATTGTTAATATCGTTTGTCTCATGTCATGATGAGTTAATAATAATAAGAAAAAGTCGAAGAGTTAATAATAATAATAATAATAATAATAATAATAATAATAATAATAATAATAATAATAATAATAATAATAATAATAATAATAATAATAATAATAATAATAATAATAATAATAATAATAATAATAATAATAATAATAATAATAATAATAATAATAATAATAATAATAATAATAATAATAATAATAATAATAATAATAATAATAATAATAATAATAATAATAATAATAATAATAATAATAATAATAATAAGAAGAAGAAAAGAAGAAGAAGAAGAAGAAGAAGAAGAAGAAGAAGAAGAAGAAGAAGAAAAAATAGTGGTAGTAGAAGCAGCAACAGTAGTAGTTAATATTAGTCCTATCACCATATTTATTTCAAGAGTTCCTGCTTCAAATCCTAAGAATTTGCATAAAATTAGTTTTTTTTAATTAAAATTATCCCAAATCCAAAATTCAACCAGTCCAGCAAATATATATATATATTAAAACACAACCAAAGGTTTCACTGCTACAAGCAGACTTCTCAAGTGTAAAGAACTACAAAAACTACACAATATATATAATATTAAACATTACCCACAAATCCATTCACTTCCCACCCACCCTTGATATTAAAAGAACTCTTAAATAAGTTAATTGCTTCAGAATAATATATTTTCAATAATAAAGATTCTTTAATTCTTCTTTTGATTTCATTTCTCTCAAAGAAGACAACCTTAGCTCCATCAAAATTAATAGTGTGGCCTGTATTTTTTTCATGGACATACAAAGCAGAACTAAGAGATCTATTTTTAACTCTACTTTTATGAACCTTTATTCTTTCATTTAAACTCAAACTACTCTGACATATGTAGACCTTCTTACAAAAAAAAAAAACAAAGGATAAAATATACTACACCAGGAATAGTCTTTCTATCAAAAATTTCCTTTGTATTATTTAATAAATTATTCAATGTAACACCCCTTTTCCAAGCAATTTTTTTATTTCCAAACAATTTACTATTCCTACATACAATTTTATAAGAAGACAATTTATATGGCAAAGAAATAAAATCATATTTTTCTCTATCCTTTACATCCTTACAAATATTACTATTAAATAAAATACTTTTAACAAATTTATCAGAGTAACCAACCCTCAAGTAATCTTTATAAAATTGACCTTTCTGAAATGAAGCTACCCCAGTAGAATTATTTAATTTATTATTTCTATGACAATAATTCCTTAAAGCAGCCACTTTATGAGATACAGACTGATAGCTATCAGGTTTAATTATAAATCTTAATTCTCTACTTTTAACAAAATGACTACATAGTAAACAATTAGTCTCTACATTTCTAATCACCAAAAGATCTAAAAATTTTAGCTTACCAAAATCTAACCCCCCTCCTTCTTACACATAAAGAAGGATCAAAACAATTAAACTCATTTACAAATTCCTTCAATTTATCATTTTCAACTACAAATAAACAATCATCAACATATCTGACAAATAACTTTACATATAAACAATTATTTTTAATAATAACTTCCTTCTCCATATAATTAATACAAACTGAACATACTAAAGGAGAAATAATATAACCTATTATCCACCCTTCCTTAATTTTATAAAAATTACTTTTATAAGTAAATAAATAATATAAAAACTCTGTCAGATAATGAAAATTATTCTACACAAAATAAAGCGTGATAAACAGAGCACAAAAACATTAATTATAAACAACAATTAGCCAAGCGCTTTCGGTACTGTATACCAGAATCATGGTGACATACTGGAACTGAACGGTTAATATTCCAGTGCATGCTCAGTGGAACACTAGTGTTACGCTGATTAATAACGTTTTTAGACTTTGCAATAAACCAAGCCTCTTTCAACTTCCTTTTCCGATCATTTGACTCATTGCACACAGTAGCAATATTTTGAGGATAAAATCATGACCACAATTACTTTCATGATTTGAAAAAACAGAATTAACCTGCAAATCACTTTTAGATTTTTGTACTGATAAATATGCTGTTGCAATCGTGTTAAAACATTCGCCTTCATTTCCCCGAAATAAATAACATTGCAATCAATTTTTTGGCAAGTAATGGAATAAACCACTTCATACTTATTCATTTCTTCTACATTATCTTTTGAATTGTTTATTAATCTATTCAATCATAAAGGGGAATGGAATCCTACATTATAATCTTCACTGATAATATTTTTTAATTTCTTACTTACAGGTGGCACATAAGCTAAAGAAAACCACTTTTTGGCTGCTTTATTATTTATATCCACTTAAGCAGTCAAAAAGTGGTTTTCTTTAGCTTATGTGCCACCTGTAAGTAAGAAATTAAAAAATATTATCAGCGAAGATTATAATGTAGGATTCCATTCCCCTTTATGATTGAATAGATTAATAAACAATTCAAAAGATAATGTAGAAGAAATGAATAAGTATGAAGTGGTTTATTCCATTACTTGCTAAATTGATTGCAATGTTATTTATTTCGGGGAAACGAAGGCGAATGTTTTAACATGATTGCAACAGCATATTTATCAGTACAAAAAATCTGAAAGTGATTTGCAGGTTAATTCTGTTTTTTCAAATCATGAAAGTAATTGTGGTCATGATTTTATCCTCAAAATATTGCTACTGTGTGCAATGAGTCAAATGATTGGAAAAGGAAGTTGAAAGAGGCTTGGTTTATTGCAAAGTCTAAAAATGTTATTAATCAGCGTAACATTAGTGTTCCACTGAGCATGCACTGGAATATTAACCGTTCAGTTCCAGTATGTCGCCATGATTCTGGTATACAGTACCAAAAGCGCTTGGCTAATTGTTGTGTATAATTAATGTTTTTGTGCTCTGTTTATCACGCTTTATTCATGTAGAATAATCTTTATAAGTAAAATACATAGAATCTTCCAATAACAAAAGCAAATCTTTAATTACCTTAATTTTATTTTTTGATAAAGAACTTTTCTTAATCAATACAGACATAAAAACATCAATACTGCTTAACCTATTAACAGACTGATACATATTTTCAATATCTAAACTGCCAAATACCCAATCACTTTCCATTTTAAAATTATTAATCTTATCAAAAGCCTCAAAAGAAAAAGATAAATTTCAAGATATCACAAAGACTGAAATTTCCCTAACTAGATCACACTTTAGTTTTAAAAAAATTCCATGTGTGTAATGGATAATTTAAAAAAAATTCATTAGCAGTAGTAAGCCTTAGTATTGCTAGGCAAGGAAAAAATTCTGGGTTTAAACTCCCAAAAGATCATTCAAAATCTGCAATATTTCTGGTAAATTTAACACATATTCAACCAATTATTAACAATTAACTATGCCACACATATTTTCTAAAATAATTTTGAATTTACAAAAGCTTTTTCTAAAAAAAAAAAAAAAGACATATTTAAATTGTTAAAAACAATAAAAATGGCTGCCATACAACAACACTACCAAGTTGTTGGTGTCAAAATCTATTCTACCATAGTGTCAACTTTATCTCATGAAAAAACATATGTCAGTATTCTCTAGAACAATTTACATGTCAGCAATAGCAAAAATATTTCAAGTCCACTAATGAATAAGCCAATTTAAAGTTTCAGGACAACCAATGCAAAGAACATTTAAAACTTAGATTTAAAAAAACACAAGATTGTAACCCCCCCCCCCTCTTATGGAATGGATGCCTAACATGCTAACAACAATTTATCAAAATTTATTATTACCATGCCACAGGGGATATTTTGCATCATTTAAGATGTTTTTCTTTTAAGTCCATCATTATATCAGCCACAGATTTCAATTGCTCTCTACAACACTTCCACCCCACTCTCTGGAACCTCAACCAGCTCAAGTGCCTACCATGAATAAACTTATAGCTGCAACATCACACCAGGGTGAACTCTGGAATAAATATTTCATCACTTGAGAGTAACACGGTACATCCACCTCATCAACCCACCAATCCAAACAAGTTTACAAGATTACTTCACCAACTTATCTCAAATGAACTTTAAATACCCATCACATGAACAATAAGACTTAACCTTGACACCTATAGTGCTCACCAATTAATAAGCACAATTTATATATAACCATATACCAATGGAACACTAACTCCACCCAATCTTCCTAAATGTATTAACAAATATCACTGTGTGCTTTCATGTATTTATCTCATAATGCTTTTGTAAAATTTATGTAAATCTAATTTGAAATATATATCTTGTTGTACAAAAATTATTATCCTTCCAACTACTGTAAATCATATTTTTTTATCATAAGCAAGATTTTAAACCCTCATTGCATATGTAATTTCATGTATCAAATTGTATCAAAAAACTCATGTTTTTCACATGCAACTTATGTAACACATGAAAAATAAGACAGCCATGAAAAATAATTTTTTCCACCAAATAGGCCCAATTTATATACAGGTTATATATTAATCTAACAACAACTCTAACCCCCACATCCCATATATGTTTTCATTCATACTATCATGTGCTTCCTAATTTTACATATGTATCTTGTTATGTAATGATCATTTTTCTTTCAATTATTGTAAATCATGTTTTTTCCCTATCACGTGCAAGATTGTAAAACCTTATTGCAAATGTAATATCATGTATTAACTTGTATCTAAACCCTTATGTTTTCATATGTAACTCACGTAACACTTTTTGAGTTTGAATAAAGTTTACCATTGAAACATAATAATAATAATGATGATAATAATTTAATTTAATTTAGTACATTTAGCAGATTTTACATCCAAACAAAAATGCATAACTAATCTAGTTCACAAAACATTTGTAGAGTTTTTTGTACAGTAGTCCTAAATATTTTATCATTTGTTTCAAATATATTAACAGCACTAAAGTATTTATTATACAATCTAGATAATCTTACTAATGCTGAATTTGTTAATGTACAACTTTTAAACTTTGGAATGTTACACAAATGTTTTTATCTCTTATTCTTTATCTTCATCTTAAGTGATAATGCTGTTTGACAACTTCTCACATCTATTACACCTGATGTAATTTTTTTTAAATGCTTCATATCATACCCAAAACATTTTTTTATTTTTGAGCTGTTTTATTGCTAATAAAATGTCATCATAATTTAGTTAGACAATACCTATGAAATTGTTAGTTTTAAAAGCAATAGTTGTGTAAGCTTTAGATATCACATTCTTTCTTGTACATGATGAGAAATAGTTGAAAAAATCATTAGCTGCAAGATTCCCATTGTCAATTGACATTTTATTTTTTACATCAGAATAAAATAATTTGAATTGCATTTTATGTTGTCCTCTAGGTTCTTAATATATCTTCTGAAATCATTTTTTTCTATGATTTTAAATAAACTAAAATTTATAAAGTTTTTATAACATATTATTGATCCTGATTTCTTAAACAACTTATGATGCCTAAGTTTACTTTTGTAAATACAAATCAATTTTTTAGAAAACCAAGGAGGATATTTTTAGAAAATTTATAGCATAATGATATTTTATCATTTAAAATAGTTTGCATAATTTTTTAAAACAGATATACTACATCATTTGTATTTGTAGAGCAATATATTTAATCCCAATTAGCATACTTGTAACAATATAAATTATAATAATCACCAAGTTTATAATTTCTATTTGAAGATATCATATCGTTATTTAATGTATGTGGTATTCAAACTCAACTCTCTATGCCATCTCATATTCCTGACCCACTTGACCACACACATGTTAAAAAGATAAATAATTACCAATATACATATTTCAGGCTAAACCAGCACTTATCAATTGGTCCAGATTACCATCTCCACACATATATACAATCAGTGCTCAGCTTTATATTAAGATAGCCAATCTTCATACATTAATGGACAGGCTTCAAACTACTTCAAAAACTATAACTCTTCAGCCTTCTATTTCATTGAACATCTGATGATGGATCATTCAAAGCCAATGTTAGTGCCAAGGCCTGTATATTGTATTAATTTATATATCATTATTTATAGATAAGTGTTTGATATAAACAAAAAACTTATGAGACTCTTCTTTCAATAATGGCTGTAGACTATGTTTTACATTTATATCATTAAAGTTAATTAAAATAAAATCTAGAATATATCCATTATTATCTTTCAACTGATTTTTTGTACTACAGCAATTATATTCATGAATTCTATAACTATTTGTCCACTATTAATTGCATTATTACTCTGCTGTCATTACATAATGTCATCACAGATCAAAATATTCTGTTTATAAGTAAGTAAATATTTTTCCAATTGCTCCAAATCATTATTTAGTTTGATTATATTAATATAAGGAGGAATATATATATATATAAATTATAACTTTTTGGGATATACCGTGTCTTATTTTCCATTGAGCACCGATATTTCGATGGAATAGCAACCACCATTTTCAAGGTTAACTTTTGAAAGAAAAACCGTTAGATCTTAACAAATAACGTGACTGTGTGCGAGATGAGAAATGAGATTCCAGTTCAGCATTCACAATATGAGGCTTATCAAAATGTTTATTTTCCTCAGTATTTTTACCTGTTAATTTTAAGTTAATATTGGATAAAAAGAGAGGTTTCCACATAGCTGGAATACGTTGTGCTTCATCAGTTCTATTTAAACCAGTAGGTCTCTTTAATATTTCAATTGACTCTCTCATGGTTCTTAAATCATATCTTTCCAAATTAGCAAGTATTTTTGTATTGTCAAAATTAGGTTTGTGACCAGTTTCTAAATAATGGGAAGTAAAAACTGATGTGCTAATTTTTTGTTGAAAAGCATTTTTATGTTCCTTAATTCTGACATTAATTCGTCTATTAGACTGACCCACGTAGCCTCTTGAGCACTGGAAACATGGAATTTCATAAACTCCTTGGTGTTCCAAAAGTATTCTGTCTTTAGGTTTATACAAAAAATCACCAATTTTTTTGCCAGTAGAAAAAGTGGTCTTTATATTAAAACAAGATAGTCTTCTACTGATTTTATCAGTAACCCCCCTAATGTAAGGCAAAATTACTCTATTAAAAGAGGAATTATCAATTCTATCCTCTTTTTTCTTTTTAGTATTAATGTTATATAAAGCCTTACATATGATGTTTTTATTATAATTATTAGAAAGCAGAATACTTTTTGTAAGTTTTATTTCTTGAGAAAGATGTTCTTTATCAGATAAATTATAAGCTCTAGTGAAAAGATTTTTAGCTACAGAAAAAATTTGTGCAGGATGATGATGAGAATTAAAATTAAGATATCTGTTTGTATGAGTGGATTTTCTGTAAACTGATATTGACAATGTTTCATCACATTTTCTTGCAATTAAAACATCCAGAAAAGAAAGTGATCTGTTATTTTCCACTTCCATAGTAAATTTAATATTTGGATGCCAATTATTTATAAAAGCAAGAAAAGAATTTAAAGAATCAATTCCATGAGGCCATATGACAAAAGTATCATCCACATATCTAAGCCAAATAGAAGGTTTTTTAGTAGCTGCACATAATACTTGACTTTCAAAATTGTCCATGAAAAGATCAGCAATGACAGGTGACAGTGGGGATCCCATAGAAAGTCCTTTAATTTGTTTAAACAGTTGAGAATTATAAACAAAAAAAATGTATTTTCAAGGCAATGTTTTGCTAAAGGAATAATAAAATCAGGTAAATCATTGTTCTGAGCTATTACATTTAATGCTTCTTCAACAGGAATATTAGTAAACATAGAAGAAACATCAAAACTAACCAATAAATCAGTTCCAGTTAGTTTTAAGTTTTTAATTATTGAAGTAAAATGGCTTGAATTTTTAATTCTTGAAGGAATCTTGTCTGTCAATGGCTGTAAGCATTGGGCTAAATATCAAGCCAAAGCATGTGTGGGAGAGCCTATAGCACACACCATAGGTCGCAATGGTATCTCAGGTTTATGAATTTTAAGCAAACCATAAAATTTAGGATATAATGAAGAATCTTCTCTTGGAGAAATTTTAATTTTCATATTTTTATCTATACTAGAAAGTTTGACAAGACATTTTGTCTTTTTCTCTAAATATGTCAGAGGTTCTCTAATAATCTTTTTATAAGTTCCATCATTTAATAAATCTACAATTTTATTATTATAATCCAAACGATCAAGAACAACAGTAGAATTACCTTTATCTGCTGGAATAATAACAATTGAATCAAAAAAAAAAAAAAAGATGATTCAATTGTTCAGATTGACCTTAGGTCAACGTGGGTGTGACAAGAATCTCGACCTCAGTGTGGCCTTCGAGCATTCCATCTTCAGATTTTCAATTGGATGGACGGTTGAAGAGTTGGAGTGTGTAGTAGATTGGAGCCTGTCCATTAAAGTATGAGGATTGTCTATCTTAATATATATCTGAGCACTTATAGTATATATGCGTGGGAGATGATAATCTGGACCAACTGATGATTGCTGGTTTAGCATGAAATACGTATATTGGTGATTATTTATCTTTTCAGCATATATTGCTTGAGTGTATCAGTGTTATTAGATAGAGTGGAGAGTGATGGGTCATCTGAAAGTCTGTGCTCATATACCCTATATTACATATATAGACACAGGTATATAATAATCCTGTGTTTCAGTTATTACTATATAATGCAGAAAAAGCTAAGAAAAAAACAATCACATGAGTTTTTTTTTCTCATGTGTCATAGCATCAACCGGGAAGCGAACCTGCTAACCCGGGGCAACTGCTTGTATTGTAAAGCAGCTGTCGCTGACCTTTCGACCACCAATGCTTGACAAAAACACATGAATTTAATTAAGCTATTTTGCTTTCTGACTTTTATTATCACAAAAATGTATTTATTCTAAAATTATAGGTATTTTCTAATAGTCTCTTATTCTTTAATCAATGAGTTAGATTCTAAAAAATCGTCCATCAACTAATGTCATAAAATCTCAAATTTAATAAGAAAAAACGTAAGAATAAATTAATTATTACTTTATTTAATCCCTATGAGTAAAAATAAATTTTGAAAGATCAATCCTTAAAATTTTTAATTTCTAACATTATTTTGCTTTACTTTTTATGGATTGACTACTCACGAATACAAAAAAAAATATTGGCCAGAATTTTTTGTCTCTCATTCAATCAATTTTTAAAAAACTTTTTAAAATGAAAAAAAAAATATCTTTATGATAAAAAAAAAATATTTTTATAAATTTTGGTTTGATGAATTTTTATAGTTACCTTTCATGAAATGTGTGTGTGTGTGTGTAACTATATCAGTATAATTGTATTTTTATGTTTGAGTATTTCCATCATCTAATTAATATATGTATTGAATGTCTTTAGAAAAAATTAACAATTGAATGTATTTGGAATATTTAAATAAGTTAATTTTTTCTAAAGACATTCAATACATATATTAATTAGATGATGGAAATACTCAAACATAAAAATACAACTAGAACACCATCATCACAAACCTTCAGGAAAACATATCAGTATAGGGTTTTTTCTTTAACAATATAGATGTCATAAGATTTGTATTTATAATATTCCTAAAATATTTTGAGTATATTAGGATTTACTTAACAAATGAGATAGTAAATTTGTTTAAAGTGATTTAAAAGCTGTTCATTTGTCATGTTTATGATTTTGGTTTCAAAAGCGATTAATAACTTTCATTTTGTGTTTATATTATTTTGTTTATATTGTGAAGAAATCACTAGCTTGCGTGATTTGGTACATTTGTAGAGTAGAAGATTCTGGAACTCAAGGTCCATAGATCACAGCACAGCTCTGTTATTTCTAATGTTTGAACTTCTTGTAAAACTCCCAAGCAGTAAATAAATCAATTCACTTCATTTATATTTGTAAAACATCAAAGTTTCTAATTACATAAGTCTTTTGTTTATGCAAATGTATATTGCTTGAGCCCATTAAAACGTTGGGCTGACAAGAAAATAGAATTATTTGGAGGGCTGGTCTTTATTTTTATAAATCAAAAAGTTTGCTAGAAGATAATTTTAGTTTAAAAATACATATCTGTCATGTTCATAGAACTAGATATATATTTTTGAAAGACTTCTTCATATTATGATAGAACATTTGTGTGTCATTTACATGATTTATAAATATCGAATCTAGGCCAAATAAAAAAAATCAGATTTAAATCTAGGAATTTCATTCAGGTAATTATCATTTAGCCAATTTAGATAATCATTCACAAATGGTCAGTAACTGAGCATTAAATTATTCTTAGATAGGTGTCAAAATACTGATTGTCTAAATATTTCCTATCTAAAAATTGTCAAGCTTGATGATTAATGCTTCCTTCTTCACTGTTCTTTCTGTAGAAGAGATATTTGAAAAGTCTATTAATATTTTTATTAGTCATTCATTGACTAGAGATTATCCAATAATGAAGGATATTTCTGTAGTGCAATTTTCACTACACCTCTCTCAAGCAAGATTATATGTTTATGATTATATCCCTCTGCAAGGTGTTAAAAGTGAATACAAACCGTCTCTACCTTGCATGAGAGTGATGAAATTAAAAGTACACTACAGGAATATTATTCATTTGAAAAGGCTGTCTCAGCTGTCTCTTAAATGCTATTTTACCTTACTTCAGTACAGAGTTAAATAAATAATAAGAATTTTGTATATTAAATTATTAGCCTTCTAGATAATGATAAGCTGGAATTTCAATCCAAAATAGAGTTTGGAGATTTTTTTAGACAACACAATATAGTTTACTGTTAACCAACATAGCTAGCTAGTCATCTAGTATTCTTCAATAAATTTATATTTAATTATTCTTATCTAGGTAATAATGTCTTAAAAATAATATGTCTGGATCCATTGCTTCAGATTTCCAAAAGTAGTCGGAACGAATAACATGTCTGGATGAAATGAATGTTGATAACACAGTTGCAATAATATTTCATTGAATCATGGTTTATATAATTTCTAAATAAATTTATACAGTCTGTATATTATTGAGAATTTTAACAAATCACTCATACATATATGCACTACACACGCAGGCACACTGAATTTTTACATTTGAAAGGAGGATTAAGTAGTATCTATTAATTCTTTCATGATTCACATTTCAGATAAATCTTTTTAAGAAAATACTCTTTAAGGACAGAAAAAAATGTTTTGATTAAGTATATAAATGTCAAGTAATAAAACTATATCTCTAATAATGATCGAGCCTCACATCTTGGTCACACTATATATTTCAACTTATTTGGATGGAGAACAGGACTTTTTAAATACACGCACACACATATATAAAAAGAGAGCGAGAAAAGAAAAAATGTGAGCTTAGAAGATTATGGTCTTAATAAATTTTAATAATAAAGTCATTTCATTCATATTCATTCATTAAAAAGCCAAAATGAGTTTAGAAAGATTATAAAATAAAATAAAAAAAATCTCTTGGCGAAAAAAAAAAATGATAAAATTCAACTTGCAGAGTTCAAAGCGTTTGTTATTACTAATGTTGGCTGTGTTTGTTTAAGCCTTGAATAGAAGGAAGCATGAAAAGGATGGCCGTTAATGCTGTAATGAGATTATCAACACTGTACAAAGATATGAATGCATAAATCATACTGGAAAATAATAGGTTGGTTTAAAAAGAAAATTGATAAAAAATGATATTCTATAACTTATGCTAATTCAACGATTTCTACAAAAAAAAAACTTTTTAAAAAGCAAGTAAATGCATTCTAGATGCTTATGTACACAGATATATGCATAAGAATGGCTAGATAGTCATCTTAGTGCATCACTGTCAAAAAAAATAATATTGGTGTAATTGTAATAGAGGTATGACAGTCAAAATCAATAACAGGAATGAACAATTTCGAGCTTATCAAAAATCTATCTTAACTAGAAGTATTCTAGAGTCATTTCATATTATATATATTATTTTTTCAATCTTTCAATGCATTATAATAAAAAAATTATTATTGTATAATGGATCTTAAGTATAAAGCTTTAGTGTAGCGAGAAGAAAGAACGAATAGCTGTTATGTTTTTTATATTTTTGTAATGCATATTTTATGTGTGATTAGAAATGGATTTCAACATTAGGAAACGAAAAAAAAGGTTTTTTTTTTTTTTTTTAAAGTAACATTTATATCAAAAGATATACGTAATTATATAATTGAATATTTATAAATACAGTAATCACATATATTTTAAAAATTTTGTCCACTTAGGATAACAGGAAGGCAGCAAACATTAAGATCACAGAATTGTGGGAAGGTTAGAGGTGGTGGTCATGTGATGTTTAAAGGTTAGCTTTTCAAAGTGTTACTTGACAAAGACTATGAGGATAGGCGAAAGCGCTCCTAAGTGGATAAAATTTTTAAAATATATCTGATTGCTGTATTTATAAATATTCAGTTATATAATTACGTATATTGCTTTGAAGAAATACAGATATATCATAAGATATATATAATTAAAATATAACTGCAGCACATTAGCCAAATAATCAATGACTATATTAATAAAACTCAAAATTAATCTCTTGAAAGAGAAAAGTCTTAACTGGCAAAAAAGAGTCCTACTGCTTTTGTTAGAGATATCATTGTTGCAGTCTTTTATATCGTTGTACCAACATTAGTTGATTTTATATGCATCTAATAGTTTAATTTAAAAAATATAAAATTACCTTTAAAAATATTAAATTGAATATGGTCATTAATATAAAAAAATGTTTGGATAATCTGTCACTCTAAGATTTATTTTATCCAAGTTTTAACATTTCCCTGTTAGAACCAAGATATGATTTCCTATACAATAATATTCCACGCAATTGGAACTTTTAAAAAAATATTTTAACATTCGATTTTCAAAAATGTACACACACACCAGGGCATACAAATATGTATAGACTATAATGTGGAAATGATGTGTTGCAATTCAACACATGCAACATCTAATGGATTTCTGAAATGAATGTATGTTATTATTTAATTAAAAAAATTATGAGGCACTATTAAATTGATTTTATTTCAAAGTAAAGGTACTTTTAAGTGGCTATTGGTTAAGTCAATGGTTACTGATCATTGATTATACAGAAGCTTTTTAAAAGAAGGCAATAGAATTGGAAATATATATTTTATACATTTTCTGATGACTTTTGATTTTAAAATGCATTAGATATTATTTGTATGCAAGCTATAACATGATATGCTAAATTCGTCAACAATCCACATTCCTGAGGCAGACTTTTAACAGAAAATCAAACACCCAGATATATGTAATATAAAAATTCTAATCCAAATACATAATTTAATCTTTATTTAAGTAACCTAGTATACTTTCATTTAACATCCTACTCATACTTATTAATTTATAATATATTAACTTTAAATAATATTTGTTAAAAATTGATTATTTATTTATTTAAATACGATTAACCACTGATTCATAATGATTTTTTTTTATGCAATAAACCATATCTTTCCTCTTTTTTTCTCTCTAAGGATATACAATTACATTTATTTCAAGAAATACTATCTTCATAGGATTTTTTTTCTTTTTTTTTTTGCTGCCACTCAATCACCGACTCTTATTCTCCTGAAACTTACAGTAATTGTGATTGTAGTTTTCAGAATCTATTAAATATAAATTTGGAGAATATTTTTATAAAGAATGCATTTAATACTTTCATATTAAATGGTACTTGTGTATAATAAGCAAAAAAAAGCATAATTAAAGAAAATACAAAGGCATTAAATAAAACAATCAAAATTGAATAAGTTATTGTTTTTGATATGTTCATGTAAGCTTAACATTGTGCCATATAATCTGTGTTTTTTAAATAAGTAAAGTGTAGATGTATTCATAATATACATTTATATTAGTAAGTGTTATATGCTTGAATGATATGGGTATTAATTGAATGGTACTACTGTACTCAAAAGTTATTCTTATTTTTGTTATTATGATATGCAAACTTTGATGTTCTATTTTTTAAAACATCAGAAACAACTACTAATTGATATTATAAATTTTATTAGATGTAAATTGTTATTTATTTGTTATCTTATGTATTACATAGACATTAATCTATGTAATGCTTAATTAGTTAAGGTGTGTATATATATATATATGATTTCTGATTGCTATATATATATATATATATATATATATATATATATATATATAAATTATTAATCAATGTCTGTATTCCAATTATAATAAAATATATATAACTATTCAAAACAATACAATAATTAATACAGTAACAATATTTTAAACAAATATATACCAATTTAATAGAAGTACTTTCAACTATCTATGTAGTCGTTGTCAACTAGACTCAAATTGTATTAGAAAAACCGTTACAAATGTAAACAAAAGCAATACGTCATACATCAATTTTCCCACAATTCATTAATTTTTATATTGGCTGTCTGTCTATTTATCAACTGTTGCTTTTCACTTTTTATTAACATAGCTTCTTTAATTTTGCGTTTATTATTATTTCTTTCAATACACAGAATTTTAACTTTATTAAAATCAAAATCAAAACCATAATTACATGTTACATTATGATCAAAAAATACTGATGGTGATACATCATCATTTCTAACATTCTCTTGTCTTGACACGACGCTCTTCCGATCTTCAAATGCTCTCTTGATCTTTTCTCCAATGTACATCGAGATTCCCCAATATATGCCTTTCCACAAAAACATAGCCATTTATATATTGCACAACTTTGATTTAAAATACCACACCTATTTTTTGAATTATTTATTAATCTATTTAAATTAGGAGTAGTATAAAATGCAACTCGACATATATTTTTATATATCTGTTTTATAAATTTAACCTGTTCATTACAAATAAATGGTATTGATATCCAAGTATATTTTATTTTATCAATATCTATAGCATCTAAAATATTTCTATTATTATTAAACTTAGTAACAATATTATAAATTAATTTATGATCATATCCAACATTTAACAAATCCATAATAAATACATTTATGTTACTTATTTTATCAGAACTATATTTATATATATATATATATTTGATTTCTGATTGCTAAGTTTACTATTAAGATAATAAAAATATATGTTAGTTTATTAGTCTTATTTTTTTATCTGATTTTCACAAATTATTTTATCAATTCACAAATTATTATTTTTTATTTATTTCATCATCTGATCTTTTGAATTGTGTATGAGCCCATTCTCAGAATTGAGCTACTGCTTGAAATGTTGATAGTTACATAAAAAGGATTATAAAGTTGAAGTCAGTCTTATTTGGTTGTATACATTGGTAACTTTGACTGGTTATTGTCAGGATTCTTAATATAAAATTATCAGTGCACTATGACCTTAAGGCTGATTGTTCAAAAAATGGTGACGATTAGAAAATATAGCTTGGAATTCAAGTACTTAAAGAAAGATTAAATACATGCTTGATTATCATTCTCAGTCTCAAAAGGCGGTGTTGAATGAGAGATTAATATTTATATTTTCTCAACTTTGCCAACATTTGGAGAGCTCTCCATTATCATATATACAGGTAACTATTCTTTTTTTTTTTTAGAGTTTTAATGCAATGCTTTAAATTTATTACAAATCTTGAACTATCCCTCAGTCTAAATTTTTTTAGATTAATTTTTTTTCACTATACATGTATTTGTTCAATAATCTGATCTTCAGATAAGCTAAAGACATAAAACATCTGAACATATAAACAGAAATGATAGTTAGACTTTTATTTCCGTATCTAATTGAAACTAATGTAATTTTATAGCTTGAATGTTTTAATAATTGGTAATATATATATATTAACATTATAAATAAATATTTGAAAATACAGTAATTAAAAGTCTATAAAAATTATATGTATAACTATAACTTAGAAGCGCTTTCACTACCTTGTAGCTTTGTCAACTATAACATTTAAAATGTCAACTTTCCCATAATTCAATGTCAACTTTTCCATAATTCTGTGATCTTAACGTTTGCTGCTTGCCAATTAATTAAATTTTACTTGTATTTATATATTAACATCGCCTCTTTAACTTTTCTTTTATTATTATTTCTTTCAGTTTCCAATATTTTTATGTTGTTAAAATCAAAATCAAAACCATATATACATGATTTATTATGGTCATAAAAAACAGAAGCTGATAAATTATCACTATTTTTAATATTTTGTTTCGTATTTTGAACCCTTTTAAATAATAATACGTGCTCTTTTGTTCTTTTTTCCAATGTGCACCTCGATTCACCTATATATCCACTACCACACCTACATGTCCATAAAAAAATAATAAAATAATAATAAAAAAAAAAAATAATAATAATAAAAGAAAAATTAAAGCAGCGATGTTAATATATAAATACAAGCAAAATTTAATTAATCGGCAAGCAGCAAACGTTAAGATCACAGAATTATGGGAAAGTTGACATTGAATTATGGGAAAGTTGACATTTTAAATGTGATAGTTGACAAAGCTACAAGCTAGTGAAAGCGCTTCTAAGTTATAGTTATACATATAATTTTTATAGACTTTTAATTACTGTATTTTCAAATATTTATTTATAAAGTTAGTATATTATTTTGGAAGAAATACAGACATCGATTTGAAATATTATTATATATATATATACAGTATTTAATCCATCAATTCTATGTAGTGAGAGAATTTGATTTGAAGCACTTTCCACTGAGCAATTATTCAAGATTTGTAATAACATGGAGAAGTATGTCACAAATATTAAAAATTTCATTGGTTATAAATATTTATCAGATGCATTTCTCAATTTATATAAAAATGTACTTTTCATAGCAACAAATTAATCTGAATTTTTTAAAAAATAGCTACAATTGATATAAATTAAAAACATCACTTTCTAAAATTTTTCTTTATTTTTTCAAATGTATAAAATATGAATTCATGACTAATTCAGTATTAATACTCTGAGAGATAAAGAATTATTCAAAAATGAATTGAAATATATATATAATTTTATTGTTATCCAAACATATTCATTGTTTTAATTTTTGGTTTGCATTTCATTTTAATTGCTATTATAAAATTTTAAACAAATATTGAGTTCTATCAATTAAATATTTTATTTGAGAAATTTAATAAGTAAAATGTATTTTCCTGAAAGTTGAAGATAACAGGGTAATAGAAAGTTTAAGCAAATAAAACCACTGGTGGTAAGAGTTAACCATCATTTATTTATTTTTTCTCTCATATGGCATAGCATCGGCCGGGACGCGAACCCACAACCGTCTGCAACCAACTACTTGCTTGCAAGGTGGCTGCGATGACCTCTCGGCTAACAAAGCTTGACTTAACCATCATTTATTTGTCTTTATATTTGCATTTCAGTATTTAATGCTGCACCATAAATCTAATTTTTTTTTATCAATTAATTAATATTTCAAAAAATATAATAAATCTATCTAAAAAGTTTTTTTTGTCAAGCGTTGTTAGCCGAGAGGTCATCGCATCCGCCTTAAAAGCAAGTAGTTGGTTGCAGACGGTTCTGGGTTCGCGTCCTGGCCGAGGCTTGACATATGAGAAAAAAATATATATATTTTTTTTAAATTTATTACTAAACCAAATTTAACTTTACATTTAATAAAGCTTAGATATATTTATAATACTCTTTATACAGATTTATATTTAAAGGATTCCTATTTAAATGTATCATTATTATACATTAATTATGTAGCTCTGTAATATATTAATTCGATATTTAGCTATATGCATACTCTGAAGTAAAGAAAATGTTGATAGCTAGCTATAATTAAAAAAGTGTTTTTCACTCATATATAAACACATATAAAGAGATACCAACAGTCATTACAAATGTATCACAGTATGAACTATATATATATTGAATTTATTACATTTTATATAAAGAAAAGTAAATTCAAGGTAAAAACATTATTGAAAAAATAAATTTTGTTTATCTAACTTATAAACAAGAGTTATTTTTAGAACTCGGAAATCTGTAGAAATTTTTGTTTAAAGTTTTAATGGCGTCGTCAAGCGTTGATGGCCTAGCGGTTAGTTAGCTGCCTTCCAAGCAGCTGGCCCGGGTTCGCTTCCCGGTCAACGCTTTGACATATATATAAAGTTTTAATGGCTTTTAAGATAATAGATGATATAGTTGAAAATAAAAACTAGATATTCAGATTAGTGTTTGTTTTTAAGAAATTTATTCATAATAAATAAAAAAAAGTTTGTACACGTTTTTTTAAGAAAGGTAAATCTAATAATTTACTTAGCTAATTCTGTTTTAAATCAATTTTAGAAAATTGAATTTAATTAACAACTCTGGTACATTAAACTAATTTGAAAATTATGAGTAAAAAAAAGTACCATGAAAATGTTGACTATGAATACTTTTCCCATCTAAAACCATGATAAATACTTATGTGCCAATAAATAATTTCAGTTTTGTCAAAATTATATTGGTCAAAATGAAGCAGTTCAAACTTTGTTTACATATGACCTAGTACTATATATATATAATTTTAAGTTCATCATTGCTTATTTTGAAATTCATTAAGAAACCAGATTAATATTGTTATTAAACCACTGATCATCACATGATCACCATTTTCTATATGCTTGCTCATGACTGTTATTAAACAGGCAAAACTATCCATACAATAGTGCCACTTAGTGCAAACCAGAGTAATCAATGGATGATTACTCCTGGGTTGCACTGAGTAGCACTACTGTATGGAGAGTTTTGACTAATATTGTTGTTATTGTACTGCTTTGTTTCCATATATATGAATATATTTTATGCTCACTTTAAAAATGTCAAAAATTAATTAGATTTTATATTAAATTAGCATAATAAACTGCTAAAACTTTTATTTAATAATTGAATTATTATATTTATTTATTCAATAAATTGTTTATATATTTATTTAGTTTTGATTTCTATCCATAACCTTTAATATATTAATTCACATGTCTTATGCATAAATATTGCTCATATGTCTTTTAAGTCTACGTTATTCTTTGTGAGGTTTATATACATGCTGCATATCATCATCATGAAGGATTTGTGACATTACCAGGAGTTACTTTGACTTTTATTCACATAGTTATGGATTAAAAAAGAATGTTTTGATGGTTATATATGAATAAGATTGGCATACTTAGTATTGTGAGTACATCTTGAATAGAGAATTTTAACTTATATAAGAAACTCTTTACAATGCTTATTTATCACTAATTGGTTATGCAGGTAACTAATGATGCCCAAGCCTAATTTATTTAATTCAAGCTGCACATACATTTTATATATATGTTCTTAAGTATAATCTCTATTTACAATCATTTTTAATCTACACTATTTTCATTGTTTTACATATTTAGCTGCTCAATGTGAGGCTCAATGATAATTATGTCATAGAGGTGAATCTTAAAAAATGAATGTTCAACTTAGAATAGAATACAAACATATCCCTGACAGAAAGATTTAATTCATACATATGCATGAGAGACAAGAATATCTAAAAACCAAAGCATATGAAACATTGGTTAATACAAAATGAATAACTAGAAATATAAATTACTTAGTTAATTAAGAGATATTGTAACTAATAAATAAGATATGATGGAGTCCCAGTTGTTCCATACAATACAATCAAAAAAATATATGTATGTGAAAATGAAAATAAACAACAAATAATTGATGTACATTTTAACATTAACTACTAATAAAAACAAATTCAGAATAAATAACAAACAAATAGTGAAACATCATAATATTAACAATTATCAGAGAGAAAATGTACAATACTGATATTTACAAAAACAAGATGATTACCTAATAGAGAAGGACCAAACTGAGAAATAAATAGAACAAAATGTGTATATGCCTAATAGAATAACAAGAAAGTTTTAAAAAGAAACAAAAAAAATGGAATAGAGTGGACAAAAGTGATTAAGACCATAGAAAGGGAATAAATAAATATTTCAGGAAGATATCAAAACTAGGATATTGAAAATGATGAGAATAGCAAGATTCTAAAACTGGTATAAATATTATGGAGGAATGTAAAATTAATACCTATAATGTGGAATCTGTAAATAAACTTAAAGGTAATTTGGCACTGACATGGAAAGTAAATTCACTATACATAAAATTTAGTAACATTGAGGACAATTTTCAAAATATAATATTTATGTCTGTTAGTGATATGTAACAAGAAAGCATTAAGTAAAATGTGATGATGAAGATAAAAGTAATGGATATATCATTAACATAAGCATTAATTGTTGACATTGTAGATGGTTATTTGGATAAGGCAAAAATGAATAAAAAATTGATTTAGAGAATGAAGTATGCTATCAGTGTATAAATAGATTGTGAAGAAAGCAGCAAATTGTTTGAGAGGAACTAGAATTATTGTGGATGTTATAAATAAATAAAAAATTTGAAGTAGAGGAGAATATGGAAAATATATCATAACTTTTTAGAATTTATGATAGAAATATTCTATACCTTAAAGATAATATATACAAAAAAAATGAAAAGACTTGGAACAAATTATAGATAGACCATACAACATGCAGTCATAATAGAATGGATGAATTTTTAAAATGTCTTTTAAAATATCAGCAACAAGATAAGGTATTATACAGAAGACAGTCTAAATTCTGCACTAACAGCAGGATATAAAAGACAAACCAACTAAAATGACAAAAATTATATGCCCCAAACTATAAGAAAAGTAATCAGTGATTCAGGATTTTAATTAAAAAAGTCACAATCAAATAATGTTTGGAGAGAAAGCAAATACAGTTTATCAAAATAAAAAACCAACACTATATATCTTTATAAACATATAACATCATATGTATATTGGTTTTTATAATTTTATTTTTTAGAGATAATATTGAAATTAGTATATCGCAGTGATCTCATGTAGAAAAAAGAAAAATTATCCTCTGCTGATGCTTATATAATACAATACCATACTAAAAAAAAGCAAATTATAAGGATAGGAAAATAATATTTTAACATTTTGACTTATCACATGTGCCATATTGATTAGACACTTGGCAAAAATTCAATTTCCTCAATAAGTTCACATGATGTTAAAAATAAAATATTATGTATTTTATAAAAATAACATATCACAACAATTATAATGCTGAATAAATGTAATCATTATCATAAAATAAATAATAAATAATTCAAACACTTTTAAAGTTATTAATTTTGAATTTATTCACAAATTATTAATTTTGCTGTATATATTTTGAAATAGGTGTTTTGCTAGTAGATTATATAAAATCTTGATAAAATTTTGATTAAAATGATATATAATAATATTAAATTGAACAATTATCTTGTTTGTTTATTATGAAAATAGTTAATTTCTCTGATTTTATTTCTATTCCTACAGTCATTGATAGAAAATTACATTTATAGGGGGGGGGGGGTATATTTTTACAAAAATAAATAACACATTATGTAATAATTAATACATAAATATTTATATAATTGATATATTACAATTTGGAAGTGCAAATATTGCTTAGTAATTACTTTTGGGGCAATTTATACATCCTTACACACACACATATATATATATAATTTATATGCAGTTGCATTTATAAACTGAGAAGAAATCTCTAATTTAATTTGTATATATATAACAAATAACTTTACTTTTTAGAGAAATAATTTATTGAGAAATTTTAATATAAAATATTGTAAAAGTATAATATTTAATCTGTACTATACTTAATCTGAAAATACCCATCAATTCCTTCTAAATCTTCACAATGAAATATTTTTTATTTTATTGTTCTACAGAAAAAAAATTTTTTTTAAATGTTTTACAAAAAAAAAAAAATCATTAAGAAATAATGATACTTAAAATCAATCATATCATTTTCACCAACTTGGCAAAGAAATTCTCTATCTGATAATGTATCACTTTTTTTTCTACAATTAGGAAATGATGAAGCAGATTAAATTATCATTTTGTTTGAAGTTGAGATGTATATGGTGGCCAGGAAACTAAAGAGGAACAAAAAAAAAAAAGCAAAATACAAGAGTTGAGAATTTCAGTAGATAAAGTTATATATGTACACCTACAATTATTGATTATAGATCATCTAAATGTTTAAAAATATTTAGATAATGTGAGTTTATCTCCAAGTCTCCAAACCCAGAAGAGACTTTACTTAAAATCTATAGCTCTCAAATGTATAGGAATAGTGCAAATGATTGGAATGGTCTTGTATTCTAAGATTAACCAGTGATTGACTGTCTGACATGGTTGAGAATACCTGGGAATAATTTTTAACTTTTTAATTGTTGGACAGATCTCTGATTAAGAAATAAAATGTTGATTTATGATAATTTTTATAACATCCAAGAATTTATTAAAATGAACTATTATGACCAACAATTTTATAAATCAAATCAATATTATTATATCTAAAGAGCATGCCAATTTTATTTTCCATTAAAAAATGGATAAAAATGAGACAAAAATGTTCATACACACATTTATTTTAATGATAATCTGATGTAAATGTATATGTACCAATAGGGATGTATATAAAAGAAAGAAAGAAATATCACATAAATAAAATGTAATGATAAAAACTAAAAATTAATTCTATTGTAAAATAATTATTTTAGTTTAACTATTTTATTTTTAATAAATCATTTAAATTTAAGAAAATGTGGATGCTAAATAAAATATATTGCTTAGTATGACTCTAATATAAAATCAGGAATTAAATTACTGGGGATGGTGGGGGGGGGGGATTTGTTAGAAAAGCAACATAATTTGTCAAAATAAAACAAATGTTTTTAAATTAATTTAATTAAAGTTAATTATTGATGTTTATTTTATATCAGAAAGAAGAGATAAAATAATAATTAACAAATGATTTGTTGCCTCTAATACAAGAACGTATTTTTATTAAATTTTATTCCACTTCTTATTTGGATTGCTTAATTATATATAATATAATACACCATATACTCCTTAAATTACACTCTACAATGCAGTTTAACATATGATTTATTTTATTTCCTTCCTTACAGTCTCAACTGTCCAGCAGTCATCATCAGAGCTTTTATCTCAGATGACTGCTGGACAGTTGAAACTGTAAGGAAGGAAATAAAATAAATCTTATGTTAACTGCATTGTATAGTGTAATTTAAGGAGTATATGGTGTATTATATTATATATAATGTATTTTTATGTTGTTTTGTTTTGTGAGAGACAAAAATATATATACTATTGTATTTTAAATTGAGCTACCAGCATTTTTATTAATTAAAAGATATTTATTTTTTTAATGTAGCTTTTTGGGATATGCTTATCTAGATACTGAGAAACATTATTAACTCAATAGCTTGCATAGACAAGAAGAGAGTTGTTTGTAACAGGATCCCACATCAGTTGAAACATGTATTTATAAAAGAGTGCATGCTGATAGACCTCTAAAAATAATTGTCAGGTGTACCATTCATTGCTAAGCATTTGTAATTATTATTATTATTTTCTGGAGTATGAAAATGTAGATGTTTGGTGTAGATCAGTAAATTATTAACCATAACAAAGTTAGTATTTACCCAATAAAAAAACATCACCTAAATTATTTAAATATGAAATAATCATATTTATAAATATATATACACTGAAGAAAAGGATATATATATATAACCAAAAAGGAGTTTTTCATTCACTAAGAATCACATATAAAGAGAAGCCAACTATCATTATAAATGAAGCCCAATATGAACTATGTAAGTACAATTAAGAGGGATTTGAATTTAGGCTTTCAATATTCCTACAGCTATCCACTCCATCTGATACAACTACATGACTCCATTTATTTAAGAAAGATAAATGATCTCCAATATACATATGTGGGTCATGTGTATCAGTTGCATAAGATGGAATGGATAGCTGTAAAAAATTTAAAAGTCTGAGTTCAAATCTCTTCTAATTTTATTAAGTTAAGTATAGGTAATATACTTGTATTCAAATATTATATAGAATTCATTAAACTTTAAAAAAAAAAAAAAAAAGTAAATCCAAGGTAAAGGCATTATTAAAAAAGTAAATTTTGTTTATCTTTACTTATGAAGAAAAGTTGTTTTTAAAACTCAAAGATATCAAAAAATTTGTGTGTAAAGTGCTAAAGATTTTTAATATAATAGATGACAAAATTAAAAAGGAAAATTCTATTTTACTGTTAAGTAGAAAGATAACCATCAGTACTTAATGGTTAATTCTGTTTTAAATCAATTTTAGAGTGTTAAAAATTATCTACAGCTCAGATATATTAAATTAAATTGAAGATTATGGGTCATAAAAAATTACAGATATGTTAATTATTTATATCAATTATTGCAAAGTGAATACTGTATATTATATTTCTAATTATGAGGATATATGTATATATGCCAATAATTAACTAATTTTGCTTTTTAAAAAATAATACGTCTTAAAATATAGGGGTCACGTTTAAACAGCCCAGACTTTGTTTGTATATTATCAAGAATATGTATGTGTTTGCATATGTTTTTAAATTCATAATTACTCATTATAAGATTGAAAACTAGACTATTATCATTATACTGCTTTGATTCTATGCGTATATGTACATTTAAGAATTATTTTAAGGTCATTTGAAAATTTTCCAAAAAGAACTAGATTGTCTATTGAATTAGCACTGTAATAAATATATATAATCCGATAATAATTTTTTATTTACTAATTTAATTGTTATTTTATTTATTCAATAAATTTGTTATATATTTAATTAAGTTTAGACTGTTGTCTATAATCTCATATATCTACTTCAGTTCACACATTTTTTGCATAAATATGATTTATATATCTCTCAGCATTTTTGCTTAAATTGAAACTACCCATTTCAGAAATCATAATAGACTATATCTGCATGTGTGGATTTATATGGTTTTCTCTAAGAAATGTTTAAATGGTGCTTATTTATAAACATTATTGCAATCAGGAATTACTTTAAACTTCACACTCAGAGTTGCTTTACAAAAAATATTTTGATGGATACACATGATTAAGATTGGCATACTTAGTATTCATTAATAATATTCATTAACCTTTTAACCGCTAATTATATTATTGGTTGTATGAGGTAAAAATCAAATCTTTTAATTGGCCAACTCACAAACTGAAGACAAAGCCTATTGTTAAAACATATTCGCCTATAATATTAAATTCAACTCAGATACGTTTATAAAAAGTATATTATTAATTTTTCAGGTTATGAAGAGAACGAAAGTTCTTTCAAAAATAAATTGCTATTTATTTATTCTAAAATATTCAATTTCGGCAACATAAAAGCTATAATATAAACAAAAAGATCGACTTTTACATTATAGAAAAGTAAATATTTCTTTTTACTACAGCTTCAATATTTTTACAAAAATCTTCGATATTTTTCGAAAATAATTTTGTTTTTTTAGTTTATTTTTTAAAAATTATTTTTAATTTGTCAAATTATACTTTTTTTAATACTTAAATCACATTTGAAATGAAAATCTCAGCGTTTATCTTTATTTTCTTTGATCAGGCGGTTTCTTTGTTTTTTCCAGCCAATCAGAATGTCTTTGTCGGCTGAGAACTGGCTGAGAGCCAATCACCAATAAGCTTCTTTCTTTGTTTAGCTTTAAATGCAGTTTTTTTTTATTTTTTACTTGTAAAAGAATTCGGAAGAGGGCACCATCTTATAGAACTTTTAAAAACCTATTTAAAAACCTATTGAACGAATATTTTCGTATAAAAACTCGCAGAGTTAGAGTGATGTCAGATGTCTACGAGGAGCCTCGTAAGAGGCGGGAAAAGGGTTTTCATTAAGGCTGTAGCCTCAATCACATGCGTATAAAATGCGATAGTAGGGACCTCTACAGGTCTTAAACCACATGCTTACTCTTGGAAGAAAAGAGGGGAACCCCTTTTTTACTTCAACCTACTTTCTATTTAAATAGGTGAAACTGAAGCGGTTCGATCTGAGAGTGTGAAGCTATTCAATACTTCACTAATTAAGTCCACATTTCTTATTACACATTAATACTCGTGAAATCTTTCGATTTACAGTGAGTCAATGGAAAGATTTTATAGTGAGAAATCTATTACGATAATTTAAAGTTGTAATTATAAATTTATTTAAACGCACATTCATTACGTAAATAATTACAACTTTAAATTATCGTAATAGATTTCTCACTATAAAATCTTTCCACTGACTCGCTGTAAATTGAAAGATTTCACGAGTATTAATGTGTAATAAGAAATGTGGACTTAATTAGTGAAGTATTGAATAGCTTCACACTCTCAGATCGAACTGCTTCAGCTTCACCTATTTAAATAGAAAGTAGGTTGAAGTAAAGAAGGGGTTCCCCTCTTTTCTTCCAAGAGTAAGCATGTGGTTTAAGACCTGTAGAGGTCCCTACTATCGCATTTTATACGCATGTGATTGAGGCTACAGCCTTAATGAATATTATTTATGTAATGAATGTGCGTTTAAATAAATTTATAATTACAACTTTAGTATTCATTAGTAAATAAATATTAAACTGAGACTTTTGATTTATACAATAATCTTTATATTGTTTATTTATTTCAAATTGGCTATCAAATAAATAATGATATTCAAAGTAATTATTTCATTTAATTCAAACTGTACATATTATATATATACACACACAGGGGAACCCAAAATAATTGGAATTTTGTAATAAAAAATTATAGATTTATTTTTAGGTGTTGTTAATTGAATCACTTAAAAAAGTGTAGTCTATTTAATGCAATGCACTGGTCTAAACCAGTTTGTCACTTTTCAAAGTAGTCCGAAAACACTTGTGAAGTGATGTGTTTTAATGCTTCTATCATTTTCCCCCTCAATTCTCAGTCTGCAGAAAAAAATAAAAATTGAGACATTTTTATATTCGAGAGATTAAAAAAAATCACATGAAGTGAGATCGAATAAATACGGCTGATAGATAAGCTGGATTATGCTGAATTTAATTTAAAAGTATTTCACATTCAAGGCTTTGAGAGATGACACTGTTGGGGTGACGTTTGCACTTTTTTCTTTGCACAAAATGGGATGTTTCCATTTTATTGCATCACATAAATGTCTCAAATCTTGTGGATAAAATGTCTATTACATATTAAATCTGAGAAAAAAATGGTGTTTTTGTAAAAAAAAAAAAATCAGTGTTAATTGTTTAAACATTTCAACCATTATAAAAAAATTGACAAATATGGGAAATATATTTTATAAAAAAAATTTGCTACATGACCCCACAATTTCAAACAGCAATGTCATTTGGCAGATTGATGCAGAAGAGTCCCTGCAAGAAATATGTAATGGCTGAAGCCTATACTACAACAGGTGCACAAACCAGAGAACAAATCTAGTTATTTTGGGATCCTCTTCATGTATATGCTCCAAATTATAATTATTAGTTGGTAACCACCTCATAATCATCATCACATTTTGTGTACATTTGATACATCAATATGTGATTAACTATTAGCTTAACCCTTATTCTATTATTCAGTGATCATCTGATGATGATTATCATCTTTTATTCATTAGAATAGTATATACACTTTAATATTTATATAATATAAATAACCTATAAATAAAATAGTAAACCAGACTACACTTATTAACAATAACAATACTATATAAATATTAATAACTAACTACCAATTGGTTTTTCTATTAAAATCAATATTCTCATATACAAAAATAATTTCACTTATTCATAATTCCAAACATCATTCTATCTATTTTGTAAATTAAAAGAAGCTCTCATAAATTAATTTGAATGTTAAAGAACCATTTAGAGAGTGAGGTTAATACAAAAGCTTTTCTCTATTCATGCTCAGCTATAGAAATTCCAGATTTTTACCCAAAAGCTATAGAAATAATAAAATTCAATGAAGATTTTCTGGAAAGTTGAAACTATATTTTATGAATGAATCCTACCTTTTGCTGCTATTATGAGTCAAAGATTTCTTTATCATATTATCAGAGGCTTTGTGCTTATGTTAAAATGTATATTATGGTTGTACTTAATAGTCACTTTCTTTTCTATTGTTATAATTGTATTTAATCTTTATAATGTAAATTATTTTTATTTGTGAATTATATCATTGACTCCTTAATTGTTTTATTTCAAAGCAAAGAATCTAATTTCCACAATCTTACATTATTTTTCTCTGATTTTATATTCTCATTCTTAATTTTTAATATTTTAAATATTTTGACTGATCTCTAAAACTGCAGTTATTATTTTAATGACTTTTTGACTACTCAAACCCATTGATAGCAATGTTCATTATATTTATAAATATCCTTTTTTTTTTCCCTCATATGCTTTTTTCAAAGCAAATTATTAAGCATTCTTATTGTCTTTTTGCATATATACATTTTTGTGAAATATATTCTCTGGCTTAATCCTGAAACATCGCATGATTATCATTTCTTGTGCTTGCACAAACTGATATATCAGCAACAAATTCTTCATACAGTAGTGCCACCCAGTGTAAGCCATAGTAATCAATGGATGCAAAAAGGTTTGTGCATAAAATTCCTATCTAAGGCCTACTCACTCAATATCTCCACTAATAAAATCCACAAACTAGAAACTAGTCTGGATATATTAGATGAGTAGACCATAGATAGAGATTTTATGCACAAACCTTCTTGCATCCATTGATTACTATGGCTTGCATTGGGTGGCATTGTTGTATGGAAAGTTTGTCATTTAATTCTGAGAACATGTATTACTCTTGCCACATTTTAAACATGCTGCACTGTCAGTTTGGTCAAGGTTTACAGTCAATTTTCAGATGGAATACTCTTCAAAAAAATCTTTTGGGCAAAATAAGTCATACTTTTCTATCCTATATAATAATGACCTGTAAGAAGCAATAAAATAATTGTGTCATTTCTCCTTTTATAGCAAGGTCTATATAATTCCTAATTGAAAGAAAATTTTGTAAAAGTGACTTAAAGCTCTCCTTATTTATTTTTATTTCACATTTTCCTAAATACTTATCAGATGTTTTGGTTTTGTATTTATCTTCATTGTTTTAATTGATTGAGATTAAATAGTTATACTCACTAAAGTGTTTTGAAGATGGGGTCTTATTATTACATCTTATATTTTCATCATATTAAGAGATAGTAATGCACTTTTTTAATTTTTGTTTTCACTTTTAATATATTTTATACATAAGTTTAATTTTTACAAAAATTTAAATGATACTTTATTCATTTGATTAATGGAACTTAAATAAGACTACTAGATAGTAATACTCAGCATTATCTAAGCAATAGAATTTTTTTAATTATCAATATTATTGTAACAAATGGGTCACTATGTTATTCAAAAGCAACAAAGTCTCAGTTAATATTGATGTCAGCATTTATGACTTAATATTAATATATCTTCCTTGATACTCACAATTTGGATTTGAATCCACATCAGAAAGAGTTCTATTTTTTTAAATTTCTATCAGAATTAGGATCTTTATTTTAGGTATCAAATGAAGACAATCATTAAATATTAATTGTTTGTGGAAGATCCAAGTATTGATGAAAAATCACCCAAACTCTTGGAAGGCCTGGTGAGTAAAACCTTCTTCAATGTTCCTTTATAGGCAGCTGCTGAAATATTTTCCCCATTCAGTTGACTATTACCTACCTATAATATATGTATATAACTTATTAACTTGCTAATCACTGCTCTTCATTTATTCTGCAATTCTGTCAAGTTCATTCACATTTTAAAATACATCTATAATCTCAATACATATTTAATTACATATCATGAACAATAAAGATATGTATTATTTCAAGGGTTTGAAAAGAGACATTGATATTTCCAGATAATGTTTTGTTTCTATTCTATTTAAAGATGACTTGAATCAATAAAGATTTTCACTCACATATCAAAAATTATTTTATATGGAAAATAACTATATGCAAAAACGTATATGAGATAAGCTTCAAATGTAAATAAAGTTTGCAATTTTTATTGAGTGAACTTTCAATTAAGTTATATTATTCATAGTTATGGCAACTGACAGAGGGAGAAGATTGGCAGCTTTATTAAAGAAATGTGAATGAGTGATTAGCATACTTGAATAGTTAATTATTTGCTTAAGTAGGCCATTTTTTAGAGAGGAGAATGCAGGAACCTTTCTTGTTAATAGTGTTTTTATCTCTCGCGATGTGCAAAGCCTCTTTCAGTTTATGCTTGGCATTGTTGCACTCTAGGTATACAATGGTGGCAGACATAGGCTTGAAGACATGGCTGGAAGTAGATTGGTGCTTGCAAAAAAATGATTTAATATCCATTCAGGTTTGAGCATACTATATATGTATTGATATTGTGCTAATCAAGAACATAAGTTGGCCTTCAATTTTCCATAATGCTAGCAGTTGATTAGAGGGCATGTGATCTTATAAACAATTTATGATTTTTGTTTTGAAGGTAGAATGTATTTTGTGTTATGAATGTCAGCTTAGAGGGGGATGGATGCGTAGAATTATTTGGTGAGTTGTAGAACAAATTTTAATAAGATGATGAATAATACTAGGAATATGTAGCAGTGAAGACCAGGGTTTATTATTAGCTAAAAAATAGCCTACTTAAGCAAATAATTAACTATTCAATTATGCCAATCATCCATTCATGTTTCTCTAATAAATCCAGCAATCTTCTCCCTCAGTCAGATGCCATGACTATGTCTAATATAACTTAGTCAAAAAATGCACCAAGCAAAAATTGGCAACTTTATTAAAACTTTAAGAGAATCGTATATACATTTTTGCATATAGTTATTTTCCATATTACATTTCCTCGAGATATTGCAACCCCAAAATTTTCAGTGTTACAAGAATTATTTTCCAAGTGTCAGCATATTTTTCAGACTTTCAAATAATCAAACTTAATGGTAATTATATCTTAACATTTTCCTCATCATCATCACCATTTACAATTCACTACAGGGTGAAGGTCTGTCCAGTTTAATTCCTGTTTCTCCAATGCATAACCTTTTTTTTTTGACATTATACTAACAAACTTTTTTATTTAATCAATTTAGCTTACATGTGATTTCTTTCTACCCTCTGGCATCTGATTTAAAACTTCAATTTTTCAACTATTGTTATTTCTTCTAATAATATGTCTAGCACAGTTTCACTTCAGTCTGTTAATTCTGTCAATAATGTCCAACTTTCCTAAGTGCCATTTACTATATTAAGTTTTAACCAACACATGAATTAGTTATATAGATTAGTAAATCATAAACTAACAGCATATTAAGCAAACTATTTTTTAAAATTTGCTTACCAATGAAATTATAAATTAGATTTGATTTTCACTTTTTTTTTCTGTCCTTTTTCTTTAAAAAAAAAAAAAAAGTGACACTATAAAGTATTTACAGAAACTCACAATTAATGATTAAAAGTTGATCCTCATTGTGGCTAGACAAAATAAAGTAGAGACATAACTAATAATATAGAAATACTCTAACTATAATTTCCTGGTTAAAAATTTAAGAGGATATGTGTACATAAGTTTGTTAAATCTATGATGTCCAGATGTCTCAATTTTGCTAGATTTGCCATGGTTTTATCTCTCTTGTCCCAGTGTCTCGACGTATTCTTTAGGAACAGTTAATTGTCTCGGTTTAGCTAATCATTCATTTTTATGTTTACTTTTATTTTTTAACTTTTAATTTTAACTTTATTTTTATATATTTATTTTAAGTTAATGTTTATGTATTTAATATTTTATAATTGATTGTTTGATTGGTTAATCGGTAATTTACGCTAAATGGAAATGGCTCCCCGTTATTTTGGTGCATTATTAATTAGTGACTTTTTGATTTTGATAGATAATATATGTATATAAACAATTGTCTTTTGCTTTTGTTTATACCGTTTTACAAAATGGGTATATTGTTAGGAATGAAAATGCGGTCATATCTTTTATAAATTTTTTTTATTTTGTATTGAAATATACAATAATGTGCAATGAAGTTTTTTTTTCGTTGTATTTCGCGATTAGATCCTGTGGAAATTTGGACCGCCTAGTTTTATATTTTTTATAAATTTTAATTTCTATAGAGATTAAAATTTTAATATAAATTAAGATTGGCAGATATGTATATGCTTCTAAATATCAACTTCTCGAATAATATTTTTTAAAATACATCCCATTCATTATATATAACTGTATAACTTGTTAAAACCTAAATTTTAATCAATTGTTATAAATTGTTTTTACATATTTCCAAATCCAGATAAAAATGTATTACTGGTAAACCCCCACTCCCCACCCCCATACTTTATTAATTAATCAGTTGCATCACGATTTATCTGATCTGAGACAATAAAGTTGCTTTATGGTAGATTTTGAATATATGTTATACATAAGTATTGTTATATTTTGATCAAGTGTTTTCGTAGTGTTTGATCGTTCTGTGTCCACTAACTAGGAAACTTATTTAGTAATCTAATCTCAGCAGACCCACAAACGTAACCTTATATAATTTTTCTACTGATAATATCGGACAATTTTTATCGATAACTTTTTTAATATCATTTTTAAAACATACCATTTCCTAGTAACACATTTTAATCAGTTTTTATGTTTTTAATAAAGATTTTATGTGTGCCGATTTATAAATTATTTAATAAAAATATATATCTTCTGCAAACGAAATAATTTAAATCGATATTTTAATATAAATCATAACTGTTTTAAAAACAAGCTGGCGCCACTTCCTGCATTGCAAAGAGCTCATATGATATTTTGATCTAAAACCAACTAAAAAAAAAAGAACCAATCAGCAAAATGAAAAATTACGTTATTTAAAAACTGTCAATATTTCTTCACCTACATTTTATTTTATAACAGAAAAGCCAACAAACGCATAACGATTTAAATTCATTTAAATACGAAAAAAAAACAACTAATTTTTAATGTTAATTTATTTAATTGTGAATTCAATGTAAGCTAATATATCTCGCTATTTTAAAATATAAATTAAAAAAGTTTAAGACAGATTTTAAATTATTTCGATTCACTTCTTCAAATACAAATACTTTTATAAAGAAAAGGTAAAAGGAGAAACCTTTCTTAGAGATATCCCCTCTTCCACTATTTTAGTATATCAAATTTAGATTTGTATTAATATTTTCATTTTCTGATATACATCATGATAAATAAAGTTATTCTTATGGTTTTCACCGAATCATTCTATTTATTTGTTAAAATACAGATTCCATATATCAATTTAACTTTAATCAAAGCTTTCATACTTTTTACTCTATCAAACATTCGTAACTATTCACTTTTTCTAAATGATCAATCAATTTTCTTTACATCCATAGAACCGTTATAATTTTTTATAATTCCTCTAAGCATATACTTAATACAATTCTGCTTTAAAATACTCTCTTTTAACTTAACTCTCTTCAAATCTTTTCTACTGTTAACTTTACCCTTCCAATTTACATTGCAAAAGTTTAAAGTTTTCCCCTCCATCTCCAAACTATACAAATTTTATTTATAGCTACATTGCCAGCAAAATATTTAATGAATCCTTTGCCCTATGTGGATTAACGCATTAGTAGAGTTGCAAATTTCAGAATTCAAGGTCAATGAATCAAAGTCCAACGTTGTAACTTGTGGATGCACAAAGTTTTTAAAAATTCTCTACTAAATATCATTGGAGCAATTAAATCCTTTGATTATATTTTGCTTGCTTTTTTAATAAAACGTTTTTATAATATAACTTTAATGACCTATAAAACAATCTTCTACTTTAAAAAAAAAAAAAAGTGCTTATTTAGCTTTTGCAATTCTTGTAATATTTTTTTCTCATCACTATCTTAAAGTACAGGATTTAAAAGGATAATCCTACTCTTCTATTTCCTACCTATTTGTCCTTTTTAATATTTTATTATCTTTATTTGTAATCATCTCTTTAGACAGATCTATTTATTTTCATTTCAAACTTTCTACAAATTTCATTCGTTCTTCTTTTTAGCAAAAGTCTCAAACTTTTGAATTGGCAACGCTTTGAATCTGAGGCTGGCAATCAAGAGGTAAATATTTCTGAATTGATTACAACTTGGATATAAAAAAAAAAAAAACATTTGTGAAGTCTATCACTTTCATGTTGAATATCACATGACTATTCTTAGTATCTGGCAGTATGCTCTATTCCCAACAAAACCAATGCAATACAATTTTTACCCTTCATGCTAACTCATTCTATTCTCATTAAAATAACATTGATTTATCAATTTATGCAAATAATGATTAAATAAAACCTAAAAAAATCAGATACAATTAATATTTTCTTCTAATTTATATTTTTCTTCCATAAAATGTTCATTTTCATTCATTTCAAATATTTTTTCAAATCAATTAAATAAATATTAACTTTTTTTTTTAAATATATTTTTAGGAGTAATTATTATTACTTCAATTCAAATTTGCATATATTTGTTTGTGTGCATAATGAAGTGGTTTCTTTTTTTATATATAACCTCAAACTGAATGCATTTTGGAAAAGCTCATTATAATCATAGAGCTATGATTATGACAAATTTCACTAAATGTGCACTTAGCTTTTGATTATAAAGAAAAAGAAACGACTTCATTATGTATTTGAACAAATATACACGAATGTGAATTACAAATACAAACATAGGGGAAAACAATATTACTACTTCAATTGCATTTCTATCTAGACTATTTTTCATTTATGTTCTATTAATACTGTCAATAACATAAACTACATATAAGTTCTTTAAAATCTTCACACTTATCTTGTTTCTAAAATATTTATAATTAAATGCGTATTCACTTGAATCAGTAATATACTGCAAAAGTCTTCTACATTTTTTGAAATCACCTTCCTTCTGTGGCTTTCAATAATTCAACTTTTTAATTGGGCTTTGCTAATCATCAGTTATTTCATTTACACAATTTTTATAGAACAACCTATTTCATTGTTGGCTTGTTTTTTCCTCATAAGGGATTTTAATTTAATCTAGAGAGCAGAATATTTTTTGCTTATTAATTCCTTAGAATATAATTATAAATTATGATTTACTTGTAGATATACATGTCAGGTGCTGTACTCAGGCTACTAATGGATTCCACACAGATATAAAGTTTGACTGTGAGTCTACATGATGATACTTGGTGAAAGTTTTATTTTCCTCTTAATCTTATTAAGATACCCTTTTCTCTGCATTGACTTTTTCAAGTTTCATTCTGAATTCTATGTAAATTTTTATAAAGTTTAACTGTATATTACTATGTTACTATGTTTAATAAATTTATTTTAAAACAACAATAATAACTAAACAGTACCTAATCAAGATTTATTGTCTTGTAGGATAGGATGTCAGTTCATCAAAGGCTAGTACTATTTCTGATACAGTCTTTTCTATCTCCAATTTTTTCTTCTTCAGTCACTTATGTTATTGTAGGCCCAATTGTCATAAGTGTCTTATGCCATCAGACTGTATACATGGATTATTACTACATTGTACAGTCTTAAACCTGCATTTATATATGTAATATGCAGGTTCGAACTCAGACTTTCACATGACCCACAACTCTCAGTGCCATCTCATATTGCTGACCCACCTGATCACACACATGTTGAAAAGATAAATAATCACCAATATACGTATTTCATGCTAAACCAGCAATCATCAGTTGGTCTAGATTACTATCCTCACATATATATATACATGGATTATGTCATTGTGAAACAACCTTTACATCTTTTAACATCATGCAGGAGCATCTCTTACTCCAATATTTCCTTTTTATTCTTTTTAGATGAAACAAAGAAAGTAATGACAGTGGCAGACTTAATAAGCTGTAAAGCATTAATTAATCATGGTTTTTGCTTAAGATAATACAATCACTAATGAGTTGGTTTGGAACTCAATTTAAGTGATACAGGAGTTTTAGCTGCTAAATATTGTATAATTAGGCAAACCTATTTAAGAATCCTTTTGCTACCTTGCAATTGAAACAGCGTAGAAAATGTGATCTAAAAATGGCTTATCTCACACAATCTGGCTAGATTGTTACACCTGGTAGATTACTCATTTCATGATAGAAATAATAATATAATAGTAATAGTAAAATCAGTAATAGTGATAAAGCAAGAGCAGGTATAATACTAAAGGTAAATATCATAATTTTTTTAAATATAAGTATACGGAATATATCAACTTTTTTTGATACAAATGCTTTAATATTACTTGTGCTAAAGAATTGTCAAGATTTGATATTGATATAGCTACTTTTTGGAAAATGTGTTTATTAGAGCAGGTGAATGTATTTTTTTATTTTTTTGGAAAGGTAAAACAGTCAGTGAAAAAAAATGCATAGTGTTTGATTGCTGTAAAGTCTAGTTTAATATTTTCTGTTGATGAATTTCTTTATTGTATTAAAAAAGACTAATGATGTCAAAATTTCACCCTGAACAACATTAATAGTTCTTAATTTATAGTGCTATACTCGAATCTAAGATTAAGAGAATTTAAAAAGCTTTTATTCCTTGTTGGATAACATTATTACAGCATTAAAATTAAAAGATTAAATTTGTTTCTTGGATAATTTAAGACATAAACAATAGACTTTGGCCAAAAGTCACTGGAAATAATGGTATTGGGATGTAGATTCAAATGGTTTGTTATTATTGAATGTATGCACAACTCTTGGATTGAATACCATAAACACTTTGTTTATGTAAAAAAACTGCTACAAAGAAATATGAATGTATCCATGATCAAAATGTCATTTAATAGATTACATTATAGTTAGGAGTCAAAATACAAAAGAAGTCTATATTATGAGAACACTTTAAATTGTTGGGTACATTTATAGGTTAATTATGCTCCAAATTAAAATGGTAGTTGCATTAAAAAGTAGATCTTAATTAAAATGGTAGTTGCATTAAAAAGTAGTAGTTGCATTAAAAAGTAGATCTTATTCTGATCATTTTCATAAGAAAATGGATGTTTGTTCTTTAGAAAAATCTACTAACTAAATTTAAACAACTATTAAATATTAAAATTGCAATTAACACTAAAATTGTTAATTTGTATATTCAGAATTGTCATATTACTGAAGCATTGACTTATGAATACAAATAAATCTATTCTTGGTTTCACTAAAAAGAAGGCCCCTTGAATGGTTTTCTGATAATAATTATCTTGTTAGTGATTTAATTAAAAGAAAACATGGCATTTTCTGCTAGGAAAAATAATAGATTAGATGTTAAATTTCATAACAAATATAAAAGTCCGAAAGCAGAAGTTCAGTGTCTCACAATAAAGCTTAAAAACGACTATCTAATTTATACTCTCGATTGATAGTAGCCTCCCCCCTGTTCAGATGATAAAAATATCTATTAAAGATATTAGAACATTACCAAATGATCCAACAATGGAACTGTGCAACTTTTCCTCATTTTTTCTCCTTTGCTTTGTTAAAAAACTTTCACCTAATTATTATCCAAAAATGTAAACCTTAGATATAATAAAGTTTTTTTACTTTAAAAAAAAAAAGAATGATTGTTTAAAACTGCAAAGAAAATCAAACATTTGTCCAAACTATAGAAGTGGATGCTAAAGCTGTGTTTTTCTGTAGTAAGTGGAGTGACCATGAATGGTGGCCTAAATGCATCGCTGCGGTTGATATAATTGTGAAACTCAGTGGGTCCTTTACATTTGCAGATTCATGTCTGCAAGGGATGGTAACATTCCCACAATGCATATAGTGACGTGGTATATAAGCCAATAAACATCACATGACTATCTCCTCTTATGCTTGTGTATAACTTGTTAAAACAGGTGAAACTCACTATATATATTGCCACCCACAGCAAGCTAAAGTAAGCAATGGATGCCAGAAGGCTTGTGCATAAAATCCCCATCTAGTGCCTACTCATCCAATATCCCCAGATTAGTTTCTGGCTTATGGCCTTTGTCAATGAGGAGCCTTGGATCTGAGAGCACTGCACCTAGATCTTAGGATCTAATGCAACCCTCTAGCAACCACCTTTTATCTCAATTTAACTACAAAACTATAAGTCTTAAACTGAAAACACCTTAATGTTTTTAATCCAAGCCCATTAGCTTATATAGTCATATGGGTCTGAACCCAGTTCAGTCCCCATACATTTTGGTGTCTTTGGTTTTTTAATAACTATAGCCACCACTATCCTATTAGGCAGGATTGGTTTTAAGCCAATAAACATCATATGACCACCTCCTCTTATGCTTGTGTATAACTATTGTTGAAACAGGCAAAACTCGCTATATATATTGCCACATACAGCAAGTTGGATGATTACTCTAGCTTGCTGTGTGTGGCAATATATATATATATAGTGAGTTTTGCCTGTTTCAACAACAGTTATACACAAGCATAAGAGGAGGTGGTCATGTGATGTTTATTGGCTTAAAACCAATCCTACCTAATAGGATAGTGGTGGCTATGGTTATTAAAGAAGTAAAGACACCAAAATGTATGGGGACTGAACTGGGTTCAGACCCATATGACTATATAAGCTAATGGGCTTGGATTAAAAACATTAAGGTGTTTTCAGTTTAAGACTCATAGTTTTATAGTTAAATTGAGACAAAAGGTGGTTGCTGGAGGGTTGCATTAGATAAGATCTAGGTGCAGTGCTTTCAGATCCAAGGCTCCTCACTGACGAAGGCCATAAGCCAGAAACTAGTCTGGGGATATTGGATGAGTAGGCACTAGATGGGGTTTTATGCACAAGCCCTCTGGCTATCCATTGATTACTCTAGCTTGCTGGGTGTGGCATTATATATATGTAGTGAGTTTTGCCTGTTTTTGACATGGAATATATGACCAACCTTGTCTTTAATCAGAGTGCCACAAATAAATTCATCTAGCTGCACAATAATTAACAAAACGCTGGTACAGATTACAAGTTACACGTAGTAGTGGTTTCTTGATTTACAAAAAATGAGGACAGTAGTTTGCAAGAACCTTTTGACATTGTAAATGATAATACATGCTGATCAAAAAGTTGGGAAAGTAGTGATGTAATAATCTCAAATGGTAATGAATAACAAATGTCAAGTCCAATGTGTTTCATATTGGATGGTTGATTACCATTGTTAAACTATGAAATATTAAGGATGAGTGTAATTATAGGTGTCTCAAATTTGTCTTCAATCAAGATTCTGTATCATGGTTCATGTATATCTCTCCGTAATAAATATTACTTAATAAAAAAGATCAAACGTTTATTGATAGTCATTCTTCTAGACAATTTTGGTTCACTGAAAGCAACATATGGACATGCGAGAAATGATATCATAATCCTAATATATCTAGAAATCACTGAAAGAAATATATGAATCTGAGAAATGGTATCATAATCTATTATATACAGAAATAGCACTCTTTTATATTCTGATAATGATATTTTGAACAGATAAAAAGAGTATTTTAATCATCTTTTGAATAATGATACAAGAATTTAGATGAACTTTTAATGATATATCTATTTTAATTGCTCGTTTAGATTTGGATAAAATATCCAGCTTAATGAAGACAAAACAGTTCTTTGTAATCTTAAAAATGGAAAACCTGCAGCCTTGATGAAATAATTGGAATATTTTTTAAAATATGGTGGGGATATCTTAGCTTCAAAAATAATGAATTTTCTTGGAGTATTTGAACCCATGAAGTTGTGCCACCTGATTTTTTAAAGATGCCTTCATTATTTCAATTTTTAAAACCAAAAGAAATAGACAAGATTATAGCAATTATCATAGAATATCATTATTATTTACTACAGCAAAAGTACTTCAAAAATTTTGTTGAATAGGTTCCTTCCAGTTATAGATGAATGGTTACCAGAGACTCAACAAGGTTTTAGAGAATCAAGAAGTAATATGAAAATGGTTTTTGATGTCAGACAAATGAAAAGGTTCAGGAAAAATTGTGTGATTTATGTGTTGTTTTTATTGATTTGATCAGAGCATTTGATTCAGTTAATAGGACAGGGATATAACATTGTTTGAAATTAGTTGGTTGTCCACTAAAATTTATTCATCTTTCACATCTCCTATATGATAGAATGAGAGAAAATGCTATTACTACAGGTGAAAAACTGAGACATTTGAAATGAAAATTGGTGTTAAAAAGGATTTGTCCCAACATTGTTTATATTTATTTTTAATGGATAGTCATTATAGGTAGCTTAATCAGTTCAATGATCAAGATATAATACAGGTTTGATCAATTTTTAATTTGAATCAATTAAAAACAAAAATAAGAATTTTATCTTCTTGGATTCCATATTTATAATATGATGATAATTATGGAGTATTTGCCAGTTCAAAAGATAATTTACAGAATGCTCTTAATATTTTAAATACAACTTATAAAAATTTTGGTTTATTAATTAATATTCAAAAAAACATTTATGAAGAAAAATTCTCAACAACTTTTATCTTAGATGATTATTATTTGAGAATATAAACTAGTTTAAATACCTTGCTAGTTTTATTTGTAGAGGTTTAACACAGACACCAATGTGCTGCTGTTACTTTTAACAAGTTAAAAGATAAGTATTTTATTACAGGTAAATAACTACTGCTACTAAAGTAGCATAAATCGAACTGTTATTTTATCTAATTTATTGTATCGATGTTAAACTTAGACATCATATTGGTCCAATATAAGAACAATAGAAAAAAAAATTATTTAAGAAGGCTTCATAAAATTTTAAAAATATGATGGCAAGATCGTAAAACAAATCAAGCTGGATGTGATGCTATTGAATCCATTATTGTAAAATCACTCTTTCATTGGATTTGGACATGTAAAGAAATGAACAATTGAAGACTGCTTAATAGAGTGTTGTCAAGCATTGTTAGCCGAGAGGTCAGCACACTGCCTTGCAAGCAAGCAGTTGGTTGCAGACGGTTGTTGCAGGCTCACCTCTCAGTGGATGCTATGACATATGGAAAAAAAAGTGTTTTACATTGAATTTGAGCATGGACTCGTAGGAGAAATAAAACTAACTGCATTATAAAGATTACCTCGATGACATTCTATAAAAACCTAATGTTAATTGTCTTCAGTAAAAAAATATAGCCGAGAATGGAATACATCACAGAGCTATAATTGTTATAGTGATGAAGTTATTTCAGAAATAAAAATTTTCTGCTAACAGAACTAAAAGAAAGCATGGTTAAAATGTCAAGCAAATAAAAAGTGGAACAGCATGTTCTATATGTAAACATATTGGTTTGCAAAGACATTGCAAGACTCATTTCTAGCATAGTTTTCTCTCTTTTATCTCCTTTTTGCTTTTTGATTTGGAATAGTCATACTCACTTTTGAATGGCTGTTTTTTGTTGATATTGTTGCTGTAATAGTAGTAGTAGTAGTGGCATCAGCAACAGATGGTGAAGATGTTTTAGTAATGTACTTTATTATCAAGAAAGGTTACACGTTGTTTTACATACTTATGCCTTGGTTATATAGTGGCATGATAATTTTTACATATTTGTTTTCACTTGAGATTTTCTTTGCTAATTACATAGGTATGGAGGTGTTAATTTATGATATTTTTGTCATTGCTATTATTGTTCAATTTTTACTATCACTAGTTTGTGATCTTGTTATTGGTTAGAGTCCCTCCTTCAATCTCTCATTCATATTCAGTTATTGACACTGTTCATTGGTCAAGAGATTTTAATTCATTTGTTCAGCTCTATGAGTATCAACATTTCATATTGTCATTTAAATTCTTTGTTCATTATTGGTTTTTATTGAATAGGCTGTGTTTATATAACTGCTAGTAGTTGCATGTTTATATAAATTAGCTTGCAATTTTAATAGTGATCAGGTGGCCACAAAGATGCCTGAATCAGCAATCATTGCATCTCTGTTTCTTATTTATTGTAGTTTACTGTAAAATGTCAGATGTCATCTGGTATTATTGCCCAGGTTGAATATACATTGTTTGCACCAAAATGCATAGAGAGCAAAGATTGCTGCTCATGCTGTAGGGATTGTCTTCTTATGAGCAAAATCTGTTAGCTTCTTCGTAGTTTGTCTTGTTCTATATTGACTTAGCATGTTGTTTTGTGTAGTATTTAGGGCTGTAAAATTGTAATATATGGATTGTTGTGTTTCTTCAGCATCATGGCATAAGTTGTAGAATGAATCTCTTGACCTATAAAGGTGATGGTAGCATAAGAAATAGGATACTGGTAGTAAATATAAGTTTAGCTTGATCAAGAAGTTGAAGAACTTTGGCTTCATTGACTATTTCCTGAAGTTTTTAAGGAGTTTCTTGTTGTTTACTCCCAGTATTGGACTGGATGTTATGATGGATTGTGATTGGGTTGATCAACTCATATGTCTTCCAGTATGTGTCCTTGCTATTAAATATGAGTATTGCAGTTCAGACATTAATCTGTGCTGAGTGTGTTAATAATAGAAGATAACTATATGCATGGAGTGAATGATCTGTAAGAGTTGATGCTTTGAAGTTGCTGAAACCTTGCAGTGATTTTGGTCAGTAGGTTTATCACTTTTTGTGTGTGGAACACTTGTATTATGTTTAATATCAGACCATTCCTTATAGTTGTTTGACTGAGTTGTTTTATTGAAATGGCTACTGTTTTCTTATCCCATAAGTAGTTTGCTACAGAGAGATGATATGCCAACTATAAAGTTTTTGTAAAGTTAACAATAGATGAATAATATGTAATTCTTGTTGGAAGTTAAATAAGTGCATTTTTGAATATAGTGACAAGTATGCATTTGACAATGATATGGCTATGTTGGTTACTTTCTGTTTGAGATTATTTTGCAGTGTTTGTCACATTCCATGTGCTTCCAGTTAAAAAAGGAATATGAGAAATGGAATGTTTTTCTTGATATAGTTGTGTGTGGTATTTGTTAATGTAAATGAACCATGCTGATGTTTGGCTGAGGTTGAATTGTAGTTTGTGGGTGGCTATGTAATTCTGTAGTATTCTTTTCAATAATGGAATTTGTTTACACAATGTCAGAAACACTGCTGCATCATTCATATATGCAATGCATGGAATACATTGGGAATTTGTGGTATTAGTAGTTCTGGCAACTTATTTTCAATCTGTTTTAGGAGTGGATTTATATATAGGATAAACAGCAGTTAGCTGAATGGGGATCATGGTAAAATTGATTGTGTGGTAGTAAACAATGATGTGTTTCTCCCATTGAGTGTGAAATGTATCAGTTGATTGAATAATAGATTGGCAATGATGTATAGTAGGGTGGGTGGGATTTCTATATTAGCAAGCATGTTCATTAAGATGTGTATTGTGATGGAATCAAACACTGCCTGTATATCCAGTTGAATTGCAATTGGGCTGTACTTTTTATCGTATTGCACTGCACTTTGTATCATTATAAATACCAATGCAGCTTGTGTGATGGAGGATTTCTTCTTTACATACTGCATGTTTGATATCAGGGCAATATGTATGTTTCTGATTACTTTTTCCAATATTTTGGAGATGGGTCAAAAGTTGCAGAGATTTGATATTGCTGCTGTTTTTTTGTTAAATAGGACTATTGCTATTGGATATTCTTTTAATATTGTATATTTTTGTGACTATTGCTATTGGACATAGTCCTCTAATATTGTATATTTTTATGATAGGAAGTTAGCAAGGTTGCAAAGATACTCTGTGGTAAATTGACTCAAATGTGAAATATCCCAGCACCCAATGGGTCCATGTATGTTATTATGTGAGGCATATTTTTATTTTTTTGTGTGACAAGAAATTCCTTCCATTGTTTACATGTATAATGATCCAACTGTGTTAATACTTGTATGTTTTGATGGGCATTGTGCACGGATCTGGTGATGATGATTCTCTTGTGGGGATTATCTGCTAGTTCCATTAAATAAAATGGTGGGGATCAGTACCTTGTCATGTGATACATGTTGAAGGATAATATGTTAATGAATGACTGGTACTTTTGAATTATATCTTGTGGCATATCATTAATTTTATTTAGCATGATATAAATCTCTGAGAATAGAAATTCAGTAGTGGTTGTTGGAAATAGGAGTCTGATTGTTTTTTGTAGATGAATGAATATTTTTTGAAGCTCTGATAAATTTATTGTGATGGCTTGTGCAACATGATCTGAAAATGGGCATAGGTTGAATTGGATGTTGATTAGGTAATGAAGAATTGGTGTGTTGTAGCAGAGATTAATGAGTGTGGCATGCTATCAATTATAGAATGACACCAAATCTGCAGAAATAAATCCCTGAGCACTCATGAGTGGTAGGTTTATTTGATGTAGCTATTTTGTATGAATTTTGTGTAATTTAAGTTGAAATCACCGAGCTGGGATTTTAGTGTGAGAATTATGTGTGCAATTATGCTGGGACCTGGTGGTACTTATACAAAGATAATGTTGAGTGTGATAATTTGATGCTTGAATGTAATGATTAGAAAATGTGAGTCAATGTAAATAATTTTGAAGGTTGAAAAGCTGTAGTTTGAAGCTATGGGTAAGCCTTTCCTCTCTAAAAGTGATGATGTGTCCCTGGAGTCTGTGGAAAGACCTTGGTTATATAGGTATGAGGCTGGATTAATTTGTGATCCATTATAGATTATTGTGGTTATATTATGCTAATTCATTTGTTAAGCTGATATATTTTTGCTATTGAATTAATGCCTCTGACATTCAATGCTGCTATTTTAATTTTCATTAACTGTGTAGTTGTTATTAGTATGGACTTTTTGTAGTGGTTGTTTTGAAGCTCTACTTGTCTATTTTCAGTGACTTGTTTTATTTCTGTTTGTTTTTTGTCTATTTTGATTGCTTTTGTGACATTCTTCTGGTTAGTTTTTGTGTTAAATGTTTGTGTTTTTTGTGTTGCTTCATTTTGTGATGTTGTAGTTATTGAATTGTTTTTGAATAAATTTGTGATTATTTCCATTGTACTTGATTTTTCATTTATATTATCAATGATTGGTGAATTAGGGCTATCACCATCTGTCTTTGCTTTTTTTGCTAGTTTTTTTCTGTTAGGACTCTCAGGCCTTTTCTTACTGTGTGGTTGGATTAGATTTGTTAATTGCATTGCACTAGGGCTGCTTGGAGGTAGAAATGCATCTATAATTTCTATGGCTGTTTTATTGATAATAATACGTTGTGTGTTTATATTTCTGCAGTCAAATTCTTGCATATATACACTTGTTTTATTTGTTGAGTTATTTTTTGTTTGGCCTTCATTTTCTCTTTGATCATATTCATATTTTGGTATTTGGTTGACTTTTCCATGAACAAATCTATTAGGTTTAATCTTGCTGTCCCTGCCTTTTTGTTGTTATTATTTTTGGTATAGTTTGTGGACTGGTACCCTTGGTGATGTCTATCATTTCATTGGTTTGCTTGTAAGTGTTGGAATTTTATTGTTTTTGATATATAATAGTGCAGTTTGGCCTGAAGATTTTTTAAGAACTATAATGATTCCAATTTCTAAAAAGAATAAAGCTGCTAAATGTGAATGAGTATAGAACAATAAGTTTATTGTCTCGTGTTCTAAAGTTTTATTGGGAATTTTACCTCAAAGGATTTATGGAAAGATAGATTATTATATTGGTGAAGAATGGTTTGGTTTTTAGATAGGGAAAAGCACAAGAGATGCTATTGGTAAAGGTATATTATTATTTTGGTGAAGAACGGTTTGGTTTTTAGAAAGGGAAAAGCACAAGAGATGCTATTGGTATTGTTAGGACAATTGCAGAAAGATATATTGAAAACGATAAAGGAATTGGTATATGTTTTGTGGATTTAGAAAAAGCATTTGATAGAATAGTCTGGAATAAACTGATGTCCATCTTAAGAAACAAAGGAGTATTTTGGAGAGAAATATGATTGATTTGGACTATGTATAATGGTCAAAGGATAAGAGTTAGATTTGGGTATAATGTGACTTATGAAATGAATATAGAAAATGGAGTTAAGCATAGAAAATGGAGTTAAGCAAGGGTGTAGTACATTATCTGTTCTGTTTAATATTTATTTAGAAGACATGCTAAATAATATTTGGACTGTGGAGGAGCAAATGTTGGAGGGAGAGTAATATAGTGTATAAGATTTTTAGATGATATGTCTCTTATCACTGAGGAGGAAAAGCGTCTTCAGAATATGTAGAATAAATTGGAAGAAGGGTATATGGCATATGGAATGAAGATTAATATTGAAAAGAGTAAGTGTTTATGGATAGGGAGAGATGCAGAAAGACTGCAAATTGGAATCCATGATGACATGGTTTAACAGGTGAAGAGATTTAGATATTTGCATAGTTGGTTGAGTGAGGATGGCAGAAGTGAAGATGAAGTTAAAAGAAGAATAGCATTGGCAAAAGAGCCATTTGTGAAGAGAAAGAATATATTTTGTGGACCTTTGGAAAGAGAATTAAGGAAGAGATTAATTAAATGTTAAGTGTGTAGTGTATTAATGTATGGTTGTGAGACATGGATATCAAGTAATAGAATTAAGCACCAGTTGGAAGCCTTTTATATGTGGACATGGAATCAGTTGGATGAGTAAAATAACAAATGAAGAAGTTTTGAAAAGAGTAAATGAGGAAAGAAGATTGATTGAGAATATCAGAGAGAGAAAGAGAAACTGGATTAGACATATATTAAAAAGAAATTATAGTTTAATGAAAAATGTTTTAGAGGGAATGGTGAGTGGAAATAAAAAGAAAGGATAGAAGAGATTGATATTATTGGATCATGTAAGAGATGGGAAAACTTGAGTGGAATTGAAGATATAGGCAAGAAAGAGAATGAACTAAAAGAATGGATGAACTTATGTTGCGATTACTTTCTAGACCTGTCTATTGGGCAGAATACTAATGATTGATTGATTGATTGATTATGACATGGGAAGCAATGAGACACTCTTAACATTGTCAAACTTTAGTTCAATTGAGCATGTTTCTTTTTGGGAGCAGTTTTTTTGTTAAATTTTCATAATGATAAAAATTTGTACTTTCCTGTCACAGAATGTGATGCAAAGGACTATTTCCAAAGATATAGGCACCTTCCCTTCTGAAAAGTGTGCATTAATGGTCACAATATGATTGCACACCACTGACATGAATAAAGAATAAATATTGTATTTATATTTTCCCCCCATTTTTCTGTTAATAAAGTTAATACAAAAACAAATAAACTGTAAGTATTATAATTAATTTTTTATAATGATTTTTTAAAAAAAAGTAAAAGTAATAAAAATAAATGTAATTTTTAAATATAACATTTCCTAGCAGGCATTTTCTTTGAAAATATTTTTTGCAAGGCCCTGTTACTACAGATTTATCAAAAATACAGGATAATATCTTGCTTTATTTGAATACTCACAAGTATCGATATTATATACCAAGAATCAATTATTGTATAGGGTAAACCAAGATCTGCCTAATTAAGAACTAATGGCTAATTTTTCTATCAAATGGCATGATTTGTAGCCCCAGATAGTATATACGCTATGTACTTTATGCTCTTATATTTGTAGAGTTCCAAATATATTGAACTATTTTTCAAATTTGTCATGTTAATAGATGTATGGCTGTCAACTTTAAACTCATCTGAATTGTTGACATTGTTAATATCAATCATTGTTTTTACTCAATTACTGAACCACAATAGACATCTATTAAATCATTGTGTATCTAGAATAAAATAAAAATAAGATGATAAACATGCTTATTATTTCAGATACCAGTACCATAGTTTTTCTCTGAATAGAAAACTGAATGCATAATGCTTTGTTGTAATTTATGCTTTTATTATCATTGAATAATTACATTTTAAGATAATGGAGACTACTAAGTTGAATTCTAATTTCATTTTCAATGATCTATTGTTAATTTAATTTGTGTACTAATGGCCACTAAAATGAAAACTAATCAAATAGTCTAATGATTAAAGGATTTGTTGTTTAGGTTTTCATATGAAGTATAAGCACTGGAAGTGACAGAATTAGACCATGTTTCATGACCTTGAATTCCAAAGTTTGTCATTTGACCACTGGGCCAAACTATGCTGGTATAATGTAATTAAATTCAAAACCTTTTAATAGTCTTGAAACACAATTTTGCCTTTGGCCAGATGACTCTTTCTTGTGTGATAAAGTAAGCTTGTTCAATGTGACTAACTTGAAGACAGTATTAACAAATGATGCTTGTGAGAGCATTCGGAGAATGGATTTTGTTTTGCCTCTGGAAAACTTTTCAGGTCTTAGAGATGTAGATTTTGATATATCTTGTGATAAAAGTTTGAATTTATGAGGTAAGTGTATTATTCTGCCTGGTTAAGTGTTTATAGTGAAAGAAGTTCTATTTATAAAGAACTTTTGGCTTTATACACAGCAGAAAATAGTACTAGAATTTGTCAATAGTTTGACTCATATGTCATGATCATCTTTTAAAGGATCACTAAGAATTTTTTTAAATTTATGAGATAATGCTAATTTTTAAAGTCGTATATTATAATCCACTGTCTTCTCATTATTTAATTGATTACTCAGGTTAAAATAGCATCTTTATACCTGTAAGGTTCTGAAATGTAAGCCAATAACTCAGCTGTTATTTAACTTTCAGCTCTGACAGATGTATAGGGATTGGTTACAGTTATAATATATGTTACTGATCACCAGCCATCTATAAAATATGCAATCTTTAAATAATATTTGTTTATCTGATTTGTTTTTAGCCTACACAAATGTGAAAGATAATTTTTTAGAAAAAATTGGATCAAATTTGATTGGCTGTAATTTTAGCCATCACAATATTGTTTAGTAGTTCCAATTAAAATATTGACTAAGTGTGACCTTTATATTACTTTTATTTTATGTTCAGTTAAATATTGACAATTTTTATATCCAGTCATAATTGTGCAAATTCTGTTGTCAACTGCACTAATTTAATTGTCCATGTGGAATATTACAGAAGCTAAAACATTAAATACTAAATTATTACTTACGTTAGTGCACAAGTTTGTTATAACTAATATTTAAATGGAAAATAAATATTAGGATAATAAATACATTTTACTTTTAGTACAATCTCTAATATTTGATTATGAAAGTATAATAAAATTATTTTGGTAATTGATTATCAACTTATAGTCAATTATTGGCAATTCTTATAGAATGTTTATGATAGAGGGATCACTGCAATTAAAACTATACTACAGTGTTTAAACCATGTTATTATGAAGATTACCTTGTTATAACTAAATCAGCAGCATGATAGGATGTAATCAGGTTTTAATTTTTAGATAAAGTCATGCAGTCAAGGTTGTATAGCTTTGAACATCGTGTTATATGTTATATCCAATTCACCATTGACTACAGGAGATATTACATCATGACAATAATTAACTATACTGAATTTTTTTATCTTAATATGGACATATATTACAGCAAAACATTAATTCAGGGGTGAATGGTTGAAAATATCATAGCTGTAATTTGAATTAATAACATGATCAGTTAAAAGAATGAGTAGTAACCTTAATTTCAATTATTTAATTTAAACTATTGTGACTGTCTAAAAATAGTTTGTTTAATGTTAGATTACAACAATAATATAAATATTTTGGGGATTGTTGGGGAAAGCAAATGAAAAACAAACCCAGAATGTATATATATATATTTTAGGACTGAGCACTTCAATTCATGCAAAATCATTTAATTAAAAAAAAAAGTATTATCAGAACATTTAGAACTGTAAATAATTAAGTAAATATAATAATATTTTTATTGAACATAAAAAAAAGGTGAAATGATTTGTAATTCTGTGTTAAAAGGTGATTATGGAAAAACAACTAAAAAGATACTTATGTCAATTAGGATCATGAAGATGATAATTATAAAAAAAAGTAATAAAATAGTTTTTATTTAAATGCTGAGATAAATTTTTAAAAAAGTTTTAAAAACTCTACTTTTTAAAAAAATAAATAAATAAAATAATTGAGTTTGCTATTACTTATGGTTTTAATAGTTAAAATTAACTTTTAGTCATAAATAAGTAATTAGTAATTTCAACATATTTTTAAAAAGACTGATGACTCCAATATTAGATTATTAATTAAAGTTAATATAAAACCAGCAATATAAAATGAATGGAAACAGAATTTAAAAAGAAAGAAGACTGAATACTTGAAACTTCAAATATAATTAAAAAGAAAATTGGACATTTAAGATTTAAATTTTCCATTTTATATTAAAATTAAAATAAAATGCATAAATATTTTATATCATAATATTTAATTATGTTTAAAATATTTGACTAACAGTTAATAATGAATATGGAAAAATTTAAACCAATTTTATTTATACTATATGATTATTTTATAAGCATTATTTTTTAAAAGATAGCATGGCTCATATCTTTTAAATTAAAAGAGATAATTTTGCTATAAAATTGCTTTGATATTATTATTTTTTTAATGAATTTTTTTAATAATAATATTTTAAAAAGAAAAAAATTGTCTGCATTTAAAAATCTTTTAATAAAATTTTGAGAAAACTAAACTTCATGTAATGTTATTATAAATTCTTAGTGAAACAATTTTTTTATCATTACAATATCATACAATAGTTTTTAATATTAAGTCCAATATTAAACTCCTAAGAAATGGCCTACTATTAAAACAGGTAAAACTCTCCATACAGTATTGCCAGTCAGTGCAAACCAGAGTAATCAATGGATGCCAGAAGGCTTGTGCATAAAATCTCCATCTGGTGCCTACTCATCCAATATCCCCAGATTAGTTTCTGGCTTGTGGACTTTGTTTTAATAATAGTTATAAGCAAGCATAATAAATGGTGAATCATGTGATGTTTAAATGACCTACTATCTAAATACAAAACAGAAAATTATAAATAAATTTATAATATTTAAACTGCAGATGTAAAATAATATTCCATAACAGTGTCAAGACAATCAATAAATAATACAGTGATAAAAGTAAAAAAAATTACTGCATTAAAAGCCTGACCAATTTTTTAAAGTTTATCATTGTATTGTTTAAAAAAGTAACCATATACCATTGTAGAATATTATTTTAGAATATTATATATTACACGACATATTTTATATTTTATACATTTTTTTAATTTGATATTAATGTCGTAAAAAATTGAATAAAAGTATATTAATTTATTGATCATCATACAATATTTTTTAAACTTTTTTTTCATTATATACATATAATATGAAGTGATATAACTAGTGGATTTTAAAATTAAAAATGCTTATATAAAATTAAAAAATAATTTGAAATTATTTTTTAATTTTTTTAATTTTATGTAGGCATTTTTAATTTTGTAAAGTTATTCTAGTGTATTATATATATCAAAATTAAAGATTTAGTTGTGTTGAATGACTTATGATAATAAATTGGTGAATGAACAAACATATTGAGAAAATTATATATATAGTAAAAATAGTTACATTGTATTTTATTATTAAAAATGTTAATTTAAAATATCTAAACTATAAGAAAATAATGTTTGATACAACTAAAAATTATTTATAACTTATTAACTGTTTCCTTTTAGTGGCAGCCATGTTGGATCTTGGAAGAATTAGTTTAAGACACAATTTTTATGATAACTTCAATTAACATTATGTAAAAATCATTAAGTTTATGATATCAGAAAGATAAAATACCATGAAATACAATAAAGGTGAAAAAATATAGTCATTACACTTTAAAAAAAAGATTTTAAACATTTTTAGAATTATTATTTTCAATATTTAAATACAAGTATATTGTTTATACTGAACTTAATATAATTAGAATGGATTTGAACTCGGCACAAATATATATATATTGGAGATCATTTATCTTTTTCACATGTATGTGATTATATGTATCAGTTATATAAGATGAAGTGGATAGCTGTAGGTAGCTTGAAAGTCTGAGTTCAAATCATTTCTAATTATTATTTTTGTTTTTAGAATTTCTCAATTTTAATAAATAAATTTTAAGTGTTTTTATTAAGGCAATAAAGTTTAAAAATACAACTATAAATTTATTTAAAATAGCAACAATATTAACAAAACAAAGTATACTGATTTAAATGTTTTAAAATATTGAAAATAAGCTCCAACAAATTTTTAAAAAGCTATTTAATACTAATGGATCTATTTTAGCTCTAGTATAACATAACAACATAATTTTTTTAAAAAAAATATTATATTTCACAAGCTAAGGTAATAACGGAAAATGAATTAAAATTAAATAAATAAAGTTTTCTGTCTATCAAAAACTTAATCAGAAATACAAAATAAATTAAAACCTGATGTGTAAATATACTGGAATATTTTCATCAGCTCTCATTAAACAGTGAATGTCCAAAAAATATATCACATCTAATACACCATCAGCACACATCTTCAGGCAAATACTAAATTAAAACCAATTTGACATCGTTGTCAAAAATTAACTAATATTTATTGATAAAGTTTGCATACTGTATGAGAACAAATTATATACTATGTAGATTAATATATTAGCTAAAAAACTAATTTATTAAGAAAGAATTTTCACGTAATGGTGTAATGTTAAGTTAATTTCAGTTTATTTATTTAAAAAAATACATTTATTTACAGATAAAACATTTGAAGTATTATTGGCAATGCAAATATACTTGATACAAAAAAAACGCACAGACACACACATATATATTATGATGCAATGATAATGCTGTATCACATATTTCATTTAAGATGTAAAAAAAATAAAACTTTCTAGTAACAAATATGCAACCTAAAAAAATAGCAAATTTTTAAATAGAAAATTTTCAAAATAACCGAGAAGCTTGAGAAATGACTTTACTAGTTTAAAAAGAAAAACGAGAGAGCATGAAAAGTTATTTTATTGGTCTCTCATAGTACTATCAAAATTTGAATAATACCTTGTAACAAATGAAATAAATAATTTAAGATTTAAAAATATTGTAAAAACAGAAGTACATTATATTGTTTAGGTTATCAATAGTGCAAAGAGTTTATTAAAGATTTTGTAAAATCCAAAATAATTTTATTTGAAATATAAAACCGAAATAATAATTAGCTTATAATAATATAGCTATTCAATAAATAGCTATTAAAATGAATCTGAAATAAATAAAGTCTTATTTGTGCAATGGAAAAAAAACTTCAGTCAATTAATTAATTTAAAAAATAATATAAGATTTTATACAAAGATGTTTTGCATTTAATCTTGATTGTTTCATTAGAAAAAAAAGTATACAAAATCTGGAAGACAGATAGTATGCAAGCGAAAAGTAATGGTCTACTGAATGGGCAGTAATTCTGTTCATGATTTAAGCTTAATCAGCAATAAAGTGTCCATCTGCAGTCTGGCAGAGAGTTGAAAGCAAACTTAGAAAAATCTGATGATCCATATCACAAATGAGATTATTACAGTACAAGCATCAGTAGACACCAAAATGCATGGTGATCTACTGACTCTAGATCTATGAAATTTAATCTTTCCAGTGTTGTAGTTGATCTCAGTAAAATTAACAGCTTATAGAATCTCCATGAAAATATGCAATATAGATAATCTGAATAGAATTACTTGTTTGTGGTATCTCCATGTATATTATGTAAAGCAATATATATATATATATATATATATATATATGACTGATATATAAAAATATATATATATATATATATATATATATATATGACTGATAAGGAAAAACAATAATGTCAAAATCTACATTAATTGTAATGGCTGCAATATGGTTTTATAATATGAATGCTACAAACAGTATTACATATTACTCCTAAGAAGAGTATTAGTTTTATAGAAATATTATTTCAAATTGTTTTTTTAATTATAACCATTATTTACAATAAGCATTAAAATGTTTATATATATATAAAATTAGAAAATGTAGCCATAAAATCATAAAAATGGAGAAATATAATTACTTTTCTTTAACTAGATTCAGTAATTGCTTTCTTATAATCACTTATTATAATAAAATAAATTTGCTTTTTACTATTATAGGCATTAGTTGCAATAAGTTTTATAATATTTGTCTTAAAACTAAAAAAAATAGTAATCATTAGCAAAATGTAAAAGAAATGTACAGCCATTTAGACTATAATTAGTATGAAATACCATTAAACCCCAAAACAAGGGCATAAATGTATACCACTAAACCTTAAATTGAGAGGAATAAAATTTATACTATATGAGCTAAGTTCAAATTAATTTGATTTTTGAAAACTAGAAACATACTTAGGAAGGTGCTGACACAAACACCAGTTCAATTTAAAAAATATATAATTAAGCATTTGAAATTTTAATCTGGTTTCATATACCAGTTGTGGTCATTATGGGTTAAAAAGAAATTTTCCAAGAATAAATGGCATTGTCTATTAGAAAGCTATATTAACCAAGAATTAGATCCCAGATATAAATTCTAACGTATACACATACATTGATTAGAATTATACACGTATATAAATCCTATACATATGAAAATCTATAGAGTTGCAACTAATTCATTATCAGTAATATTTATAATATTAATAAGCCAATAAGCTGATACACATGCGCTTTGCAGATGTCACAATATAAATGAATATTCCCACTTTTTCAAACCCAAGATAAAGTCTTTAAGAAAATATAGAATGAATCCATCTATATTTTCGACCCAACCGTATATGTATGGGCAAATCTGAAGTGTTTGAAATGAAGAGCGTGAAGTTATTACTTGATCACTTTAAATTACTTTTTCACATCGAAATTAATGACGCCAATGAAATTTCTAGAATTTACGATACGTCATTCCTATAATTAAACATATGTAAACAAGACATTTATTTTTTATATAGCGCGATGTTTTCTATTATCTATAATATTAATAAGCCAATAAGCTGATACACATGTGCTTTGCAGATGTCACAATATAAATGAATACTCCCACTTTTTCAAACCCAAGATAAAGTCTTTAAGAAAATATAGAATGAATCCACCTATATTTTCGACCTAACCATATATGTATGGGCAAATCTGAAGTGTTTGAAATGAAGAGCATGAAGTTATTAATTGATCACTTTAAATTACTTTTTCACATCGTAAATGAATGACGCCAATGAAATTTCTAGAATTTACGATACGTCATTCCTATAATTAAACATATGTAAACAAAACATTAATTTTTTATAGTGCGATGTTTTCTATAATCTATAAAAAATAAATGTCTTGTTTACATATGTTTAATTATAGGAATGACGTATCGTAAATTCTAGAAATTTCATTGGCGTCATTCATTTACGATGTGAAAAAGTAATTTAAAGTGATCAATTAATAACTTCACGCTCTTCATTTCAAACACTTCAGATTTGCCCATACATATACGGTTGGGTTGAAAATATAGGTGGATTCATTCTATATTTTCTTAAAGATTTTATCTTGGGTTTGAAAAAGTGGGAGTATTCATTTATATTGTGACATCTGCAAAGCGCATGTGTATCAGCTTATTGGCTTATTAATATTATAGATTATAGAAAACATAGTGCTATATAAAAAATAAATGTCTTATCAGTAATATTAATTATTTACATTTGTATGTGTGTAGTTAAATCATATATTTAATTATTTTTATATTTTAGTAATATTTATTGATTTTATATAATCTCTTAAAACAATCTTTTTTATTATATATTAACATTTGTATTGTGCAAGATCAGGAATCCTGATTTGATTAAAAAATAGGGGGAAAAATTTATTCTTACAATATCTTCACTCTCCTTAAGATTTCATCTTGTCAAGATTCAACATTGTGTTTACATACATGTACAAATGGGATATCGATATTTACAATTGTCTTTGTGCAGGGCATATTATTTTTAATCAAGATATGTTAATAAAAACATGGAAGTTATTTAATTAGAAAAGTTAATAATTTTTTTAATGTTAATATTTTTGCTTACCTCATTAAATGTTGATATATGACAAGATAGTTTTATTAATCATACAGTTATTCATATTTCTTAATTTGGAAATGCATAATGTATTGATATTAATATTTCAAATTAAATACTCCATTAAATTAATTGTTTTGTGAATTAAAAAAAAATTAATTCTTCATTCAGTGGTGTATCCAGGATATACATTTTTGGTAGGTGTGATAATTAAATATTATTTTATATACTCAGTGAAATAAAGTTATATAATGTGATTAGCTTTCATGTGATTTAAGTCAATAAACATCACATGATCACTATTTCTTATGCTTGCTCTTAACTGTTATTAAAATAGGTAAACTCTCTATATGTATTGAGAGTTTTGCCTTTGTGTAATAAAATATGTTGATTTATAAAAGACCATTATAGTCATTATTGTTGTTTGGATATCAAATGGATTGACTTTATATCATTTATACCTAAAAAAAAAGGTCATTATATTTACTGTAGAGATTGGTGATGCCTAGAAAGCTGATAAGAGACATTCTTCCTAAAGTATATTTGTCCTACAGAGTGCTTGATCATTTCAATAATTTTTATTAATTTTTAAGGTCAGCATTAGTCTCTTTAAATCAATTTACAATTTGGTCTCAAAACTTTAGATTTAAAAATTCATTTTAAAATGATAGTAAAACTATGAATGAACCAAAATAAATAAATAATCACTTTATAGAAATGAATAAAGAGTTTAGGTGTGGAAAGTCTTTGAGGAACAAAATTCATGAGTTGTGACATAAAAAATAAGAAGAAAATGAAAACCTTTTTTTTATTGGGGAAATTAGATGTAATAATGTAAGTATTGTTTTATGACTAAGATCAAGATATAGTTTTGTATACAATAATGTGGTGAACTATAGAATGTTGGAAATTTAATTTTGAAACTTGTTTCAAAAAGCCTAATGATTATATAGTGACCATTTCAATTAATGAATATGATTGTGAAGATTTAAAATCACTGCTAATCAAAAGAGTAATTGAAAATAAATATAAGACATTATATGATACTAATAAGAAGAATAAGAGAAAGAATAAGAAGTGGAATAATAATATTAATAATAAAAAAAGAAATAGAAGAAGAAAAAAGAGGAGGAGAAAAAGAAGAACAACAACAACTCAATTCAATTTTATGTAAATTACAAAATAACAATTATTTGACAATTACAGAATGTACATTAAAATGAGAAACATGATCATGAAATAAAAGATTATAATTTCTATTTTAGATTTAGGATTTCACTAAATATAACAAAATTAAGATGGAAAAAGTTGTTAACATTTTTTGTTATAAATATTGATCATCTGAAATAAGGGGGCAATGTGTTTATCAGGATATATATATATGAAAACAAAACTGAGATAAGGTTTTGTAAAAATTTAATATCTATGATTTTTCTTCATTGTATCAAAAACAGCTAAAACAATCATTGAAATGTTTATATTTAGAATATCTAGCAAATACAGTTTGAATTTTATAGATATCTCTCTTATTATATAAGTTTCATATAACTGAACTGGAAAATCAAAAAGAGGAATTTTTTATTTATTTAGTGTATATATTATCCTCATTGTCTTAAAAGCCCTTATTTATTACATACTAATATGAATATGGAAAGTGGTATTACTAGAAAAAGTAATTCTAAGAATTTTTTGACTATTGTTAGAAATGATTTTATTGTCATGGACTGCATAGGGGAATAGTAATTTTCAGATTGTTTTTAGTTTAGGAGATGATGGAATATATTTAAACATAATTTTATTATTGGACACCGTGTAATAAAATTATTTATGCCATTTTTTAATAGGAAGAAATCATAAAATAAATTAATCCATATGAACATTTTATATTTATCAACATATCAGAGGGATGAGAATATTTTATGTTATCCCTAAAGTCATTAATATATATATGGCACAATATGACAGCAATGATGTTGCCTTGAAGTAGTCCAAAAGAGCAGGTAGTAGAATGAGGATGTTTGTTATTAAATTAAACAAATGTGTTTCTGCAATGAATGAAAGATTCAAGCCATTTTATAAGATACTTTGGGAGACTTAAATTACATATTTTATCTAGAAAGATCATTATGATCCTTTATGTCAAAGACTTTAGATATGTCAAAATAGTTGACATCAAACCAGCTCTGATTTTTTATGTCATTAGCAATATATTTATTAATAGCTAAAATAATTTTGTCATAAATACATCTCAAAGATTCTGGCATTGGTGAGCAAAATAAAAATAGATTTAGAGTTGCTGGCTGAGTCTCTAGAACTATTTTTTAAAAATACAATAGACCTTTGCCATTTTCAGGGTTGTGAAAAAAGTGCCAGTTCTAATAGAGCAGTTAAAAAAATAGCATATTCTTACAAATAAAAAAAAAATATCTGGATCTAAACTAGAACTTAATCTGAATTTTTTGATGTCAGAAAGATTATTAGGTTTAGAAAAAAAATCAATGATACTTTTTTCTATGAAAACAAAGTTAGAAATACTAATTGATGATGTCAAAAATGTATTTTGCAAAATCATTGGCCTCCAGAGAGATATTAATGTTATAATGTATTTTTATTTTGGTTAGACTCAAATATTTGATTAAAAAACAGGATATTTTGAGATTGTTTAAAATATTCAGTTCCATATTGTAATTATTTTATTACAATCTATTTTATAGATGATTTAGAAAAAACTTTTAAAATTAATAAACTGTAATATTAACAATCCAATAAGTTAATGCACATGTGCTTTGTAGCTTTAACTATATAAATGAATACTCCCACTTTTCAAACACAATATAAAGTCTTTGTGAAAAGATAGAATGAATCCATCTATCTTTTTGACCCAAACGTTTATGTATGGGCAAATCTTAAGTGTTTAGAAATGAAAACTGGAGATGTTAATTGATCACTTTAAATTACTTTTTTACTATGTGAGTGAATGACGCTTGCGACACTTCTAGAATTTACGATACATCATTCTTATTAAATTAAACATTTGTAAACAAGATATTTATTTTATATAGCATGATATTTTTATAAACTGGAATATTAATAAGCCAATAATCTAATTCATTCTATCTTTTCACAAAGCCTTTATCTTGTGTTTGGAAAGGGGGAGTATTCATTTGTATAGTTAAATCTACAAAGTGCATGTGCATTAGCTTATTGGCTTATTAATATTACAGTTTATAAAAACATTGCATTATATAAAATAAAATTAATAAAGTTATTATAAAAATTGATATTTTTGTTTTGTGATATTGCCTCAGATATGATTTTGAAATTCTTTGAGAGTTTTAAAAACCAAGGAGAAAAATAATTACTTGAAGAAATTTTTAATGAAATATAAAAATTTAATCAGTGAGAATATGTATAGAAATAATTCAACACCAAAATTAGTAGAAGATTTAAAAAGAGAATTTCAATCAAATTTAGAGATCTCCAGTTTATAACTTACAAGCTTAAGAGATAGGGTCATGTGGTCTAGGACTCTTATTTTGACTATTTATAGTCTCTTCCATAAGTCTTATGCAATTTTTTATATTGCTAAGACTACTAATATATGGTATGGCTGAAGATCTATCAGCCCCATATAGCTATTTGAGTTGGATAGCTGGGTTTGAATACATGTAGATGTCTGAAAATTTCAGATTTTCCACTCAATAGATAACTTTTAGTTAAATGCTTGGCTTTGGGTTGGTGTTTTTAGATCTAGTGTCTGAACCTACCCTGACACCTCTCTGAGGAGTGCCAAAGCACGAAACCATGGTCAGGGGTTTGGGGAGGGGTTCCTGACAGCGATATTTTAAGTGCTGGCTCTGGCTAAGTATTTATCATAAAGCTTGTAGAGGAATTGGCAATCCTCATTGTTTATAACTTACAAGCTTAAGAGATAGGGTCATGTGATCTATGACTCTTATTTTGACTATTTATAGACTTAATTAATCTCTCTTTTGCAATTTTTTCTAGTAAATTAAAAAAAAAAATTAGATTCTAGAATAGTGAATTTTTACATGAAATTCGAGTGGAGATCAATAGAAAGCAGTAAAGATAATATAAAATTACAATTAATAGTGGAAAGAATTGCTAAGAATGTAGTCCAATGTTCAGTGCTTGCCAGAATTATGCTGCATGAGGTTTAATATGTTATATTGTATTATCCTAGAAACTTTAGAGAAAAAAAATTGGAGGCATAATATATCCAAGTTACAGATCAAGAATATTAAAGTCACCTGCAATAATGATATGGGAATCAAAATGAAATAAAATTTTTATTAAATTAAGATAAAGAAATATTAGACTTTTCATATATATTGCACTAAAGAATTTTATAGCTATAACTTAACATTATTTCTCACCAAGTAGAAAGGGCATAATGGAGAAAATAAGAAAATAGATTTACATACAAAATTTTGTTCAATTGCTATAATAGTACCATCACTTATGGAAAACCATTTTAAAGATATATCATTATAAAAGACTTTATCTATTATCTATAAATATTTGGTCTTTCATATTACTAATAAATTATGTTACAAACATAAAGTCAAAAGTTTCAGAGAAAAAAGAATTGTTTAATTGGATCCCTTGGTCCTCGTTTTTTTAATATTTGCATAATAAACAAACAATAATTATAAAATATATATAAATATTGTAACATGACAAATGGTTGCAGGACATAGACCAAAAGCTCACTACACTGATTTCCCCCAAATTAACTATGTAACAAGCCAAAATGTACTGGACCAAAGGTTATTCATCAGGCACTATAATACCTATGGATTTTCCACAGAGTATGAGTTCTCTTATAGATAACATAATAATTAATTCTAACTACTAAAATATGATGTTTTTATATTAAATTAAATCTTATCTCAGCCTTTATCTTTACTTTGCTTAAAATATAGATTCTTTTATAATTTTAAAATCTCACCTTAGGTTCTAAAATGTCTTTATCACAGGGTTCAAATTCAAAATGCATTTGAAATAAAATAATAATGGTAATATACTTCAAACTCTTAAAATGTAGTAATATTTTACAAGCTACATATAAGACTTTTTATATTATTTTCTTAGTTTTATCATTAACATTACTATTTTTAATGAAGCAGAAATAAGACTACACAACAATAGAGTATTCAAATACTTAAATAATTTATGGCTAACAAATTGAAACATTTCTAAATACTTTAAAGTTTTTCAAGTATAACTATTTCATTTCTATCAACTATAAAATAATACATTTCATATCTTCTGATGCAACTTTTAATAAGCAATAACTTGGAATAATGCAACAGGCATTAAAAGTATATTTTATACTATCAACTACATTACAAGTGTATTTGAAATAAAACAAATAACATAGTATTTATTTTCTGATAATGCAGGTAGAATAAATAATAAGTAAAACAGATAAATGAATTCTATGTGACCCCTGAAGTGTACAAATAATGAAAATTTTATTAAAGATTTTCTGAATAACAAATATGATAATGCAATAATGGCCATAAAACAAATGTATTTAATTAATACCAAAAAAAATTATTTATTTATGGCATATAATAAAGTCTATACAACAGAATATTTATTTACAATAAGCATTTTTAAGGTGCATCATTCAAAGGTTTTAGACTTCACATTATTATATTATCTGCTTGCACTTAATAAATTTAATATATTTACATTTGTTACTATCATTTCATTAGATTTGAAAATTAATTAGTAGAAAATCGAAAGATTTCACATTGTTTATTTATATATAATATATAGTGGATTAAATGTGAAGGTGTTTTAAGCTTAACACTCTTAGTTCAGAATTCTTGAGTATGGCTTATTGATATAGAAATTTAAGTAGAGAAGAAGGTGGTTCCATCTTTTTCTCATATTTCTGGCTTGTGTTTTTGAATTGAGAGTTCCATGTGCAGTCATTATTACATCTGATTGGCTGTCACATAAGCATTTTTAAGGCACATCATTCAAAGGTTTTAGCCTTTCACATTATTATAATAAATTTTTAAAAAAATAAATTTGATATATTAAAATAATAAAATATTATTACATTTTACACATAAATGTTCCTTTCCATAAATCAACCTTAAACATCTACAATACAAGCAATTATTATCACCCAAAAGTTCTCATTTTTATCCAATACATTTTTCTTTAAAATATTATATACACAAAGCAAAACAATACATCTGTATGCCTATATTCAGGCTGCCAGTTAGATACTTTATTCTTTATGTAATTAATACAGGTTTAAAAATCAATGTGGAGATACTTTTATAGGTTTTAAAAAGATAGCAAAAATATATATAATATGCAAGATAACTACACTGATATAACAATAATACTACCTACGATGGGGTGGGAAATAAATACACTCAACACTCATAAAGTTTAAATTGTAACAGAGCAAATAATATAGAAATAAATATGCCTTCAGATATTATAGCCTACCAAGGTATGCATTATATTAAATTTCAGGCAAGGTAGATAATAAGAAATATGAATAAGTAAAAAATATAAATAGGCACTAGACAATTTGATTTGGCAGTGTGAAAATAAGAAAGCCACACTCTCTCTCATGGAGGGGCTGAACAACACAATATTATGAATAGGCACCTGGAAACCATGTGCAGGCAGTGATGACAAATAAGCAAGCCATGCTTATATTTATGGAGGGGCTAAATGCATATAAGAAAAAATATAATATCCACATAAAATTGCCTAAACTGATATATGGTTCTATTCCACATACATAAGACATAAATTTGAGAATAATGATAAATAAATAACATCTTGCTCACACATGCAAATGCATGTAATGCATCCATTCAGTTTAATACTATGTATGTACTGACAAATCATCTTTGCATAATGCTAATAACATTTAGTTTTATAAAGTATCAAAATTCTCACACATACCAATATATATATAACTCATTCATTTATTAACTTCTACATCATATATATATAAAAAACTATTACACATTTGGGTACATTCATTTATTGTTTGAAACAAAAAATATGAGAACTCCAAATAATAACAAAAAAGTCTATAAAACAAATCTTTTACCTTAACTTTCTTACCCAACTCCATTTCTTGTATATGTTCATCATAAACATATTCTAAAACCATAAACAATATTAATCATAATAATATAGTACATAGATTATAACTACATAATATTAATAATTTAAAATATCAATAAAAGAAAAACATATACACTATTTGTTTTAGTTTTTTTTTTATATGAGAGTAAAGTTTTTTCCAGCTTATAATGAAAATGATCTCTTCTATTCAAGTCTTTTTTTTTCTTATTTTAAATTATAGTAACACAGTCTTTCATTTAGGCAGACAGAAAATACATATAGGAAGATATATAGCAGAAATTCTTTGAGAAAAATGCTCGCAATATAAAATTTAACAAATTTAAAAATGACAAAAGCTAATAATAGATACTTTAAATAATGTATGGTTTCTTTATATCAACATTCCTAATTGTAATACAAATTGGAGGAGAAATGAGCAGAAAGAGGATATGAATTAATAACAGTATTTCAGAAAAATAATGAAGCAATTTAGAAACACATTCTAAATGAATAGACAGATGAATTTGGATCAGTTATTTGTATTAATCCCATAACAGGTCATCTGTCTTGATATGAAAATAACAGAATAAATCTTTTTCCAAGATATTTAAAATATTAATTCTATGACTTTTTTTTCTTTAAAATGTTATAATATGATCCCAAATCATTATAATTTCTTCTATTTTTAATATACTGAATAATTTTATGATAGTTCATCATTATCATACTTTTAGTTTGAGATAAATATAATAGTATCTCCAAAACACACTAAGAGTGATAGTCTTTGTAAATGATTTATTAATTATTCATATTAAGGTTAAAGTTTTATTAAACATGTAATAATTACTTCTTAGTAGTTAAAATTAGTGTTAATAACTAATTAAAACTTATTTAACTTATTTAAAATGCTGAAGATAATTATTAGAGTCAAAGTTTGAATTTAACTAATAATTTTAGTATAATAATAAAATAATATATGTTTCTTAAGGGAAATTTAGTTTTTGTTGACTTCTTTTAAAAATTAGTAAGATTTTTAGCATCTTTCCAGGATTTACTGTCTGATAAGCCAGCTGATCATATGCTTTAGAAATAGTACTGTAATGGATAATCTTTAAAACTTTTTACTCAGACATTTGAAACAATAAAAAAATAAATTTAAACTCATTCAAAATAAAATGTGAAATTAATAGTTAAACAAAACCAATCATATTAAAATAAAATAAAGTGAAGTGTCCTTAATAATAATAATGTATGTGCTTCTTTTATACACATGCACATTATGAATTCTATTGCATTTTCTGTAATGTTACATAATTTTAATCCAGGCTTCTATCTTTTGTCACTGTCCAGAATGGATGCTTTTAAATTCATCTTTATAAATTATTTTTATTTTGAAAATGGAGAATTTCTAAAGTATAATGGAAGAATAAAACCCTAAATAGTCTGCCCATTTAAGTAGGGCAAATTGTCAAATAGAAGTTATAAATAGAACTGAATCACTTTAAGTATTATTATCCAGAATGGATGCTTTTAAATCCATCATTATAAATTGTTATTTTGCTTTAAAAGTGGAGAAATGCTAAATTATAATGGAAGAATAAACAGTGTGCTTATTCAAGTAAAGGCAATTTGTTGTTATAATCCCAAGAGAAATGACAGATGTATTTTTTTTTAAAAAAAAAAGAAAAATAAAGGATCATCAAAATTTATTTTATTAAACATAAGCTATAAAATATTATATTAGTAAAATTTGATATTTCTTCTATATATTGATGATGAATACAAACACCATGATATGTATATATATGTCATATTTTTGATTATGAAATTTTACAAGATTGATTGAACTAATTTCTATGTGATATTAAGAGGTTGAAATTTCATCTTATTGACTTAGGAAAACATTAGCATTTATTATTCATTTTGATTGAAAATAATTTATCAAGGAAAAAAATATGTGTTCATATATCATTACAGATTAAAAATAATACCCGTGGAGTGTAATTTTGAATCAACTAAGTAACTATTAATTATAAAATAAGTTGGATATATATTTAAAGAAAAAGGAAAAGTATTGGAATTTTTAAATATATATATATTCTCAATTAATATTATTATCCATGCTTGTCTCTTCTCTACTTCAAAAAGGATCATTATGTTACATTTAGACCATAAACAATGAAACTAGGAGCTGTAATGGAACATAGTTGGTAAAAAAAGTTGATTTAAGTTGTGTATTATATAATTTTTATATTAAAATAAAATGCATGTTTTGTTTATCTTTATTTTAAAATATAAGAGTTATTTACAAACTTATGACTTATAAGTCAGTATACTTAAATTTAAAACAATATTTATAAATGGAGAGGATAAAAAGTAATAAAAATTATATTTGAAAATGCTTTATACCTGACTCTTTTCTTTAAGTATTTAGAAAATAGTTTTTATGATGATGAACTAGTGACCATTTTGTGATCCATTAAAAGATGAAATGAATAAAAAGCTTTTTTACATATGTTGAGTCTGGATTCAAGAAAAAAGCTGAAAGTACTGTATATTTAATTTAGTAATAATTAAAAGTAATGTACACCGAACAGGTTCATTTTGTTTGCAGATATTCTGGTTAAGTCAATGCTATAAATAAACTAATGATTTAATATATAAGTATAATGGTTCAATATGCAAATTACTATATTTTCTCCAATGTTTTTCTGTGAATGAAAGTTAGTGGAAATCCAAATTCTATTGTTCTTTTTGCATGAGCAATTGGAATGTATCTTTCATTGTAAAATTTACCAAGCAGTTTATAGAGAATCGTCTATCCTTTTTTTTTTATGGTAAATTGTCATTATAATCCATATTTATTAGTGGTTTTTACTTTTAGCATGACAATTCTGTGGTAGATTTTATCTTTTTATATAATAAAAACAAACAACAATATAAATAGATTCTATATTTGACCAATTTTATTAAATTTGTTTATTAATTATTCATTTAATTGGTTAATTGATTTGTTTTTGTTGATAGTAATTTATATTAGGCTAATCCATTTGTAGAGATAAGTTTATAGAGTGGATCCATTACAATATACTTTGTTTGGAATGTGACATAGGATGAAATAAATAAAAAAATAGGAAAAATAAAATTTGGAAGGAAAGAATGTATCAATATTGAAATAATAAAGAGAGTAAATAAAAAGAGTTTACAAAATGGGAAGGGGGGTTGAATCAGGTATTTATGTAAGAGATAAAGTATTATAGAAAATGAATTGGAAGCAATTGAGAAAATTAAAAGGTAGACAAAAATAAAAATGATATAAAGGATAGAAATAATTAAGAAGGTCAGAAAAGATAGAAATAATTATGAAGATCAGAGTTGTAAAATAATGGATAAAATAGCTTGGAAAATGATGTCCACTTGATGTGCAAGAATTGACTTATACATATATCTAATGATAGTGGGCAATTTAAAACAAAAAATATCAGATGAAGAGTCATAAACATTAAACTACTTTTTGTAAAGAAAGTCTTCCAATTCTTCCAAGACAAGTAACATTTTATAAATCTAAAATTCAGTTACTATAAAATTTATAGTGTTTAGATAAATGTAAGTCATCTTGCATAATACATAAATAATAATAATTGTCTTAAAAATCTAATTTTGGTATACCTTGTATAAATAAAAGTATAAGACCTTGTCATATTGTGATAGTGCATTTTATTATCATGCCCATAGCCCAGGATTGGATTTAGGTAATGTAAACCTTAGAAATTTTTTCATATTCGAAAATAAATTTAAGGTTTTTATTTCAGATAGCTTTTCCAAAGTTTGTAGATGAATGGCTTTTCAAAAAAAAGAAGAAAAATAATGCTAATAATAAAATAGAAGTCAACAATATAAATAGCTTGATCAAAATCTTAATATAAATGGAAACATAATAAATGAAATAGAATAATATTTAGATAGAATAAAAGAGCAATATAGAGAGTGCATTCTAGCTAACAAAGTAATACATCGGTGAGAGACCAACCTAAAATACTAATACCATCAAAAAATAATACTATGTGATGTGATGAACTGTTATGTCTCCATGTACAAAGTCAGAAATCTCTCAGCCACTATACCCAGAGAAACCTGTTGGCCACTTTGTCTTCCCTTTCATTCCCCACTCTAAGTTTTCCCATATTATTTTCTATCCTGCTCCATCCCATTCCACAACATAATCTTTGTCAACTCTATGGCTTTTATATATAAATCCCCCTTATCTTTTTCCAAAGTGAGCATAAAAACCAATAACCCACTTTTCGTATAATCACTTTGTTTATATTTACTCTTCAACAACATCATTATTTGTATCTTTTCTGCTTGCAGCATTTACATTCAATTAACAAATGCCTAATATTTTCTATGCTTCCCTTACACAACTTGCACACTAAATCACTCATATTTTTCCATTTATGTGTATATTTTCTTGTTGCTAAGATCCTGTTCGAGCCTTAAATAGTAAACTACTTTCCTTGCTATTATCATAAATTAACTCACATCCAATATTCCCTTTACTTCTATATATACTAGCAAACTCTTTATACAGTAGTAATCAATGGATGTAAGAAGGTTTGTGCATAAAATCCCTATTTAGTGCCTAGGATTTTGATGCACAAACTTTTTTGCATCTATTGATTACTAAGGCTTGTGCTTAATGGCACTACTATATGGAGAATTTTCAAATATTATTAACAGCCTTGGTAAGAATATAAAATGATGATCACATGATGTTTTGCAAAAAAATTAAAAAGTAGAAAAGAAATCAAGCGAAATAGTCATTAGAAAAGGTGATAATGTGAGCAGGATGGTTAAAAAAAATTATTTGAGTTAAATGAAGAGAAAAGCTACACAGTGGAGAAAGTAGATTAATTTTTAATTCGTAATAGTTGAAAGTGATGGTAATATTTATATTTATACACACATACATATACATACTGAATTATATTTTATTCTTTTTTTTAATATTTCAAAATTCTTGTTTTAATTTCTTGTTACATTATAATCAATTGTCAATTGTATACATGCATATAAATATGTAATTTATTTATATTTTAGATAATTTTAAAAGTTATAGACTCATAATATAAAAAATATTAATATTAATTACATTAAATATTAATTACATTAAATCATTAATAATACATTGTTAATTTTATAACCATAAAGAAAATTAAAAAAATAATTATCATTACATAATTAATTAAACAAATGAAAAAAAAAATAAAAAATTAAGAGGATAGATCAAAGAATTTCAAGAGTAAATGAAAAGATCTAAAGCATATTTTAAAACAAGAATTGAAGATGTAAAATTTTAGAAGAAAAACATTGTAATATGTAGCAGAAATTTGCTGAATACAAATAAGATATTTAATTGATGGAAAAGTTAGCATGAGAAATTATGCACTAGAAAACATAAAATTAAATATATTTTAAAATAAAATGTAATAAAATCAATAGGTAAAGGCACGCATTTTTTAAGACATAAAATATCAGAAGCAATAATTACAATACCTATTTATCTAGAGCAATTAGAGACTGTTCAATAAAAAATAATTGATTTGTAAAAAAAGTACAAGATATATGCAAAAAGCCATAAAGTATATATACAAAAAATATATATAATGTAAAGAAAGAATTAATATGTACACAGTCAACTGGAAGAAACTAAAGAAAAATAATGTTAAAAAAAAGATTTGCTAAGCAAATTCGATTTTATTTTAAAGCAAACTAAATTGAATATCATCATAAATAGAGTAGATATATTAGTAGGTAATGGTAGGTAAAAACAACTTATACAGTATATGATTAGCTAAGAGTAGTTCTAATAGCTACTCTCTATATATTAACTTTATTTGATAGTAATGTAAATGTGATTGCATAGTCTATAGTCTATACCAAGTTAATTTTTTCAGGAGGATTTATAAAGCTTAAAAATGATTGCAGGTAAAGTAGGTAAGAATTCATTAGAACACTTATAATTTTTGGAATACTTTTTTTTTAGATAAAGCAGATAGATGAAAAAGATATGTTACTGCTTCCAGAAAGGATCTAATTCTTGGTGTAAAGAATGAAATTCTCTGATCCGTAATAAATTATTTATGGAAACTGTAAATTCTCTTTGTTGAGAAGCCTCTGTAATGTAAACTGATATGATATTAAAAGATAAATATTTTTATATATTGACAGGTTTCACATTTAAGGGAACATACATATTATTATATTAGTATCTCAGTTAATAAGAACAAGTAAGCATATCTTTGTATCCCATTATTTATCACAGTGGAAAATTCTAGTAATGCAAAATATTGATAATTCTAACATAATAAAAAAATCAAAGGAAGAAGATGCAAAGAAAAAAGACTCATTGGTGTGAATGACCATTTACATGCATGATAGTGATAGAAAATTTAAAATAAATAAGACCATCTATATTTAAATAAAATAGAGTTTCTCTTTAAATAATAACTTTGATGTGAATCTTGTTCAACTATATACTAGTAAATACATGATTAAATCATTAGGAAGAGTTAAAATATTTTTAACAATGCTTATGACGATTAAATCAAAACAAATGTTATACAATAAAAAATCACATGAAGGCTGTAAATGTAGTCTGTATAGAAACATGAAATTTACAGAGCATGAATTAGAACCATGTAAGTATAGAATAGATATCCCAATGCTAGACTAGCACTATAGCATTTCTTTCCTTTCTCTCTCATTATCTCCAATATTTGAAAGTTGTTTGTTATATAAACAATTCTAATTTCCTTATTATAAGAAATTGTATTATCATATTAATATTTTTTATCAAATAAGTAACAACAAATAATTAACAAACTCATTAATCATTTTTTGAATAATCAATATATTTATAAAGACTAATTATAATGTTATTTTTTAGCAATATTTATATATATCTATTATTATTAAGTGCTAAAATAATTGCAATCATAGACAAAGAAATCTACTTCCAGTCATGTGTTATTTATAAATGTATATTAAAATGCATTAAACTTCCAGTAATCATTTAAAAGCATAAGTGAATTCATTTATGATTAAAGCACATTCTTATATATGCCACCTATTACTTAATATTCTTAAGACTTGAATCTATTATATGCCTGATGTTCAAATTTACAATTATATTGTACAATTTCAGATATTCTATCAGAAGAGAGAGATGGAAACTATTATTATTAAATGCTGAAATAATTATAATTGTAGAGAAGGAATTAAACTCCACTCGTGTTGTTTGTAAATGCATATTAAAATCTCCATGCACCTATCTGTCAGTAACAGTTTAAAAACATGCAAATTTATCTGTTTGAAGCATATTTGGTACTCTAACCCGACCTACTATGTGACCACTAGAGGCGCTGTTTCTGTGTTTCCACACAGAACAACAGCGCCACCTAGCGGCAGAAAAAGCGTCACCTGCTTTCGAGGCCCCTACCCTGTATGTTCTGTGTGGAAACACAAAAACAGCGCCTCTAGCAGCCACATAGCAGGTCGGGTTAGAGTACCGCATATTTTTATATAAGCCAACCATCACTGATCATGCTTATTCCAGATCTTGAATCTATTACATGTCTGATGTTCAAATTGATAATTATATTGTCCAAATTTGCAATGAAGTTGATTTATATAAAAAATATGCCTTAAGCAAATAAGTGAATTCACTTATGTTTTTAAACTATTTACTGATGGTTGAGTGCATGGAGATTTTAATATACATTTATAAGCAGCACATGACTGGAGATTTCCTTCTCTGTGAATATTTATATATGTTTTTTATTTATGTACAAAAATAATAAAAACATAAAAAAGAGTATGTTCTCAAAAGAAATGTATGTTATGGAAAAAAAGTTTTGATAGTTAAATAAATGTAATGGGCATATAGGTAAAAATGCTTTAAATTAAGAATAATATAAGATGAGATCAAATTAGTGAAAGATCTTTAGTAATATCAGTCACAAACATAGTAGCACTGCATTAAAATATTTCAATGTAAGCACCAATCAAACCATTATATAACTATCCCTACCTATTTTTAGTATCTACTAATGGACATTTACTTTACAGTAGAGCTATCAATTGTAATATTGAGAATTTAATGGATTCCAAATAGTAGAAATATATTAATTCATATTCTCAGATGAGGAAGTTTAAATCAATCAAAAATTATATTTTAGACTGATTCCAGAACAAAAATGAAAAAAAACAACAACAGATTTTTAGAAATATTCTTTAAAAAAAACCAACAATTGGAATGCAAACTATGACTATGAAAATTTTATAATAATGATATTGAATTGTGAGATACAAAAAAAATAATTTAATATAATAAACTCAAACTCAAATATTATCCAGAAGTACAAATGATTAAATCTTATTACATATATTTGGAAAAATCTAAGTTATAAAAAAACTCTATAAAGCTCCAGAAAATGTATGTAAAAAAAATAAGGATTTTTTAACCATTAAAAAATATTATTCCATTAAAAAACCTGAAACTAATTAGATAAAGTACAAAAAATGCATATGACTTGATATAAAATTTAATATACATGTATTCTGAATAAATAGATATACATATAGCTAAAATGTTTGGCTTTCAGAATAGATAATTGTTGATAATTATCTATAAATTTTTTAATTAAGATGTTCAGTAAAATATCATTGAATATACAATGTACTCAGTGCTTGTGCAACAATATGTTTAATATACATACTTACAAATTTTTTTTTCATCTTATTGCAATAAAACTTGTAACAATGAATCTCTCTTTTTTAAAAAAATTCAGAGCAGACTCCTCTTTAGATAAGATATTAGTGAATTCAACATTAATGACTCTACTTCCAGAGAAATCACATTAAAACTAGCTTCATTAAAAACTGCTATCATTTTTTGCTTACATGTAGATATATTGCCTGTGTAGGTATTTTTTTGTGTGTGTGATTTTTACATTGAGTGGTTTAAGGCTTAAAGTTATATGCTGCTTGACATAAAAATTTATTAGATTTATAAAAAAAGTAGTTTAGAATCATGAAAAACAGATCATCAAACATCACATGATCACCATCTCTATACTAGCACATAATTTCCATCCATTGATTACTCTGTTTGGCACAGGGTGGCACTACCGTATGGGGAGTTTTGCCTTTGTTTAAAAACAGATCATATAAGATACAAGATAGCAAAAGAAAACTCCCTGAATTAGATAAGGAATTGCAGCTTGATGGGTCAACATTGATTTCCAGAACCTTAGTGATATTAAATTATTTGCAAGACATTACAAAATATTAGCAGAAGAGATTTTTTTGTTAATAGGAATCATATAATATATTCAGAAATAAGTTATAGTTTTAATGGGTAAACAATTAATGAGGTTTTAGTGTCGTGGCTCAATAGCTAATTTATATGGTTCTATAAGTAGCACACTATTTTTCTACTACATACTTTTGTATAGCATTTGTAGCAATAGGATATTTGATGATCACATTACTGCATTTTGACAGGGTATGTGAATTAATTTTTTTTTACTCCATGTTATTATTTATTCAATAAATGTGTGACTATTTCTAAAAGAATATTCCACAAACATAAGCAATTCTCAACAATTTTCTGCAAGATAATTATAAGTTTCATTTGTTAGTTCAACTTTCAAACTTTTCACTCATTAAACATATGTGAAGCTTATTGGATAATGCATGTGAGTGTTCTCTTGAATTCCTGCAATGCACGATGATCATATACGTCCTGAATTTTTTTCAGACTTAAAAGCAATTTTTCAAAGATATTCAATCCATCACAAATCCAACTAATCATTTAATACTGGTTGTTGAGTATCGAGACATTCCAGACAGAAGTAAAATGATTAGAAATGACTCAAAACTCATCAAATTTAAATTTGCAAGTATGGCAATGATTCTCTACTGTTTTTTTTGGTTATTTTTTGTGGTATTTGCTCTGTCTTGAGCTATTTAATATTTATTTTATTTTCATGTAATATTAGAAAACTATCGTTCTAAGCTACATCTTATGATTTTCTTTATTGCATTTGGTGGCACTCACAATTCTCTGTCTTTTCATCTATGCTTTCAAAAATTATTTATATGCTGTTCAATGTTTTTAATGCGTTTATATCTCATGCATAATTTATTCTATGTAAAAAAATAATAATGAGTAAAAATAAACATTCTATATTTATCCAAATGCAATACACCTAAAAGAGCAGGGAAAGAGAAGTATTAATCATAAGCTTGAATTGTCCATTGAGTAGTTAAACACCCATTTACCAATCAATATTTGAGTGCTTAGTTAGACTGTCATAAATATAAAAATTAAACTTTTTCACCATTTTACCCAATTCATTTTAGGTTCTGTGTCATGGAAAAGTGAAACAAATATGTTATCATTGTAACATTAGGACCCTAATACTAATGTATTTATATAGACAAACATAGCTGCAAAAATTATTTGATAAAATTAAAGTAGGTCTGATTTATTAATATAATTAAAGGCACGTACCAATATTGATTGAAAAAAACATTGTATTGTATTTCGAAATATAGCAATTAATACATTTAGTAATCCGCATTAAATATATGCCTATAGGCAGCAGCAACTAAATCCAGCCTGACTAAGAGTTTTTATTTCTGTTAGAAATAAAACAACCCGTCTCCCCTCTTTTTTGTCATTCTAGTCTAAAACAACATGAAATATAATGTTATGTTAAAGGAGAAATAAAGTCAGTAATTCATGTAAAAGTCGTGTTATATCACTCATGTTGTTTTCAAACTATTTTCATAAATGAGATAATTAAAAATGAATAAATATTTGTTGAGTATTAATTTTAAAAAGAATTGCACACTTTTTCAAATATTTTCTTAGATCTTTTTTTTTTTAAAGTCAATTTATAATTTTGGTGTCATTGTCTATTTTTCGCTCTAAAATTGCCTTATCACTCACAGACAATGAGACAAGATTGATGGGTTGTCGGATAATTTCCATCTTGAGAAACATTTGTCAGGTTGTCAGTGATATTTTAATGAATTTATGGGTGAAAATGACAATTTTTAAAAAATAAATTTCAAGATTAAATTGACCATCATTGATTATAGTCTAGTGGACAAATGAAAATAATAATCTAATGTTTAATTTTGCTGCAAAACTTCTTTAACAATGATTAGTTGATAACAAAAGGATAGAATGACATATTTGAAATAATTACAAAAGCTGCATTTGTTTACTTAAGTAAATGGGAATGACTAAGAAGAGACAAAATTATCAAAAGTTATCAAGTTTGCTTTAGCATAATACCTTACCACAAACAGTGTTTCTAAAATAAAAGAGGTGGGGGATAGGATGAAGTTTGAGCCATTCTTTTTCTTTTTTTTTTTCATAACTTAGAACGTTTGGAACCTCTCCTAATCTGTGAAAAATAACAATGTAGGGGGGGGGGATTAGTTATAACGGCGAGATCATTTTTATTTAAAATAAATTGTACAGATTTTAGTTTAAAAGTTTTAACTTTTGAACAAAGAGAGTTTTTTTTATTATTTACTTAAGGATTAAAGTAGCATTTTTTCACTGAAAGATATTCTTTACTTACTATGGCAACAACATATACAGATGGGAAACTTTTCCCAAGGTGCAACCAGGTGCCTTTCAGTCATTATTACATGTGTTTGACAGGCTCTGTTCCCTAATGAAAACTTGGCTGTAGAATAAATTTGGCTTGTGGGAACATTTGGAAAGTAATTGATACAGCCTCCTTTTCACAATATTGCAATTTGGTCAAATTATTCTAATTTCGCAGTCTAGTGCCAACGCTGGAATAGCATGTTTTAGTGTTGTTGAATCTGAATTCCCTGTCATGACTATTGTCTACAGTTGATGAATCTCATCTCCTATGAGACTACTGACCGTAATTAATAAGTTATTGCATTAATAGTCTTAAGATTTTCCGTAATAAAAGCAAAATGAAACTTTAAATATTTATGCATATTTGGGAACAAAAAGCTTTCTCACATCTAGTAATTAAAAAAATGCATTCTGTAATATTTCTTAGAGTTGTTTTTACATGGCTCAACATTTGATTAAAATTTAAAAAATAAAAAGAACATTTTTAATAATGAAAACTAGCATTCCCTCTCTAATGCAACTGTATTTGTAAGCATTAATTTTCACTAAGTGCCCGATACACTACTATTTTGGCATCCATACTCTCTTTATTAAACTTTGGATCAGTTGCCCAATCTGAAGCTTTATGTCTGTATTTAACATTCATGGTTGGTTCATTATCCATTCATCTTTTTCTATAGCCACCGCACTATGGAATAATTATCTGGTGAAGCATAAAAATTGTTGAATAGTATGATGAGGAAGTAATAATCAAGCCCTTCTCCTGCTTAATCAGTTAGAAAATTTCAGTCTTAAAAACGAATTAAAATTATCTAAAGGGGCTTTCAAGTGAAAATGAAGCATTTTTATTTCAACAGAGTGTAAGTGATAAAACTAAGAGGACTCATTAGCCCAATCGTTGTTCAAAACTTGCTAGCGCTCTCTCTGTGTTTGACGCAAATATATGCCGTTACGGAGTGATGTCTGATTACATTTATCAGTATTATGTCTCGTGTATAAATTATTAAATAGCTAGCCCATAAACACATGTGCTAAGTCTATACCAAGCCTTAATGCTACTTGTTTCTCAAAGGGGAATAACTGGAAATGATGTATATTAAAAATGTTCCTTGGTCTTCAATGTTAGAATGCACTAACTCATTATGGCTAATGTTAATTGAAGAGCAAAATAACATTACTTTCATCAGTACGGTTATCAATCACAATAATGTAGCCATTAATAGAGAACAAAACAAATTAAAATTTATTGGTCTAAAAAAATAGTATGACTAAGCCTATTTTTTGTCTATCTATCATGCCATACTAAACAAATGAATTACCATCGGCCACTCTGTAATATTAGAAAGAAAAGCACAGCTTCTTAAATGACTAATTTACATCTGCAAAACAAGGAAAAGAAAAATAGAATACAAAAATATAATTAACAGGGAAAAAAAAATTAAATAATGTTTGAGAGTGATACTTTAAATTAATTATATTAAAATATATTGATCTCAATATAAATGTTAAGAATTTTATATGTAACTGTATATATATAAGAGTGTAAACTCTTACAAGAAAATAGCTGGTTGAGTGGTTTAAGTCATCTACTTTTATGCACCAGTTCGATCTTCCTGCATAGGTTTAAATTTCATTATTCCAAACAGTTTTTTTTATGGGAGTGGAATATGTTTGATAAATGCCCACTGTGGACTCTTGTTCAGGGACAATATGACATTTAAGCAGATGCAGGGACTATTTAAATTATCGTTTGAATAATGCAAAAGAGACCATAAACGTTGGTCAAAATGGCCTATCTCATACATTTTGACTATTTTATCACAGTGGTGGATTTCTTAGTAAAATAATAATAATAATTATAAAACTAATGTCAAATTGATGGTAAAGCAGAAGTAGTAATAAAGAAAGGTAAGACTTTTAAATCATCTTTTAAAAAAAAAATGTAAATACAAGTAATTTCAAATTTCATGCAAACTCTTCAGCTTCACAAAAAATTAAAGTTTTGATAGAGTAGATAGAAGCTACAAAAGTTGCCATGATGTTGGATTTACTGTAACGTCTATGCTATTAAAATTTATTTTATGCAATGATGCTTATACTTACGTTATTAATGTATTTGCTTAGATTTAGAGAAAGAGAATGACAGACTTTATTTTTTGATGGATAGGATTGTACTACCAAAATACTGATTTTTTTTTTTTGTTGAAAACTTTAATTGCACATGCTGTAGTACCAGTAAACTTTAAACAAAAGTTGTTTGAAATAATAGTATTAGTGTTAAATCGATAATAAATTGAGAGGTTGCCATTCTCTCACATGTGCCTACTGTTGCTTCTCAGACAGCCAATAAGATGTTAAGACAGCAGTCTGAAGAGCGATCAAGCCATGACAAATGACAAAGTTTTTGATAAGAAAAGGATGGTCCCATTCTCTTCTCGATTTAACTTTATATATATATAAGCCAGTTTTAAGCATCTTGGCTTGAAAGCATGAAGCTATAAATATCTTCATATATTACTCACTGAGTCTTAATTTACGATTTAACAATATTATCGATTTAACAACAATATGCGATTTATATAATAATAGTATTAGTGTTATAAACTCAAATAGTCTTTTGTTATTGATTTTTTGTATAAATATATAGATTGACTATCATAAACACTATGTTTTGGCAGAAACAAATCACTGTAAAGAAATTGACTGTACCCACTCATACCAATACATTGTAATAAACCATATTATAGTTAAGAATCAGAAAACAAAAGAAATTCTTATTATATGAGCACTTACAAATGTAAATTGTTGGACAAATCATAGACTAGTACATTTACTCCAAGGCTAAAATAGTAGTTGTCATAAAAACAACTTTTAGGTCATTCCTATATGCAAGAAAAAATTTGATGTTCAATTTTTAAATGCATATACTAATCATGCCTAATTTCAACAGCTATTAAATATTAAAATTGCTAATATAAATTGAGTTGTTAGTTATTGATGCATTAAATTGTATTAAATTATGGATACAAGTAAATATACTATTGGGCTGTATTTAAAAAAAATAATTATGACTGTTTTAGTAATTTCATTAAAAAGAAACCCGTATGATTTTCTGCTTGGTAAAATAATAAATTAATGCATACCTTCATAATAAAAATAAAAGTGTAAATGCAAAAGTATAACAACTAACAAAAAGAGTTATCATTGATTGGTGGATTAAAAACTGTTAAAAAGATGTAGACGTTAACTAATTGTGATTACATAAAATCATTATTGATGCATTGAAAATAATATGCAAATCTAAAAAACAATGCCATAATCCTATTAAAGTTATCTACATTATTCTATTATGTAATAATATAAGAATCAAGATTATGACTTTTAATGACATATCTATTCTTTCTTCTCATTTACATTTGGACAAAGGGATTCAACTTTGAAACTAAACAGCTTTATAATCTTAAAAATGGAAAGGCTGTAGATACTGATAAGTTATACTCTTTTAAAATATAATGGTGATATGTTAATTTTTAAAAATATTAGACTTTTTTAGGTATAGATTCATGAAGATGTGCTACCTTAGTAAAGAGGATAGATAAGATTGCAATAATTTCTATCCATTAGAGTGAAGCATGAAGTTATTTTCAAGGATTTTGTTGAATATGTTGCTTCCAGACATAGATAAATGTTATCACAAACTCAATGTGGTTTTTTTTTTTGCTAGTTAAAACACAGAAACGAGGCTGAGGAATAAAGAAATGATTTTTATATATTTATATTTATATGATCATAGCATTTGATTCTTTTGATTGAATATATCTGTGGTGTTATTTGAATTTTGTTGCTTGAATATCAAAATTTATTCATATTAATTAGCTTGTACATGATGTAATGAGAGGATATGTTATTGCTACAGTTGAAAATATGTCACGTGTTGAACAAGAATGGGTATTATCTTTATTTTTGATTTTTGTGATAGTGGTCTTTGGAACTATTCATAGATAACTCCTTAAAACAAGCATTAAAATGTGATTCAGATTTGATAGTGGATTTTTTTATTTGCATAGATTAAAAGCAAATGCAGGAACTTGATATATTTGGCTGATTGTTGCACTGACCTTGCCAATTCAAAAGTTAATCTTAAGATTATACTTAATATTATAAATACAACATATAAAAATTTTGGTTTAATAATTAATTTCCCTTTATTAACCCAGGATTGACTAATACCTTCAGAAAATTTTAATTTACATCATTATCAACTTAGGAATATGAACCAAGTAGAAAGTCAGGCTAGGATGTTGAGGGGTATTACAGTATCCAATGGTTGCTTCTCATTTTTAACAAATTATTAAGGTAGCAAATTTAATCACTGTGATATAACTACAGCATGTTAATTAATATAAATGTTATTTTCTCCAAGTTTTTATATTAAAAATGAGGATTATATTTCCTATTAATGCACCATAGTCATTAAAATATTTCATTTAATGCTGAAAATCAATCATTATGTTTTAAGCTTTAATATGATAGGATGAATCAACTATTGTAAAATTATATTTTTATTGAAATGGACATGAGAAAATAATGAAGTATTAAAAACTTTCTAAAAAGTATTTTAAGATGCTGAGGATAGCTTTTATGGGAGTGGCAAAACCCATATACATCTCTTAAACATTATCTCAAAAAAAATTTTTTTAAGGAAATGCTATTTTGATTTCTCTCATTAGGATGATATATCTGATAATAAAATGCAATGAAGAGCTGAAATTATGCAAGATATTGAAGTCTTTACAAAGTAATGGTTGGCAACAGAGGAGGTTAAAATACAGCAACAAAACACATTAAAAAAATGAAGCAGGATGTTCTATATGTGAATGTATTTGTACTCACCTATTGATATATCACAAAACTCATCTTTATTGTGTCTTATTATTTTTTATGAACTTATATCTTGTTTTGTTCTTATTAATGTTGGAACATCCATATTTATTTGCAAGTGCTTATTGTTGATGCTGTTACAAAAATTCAGGTAACTACTTTAAAAACATATGTATCTTGCTGACCAGGTAACTACTTTTAAATATTTATCCATCTTGATGACTTATTTAAATTTAGATAGAGGTATCTAATGAAGTTAAAAACATCACATGATCACTATTTCTTATGCTAGCACATTACTGTTATTTAAACAGGAAAAACTCTCCATACAGTGCATGAGAGGGCACTAGATGGGGATTTTATGCACAAGCCTTCTGGCATCCATTGATTACTTTGGTTGGCAATGAGTGGCATTATTGTATGGAGAGTTTTGCCTGTTGTAATAGAAGTTAAAAACAACTCTTTGTAATTTTTAATCCAGAATATCTGGAAATATAATATTAATAGGAAAGATAAAGTTATAATACCTGGAATTTTTTTTAAATATAATAGTTATATAGTAGCTCCAAAATTATTGAAATTATCTATAAATTTGGGATTCCATCAAATTATTCCAACTTTTTTAAAGGTAATTCTATTGTTTCAGTTTATAAAAATAAAAAGAATAAAAATTTTGCAATTACTATCATGGAATAATATCTCTATTTACCATAGCAAAACAGTTTTCAATGATTTTATTAAATGAGTAGTTTTGAGTTACAGATGAAATGTTTCCAGAAATTCAAGCGTTTTTTAATGCTTTTGATAATCTTTGAAAATAACTGTTGCTCCATAAAAATGTATTTATATTATACAGTAATTGCTCTAAAAAAATGAATTATTTCAAATGAAAACTGGTCTTTGAAAAAAAAAGGCTTTTCCAAAGTTATCAAAATGATTAAAAGCAAAAGTGTATGCTGATGATTATGATACTCTTACAGTTTAAAGGAAAAAGTACAGAATGTTTTTAACATCTTTGAGTGCAATGAATAGTCATTGTTATAGATGTTATAATAATTAATGTTTAAAAGGTCAAATGCTCTAATGATCAGTGATAAAAAAATATTATTAAAATGGGCAAAACTCTCTATATGTATTGCCACCCAGTGCAAGCCAGAGTAATTGATGGATGCCAGAAGGCTTGTGCATAAAATCCTCCATCTAGTGCCAACTCATCTAATATCCCCAGACTAGTTTCTAGCTTGTGGCCATCATCAGTGAGCAGCCTTGAATCTGAGAGCACTGCACCTAGAGCTTAGGATCTAATGCAACTCTCCAGCAGACACCTTTTATCTCTACTTAATTACAAAACTATGAGTCTTAAATTGAAAACACAATATTTTCAATCCAAGCTCATCAGCTTATATAGTCATATAGGTCTGAACTAAGTTCAGTACCTATACATTTTGGTGTCTTCGTTTCTTTAATAACCATAGCCATCACTATCCTATTAGGAAGGATTGGTTTTAAGCCAATAAATAGCACATGATCACCAGTTCTTATGCTTGCTTATAACTGTTATTAAAACAGGCAAAACTCTCTATTTGTATTGCCAGTTGATGAGCTTGGGTTGAAAATATTATAGTGTTTTCAATTTAAGACTCATAGTTTTGTAGTTAAGTAGAAATAAAAGATGACTGCTGGAAAGTTGCAATAGATTCTAAGATCTAGGTGCAGTGCTCTCAGATCCAAGGCTCCTCACTGATGAAGGCCACAAGCCAGAAACTAGTCTGGGGATATTGGATGAGTAGGAACTAGATGGGGATTTTATGCACAAGGCTTGTGGCATCCATTGACTATTCTGGCTTGCACTGAGTGGCAATACGTATAGGGAGTTTTGCCTGTTTTAATAACAGTTATAAGCAAGCATAACAAATAGTGATCATGTGATGTTTATTGGCTTAAAAAAATCTTCAGAATCTCTTGGTTTGGTTGGTTATCCATTGGGAATATATAGCAATTTAAATATCTATTTAGTTTTTCAGGTAAAATTATAGAGTTGCATGAGTACAGATTCTAATGAATTGTTGATGTACTTGACAAATTAAAATTTCACAAGGAAAATATCATTGCTTCATCTAACTTAGTTATGCATAAGACTATTATTTTGCCAAACTTATTATATGGAGATGAAATATGGACTCTATATCATTGTAATATAAAAGCACAAAAGAATTTCTTTAATATTGTCTCTATAATGGAGAATTGTAAGACCATCTTCAGCATGCCAGACTGTAAGACTACATCTTTACTGGATTGGGCAAGTAAAGCAGGTAAATAATAATAGATATTATATAAAAATAATAATATTACAGCAAACTTAAGTATGGTTTTTGTGGAAAATGCAGATCCTGTTTAAATTACAAACACATTTTAAATTACTTATATTGAGAGAAAATGTTGAGCATAGAATAAATGGAAAGCTGCAATGTAATAAGAGATTGCTAAATTGTAGCATTTTAATAAGGAAAGTTTGCTGCAGGGAAATTAAAAGACAAATTGGAATATAACACATAAACATACTAATGGACTAGGCTATGATATATGTGGCTGTATTTGTCATTGAGTTATTGGCTTGTACATTTATACAAAACCTTCTTTAAGTTTTTGCTCTCTTGCATCAATTTTTCTTTCTTCTTCATCTGAAATTAGAATGGCTGTATTCTCAAATGGTTGTAGAAGATAAATATGTACTATCTTCACATTTTGCTTCAGTAGTAAAATATAAGCATAGTATTAATATTCTAGTAGTTTATTAATAAATTATCCATAATCTTATGATTTTTGTACACATTTTTGTGGAAGAAATTATATTTCTTCTTTAACTGATATAAAATGCACAAAATTTTAAAACAACACGTTCTGATATTGTATGATTATTGGTGTTAGTAATCAATATGGTAAATATGATAACAAGCATAATAATTTATTAGCATTAAACATGTTATAAACACCTACTGAGTGATTTCATAAATGGTATTTTGTTGTAACATAGCATAAAGATCATCATTATTTGACTAGAAATCAATAATCAATCACCAGAATTATTAGCTACTTGCTGGTAACAAGACAGATATTTACTTATTATATTGATTTTCAGCTGAATATTGACTATAATAAACTTAGTAAATTACTAATGGTTTTAATAAGCAAATTAATGATTTTATGGCCAATCAAATATATAATGTTAGCATATAAATCTATTTCATGTTTGAATATGTAACTAGGATACATTATATGCCAGATTTTAAATAATTATTTTTAAAATAAATCTGCCAAGTACACATATATTTTTGCTACATCAATGCTAATCTATTTTGCCAGGTAGAAAACATTCAGTTCTACCTGATCTCCATTTAGTTGTATTATAGATAAATTAAGCATTGATATGTGATAAAGTTGAAACTTCATTTTAACAGTGATCTTTGTTTTTATATTAACCAAATCAGCTTACCATTTCAAATATTAATTTTGATGAAATTGTAATGATTTTAATCAGCATATAAATGATTTTAATGCAGATGAAATATATAATATTAGGAATGTAAATCTATATTATGCGAACATATTTGCAAGCTAGATTCTAAAATATCATTTTAAAAATAAATATGCATACCTATTATCATATTCAAACATGTTTGTCTCTTGTAATATGTAATAGACTTAGCAACTTATAAGTAAAGCTTCAACATTCATTGCAAACAAAGACTTATTACTTTAACTGTATTTCCTTTGCTTTAATTCTTAAACACAAAGAAAATTATTCTAAATTTCTTTGTTAGAAACATTTACTCAGATACTGTAAAGATTTTCTTGTAAAATCTAAAAATAATTGAAATTATAATTAAATTTAGTTTATGTTTTAACAAACTTATATTCTGAATAAGTCTTCTTGAATATTTTGATATTAAATTTCAAATTTTCTATGATTTCTCTGAATCAGTTTTATATATTTTTTAAAAAAGGCAGCCATCTATGAATTCCTCAGATGGCTTATAAGCACACTGCATATAAAGAATGGCAATAAATATATAAAATCCTTCTGGAAATAATCCTAAGTGTCAGTATTTCAATACACATGTTTATTAGTTGAAATAATAAGTCTCCAATGAATTAAATATAATTATTTTAAAAATATTGTACAGTTTGAATATATACTAATATATATAATTTAGTCATTTTTACACTTCAGATTTGTTTGTTTTATGCCTATGTTCCAGAAATAGTTCATTTTATTGTTGTTTTTTTTTTATGTTTGGCACAATAAGTATGATCTTGATTACCTCTAATTATATTGCATTAAAAGTTTTTATGTAAGTGATTATTAATAAAATGGCCATCCATTATGTCAAATTATGTGGTTAAAATAATTGAATGATCTTATTATTCAGGAGTTCATAAGAAGTTGGTGGTTGAAGTGATAGCAGGATACAATTAGGATGTGCTACTCTACTATTGCATTAAATTGTGCTAAGCAGTCACATGATTTATAAATAGTGTAATACTAAAAAATTTTTTTTACTATTGTTTGAAGTAGATTTTTTCTCTTGCTAAATTTTACTACTTTCTGTTTCCTTATTTTCACTTCTTTCAAATTGTTATCACAGTAAATCTTAGCACTACTGAGTCAAATTCAGACTTATTTTTATTAGAACTGCAATCACTGCTTTATCACTGTTTGCAGTTTGAAGATGATACTTATGCTCTGAACTTGCAGTTAATGTAGATTTAGAACCATTTTCAAAATTATTTTCACCAAGAATTTTAGTTCTAAATATGCTCAAACTTGTATCTATGTAACTTTTTTTATTATATATTACATGATGTCTAAGAGATAAAAGTAAATTGCTATCAATAATTACATGCAATGATACATTCATTTTTTTTTACATTGCAATATTTATATATTGAAATCAGTGCGTGCATAAACCATACAAGTTTCAATCTATTTGACAAGAATGGCCCTGAAACTTTTTTTAAAGTAAACAAGAATTTTAAAAAATATTCCAAAATATTAATATACACTATAACCAATAATTTATTTTTCAAAATTATTTGTTGCATGGTATATAATGTCAGACAAACATATAAAAATAGTCAAATCCCCCCCCCCACACACATATATATTTATGCTTTTTCCCAGTAGCATATTTGTTAACTTTGTGTTATTAAATATTTACTAAGATATATTTTTATTTATTATAATTCAATCTTTTAAATGCATAGATAATCATCAAGATGTTTTTATATATACATATACACAAAATATACATAAATACCTATAGCTTGAAAGGCTGATCTTTGAATGTATATAAATACCTATAAAATAAAATAAAACCATTGAAACATCACATAGTCACCATGCCTTATCCTTGTACAAATGGTTAAAACAGTAGTAACCACTTGTACAAGCTGTTAAAATAGTAGTAACTCCTCTCCATGCAGTACTGCCACTATGGCTTGAACTAGGTGTCATTACTGTATAATTATAGACCGGTAGTGGTAATATCAGTGTTATATAAAGTTTTTGCATATATGGTGGCTAGAAGGATCACAAAGTGGATGGAAAAAAATAATATAGTGAGAGAAATGCAAGGAGGTTTTCAATCAGATAGGTGTATAGATGATAGTTTATTTGTAGTTACACAACTCGTAAATATGGGTAGAAATAGAGGTAGACAGTTATATATGGTTTTTTATAGATACAGAGAAGGCATGTGAGAGAGCAAATAGAAATAGATTATGGTTAAGTTTAGTAAATTTAGGAATGAATGGAGCTTTAATGGATTTTATTAAGAGATTGTATAAAAATAATTATTATACATATCAATTAGGAAATATAGAATCAGTTAAAGTTAAAAATGGTCTGGGACTAAGGCAAGGATGCCCTATGTCACTTACTTTGTTTTTGTTAAATTTGAAAAAAATGGAAAGAGCAATAGAAAAACTAGGAAGAGGGATAGAAATACAGTTAATAGGTGGCAATAGAGTATATACATTATCAGATATTTTATTTGCAGATGATATTTTCTTGTGCTCAGAGAGTAGAAAAGGTATGGAAGTTATGTTGAAGACATGTGCAAGAATGGGTAAAGAGATGCGGATTAAATTTAGCGAAGAGAAATCAAAAGTAATTATGATAAATACTGGGGAAAAAGAATAGAAAATTTTTTTATTGGGAGATATAAAATTAAATGTGGTGGGTAGATATAACTATTTAGGAATCATTTTAAGTAATCAAAGGAATTGCTTGGATGAATGGGAGAACAAATTGATAAATGAGTCAAGAAAAGAAAAGGACTGATAAAGAAATTAAGAGTGTCTTCATATAATAAATATGATGTAGCTAGAATTGTATGGAAGGGAATGAAATGGTAATGATGCATTATGTGTTAGTAAAGAGATGTTAGATTACTTAGAAAAAGTACAAAGAGAAGTAGGAAGATATGCATTTGATGCAGATGTGTGAATGGCAAAAAAGGCAATTCAGGAAGAAATGGTCAAACTTTTATAAGAGATGCAAAAAGCAAAATGAAAATGTTCATTAGATTGCAATTTATGGATAATAGTAAAATAACTAAAATATAATTTAACTGAGTTATGAGTAAAGAACAGGCAACAAGATGGGTGAAGAAAGTAGTATAGTATGCAGAAGATTTAGATAAAGAATTTATGTCAGTATACTTATACAAAAGGTGGGATGATTGTGTTAGGAGATGTTGAGTGTTATAGTGACAAGGGATGGGATAGAAGGATAAATGCATTAATAAAAAATAAGGAGTTGGAGAACTAGTATGGAGAGTAAAACAAATTTAAATATATATAAAAGTAAACAGAATATTGGGTGCAAATTAATTTATCATAATAACAAGGAAAGTAGTTTACTGTTTAAGACTCGAACAAGTCTCTTTAGCAAGAAGGGTATACACATAAATGGAAAAAATATGGATGAGCTAGGCTTAAAGTTATGTAATGGAGACAAATAAAATATTAGGCATCAGTTAATTGAATGTAAATGCCTGCAAGCAGAAAGTGTACAAATAAGGCAGTTGTGGAAGAATAAATATAAACAGAGTGAGTATACAGAAAGTGGGTTTTTGATTTTTATTCTGGGTTTGGGGAAAGATAAGGGGGTTTTACTTATAAGGACCATAGAGGTGACATAGATTATGTTGTGGAAATGAGATGGAGCAGAATAGGAAAGAATATGGAAAAAACTTAGGGTGGGAAATGGAAGGAGAAGATTCGGTGGCTAACAGGTTTCTCTGGACATTGTGATTGAGACATTCCTGACTCCAATAAAGGAGAAGCCACAGTGCATCACATCACACCACAGAAGCAAGTATAATATTAAGAATTTTTAAAATTTACCCATACAGTTATTAAATATTATTATTATTATTATTATTATTATTATTATTATTATTATTATTATTATTATTATTATTATTATTATTATTATTATTATTATTATTATTATTATTATTATTATTATTATTATTATTATTATTATTATTATTATTATTATTATTATTATTATTATTATTATTATTATTATTATTATTATTATTATTATTATTATTATTATTATTATTAAATATTGTTATTATTATTATTTTTAATAGATGATAAAAATAATCTGTATATAGTTTTTTGTATGATAAAATTTATTTGTTTAGTTTAGTTTTTTTTTTTTATATATAATTATTTTTATTTAAATTCATAATATTTTTAATATATTTAAATTGGTATAATTCTTTTAAAATACATTTAGTTTATACAAAATTAATTATGCAGAAGCAACAAAAATGTATGTAGGGGGGGGGTGAGAAATAAGAAACTAATGAAGAAATTATTAATGCTATATATAAAACTAATATATACTAATTTAACTTTTGTAAATTAATACACTGTACAGGCTTACACACATCTGCACATATATAATGTAATATATGAGATTCGAACTCAGACTTTCACATGACCCTCAACTCTCCATGCCATCTCATATTGCTGACCCACCTGATCACACACATGTTGAAAAGATAAATTATCACCAATATGCATATTTCATGCTAAACCAGCAAACAACAGTTGTCAATTTGATATTTTATATATACATATTAAACAACAAATTAACAATAGCTAAATGGTTTTAAATGTAAGTCAGATGATAACTGTCAAAGCTTAAAATATATTTATAAACTGTTGTCAAGGAAACTTACTTTGACAACATATTATAGATTCTAAGGTTTGCTTAAACGTTGGAATATATATTAAGTAAAATATTTCAGACTAAAACAATAATTGTGATAGTTCTAATATTTGAAAAATATTACCTGTAAATATGGCTGTCTTTTAAAAACAAAATTAAAAAGAGGAAATAAGTGAAGTTTAAGTCAAAGTTGGATCTTTAATCCAAAATGCTCAACATATCTCCCTTTCCCTGTTTAAAAAAAGTGATGTACTAACCTTGAGCTCAGTAAGTGCATTTCAGTAGTTAAAATATTGTTTTCCATGAACAATTAAAATCAATGTCAAGCAAACCTATAAAAAATATATCAAATTGTTTGAAGAATTCATCAATACGTTATACTTCACCTTAAATTTATACAACCAAGAATAATGTCTGAAAACTTAATCAATAAACAAAACTGTTATAAATGTTTCAGAATGATATGCTCATTGATCTGTAATCAATGGAATAGATTATGCAATAGAAAATAATTGATATACACTAAGATGCAAGAAGTATTGTAAATTTAAATAAAAAAAGATGAAAGAGCAGTGTGGTCAGATAGATATGAACTAGTAAAGATAAGTATTTTAATCATGTAAAAGGAAAGATTTTCAAACTGCTGGACAGAATATTAGAAAATAATTTGATAAAAGATATATTCATTGTAAGATACTATGATGAAGAATGATAGAAGCAGTATTAAGCTTCTCATAGTACTTCATAATTTCTTTAAATGGCAAAGTAACTCTTCTACCATGAATGATGTGTTATTACAATTTTCCAAAAACTGTATTGCATTTTCTACAGTTATTCAATCTGCTTTGGGTTTTTCTTTACCATTTGTTAATTATTGCTTGTTTAAACAAAACTTTTAACTCTCAAACATTGCAAATCCATTCATTAGTTTTTATATTCCCAATATATTTATAAATCCCACAGACATTTTACCATTTGTTATTTAGGAATATTAGTCTATAAAAGCTATAAAAATATAAAGAATATTGTAAACAAAAATTTGGTATTCCAAAAAAATTATGAAATGGAAAAAAATTATATTTATTACATAAATTTAACAAGTAAAAAATTATGAAAATAATATATATATATTTCCAACCATATTTCACATTAGCTCCAGCCCAGATTACAGACAAACCTTTCTCGCATACTTGATGCATTTTTTGAAATCTCAGTTTATTTTTTTTTCAAGTAAATAAGATACATATAGCTCTTATTGTATTTTTTTAAAAGTATATGTACACTATTTTTTTTTAAGGTATAATTAACTTCATAAATATATTATATATTTCAACCATCTATTTCATCACAATATCCTAAAACATACGACTAAAGACGTGAAAAAGATAAATGCCTTTCAGACGGGCATTTTGTGCTGATCAAGCACTTATCAGTTGGTTCAGATCATAATCTTTTACGTATGTCTTCAAAATTTGTTTGTTTTATATATATGTAATAATATTATAATTCGATGTCTGTATTTTTTCAAATCAGTACAAGTAATCTTATAATTGAATATTTATAAATACAGTAATTAGATATATGTAAAGTATAACTTTAAAAATTATATCAACTTATGAGCACTTTCGACTTTCGTAGTCTTTGCCAACTAACACTTTGAAAGGCTAACCTTCACACAATTCTGTGATCTTAACATTTGCTGCCTGTCTGTTTTAATTAAGTCTTGTTTGTATCTTAGTATAGCTTCCTTTATTTCCTTTTATTGTTATTTTTTCAATTTGTAATATTTTTACATTATTATTATTTAAATTAAAACCATAAATACATGACTTATTATGGTTGTAAAAAATGGATGCAGAAATATTATTATTTACTTTGCAATTTTGTTTAGTTTTCTGAATCCTTTTTAATAACAGCAAGTGCTCTTTAATTCTTTTTTTCAACATGCATCTCGATCCCCTATATATCTGCTACCACACCTACATATCCATTTATAAATGATGCAATTTTTATTTATAAATGAGGTTTTATCTTTAGAGTTATTTATTAATTTGTTTAATGTAGGAGGTGCTTAAAATGCAATGTCACATATACCTTTATACATTTTCCATATAAAATTTACTTGAACATTTGAAATATATGGTATTGATATCCATATTTTTTTATTAGAAGGAGAATCAATATTATTATTAATATTTTTGTTTTTATATTTCGTATTAAAATTTTTAATAACATTATATATATGATTATAATTGTAGCCAACATTTAACAATTCATTCGAATACATTTCAAAATTTTTAGCTTTATCCAATGAATATTTACAAAGACGATTATTCCTAATTAAGGACTTTAAACCTGCAATTTTATGTGACATTAGAACTCTTGATTTCCATATAAATCAAGAGTGCCAATGTCACATAAAATAGCAGTTTTAAAGTTGTTTTTATTTAGCAATAATAGTCTTTGTAAATATTCATTAGATAAAACTAAAAATATTGAAATGTATTCAAATGAATTGTTAAATGTTGACTGCAATTATAATCATATATATAATTTTATTAAAAATATTAATATGAAATATAAGAATAAAAATATTAATAATAATATTGTTTCTCCTGCTAACAAAAAAATATAGATATTAATACCATATATTTCAAATGATCAAGTAAATTTTATAAGGAAAATTTATAAAGGTATATGTGACATTGCATTTTACACACCTCCTACATTAAACAAATTAATAAATAGCTCTAAAAATAAAATCTTTTATAAATAAAACTTGCAGCATTTATAAATGGATATGTAGGTGTGGTAGTGGATATATAGGGGAATCAAGATGCACATTGTAAAAAAGAACCAAAGAGCACTTGCTGTTCAGAAAATGAAACAAAATTGCAAAGTAATTAATAATGTTTCTGCATCCATTTTTTACAACCATAATAAGTCATGTATTTATGGTTTTAACTTCAATTATAATAATGTAAAGATATTGCAAATTGAAAAAAATAATAACAAAAGGAAACAAAACTTAATTAACACACAGGCAGCAAATGTTAAGAACATGGAATTAAGGGGAGGTTAGCCTTTCAAAGTATTAGTAGTGAAAGACTATGAGGATAGTCAAAAGTGCTCCTAAGTGGATAAAATTTTTAAAGTTATACTTTACATATATCTAATTACTGTATTTATACATATTCAATTATAAGATTACATATGTATATAACAATAAAAATAATGGTAATAAACTATTACATACAGTCTTTCAATCAGCACAAGTAATTTTGGTTAATTCCTTAATCTGCCTCATTTGTCAATTGGTGCTCTCATAATTTTGACACCAGCCACTTTATATAAAATATTAATAACTTTTACTAATTGTTTATTAAGCTAGGGATTATTTTTAGCCTAAATGTACTCTTTAACTATCATTAATAATAAGTGTGATCTTAATTGTTTATTAAGCTAGGGATTATTTCTAGCCTAAATGTATTCTTTAACTATCAATTAATAATAAGTGTGATCTTATAGAGGTTTCAGCACTTGATTTCCTTGCCCATATTGACAGTTTTGATAACTTCCACTGCAACCCTTTCATGCAAGGCAGGTGTCAGATTTTATCTCATATTAATGCCTTGGGAAGGAAGTGTACACTATTCATTGCTCTGTTAAGTATTTCCAAAAGTTAGTTGTACTTATCTCAGTGCATATTTCAGATTAACTTAATCCTATCACAGCTATCAATCACACCAGATTTATATATATATATATATTATGCAACAGTATTAATAATGGATAATATAAATGTGTAGATGGCAAATCATCATTCCCACTGAACAAATAGTTATCAACAGTATAGGAGAATGAGAGAATCAGTACAGAATAAAATAAGTAATTATTATTGATAATAATGACAAATGACTAACATTGAACATGAATAATCAAAATTCATTCCTTATAACTGGATTGAAAAGAAGTTCAATATCAAGATCTAAACTACTGCCAAACTTAGGCCATAATATAAATCAATCATATGGATGTACGTACTTAAGAGCTAAAGTATCTATTATAATAAAAAAATTGGAATCCTGATACATTTAAATAATATGCATCCCCATATTAAATTTACAATGGAGACAGAGTCTGATGGAAAACTCCCTTTTCTTGATGTTCTAGTAACCAGAACACCAAATAGTTTATCTTTTTCTATTTACAGAAAGGATACACACACAGACAGATTTGCATTTCCATTCTCATCATCACCCAACTCAGATAGTTTCTGTAGCCAAAACTCTTTTAAATAGAGCAATTAACCTTTCAGATGAGATACATCTGAAAGAAGAAATAAATCATATTAATAGTGTTTTATTAGCAAATAGTCATAATTACAAATTTATATAAAAAAGCCTTATTTCAAGCCCAAAATAGACAAAATAGGAAACAAAAAGATGATAAATCAGCTATTAGGATTTGTGTTCCATATGTAAAAGGAACTACAGACAGTATCGGATGTATATTAAAATGCTATAATATAGATACAGCATTTTCTGCTCATCAAAAGATTAGCAATATAATAACCAAGCCTAAGGATTCAATCCCTCTTGAATCTCATGGTGTTTATCAAATCTCATGTAAAAATTGTAAAGCTTCTTAGTTAGGTATGAGTAATCATCGCATCAGTGTTAGGAGAGATGAGCATGCTAATGCAGTTAAACAACACTCATCAGCATCAGCACTCTCACTCCATACTATAGATTCAGGTCATAAAATTGATTTTTCTAGTACCAGGATCATATCCAGATGTGATAATCTCTATCAATGCAAAATTAGAGAAGCCATTGAGATACTTAAAAGGCCAGATTGTATCAATAAGCGAGATGATACATGCAAACTTCCTCCTATTTGGAAAGATTTTTTTAAAAAACATTCCTAAATTTAACATTTTTTGCTATTGGTGGAATTTTAACATTTTATTCAAATCAGTGATTGTAGCGCCTCTACAACTGTCTTTCTACCTTTTATAACTCTGTGGATGGCTTGTGTGACCAAGTCGAAAATGTCAGTATATTAATATTAAAAGTTTTTAACACGGATGAACCCGCAAAATATGTATTTTATATATATACAAATGAACTATTATTGCTCTAGAGCTAGCTCAGAATCACAGGTATCCTAGGAACAATAACCATGAACAAGAGATAATATGTATATGCTTAATTTAACCTAATTTAAATAGTCTCACTGGGTTAAACTACAAATTCTTTAAATCAGCATGTTATGATGAAATCAAGTCACACACACTATCAATTCTTAGATCAGATAATTGGATGAATAAAGACATTATCACAATTATTTTTAATAAATATTTAATAAAATTAGCCAATGAATAATAAATAAAAAAATTCTGAAGAAATATAATAATATGACAATCTGACATCCAACACATCTCAATAACAATGTAAAAAACTATAGTCATAGGGAAAACTTAACTTGAAGAGTAAAATTTATCTATATCAACTGGTATTATTTTCAGTTTTTAAAAGTATAAAAATTGACATAAATCTTTCAAATTTATCAAAAGCTGAAGTAATAGCCAATTGCCCTGGATAGGCATCACCTGGTGACTACTACTACTGCTGCTGTTTCTGACACTGTTTCTGCAACTACCACTATTATTACTACTATTAATTACATATGCATATATACATAAAATGAAATTTATATAACAAACCATTTGCTCAAAACCTTTTCCAGAGATCTGACTGGCACCAGGCAGCAAAAGAATAAATAGTAAATTGCAATGTTGGAACAGATAAATAATCCACTACAAATTATAAGTAAACAATGCAGAATGAACAGCAGAAGGACTATTTCAATTTAAAAATAAGCTACTATGATAAATATGAAATAATAATACATTGTCTTTGTAAAGCATTGCTTCTTCAAATCTTAGGAACTAGTGTTACAAAACTTTAAATTACACCTTGCTTCTTTTCTCTGAGACTTAGAGGGTGGGGTCAATAGCAATATAATTTTTAATTCAGGTTAACACAGGCTGAGACAGTAATGATTTTAACTATATTTGGGTATTTGGAACCATATTGAATTTGTAAAAAACTGACTTGAAACACAATTTTTACAATAACTTCAGCTTTAATAATGTTTGAGAAAAATGATATATGTTGACAGAAAATAAAAAACTAAGGTAAACAATAAGGCTATGAAAATAGTGATTACCATTAAAAAAGTAAGAAAAAAAAATTTCAACATCTGAAAAAAATATTTTATTGTTTGTTCATAATTTCTAATTTATTATTATTTTTAAAATTACATCATTCCTCATAAAATTCTTATTCAAGCAATGTATAATATTTTTTATTTGAGATAATTTATAGCTTCAGAATTTACAAAAGTAGTAGCATAAGAATTCATTTTTATTTTGTATCCCAAAAGTTAAAAAATCTCAAGGCATCTGTAAAAAAAAGATTCATTCTAAAAAATATATGGAATAAATCATTTCCAAAAGATGGATATGTATTTGTAATCATAGAAATTGGCTTCTTGTCTATCCAAAACTATAAATTGAAAGCAATTGTCTGTATCAATGATAAAATGAGTTTCCTCTCTTCATTTTATAAGTTTTGTGTTAACCAGTAATGTTTATATTTTTGCACACAACAGTGATGCTATCTTGTTATATTTACTATCCCACAGAGATATAATTTATTTGCATGTAGCTCATTTGCTAGCTATAGACTTGAAAATAATGTGATGCAAGATGTGGAAAAACTACTGACTCCAAAGCATGAGAACCAAGGCATAGGCAAGTATCAGAATTTTATTCTTTGCCTTCATACAATTCAATTTGGTATATATAATCATTGTGGCTATCACCATACACACTACTTGAAACCTCTCTTTACTCATTTTTTAATAGTTCATATTTTTACATGGTACTATGCTCAGTAAATTTTGTGATTGCTTTATCAACTGCAACATTTCTGTGCATCTGATAATCAGTGTCAACATTTACATTGAACTGCCCTATAATACCCTAATTTTATATATAAAAAATCATTACTTTTTATACAAACACAGATATGCAAGTACAAACAGAAACACACTGATACAAATATAAACACACTAATAAATTATTAAACTTTTTGAGAATCATTATGTTTATAAAATAAGGTTATCTTAAACTTGAATCAGAGCCCCAAAATTACATTGTACATAAATCACAACTTTCATTATATTTGATACAAATATACTTTATATACTACACAGACACATTAATGCAAACACAAGCACAATAAATTATGGATTTATCAAATAATAAAAAAATTTAAATGATATTCAAATATTAAAAAAATCTAAAATTGAATACTTACATATATTTATTTTCAGGATGAAGGCCTTGAAACTGCAAAAATCATCAAAGTATATTGAATCTAAACAAAGGCAAAACTCTCCATACAACAATTATGTGCTAGCATGAGATGGTGATCATGTGGTATATTGAATCTGTTGTACCTTTGTGTTCTTTGTGCAATCTAATAAGCTGAGTAGAAAAAAAAATGAACTTAATAATAATAAAAATTGAAATTTTGTCTGATTTCAACATGTCATATGCCATTTTAAAAAGGAACTTATGCCACAAAGAATGATGGTTTTGGTATATGTAGTCCATTTGGTTTTCCTGCAATTTTTAAAAAAAGACAAAGAAATTTTAATTTCAACAAATCAGCCGCAACGGTGCTAACTTTTACAAAATGATTAAATGAAACCACAATAATTATTGCGGATTTCTCCTAGAGGTATTCTATTTCTACATTTTCCTTTAGTGAAACAGGTTTTCTGTTGTATTGGTGCCAATCAGCTTTTGACTAAAGCAACACACATGGTTTTCTTCAAAACCAATCCAAAAACATTTTTTTAACAATTAATAGTGAGATTAGTCTTACTTCAGACTACAAACTTAATTTTTCACTATTTTTCTCTCAATAGCTAGATCAAGACTGACTGTTACTGACTAGATACTCAAGGCTATCACATTAATGTTCTCTGTCTTACTTTTTTGAAACATGGGTGTTACCCATCCAATCACAAACTCTCTCAAAAATAACATTAAATCTGGACGAATTGAGTTTATTTTATAAAAGGGTTATTTTCCTTATTTTTTTTAATTAAGTAAGAAATTTCAAACATATACCAATCATTAAAAAATTGATCTGTAGTTATTTTCTCTTCTTAATTATTAAAAATAGATAATCCTTTAATTATACTTTACTTTGAAAACATTATTTTTTTTTAGTTTTAAAAAATCCACTTTAATTAATTAAAAGCAGTATTGTTTAACAAAAATGTCAAAACCTTATTTTTTTTAAATATTAATAAACATTACTTAAATTTTTACTTAGTTATCTTCGTTATTATTTTTTCAAAGTTAAAAACTAATAGATAAATAAAATTACTGAAGAGAGAGAGAAAAAAAATATTTATTTTAATCCTTTCTTTACTTATATTTTTCTCTCTCTTTATAACTACCCATAGCAACATATAATATTCATATTATTACTTTAAAAATGTCTGGAATTCTCATATTATCAATTAAAGAATATAATTTTTTTTAATAAGTTAGTAATTGTTATTCTGTAACATAAAAACATGAGAAGAAATAATTTTTCTCAATATACATGTATATAATAATGAATTTCTTCAGTGATAAAAGATGTGAATATATATTTCAGATATGTTTATGCAATATTTACTTGATGTAATATTAGCTTTATATCAATGTTGTAATTGGATCTCACCAGAAACATTCTGTTTAATGGAGGTTAGAGGTTGCAAATATTTCTGTATATATATAAAAACTATTTCTATTTTTTAAAAATATGTTCTAAATACCTGAACTTAAATTTATTAGACATGTTACTGAGATATTATGCCTAATCAAATTCAGAAAAAATATATGAGAACGAGAAGAGGGATAATGATAATTGATTTGAATATATGAAATAATAGAGCAATGAAATGAGTATATGTAAATTGGATTAAAGTTATTGCAATTACACCTGTTCTATTATACCTTTTAAACGAAATTTTAATCTATACATATTTTGGCTTCTCTTCTTTTTGATCACTATTATATCTTAGTTTGAATCCTGTTTAATTAGGACATTAGCTTTCCTCATGGTCTTGCTCTAATTATAAGTGGCAAAATATTTGACTAGTTTAATTTTAAAAAAAGATTAAAAACAAGATACAAAAAAATTCTAATAATGTATTTTAATTGAAACAATAAATTCACAAATTTAAATAAAAAAAATAATTGTTTATATATTATATTCAACCATACATGGGCTCTTGCTTGAGCACAACACATTAATTTAACTGGTCAAATTATTATTTTACTACCGCTCTATTATTGTAGTAAATCATATAATCTGCTTTTCATGATTGGGAAAAATATTCTAGACAAAAGATTATTTTCTTAAAAAAGATTTGAGTATTTATTAAAAAATATTGGGAAGTAGATTTTATAATACACATATTAATTTTAAAAGCTTATTTGTTAAATGCAGCACTAAAAATCCAAGGGTCAGTAATGGTTTTAAAATTTTTGCACCCCTAGGAACTTAATCATTTCTGATAGCATTATATCTTTAATAACAGGTTTTAATTTTCACTTGCATTACATAAAGTTTATAGACTATTAAAAAAATATCATAAATAATGAATCCTCAGTTAATGTCTCCTAAAATAAAATTCTTTTGGATCAGTAATATTTTCTATCTTTGTATTAAGTATTCAGTATATTAACATTGGATTTCCACCAACTAAGAAAACAAGCTGGATTTAAAAGTGGTTTTAGTACAGTAGATCATATTCAGGTACTGAGAGAAGTTATAGAAAGGACAAATGAATATGAGTTGTCATTATGTTTTGGATTTGTAGATTATGAAAAAGCATTTGAATCTATAAACATTTCTTCAGTGATTAAAGCATTGGATCATCAAGGTATATATCCAGGATACTGTCATATTTTCAAGAATATTTATACAAATGCAACAGCAACAATTAGATTACATAATGATACTGGGAAAGTCAACATTGAGAAAGGTGTAAGACAAGGTGATTCCATATCTCCAAAACTTTTTACAGCAGTGCTGCAAGAAGTATTTTGTGGATTAAAATGGGAAACTAAAGGAGTGAAAGTAAATGGAGATTATTTAAGTCATTTAGATTTCGCAGATGATGTAGTTGTTTTTGCAAATAATGCTTCAGAGCTGCAGGAAATGTTACAGGAGTTATCAGATGAAAGTAGGACTAAAGATAAATGTTAAAAAGACTAAAGGAATGTTTAATCGATTTGCTCAAAATATGAAAATAAAGATTGATTATGATGAATTAGAAGAAGTTAACAGTTACAAACATCTTGGTCAGATTATTAATACAGATGGAAACATAATGGAGGAAATTAATCATAGAATTAAACTTGGTTGGAGTGCTTTTGGTAGAAATAACTTGATACTAAAAGGAAATATGCCTATGTGTTTGAAAAGGAAGATTTTTAACAAATGTGTTTTACCAGTTCTTACTTATGGATCTGAGACTTGGACACTCAATAGAAGAGCAATACAGAGACTTCAGACCACTCAAAGAAGTATGGAGAGGTGTATGTTGGGAGTAACAAGAAGAGATCGAAAATGCAATGTATGGCTAAGAGAACAAACATGTGTTACTGACCTCATTGGAAAAATTAAAAGATTGAAGTGGAGTTGGGCTGGACATAGATGGACAATTGAAATTTTAAATTGGATTCCCAGAGATTGTAAAAGACCCAGAAAGAGACCACATATGAGATGGATGGATGAAATAAGAAAGTGTGCAGGGGTGATGTGGGGAAGAGAAGCTAAAGATCGGAGATGGATTAAACTTGGAGAGACCTTCATCCTGCAGTGGATTGATAATGGCTGATAATGATGATATTCATGAAGAATTTAGTGTCCAAATATCCATGTTGCACAAATGATTTGAATTCTAATTCAAAAGAAGAATGAGAAATTTTTTAAGATTGTTAGATTGGTTAGCAGGTAGTTAATATTCTCATTAGGAGATTAAAAAATACTCAAAACATTGCCTGCAAAAAAAAAAAAAAAGAACAATATATTACAATCTTCATTAGTATTAAAGCTTATACACACATATATATACAAAGAACTGAATATAAAATTATTAATTATATTGGAGGGCTTATTAATGTTTTTTTTATTTTTATAAATAATGTAGAGTTCAGATGAAGAGTGTTCAACAGTCAAATTTAACAGATTAAATTTGATAGCATTAAATAATAAAATATTGCACATACATTGTCAAAAATGATCAATCAATTAATTTAATGATTTTCGAGCAAAAAACTTAAATTATATACTTTTTTCTTGTTAACTTTTAGGGAAGTAAAAATCAAACAATAGAAAAAATTTAAATTTATTTTACGAATAAATCACTTTTATATTAAATATACATTATTTCGAGTGATGGAAACTTCTAATTTAAATAATGTATAACTTCTATCTAAGTGCACAATACAATACTTTATTTTATTTTGTAAAAAAAAAGAAAAACAGTGACAGAAACTTTAAGAAGATTATATTTTCTGTCTGCCTAATAACTCCACGTGACCAACATTTGTCATGCGCACTAAGGATAATGTTTAACTGATACCCAAGTTTACGTTATTTTACTAGGTAAGGAATTGTTATATTTTGATTATTTATGCAGTTATATGAAATTAACAAAAAGTTATTTAGTTAGTAGAATTCATTCTTGGTCCATTTTTTTTATTGATAATTTTTTTTATTGCTTCAAAATAAATGTTGTATAATGTGACTATTTTAATAACATTAATTATGACTTACTTTCTAAATAATAAATATTATTTCGATTCCAACTAGTTAAGACTTTGTATAATATATTTTTTTGAATATTTTATTTTCTATGTTAGTTTTTTATTTGGAGTTGCTATAAATTTAATAGAGCAGTCTCAATGGCTGATGCTAAATACCAATTACGTTTACGTCGTCCATGCTTTTAGTTGACATAGAAACAAATCAACTGTTGTTAAACTAATGTTATATGAGCGCGATTATTCAAAAGTTCAATATATAATTTTGTCATTTTTCTTAATTAGTTTAGCATATTATAACAACGTAATTCTTTCAGTATGTCTCTGATGCGATATTAAAGGTACCAGCCAATATTTTAGCAATTTCTTAGGGGATATTGCAATTAATTATTGTACTTATGATAGAGCCAATCACTAATAATGGATGACATTCGCGCACCTGAGTTAATTATTTTAGAAAAGTAATATTTATTAAATGTAGAAAAAAAATCATCATCATTACATTCAACCATTAGCGATCCACTGCAGGATGAAGGTCTCAAAGTTCAAATTTCATTTTCTCCTATATCTAGGCTTTCTTCTCCATATTACTCAAGCACACTTCCTCATTTTATCCATCCTTCTCACATACGTTCTTTTTCTAGTTTTTTTTTTTTTTTACAATCTCTTGGAATCCAGATTAACTAGTAATATGTCCAGCCCAACTTCACTTGTCTCTTAATTCTTTCAATATTATACCTGTTTGTTCTCTCACCCATGTATTTCGTTTTCGGTTTCTTCTTGTTATTTCTAATATGCATCTCTCCATACTTCATTGAGTTGTCTGAAGCCTTTTATTGCTCTTCTGTTAAATGTTCAAATCTCAGAGCCATAAATATGAATGGATAAAACACATTTACTAAAAACCTTTTTAAACATATAGGCATATTTCCTTTTAATATTAAATTATTTCTACCAAAAGTACTTCTACCTCATCATTTATCAATCTTTATTTCCATCTTTTGAGAAAATCCATTGAACATTATTTAGATTTATTTTTAATCCTACTCTCGTCTGATAACTCTTGCAACATTCCCTGAAGCTTTATAGCATTATTTGCAAAAATAACTATAGACATCATCTGCAAAATCTAAATGATTTAAATAATCTCCATTTAATTTTACTCCCCATTTTAATTCATAAAATACTTAATGTTAAGCTGTAAAAAGTTTTGGAGATATGATGGAGTCACCCTGTCATTCAACCCCCTCAATGTTAATTTTTTTACTATCATTATATAATCTAATTGTTACTGTTGCATTTTTACAAATATTCTTCAGAATATGACAATATCCTGGGACTATACCTTGACGATGTAATGCTTTTATCACTGAAGAAGTGCTTATAGAATCAAATGCTTTTTCATAATCTACAAATAAAAGCAAAATGGCAACTCATATTCATTAGTCCTTTCTATAACTTCTCTCAAAACTTGGATGTGATCCACTATACTATAACCACTTTTATATCCAGCTTTTTTTTTTTGTTTAGTTAAAATCCAAAGTTTGCTATAGACTAGTTGTAATTATTTTGGTAAAAATTTTGTATAGAATTGATAAAAGACTGATAGGTCTGTAATTTCTAATATCTTCTTTATCACCTTTTTAAAATATTAATAGTGCATTCTTCTAATCATCTGGTACATCTTTATCATTTAGACATTTGGTATATAACTTTGCCAAAATTTTTTCTATTTCTTCACCTGATTCTATTAAGATATCGATTATAATTCCATCATTACCTGGAGCTTTCCCCTTCATAATGTCTCACTTCTTCATTTAAAATCCTGGGCAATTCAGAAGCTATAGTAGTTGTAAGAAATACTTTTTCTTGTTCTTTATTGCTATATAATTCTTGAAAGAACTCTTCTACACATTTCATGATATCATCTCTCTTTTTAGTAATAGTCCTATCTTTTTTCTTATTGCAGAAATAAGTTTCCTATCAATACCAAGATGTTGTTTTGCACTCTTAAGACTTTTCTCCTCTTCATAGCTTTCCTTGCTAGTTCACAATTATACTTTCTTATATCATTATCAATTCTTTTTCACACCATTTTACAAAATTCGAGATATCCTTTTTCTTAATGAGTCATTTTCATATTCCTTCTTTCCCTCATAAATTGTCTTGTCTCGGAAGAAATTTTACTGGTAATTGCTGCTTTTTTTGTACCAGCTATCTTTGTCGTGGTTTTAAAAGTATATCAGTTATTTTTCTATTGATTTCCTTCAAATCTGAATCATGTTCAAAATCTCTAGAATGACCTTATTATCTGTCTGATTCATTAGGTTGTTCAAAAGTATATTTATTATTATGTCATTGAAGTCCATTCACTTTTTTGTTAGTTTTCTCTTTTTTTTTTTTTTTTGCCACTAGCCTTTCGAAGTATTTATAAAGCTTTTTATCGAATTAATGATGTTATAAAATGTCCAAAGTAGAACAATTTCGATCTGATCATTTGTAATTTATGTTATAAAATGGTTTTTTTTTTGATACATTATGGATGTGAAGTATGGACATTGATGGAATGAGAGGGCATAGATTGATGCTTTTAAAATAAAATTTTTTCAAACAATGCTTAGGTATCTTGGATGGTTAGTAGAACTAATAAATGGGTTTTGATAAAGACAAATTACACAGAAATCTGTTAGAGATGGTAAAATGAGGAAAGCTACCTTATTTGGATATGTAGTGAGTCAAGATGATATTACGATTAGAATTTGGAATAGATCAAGACGAAGAAAACGTCCAAGATTATCATGGATAATATCACAGAATGAACAAGGTTAACAATATTGTAAGTATGCAGAAAAAAAAAAGAGAATGATCTAGAAGCTATTCATCTACACTAACCCTTTGTCAAAACAATAGATCAGGTGAAAGATGTTGATGTTTATATTAAGGAAATTTGGATATATTTTTGTCAGTTGCTGTTTTAGTGCTATCTAATTATAGTGGAAAACAATGTCTATTGGTTTTAAATAAATCATTTGCATATCAGTTAATGTAAAAAAACTGACAGTTATTGTTAAGTTTTATTTTAATATTGATCCGGAGAAATGCTTCATTTTCAATAAAATCTTCAGTCTTTTGATTCCCGTTTGGTGAATGAAATTTATTTATTGTACAGACAAACGATTATACTATGAACAATCTGAATGGAATTAGTAATTTTTTTTTTTTGATAAATTGAAATTGATGCTGATAGTTTTTATTTTTGAGCTGCAGGTCTTTCTATACAAGTAGATCATTTCAACAGTACCAATAATTTTTGCTGACTGATGTGTTATCTTTTGTATATTATCACTTATTTTATATCTGTGATTAGATTTTTCTTTTTGAATTCTGTAGCATGGATTATCAGATAAATTATTATAGAAAACTTTAGTTTTAGGTTCATATTGAGATTGATATGTCATTGATAATAATAACTGTTTCAGATGAGTAAAATGTTGATATATCTTCTAAAGCAGAATTTGGTGCTATTAATATAACAATAGGTTGAAGTATGAGATATTGAGATTACAATAAGCTAGGATTTCATGCTTCTATATTTTTGATTAAAAAGATCAGTCGTATGACAGTTTTTCTATAGATATCTTGATATAGATCCGTTATATGACATGGTTTGATTTGAAATCATAGAGAGTAAAAATTTATATTTTTCAAACATTATTCGAAATCTAAATTTTGATTGATTTGTATAATATTGATTTAATGATTTTGAAACTTTAGTATATATAATTTTGTTATTCATTGAATTTATTTTATTATGCAACCTGTCTAATGAAATTTTAAGAAATTTGAAGGATATTCCTGAAATAATTAAGAGGACTGTTTGCCAGCAAGCTGCCATACTAAAAAGATTGGGGATTAATGATATTATAAAGTTGTGGATACTTCTTTTTCTATAATGTTTAGTTTCTATTCATAGTTATATTTTAGAATGGAAATTCCACAACAGTACTAAGTTTTCTAAGACTTGTGCTAAAATTTGTTATAGTAAAATATCGTCATCAATCATAGAATACAGGGGATTAGGTGGAAAAGGACCATGATCATTTCAACTAATGATCTTAAATAAGATTTTAATTTTTTTCAAGCTTTTGTAGATGTTTTTTAAAATCAATCTACATGTGAAATTTTGAAAGTCAGGAAGAAGCGTACAGACTTATGAAGCCACTGAGTACAGATTGATATTAAATGAAATCAAAACCTGTTTTCTTCAACATAATTTAAACAAGTCTTTCAGTCCATGAGGCATATGGAGTCAGATAAAGTATAAATTTTGGTAGAAATTTGTTTCAGAAAGGTTTGCACTTTCTTCACAAGTATTGTTGACAAATATTTTGCTTGAATTTTTTTAAAATTATGATTGGACCAAATCAGTCAGATGTTGCTGGAATGTCATCCATTGTGTTATTTAAAATAAAATATTCATAGTTAATAAAATTTGAGAAATACTGTGTACCAGGCATGTAACTAATCTGAATATCATATATTGTTAAGTTTTCCGATCCCTTTCAGTATAGTATTTTGCTACAGAGATAATACTTCACTTTAATTTTCTCTGATTTATATTATTTGGATATAATATTTGAATGAGATGTGGATTCAATAGTCAAACTTTAGAGACAGAATTAATGGGTTTTGTTGGATGCCTAATTTTATTATGTGTGACCGTAATATGCTTCTAAATTGATTTTATAGCAAGATCTATATTAGTTGTGCTTAATTTCATATAATTTATGAGCATACTTGTTACTGTATTGGGAGCCTACTTGTTACTCTATTGAAGGATCTGATGAATTGCTGACTTCTTTAAGTCATCAGGTCTTGTTGATATATATAATAGATTATCACACTTTTTGATTTAATTAATCTAATTGATTTAGTTGAAGCTTACAACAATCAAAATACTTTGTTGATATGTCTTTAATGCTTCCAAAAATTGTACATCATCATCCACTGTTTATTTTAAATTTAACAGATTAATGCATGTTGCCTTTTTTTTTTTACTTTCAATAAATGTATTAAGCATAGGACAAATAACAAGTGGATTTTGTTTGTTCTAATCTTCTACCAGGTAATAATGAGAGTGTTGATTTTGAAATAAGCAAATAATTCTAAATAAGATGGCTAAGCTGACTCTACTCAGTAACTTTGCAGTACACCCGGGTCTCGTTTTATGCGGATTTATTTAATGCGATTTTGAAGTTATGTGATTCATGATTCTTCTTAATATTTTTGTATGCGGTTTTCTTTTATCCGATAAAAATTATTCGATCAGAAGTGAGCTCCGATAATGCGCTATTACTTTAAATATTATAAATTTCGCGCTTTCATGTCATATTTAAAGTAATAGCCATTATCGGAGTTCGACTTTCATCTAATAATTTCAAGATTTTCAGTGCTTTATAATAGTACTGTAATAGATTTTATGTAATAAAGAAGTTCATAATTCACTTAAAATCAGAATTTCCCCATTTTATATACACACATTAAATTTTACAAGACTATAATGTAAATCTGTTCAAACGTTATAGATGAAAAATACTATGTTTGTTGTTGATTTTGCATTTTAAATCCCATTCTATTTTTGCTTTTTATAAAAAGAGTACGTAATCAATTAATCATTTAGTGTCTGCAAGTTTATTTTTAAAAGATGAGTAACAGCGGTGGGCACAATTAAATTTGACAATTAAAATCTGATTTTTAATTGTAATTAACAATTTAAAAATTACGTAACGTGATCTGAAATTAATTTGATGTGAAACGATGAAATTTGATTTTTAAACAGAATTGAAAATTAAAAAATTAAAGACAAAAATAAGAATTTAATTTTTAATTGTTAGTTTTAATTAAATTTTGCCCAACAGTGGTGAGTCGGTGTCTTTTTATTATCGTAAGTCTAAGTTCTTAAATTTTAAACTTTTAATTTACTCTAATAAAGAGAAAAAAAAAACACCCAAGAAAATGAATTTCTTTGGAAACAAAAATTTCAGTTTTAGATTGCTTAGCGAAATGGGAAGGATCAACAGCGATTACCGGAAAACGTTTTAGTTGTATTTCCTCTTGACTTCATTTAAGGAGAAGCTACAGTACCTCACATCACATCACTTCATGACGAATCTGATGTCTCAAATAGCGATAATAATTAAAATACCACACATGTATGAAAAAAATGTAAATTACGCATAAAAATATATTGTTTTGAATAAAATTAAATACTGTAGTTAATAAAAAAAGTAAAAAAAAGTTTGTCTTGTATCAATTTTTTCCAAATTTGAAATTTTTTATTAGTCATATTTTATTTTCTTATTTTTTTTTTATGCAAATTTTAAAGTAATTTTACTTTGTTGCTTTGCTTTTATGCGATTTTTGGAAAATTACAGACTGTATCCCCCATTTTTCAAGGTAAATTACGTCTATTTATGTGCGATTTCTTTTGTGCATATTTTCTGAGGAACCTATGTACTACATAAAACGAGACCCAGGTGTATATTATTGATATCACTTTCATCAGTATTTTTCTGTATTATTATCAAGAACAATGTTTTTTTGCATTTTTTTTTGTCAAGAGTAAAATATACAATTTGAATGCATTCTGAAGTGAAAAATGAAATCCATCGAATGACCTCCTGAGTTGACTATAATGGTAAGATTGGCAAAATCAAGATCTAAAATTCCTGCATTTATTCTCAGACAAAGAAAGAAAACAGAGTGGCCAATTGAATAGAAATGTTGTTTTTGATCTTTCCTCACTACTTCATACACAAATGTCACATAATATTTCAGGGAACTGACCATATAATTATTTTGACTTTGATTCAATGGCCACTGAATTTTATTCATTTGTTGCATCATGCAAGCTATCTAACTTCTTTGTAACTTTCATAATACTTTAATGTCTAAATATTAAATATAGAAGGACGGAATGAATTTAATAAATTAATAAGTTTTAAGCTATAGCAAATAATTGATTTGTTGATTGTTTTGAAGGCTAAGTTCAATGTTAGCACTAAAAACATAATGCAAACTGAATAAAGAGAACACTATTAATATTTATCAGATAGAATGTCAATCTGTGAATATTATTTATATTCACCCATAATCTTCTATTATAACAATGATCTATTCACTCATCTTTTTAATTAATCATTTGGAAACTGCGATAAAAATTTATACTTTTACTACATGGGATAAATCTCAGTATTATAGTTTATAATTTAATGTCTCCAATAACCTCCTTCAATATCTAAAATGTTTCTATACCCAAGTATTTCTCATTGTAACAAATTTTTTTTCTAGATATTCAGACTTTCTTTTATTTATTACATTTCCTTAATGACTTATTAATTTTATTTCATGCTAATTTTTGAATAACTATGTACTAACTTTTTTCTTCTAGTTGAATGAAGAAGGAAAATAAATGATTATCTCTTGCTTTTAGTATTTGTTAAGTTTAAATTTTATTAAGTTACTTTGCCAAAACATTTAAATAAAACAATAAGCAGCAAAAAAGTGTCAACTAGAAATGTATTAACCTATATTACTTTTTTTAAAGGCAGCATCTATACACTGCATTTATTTGGTTTTGAAGTTTATGAAACATTTTTAGATAGTCTTAAAAAAATTGTAGTTCCTGAAAACTTAGTTATGACTTGGCATTTTCAAATCATCCCTAAAATTATTAGCACATTGTTAAAAATGTTTGGCAACTATGTAGAAATTTCTAAAGTTTATTAAATTAATTACATTAAAGCAATAATGTTTGTGGAATGCCTTCAATTTTTGATTACCTGTAAATTCCATCTGTAAACAGTTTTATATTAAATAAGTTTATAAACATTACCAAATTTAAAAAAACAAAAAAAAAAATAATATTCATAGTAAAAAAATAATAAAAACATTACAACTTTTTAAAATCAGGTATATTACTGGAAATTTTTGCACGTTTTAATTTCTTTTCCATATATATTTTGTTATCATGTCACTTTTTTTAGTCAAAAGCTTTATCAAGCATTATTGGAACTCTTTAAATTAGTCAGATATAAATATGTTTGCACCATTAAAACTGATTTTAATGCTTCATTTTGCATTTGAAATGGAAATAACTTCTGAAAAAATCCATGCCATGTTTAATGCTAATATTTAGCTTCTAATGCTATGGCCAATATAAATATATCAAATGGAATTTCCTTAGATTATTCTCAACTTCATTATAACAGGTGAATGGAACACAAGTGTCGCTGACTTCAATTACTCTGTATGCCAACAAATTGATAACATCACAAGATAAAGAGTGATCAGCTTCAACATTAACAGGAAAGAAAATGCAGTCATTATATTGTAGTCTGAAATTGATTTCCTATCTCATCAAATAAGTCTGCAGTAGGGAAAAAAGTTACTGATAGGTTTCTTTTATATTCTTGAGATTACTTCAAAAGTTTTGATACCAGTCCACAGAAATTGTGTATATTAAAAGTTAAATTTATTCTTTGCATTTTCAAAGGTTTGTTCATGTTTTGCAGTACTATGGTGCTTCATAACCACCATTTTGTGTGTCAGTTGAAATTCCATTAATTATTCTTATCATCATAGATTTTTAGAACTCTGTTTATTTTTAATAGTCTTTCTTTTATTCATCTATTTTATTCATTTAGTATTTTAAAAGTAGGATGTTTATATCATTAGGCTATTTTTCAGAATAGTTGACCTTTTTATCTAAGTCTATAGGATAGTCTTTGTGATTCAAGACCAGTGTAATTTCTTAGCAGAGCATCACTAACTTTTACTCTTGTAATAAACAAAAAAGTATTAGAAATAATTTTTGTAGCAAGTGTTTTTGTTTTGGTATATACTGTATACTGTATTAGGATAGCTATAAATGAATATTCATTCTTTATTGTTATCATATTTTACTTTATAGCATTTCTTATTGATATCTATAGAAATTCATAATAGATAAAACTTTTTATGGATAGGTTATTAATTGTAGTATTTGAATGGACTTTCAATAGATATTTTTTTAATTCCTAAAACTTGTTTACCAAGTATAACATTCCAAAAGAAAGTGGAGCCAGCAGTCTACGATATCTGCACTACAAGGGCGCCATCTAGGCATTTGAGCCTATAAAAATTTATAAAGTAGGCAGATACGCACTGTTAAGATTCCACCTTATTTAATTATTTAGACCATTAGCCCATTGTCACTAGCTCAGTGGAGACGCAGAGATAATAATCTATATCTTTAATTTATATCTTAAATATAAAAAAATAAAAGCCACTGCCAGAAATTAACACATAAAAATATTTATTTATGCACATATATAATCATTTTAAATTTGAGGAATAAATTTATTGTTTTAGATTTTAATATTCATTTTTAATTTAAATTATTATTTTAAGATTGTTGAGTATGAATGAATTTAATATTTTTATTAAGATCGTCGAGTATGAATAGACTTAATATTTTTATTAAGATCGTCGAATATGAATAGACTTAATATTTTTATTAAGATCGACGAGTATGAATAGACTACATAGATCTGCATTTGAAAAGAAAATATTCTATCCCTTATTTAACCTTAGGCCAAAAGTTCGCAGTCAAACCGGCCTCAATCCATCTGATACATTTATGTATTCAATGTAGCATGAAAATTCAACAGCACTAAATACTATACTGTCAGGAATGGACATCTGAACAGTATAGAAAAGACATTGACTCTTGTCCAATACAGGAATGTTACATCTGTATGGCAAGAAGAACAATAAAATAACTCCATAGGAAGGGACCACAGTCCCCTTTGCCGACTTACAATCCCATCCAAGGCAAAAGGGTTTGTGTGGCGTATACAGCGATTCTGCACGTAGCGAAACTCATACTAATCTACTAATTACACAAATATATCCAATCCATTGACCTAATTCAACTACGAAACGAATAACCCAAGATTACCCTCCCTTAATATAACGTTACAAAACTATATAGCCATTCACGCCCGACTTAAATTTAACATTTAGATACGTTCGCACAGATGAATTTTATAAAATTTGTTTTATAATGATGAGTATAGATCGGCTGCATAGATTCCACGGTTAAAAACATTTCAAAATAAACACAACCGATCAAAATACAAAGTCATCAATAACGTCAATTGTAGAGGGAATACAAGAAATCCAATGGCATTCATCATAAGATGCCGCATTGACATCGATGACCCATATATTCTAATCGAATGTGAAAACCACAACATAATCAACCGCTAACAAATCCATGCAACGTCCATACCCAACTTAAATTTCATCATTTAAAATTTAAACAATAAATATTAATACAAATAAAATAATAAAATGGAAATGATTTTAGCAAACTTAACTATATAAATTGAAACAATCAATTATTAATTTGAAAATCAAATAAGAGTTCATTTTAAAATTTAGATTAGCTGAATCTTTAAAAAAACAATGACGAAAGTTCTTAATTACTTTTTTTTTTGTTAATTTGTAAAGTTCATAGCTCACGGTAGAAGAGTCCAGGTTCCTGTTTTTAATTCCCATGACGTCTCCATTGGAAGACTGATCTAATGTTCTGGAGGTGGCATTAGCTGGTTCCATTCTGGTATCACAGTCTTTTCATTTTTAAAATAAGTGAGAGAGAACGACAAGTGTGTCTTATCATTCTTCTCACCAAATCAAGCTGGAAACTGTCAGGAAACTCAATATTTTTCTTTTTATAGCAAATCTCCAGATTGAACAAACAAAGACGTCACTAATCCAATTTTTCGTTAAGGTCCGAGAGGCTTGGTGCTTCCATTGGTCCAGCTAAAATTCTCTTCATTCTCATCCATTTTTCATCAGATTTTTTTAATTATACAATAGGCCCAAGGGCTAGCTTGCTTTTCAATTAATTTATAAAACAATCATTTCCATTTACAAAAATCTTTAAATCTTGTACTTTTTTATAACAAAGTATGTTCAAATACTTTTATTTATTAAAAAAAAATATTTTTAAAGTTTTGCATCTGTGCGAATATATATTCGTTTACAACTCTTTAATTTTTTTTAGTTTTTAGATTTTTAATAATTTATTTTTATTTGCGAACTTAGTTTTTATTTTAAATTAATATAACGGCATATTTATATATCGTTACACAAGATATTAATAATGATTCCCTTTTCAATGCAAAATCAGCCCATTTTGGACTGATATATGGCTATTTTTTTATTGTGATATACGCAGTATGTAACGTTCCACTACTACCACTCTGCTTTTCAAAATATTGATCATGATTTTATCAGTGATTTTATGTTTTAGTGACAAATGAAATTTTGTTAATTTGGAGTACAACTTAAATATGCCTTGTTAATAATAATAAATCAACCACACTATAATTGTAATAGAAAATTACAGACATGATTATAATCTATTATAAGTTGCCATGTGAGCCTTATATCTTATGTTGTCATTTTGATATTTGTCAATGAAAAGTTCCCAAATTACTACATCTGTTTTTTTAAAAGTTTTGAGTTATATTCTATTGGCAGGTATATAGTTTTATATTTAAATAATATTCAATTTATAAGCTTCAATATATAAATAAAAAAAAACAAAAAACATTTTATTTGAAAGCATAGAGTGAAATGACAAAATAAAAGCAGCTGTGTTATTAAAAATCAATATTTTATTTTGAAATACTATTTAGAAGATGGAAAATTCTTAAAAGTATCAAATTTATCTATTAATACTCTACAAATTGTATTATTCACAAGAAATGACATTAAATATAAACTGTTTTTTAATATTTTGGAGGAAAAAAAGAGGCCAGTTCTATTCAGATGTTTGAAAAACATTGAAAGTGTCTGTTTTTATCATTATTACTTTTATAAATTGTCTCATTTGCAAGAAATTCCATTAAATTAATTTTCTAATACTTAGGAAGAAAAAATTTTTCTAATATATTGCAAAATTACTTTAAAATGTTAAATTCTCATTGTCTATCATCAATGGTGTCAGAAATCTTGCAGAAAATATTAACAAAACCCCAGATAATGACTATTATGTCACTATTCCCCCCCCCCAAACAACAACAACAACAACAACAACAAATATACTACTTAAAATAGTAAGCTTCAAAGTAGCCATGCTATTATGTTGGTAATAGCATTTTGTTTCTGATACATTCAAATAAAAATAACTGTTTTAGGTGACTTATTTACTTATAATATTGTAAGTTTTTTTTTTAAATTTATATTTCACATAATGCATTAATAGCATGTCAGTGAGTAATGAAATGATGGTAAATGATGATTATGTGCTATATCTATAAAAGATAACTTTCAAGTTTTATTTATGATTAAATTTTTTATCATTCATGGGGTCCTCTCCCACTTATCCATATGCACATGCATGAAAATGTGAATAATTAATAGATACTATGGTGGAGCTGAATAGATTCCAGGCTTCTTTTGACTGTTGGATCTTTGTTAATAGAGATTACTGGTATGCATTATAGCCATTCAACAGCCAGTTTTATTTTACTTTTGATATACCATTTAATTAATTGTAAATCTAGAGAGAATTGTCAAATTATATTAAGCATTAATTACAGTATTTAAAAGATTTTATGTTAGAAAAAAAAAAAAAAGAATAAAAAAGATTTTCATTAGTTTGAATTTTTTTTGCTATTATTTTAAAATTTTGGGAAATTTTTTTTGTTAGTATTGAAAAAAAAAAGTTTATTCATTTCATTCTTAATTGTGTGCTATTTATTTCTAATTATTATGTTAGTTATTATTTTTTTGTTTGTTTGTTGCTTATTTGTATTAGAAGAAATGCACAAATAATACATCAATGGGTGATGAAATGACTGTAGATGATTATGTACCTGTAAAAGATAACTTTGAAAATACAAGTAAGAATGTAATGAGATCTACAAAGTTCAGTATCATGGATGATTCAAGTAAGATATTGTTTTATTGCTTTATATTTATTTACGATTAAATTTTTTTATTGTTTTTTGTACATACATACACTCACACATTTATATCTGAATTAGTTAAAAAGTCTTCAAAATCATCATTAAAATTTGTTTAAAATATATATATATATATTAAAAGTATGAAAAACAAACTTTGAAGATAAAACAAATAAAAAATGATATTTGTAAATATATTTTTTATGATATTTTTTCATGTAAGATTATGAAATCAGTTCAAATTGAAAAATGAATTAATATAAAACTTACTTTTGCATTATAACAATTTACATTCCGTAAGACATATGAAACGTTTTATAGAATTGAGACTTGAATCAATAAGAAAAAATATAATAGTGGGTTGTGAGATAGATTATTTGTAAAAATCAGGAAGATAAGTTGTAAAGAGAAAATTAAAAGTCATAGGAAGATATGTTCTTCATTTAAGTAATATTTATTAAGGCTGTAAACCTCAAGAATATGCGCGTGAAAATGCGAAGGTAGGGACATGGGGAACCTCTGGTACACAGGCCAAGATCGGCCCTAGAAAACTCATCTGGCCCCCAGACATTTTCACAAACATATATAAAATCAACCTGTATAAAACTTCTCTTTAAACAAGCACATAGTACAATGCAAATATATATGCAAATACTGAATTAAGATTTAAGCAAAATAAAATACTTATTTTCTCAACTATATTTTTTCTCTCTTCAACTGTTTGTTATTCTACTTCATTCTATCAGAGATGCAGTGTTTTAACATATTATCTAATATTGTGTGATCTATCTGACTACAGATTTAATCTATGACACCACATTTTGTTTAAACTTTTATAGTGATTTTGACAGATGAACATAGAACTAGTAAAAATAAAACTCAAATTTTATTTTATTATTATTTTGCATTTAATTTTTTTTTTATTAGCATAGCTACAGGAGTAAAATAAGAAAAATTGATACAGAAAATCATGCGTTTGAAAAGAAATGAATCAAAACATATTTTTTTATAAAAAGAAATAGTAAATTGATGTGTTTGATATGTCTGGAAAGTATTTTAGTTAATAAAAAACACATTATTAAAGAATATTATTTATCAAACATTCTGACTACAACAAAATTTATTTGGAAAGAAATATTAAAATAGAAAACTTGAAAAGGAGCTTCATTGAGTAGCTGACATATTTTATAAAAAATACAAACAAATCAGAAAGTTCTGGGAGAACAAATTATTTTGTAAAAAAAAAAAAGAAATCAGAAAATTTGAAACCATTTTCTGAAGGGGAGTTTATAGAAGATTGTATCCTAGGTGCTACAAATCTGTTGTCAACATAAAAAGAAATTTATGAATATATGTTATGAAGATAAGTTTAAGACAAATTGGAAAAAATGTAATTAAATGTGGAACAGTCTTTAATAATAATAATGTTACTTTATTTTTAATCCAAAAAAAAAAAAAATTATGGTCCTTATTTAAAATGGGAAAGTTAGAAATTTGCCTGCCAATTGGAAAGGTTACCCAACATTAATGGTTAGAGGTAAATTAATTAAATTTTTGATCAAATATAGTAGGCAAATTTTTAAGTCAATAATTTTGTGTGGCTTGCAAAATGGAATTATAAATATTCAAATGGCTTTTTGCAGAAAAAAGATTTTCATCCTTGATTTAAGATATAAGTAAAATTAGAATGAATAAATAAATAAGTTTTACAAAATGCATGAATGAGATTGAAAGGAAAAATAATTAAGAAATATTTTTATGTTATAAGAAAAGTAGTAGTATTATCTATTTGGTAAAGGTCGCATAAAATATAGAACGTAAAACACAACATTAAAGTATTTGAAAGCAGAAATGATTAAAAGAAATATCCAATGAAAATTGCATTTTTTGAAAAAGAAAATGTTATTGTTTTGCCTTTGGAGAATGTGTTTATTTTTATGAAAAATATTAACAGAAAGATTTTTTATGTTAATGTTTGTAATTTAAAAAATCTTGATTTTTAATAGAAGTTTAATTTATAATCTTGGTTACAAGGTTTTTAAATATATGTGTAATGAAATTAATTTTCATACATCTTTTGACTATATACATAGATATTCTAAATAAATTTTTTTAAAGTGACAGATAAGTCTGTGATTATTCTATAATTCAGAATCTAATGGTTATTTATGACCAAAAAAAAAAAGAAAAGAATTTTTTAAAAGGTTTATGTCTTCTTTATTTCATAAACATATACACAGATATATTTATTTATGTATATGCTAAAGCCAAAATCTTCACAGATAAAAAATGTCAATTCAGTTTTCATATTCTTTTGTGTTTTTCAGAAAAACTCAAAAACTGTACTAATACAAACATATAATATTAGATGTAAAGAAATGTTTTTGAATAATTAATGATTCATATATCAAACTGTTTTTTTGTTTTTTTAAATTTTGATGATCTTTTATGTATCAATTATATTTTCTACAAAAAAAAAATTACTAATTCTCAAATGTTAGTTGATTTACACAAAAGCAAAAATTAAATATAGCCATATGGCTTTATTAGTATGTAATCACTAAGTGTAATATGAAGATATTGAAAGCATTATAGAATTAAAGCAGTTCAAAAATAACATTAATAATGATACAAGATTTTTTTATTATTATTCATCATTATAATAGGAGTTATAAGTGCTTTATTTTTTCAAATAAATAGTGTAAAGGAATTAATTGTCCAAGTGTGAACTGCTTTCTTATATCAAAGTTGTCAAGATAAATTATAAAAGTAAATAGGAAGATTAAAAGAATCCAAATATTGGTGTAGCTTTTTATTATTTTTAACTTTTAAATAACTTGTTATTGTGTAATGATTAACAATTTTTGAAACATTCTATTTGTTAATGCTTGAACATTGATAAATGTTTTATCTTTTCATTTAATTTGAAATTATTATTCATTTATTTATATTTTTATTTTGATCAAACCATAATTTTAATATTATAAATAAAATTTTAGTCTAATATTAGATTAACCTTGCAATTTTATTTAATTTCAAATATTGCAAAATTTGAATTAATTATTTTTTTACACACATTTCTTAAAATGAATATAAATCTTCAATTTGAAGATTACTTAAACTTATTTTTAAAAAATAATTAATATTTACTTGATAGATCATATGATGTTTGAGCATTAATAGGGACAAGTTAAATTTTGATTCAAGATCCTTTAGCATTCAATTGAATCATCACTATCATGGGACAAAAAAAAGAACTCATTTTAGTTTATAAAACCCTTTTTTTCCATATTTATATATATTTTGGGGAAAATGATATATATGTAAGTATATATTATGTTAAACAATTACGTAGTTTAAGAGATCAGTCTTTGTTTTTTATTGCCGACTAAACATGCCTATAATAGTGCTAATATTCACTCACATGATTATATATACATAAGGTTACTTAATTGACAAAACAATATAATGATAATGCACTTTGCTAAGAATAAACAACTTGTATGAAGAATTTAAAAGTAACATGAAATATAGTGCACTGAATATTTTTAATCTTTAATACTGTATCAGGAAAATTTATGGTGCCTATCAAATATAGATAGATGAATAAAGTGATTTATATTAATAAAATCAAATAAAATAATGAGTGTGCTAATAGCTCTAAACAAGCTTTATAGATAAATGCCTCAAGAAAGGCATTTAAAAATCTATCTAGAATTACCCCCAAACCTATTCATAAAATTATATTATGGAGTTTACTGAGTCACATGCTTCATTACTTTTTTCTTGACAGTTGTGAAAAAATATTAAAAGTTAAATCTTTTAATTAGTTTTAATTAAGACTGATGCTGATGATGATCAAATCTCATATCACTGTATAACCATTTTTGTCGCATGTCAAATGTCCAGGTTATATTTCCAGATCAGAATATACCAAATCACCTCAGATGGTTGTATTGAACTCTGATCCAAAAGTATTTTTTTTTATATGGGGCTTACTTATGGATATATAATCCTCAAGCAACACCATCTTAATTGTACATCATTAACATTCCAGCACATCCTTAACTCAGAACAATGATTCCTCAGAAAAGAAAATGAACTATTCAGTTATGTATTTGGAATGAGACTAATTAAATAAAAATAGTACTGACAACTAAATATATTTATCTAACAACAATTTATTTAAGAATCTTGATTGGTACATGTCATTATAAATATTAATCTTATACAGACAGATATTATTACACCCATTGAATGTATATATATATATCAGAAAGAATACATGAATCAATTATTTTGAAAATTAAAGTTTAATTATAATCAGTGTCAATCTTCTGCCTTTCCACATCTATAAGAGGCCTTTCATTTCTGTTATACATACATTCCTGTTTTACACAATAATTTTCTGAAATATAACTATTATAATAAAAAATAATAATAATTAAAATACTAATAACAATCAAGATAAATATATTTATATTCTTCTGCATATTATTAGTTATAATAAAAATAGTTTTTAATAAAATATTTTATCATACTAAAATTATTTTTAATTATTGAGGCTTTTTATTCAAATATATACACCTATATATAACTAAAAAACCTTTCCTCTTGTACATAGCAGTCTAATTTAACATTTTCCTCATACTATGATTGTCTTCAGTCCCAGTTAATATGCAACTCTTATCTTTGGATGATCATTATTGACTTTATAGTTGTTACATTCTAGTTAGCAACTTCTATATTTTTCCATTCTTTTTTATTTCATAAATAATTGTTACATTCTACGTAGTGTTGATAATCTAATTCTTCATTATATTTGATAACTGCAGATAGTGAGAAAATACTTTCATTATGGGCAAACTATACCAATAACCTATAAGGATATGATATCCTTTAAATATAAATAATTGATTGAATTTTTATAGAGTTATGTATAAAATAGATAAAGATGGAAATGATTGAATCTAAAAGTGGGGTATATTTCCCAATCATCTCCACAAAATGAAATAGGCTTTACCACTTAGAAGTAATTTGATTTAAATAAAAAAAAAGGCAAGCATTTTTAGTCTTTACTTTGACACCAATCTTTTTATTTGTGAAAAGACAAAAAAATGCTGAATTGACCAATTTCAAATTTGATAATCCCCAATTCATGATAACATTTAGCATATGCTAAGTGGTTAAACCTTCTAATTTAATTTTTTTTGGTATAAACATGAAACTGATAAGTGCTAATGTGAATATTTGAAATGAAATCTGTTATATAAAATGGCATAGACATCTTGAATTTTATAAACTAATAACCATTTATTTACCAGATACAATTAACTCATGCATACTCACACACACAAACTTAAAAATAATTATTTTAGAATTCATTCATAAACTAACTAAGCATATAGAAATAAATAGATAAAAATAACTTAACAACTAATACATATAAAATATATTTGAATACAGTAATCAGATTATACTGACTTATTAATGTCCTTTCTATTTGCTTTTATTAAAAATTTAAAAGGAAGTCTTATTGTGTTATATATATTTCATCAATTTGCTGATGGTTTCATTTTTTGTCTACAATATATTATTTAGAAGTTTTTCTGATGTTTAACATATTATTTCATTCTTAATTCTGGCTTTTTAAAAAAATAATAATAAAAAAAAAGACTTGTTTTTTTTTAACAAAAACATTTATTCTTATCTTTTCAATACATCTAGCTCATTTAAGGATATTTATCTTGTCTTCAAAAACTTATTGATGATTTTTAAATTTACTATTTATTAAATAGTCTGTCCACTTTTCTTTTGGAAGTGGTTCTAATTCTTGAAATCAAAACTTGCTTTATTTTACCCCCTCCCCTCTTAGTAATATATTTATATTTTTCTTATTTCTTTTCTAGTATTGCATTAATCATCTTAGTTTTAGAAGACTTTCCCGTTTTAAAACTTTTTAATAACCTTAATAATTTTTATTAGTCATTCATTAAACTAGAGATTAACCAATAATGAATATTTCTTTAGTGTAATTTTCACTACTCCTGTAAGGTAAGGGACTGGTTTCTATCGGCTTTTAACATCTTGTGGAAGGATGTAATCATAAACATATGGTCAAAGATATGTGAAAGAGATCTATGATTCCCAAGATGTACATTTTGTGCTGAACTAGCACTCATCAGTTGGCCCAGACTATAATCTTACATATATCTTTATTATTGTTCAGTATATAAATAGATAGCAAATTACAGTTTAATTGACAAGTGTCAAACGTGCTGCCCTTACAACTTTGACACATATCATTTAATGAAAGTATATTAATAATTTTTATTCATCATTCATTAAACAAGAGATTATTCAATAATGAATGATATTTCTGTAGAGTAATTTTCACTACATCACTCATGCAAAATAGGGTCTGGTTTATATCTGCTTTTAACACATGTGGAAGGATGTAATCATAAACATATGACCAAAGATATGTGAAAAAGATCCATGATCTCCAAGATATACATTAATATGCTTTCACTAAGTGATTTATGTCAAAGTTGTGAGGGCAATTAAACTGTAGTAATTTTATCTCTCTCTCTCTTTATATATATATATATTGTACCCTTACCAAAAGGAGAAAAACTACTGAACAAAAGAATCAGGCTAACTAAGATATAACAATAGTGAATTGCAATTGAGTTATATAAACAATGACTATTAAAATAATATTGTTCTGACTAGCTCAAGATACATTACTAAAATGCAATATTTTCCAACAACTAAATATAAGAAAACTTATTAAATAAAATACTATAATACTTAAATTCAACATAAATAATTAGGGTTCCAACTATAATGCTCAATCTATTCATTTACATTAATAAATTTAATTTTTATACTTGCTCAATATTATAAATAAAATATGGTTGATATCAAAATAACAAATATAATTATAAAATTCTTTACATGAGACATTCAGTAAGGTATGCTGACTTAAACATTGAGAATATGTCCCTAAAAATGCACTCCCAATGGCATAAGAATATTGCCTCACTAATTTCATATAACAGAAATACTATGTAATACTCTTATGTCTTTAGACTCACACTTATAATAATTCTAAATATGATTTTATGATGTACTTGATTTAATGTTACTTATGAGAAACAATCAAAAGCACCCAATTCAAGTAACTATTACTCTCTTGCATAAAATTAAGATATCTCACTTAACAGATACAAGATTTTATTAGTATAAAAATTAACAAGCATTTATAAACAGAATTATCATTAGTTTACTAGCGCCTGTAAGGCTTACAAAAATAATAATAAGACAGGTATAGTCTGTATAATTACCCTAGGTGGGTCTTTGGTACCTTCAGACCCGAATATCTGGTTCTCCTCCCATCATTGGTCCTGTTCCGAAATTCACGCTACACATAAGTCTCTCAGAAAAACAGGACTGATGCTGACTTGTCTTTTTCCCGCTAGATTGTATCTACTCTTAGTTCTATTGTTTATTCCTTATCAATTTTAATCGCAAAGTATTCTGGGATTATTTCTGAACTAATTAATTAAATTGTTCTTTACATTTTTAATCCTTCATTTCATTAATTATTTATTCGGATCTTCCATCTTGTTTTACACCTTGCTTTTTATAAAATATATATATGAAAAACCATTTGTAATATCTAATTTTCGTTTTTATTAAATCAACTCATTTACTTTCACATGTAATTATTTAACACTTTTAACTTCTGGAGTACACACAGTTTCACATACGTATTTTTTTTTTTTGGCTGCAGAAAGGAGTTTGCTATTAACTGAAAGGAGACCCTTTGATTCCTCTTGGAGGCCTTAAAGGAACCGAGCAGGGCAAATTCCTAATGTCCACTCCATACGTTCTTGTCGTTGCAGCTGTTATTACTATGTGATTATTCATATAGTATACGAACATGGATGGGCTGCTCACCAACACGCATTAGCCAGCGTGGTGAGTTTATTGGCTTTTTACCTCTGAGTTTAAGATCAAGAAACACCATGGTCTTTCTTCTCAGTGCCTGATAAGGCAGAATGAATGTTTGTGTAAATGATAAATATTTTTCCAATACATATATACAATTATGACAGACAAAAATAAAGCATGGCCCTTATTCCCAGGAGGCTGTAAAGTCACCAACCAAGGCAGCGGTTGGTGGCCGAAGGCGGAGGGTGCTAAGAATCCCCTGATTGCGGACCCAGGCTGCCATTTGATGACGACTTTTTATTTAGGTACTTACAACTGCAGATCACTTTCAAGTGAAGGAAGATTGCAAGAATTAGAAGAAGAACTGTCTTATATTAAATGGGACATTATTGGACTTTGTGAAGTTAGAAGAAAAGGAGAAGAAACAATTGATTTAAAAAGTGGACATATACTCTATTATAAAGGCACACATATTGGAAATACAAGTGGAGTAGGATTCATTATAAATAAAAAGTGGAAGAACAATATTGTGGAGATTGATGGTGTATCGGACAGAGTGGCAAGATTAGTTATACAACTTAATAGCAGATACCAAATGCAGATAATTCAGGTTTATGCCCCAACAAGTTCTCATAGTGATGAAGTAGTAGAAGATTTTTATATGGATGTACAAAAGGCTTTTGATCAGAGTAAACAACATTTTAAAATTGTTATGGGAGACTTTAATGCTAGAATTGGTAGACAAATGAAAGATGAAATTGCTGTAGGTAATTTTGGTTATGGTAATAGAAATGAGAGAGGACATAGACTTGTGGAGTTTGCAGAAAAAGAAAAACTTTATATTATGAATTCATTTTTTGAGAAAAATGTTAAAAGGAAATGGACATGGAAGCATCCAAATGAAGGTACAGCAGAATTGGATTATATTTTGACTAACAGAAAATACATATTTCAAGATTGTAATGTTCTTAATAAATTTAACACAGGAAGTGATCATCGATTAGTAAGGTGTAAGTTACGTGTTAATGTAAAACTAGAAAGACAAAAATTATTAAGAAAAACAATATTTACAGTTGATATTCCTAATCTTCAGAAACATTCTAATGAATTTAAATTAGAACTTACAAATAGGTTTCAAGTGTTAGGAGATTTTGAACATGATACAGATTTGAATGAAATTAATATGAAAATAACTGATACACTTTTAAAAACTGCAACAAACATAGCTGGTAGAAAAAAGCAGCAATTGACTAATAAAATTTCTACTGAGACTAGAGAATTTATGAAGAAAAGAAGGAATATGAAGATATACAAAAATGATGTATTAAAAAGAATTGAATATCTCGAATTTTGTAAAATGGTACTGGAAAAGAGTTGAAAATGATATAAGAAAGTATAACTGTGAAATAGCAAGGAAAGCTGTAGAAGAAAATAAAAGTCTCAAAAATGTTAAACAACATTTTGGTATTGGTAGGAAATTTATATCTGCAATAAGAAAAAAAGATGGAATTATTACTAAAAAGAGAGATGACATCATGAAATTGGTAGAAGATTTTTATCAAGAATTATATAGTAATAAAGAACAAGTACCTCCTATATCTATTACATCTTCCGAATTGCCCAGAATTTTAAATGAAGAAGTGAGACATGCAATTAAGTGTATGAAGAAAGGAAAGGCTCCAGGAAATGATGGAATTATAATTGATATATTAAAAGAAGCAGGTGAAGAAATAGAAACAATTTTAGCAAAGTTATATACCAAATGTCTAAATGATAAAGATGTACCGGAAGATTGGAAGAATGCAGTAATAATATTAATATTTAAAAAAGGTGATAAAGAAGATATTAGAAATTACAGACCTATCAGCCTTTTATCAGTTTTATATAAAATTTTTACCAAGATAATTACAACTCGTCTACAGAGAACTTTGGATTTCCACCAACCAAGAGAACAAGCTGGATTTAAAAGTGGTTTTAGTACAATAGATCATATCCAGGTATTGAGAGAAGTCATAGAAAGGACAAACGAATATGAGTTGTCATTATGTTTTGGATTTGTAGATTATGAAAAGGCATTCGATTCTATACACATTTCTTCAGTGATTAAAGCATTGGATCATCAAGGTATAGATCCAGGATATTGTCATATTTTAAAGAATATTTATAAAAATGCAACAGCAACAATTAGATTACATAATGATACTGGAAAAATCAACATTGAGAAAGGTGTAAGACAAGGTGACTCCATATCTCCAAAACTCTTTACAGCAGTGCTGCAAGAAGTATTTTGTGGATTAAAATGGGAAACTAAAGGAGTGAAAGTAAATGGAGAGTATTTAAGTCATTTAGATTTCGCAGATGATGTAGTTGTTTTTGCAAATAATGCTTCAGAGCTGCAGGAAATGTTGCAGGAGTTAGCAGATGAAAGTAGAAAAGTAGGACTAAAGATAAATGTTAAAAAGACTAAAGTAATGTTTAATCGATTTGCTCAAAATATGAAAATAAAGATTGATTATGAAGAATTAGAAGAAGTTAACAGTTACAAATACCTTGGTCAGATTATTAATACAGATGGAAACATAATGGAGGAAATTAATCATAGAATTAAACTTGGTTGGAGTGCTTTTGGTAGAAATAACTTGATACTAAAAGGAAATATGCCTATGTGTTTGAAAAGGATGGTTTTTAACAAATGTGTTTTACCAGTTCTTACTTATGGATCTGAGACTTGGACACTTAATAGAAGAGCAATACAGAGACTTCAGACCACTCAAAGGAGTATGGAGAGATGTATGTTGGGAGTAACAAGAAGAGATCGAAAACGCAATGTATGGGTAAGACAACAAACAGGTGTTACTGACCTTATTGAAAAAATTAAAAGATTGAAATGGAGTTGGGCTGGACATATTGCTAGAAGAGATGATAATAGATGGACAATTGAAATTTTAAACTGGATTCCAAGAGATTGTAAAAGACCCAGAAAGAGACCACATGTGAGATGGATGGATGAAATAAGAAAATGTGCAGGGGTGTTGTGGAGAAGAGAAGCTAAAGATCGGAGAAGATGGATTAAACTTGGAGAGACCTTCATCCTGCAGTGGATTGATAATGGTTGATGATGATGATGATGACATTTTTTTAAGTACAAAGGTCTTCTTTTACATCGTATTGGTCTGGGTGATTTCCCCTTTTCAATCTGTATTTTATCCTCTTCTACCGCATCTTGTTGGATGTCGGTCAGTAGCATCTGTTTATCTGAATTCTTTTCATTTGCATGTTGAAACTGCTGGAACATATCTAGTTGTATGTCATCTTCACTTTTACGAATACGATTTTTGTGACGCTTATATATAATTCCGTTTTCGTCTTTAATATCATAAATTTGCTTTGATCGCGCCCATTCAATTTTACCATTAACCCATTGTTTACGTGGTATATCTCTGAATATTAATGCGTCTCCAATGTTAAAGTTTTTCACTAGGTCTTGATTATATTTATATATGTGTGGATCGGGTCGCAAAAAATCTAAATTAGTTCGTATTTTCCGACCGAATAACATTTCAGCGGGCGATTTTCCAGTCGTTGTTGATGGAGTTATATGTTGATACATCATGAATTCATGTAAGACGTTTTTCATATCTGTATTTTTGTTTTTTCTTAAATATTTCTTCACTTGCCCTACCACGTTTTCCGCCAAACCATTTGATTCAGGGTGGTAAGGGGGTGTAAATACATGTTTGATGTCCCTTTTCCCAAATTGTATTTTTAGTTCTTCACTCGCAAATCCAGTTCCGTTGTCAGAGATGATTACTTGTGGAAATTCATGTATATAAAATATGTCTGTTAAACATTTTATTGTTTCGTTTGCACTCGTATTTTTAACCTCGTGACATTCTATCCATTTAGAGAAAGCATCAATTAAAACTAAATAATTTCTTCCCTCTATTGGACCCGCATGGTCTATATGCAGTCTTTGACACGGATATATTGGTTTAGGCCAAGAAGAATATTGTTTATTCGGCAGAGCTATTTCAGACTTACATTTATCACATTTCTTAATATACTTTTCAATATCATTTCTTATTTGCAGCCACCAAACATAACTCCGAGCTAGAGCTTTAGCTCGCACAATGCCTGGGTGCCCCTGATGCAAAAGTTCTAGAACTTTCATTCTCCCTATAGGAGGTGTAACTACTCTGTCTCCCATATTAATACACCCTTTACAGACCGACAATTGGTCTCTATTGACCCAAAACCCCATTGCTAAATTTTCAGGTTTTTTATTAGGCCAACCTTTGCTTATCCATTTCCTAAGCAACGCATACCCATCATTTTCATTTGTCCATGTCTGAACTACTTTACTATTTATGACTTGTGATTTCATATTGTCAATATGATTAACTACCACATCAGTTTCATAGTTGTCATTATTTCTGGGCACTCTGGATAGAGCGTCCACATGAGAAATTATCTTTCCTTTTTGATATTTTAGATTGAAATCGTAAGCAGTAAGTGTATTAGTCCATCTGAGCATGCCTGGACTTAAATGCTCTGGCATCGGACGATCTTTTCCTATAATCTCTAACAAAGGTTTGTGATCTGTTACTAATTCAAGTTTTCGTCCATAAATAAACTGGTGAAATTTTTTCACAGCAAACATAACTGCCAAAGTTTCTTTGTCCAGCTGACTATAATTTTTTTCAGCTTTAGACAAAGTCCGAGAAGCGTAAGCTACAGGACATTCATGACTGTCTATTTGATGCGCTAAAACTGCTCCAATTCCATATTGTGATGCATCTGTAGTAATAGTGATGTCTTTGTCGCTATCAAAATGCACTAATAAGCTACTAGAGGTTAACAATTCTTTAACTGCTTTAAACGCTTTTTCATGTTTGGTATTCCAAATCCATTTCTGATCTTTGCGTAGCAGTTCGTATAGAGGAGTTGCGACCATCGCTTTGTTCTTTAGAAAAGGTTCGAAAAAATTAATTAAACCTAGAAAAGCTTGAAGTTGCTTGACATTTATTGGGCTTGGAACTTCTTTGACTGCCCTAATTTTATCAGTTAATGGACTTTTCCCTTTTTCCGAAATAAGATGGCCTAAAAACTCTAATTCTTCAGTTTCCCAAACACATTTTTTAACATTTAATTTTACTCCTGCATTATTTAGTTTCTCACACACTTTTCGAATTTTACTTCTTAATTTCTCTGGTGATGTCGCAGCAATCAAAATGTCATCATAATATGGCATCACTCCTTCCAAGCCTTGTAATATTGAATTTATTTTTGCTTGAAATATGTTTGGAGCTGATGTAATTCCAAAAGGGAGATGATTACATTTGAATAATCCAAAAGGGGTCGTAATTGCTAATAACCGAGCTGTATCATCTGTAACTTTTAGTTGGTGATATGCCGAATTTAAATCCGCAAAGTTTTTTGCTTTAGCTAGATTACTGAGAATCTCACAGATATTTATTTACTGTTGTTCTGTAATCTCAACACAGCCTAATTTTTCCATCTGGTTTTGTTAACACAACAATCGGCGTGGCCCAATCCGCCTCCTCGATTGGGGATAACACGTCTTTATTAACTAACGCTTCTATTTTTTCCTCTACTAATTGCCTTTGGGCAAACGGTATTTTTCTCAGTTTACAAATAACCGGTTTAGCATTTTCATTAAAGTGCAAGTCAATGGGCTTTGATTTTATCAAACCTAAATCTTCGGTAAATAAATTCGGATATAACTCTATCATTTCTTTTTCAACCGAGACCTTTTTAACTATATTAAATTTAATGCCTAAGTCTTTAAACCAGTTTCTTCCTATTAACGGATTAATATCTTTATCTACTATATATATAGGTAATTTGTAGTTTTTATTTTTTAAACCAACTATTACTTCAGATTTCCCAATTAACTTGATCCGGTTCCCATTTACATCTCTAACGTTAATGTTAGCTTTCTGTATTTTAATCTGAGGACTATCTGTGGATATTTCCTTCCACTTTTTCATAGATATTAAAGAAATTCCTGAGCCACTATCTATTTCCATTTCTACTCTTTTGTTACTTAACTTAACCTCTAGCATTAATTGATCCTGCTCATTTTTTAAGATATTTCTTTTGATTACTGTTTCCCACTGTTTCTGACCATACTTAGATTTTCTTTAGGTTTTTTGCACACTGCTACTAAATGACCTTTGCCCCCACAGTTATAACATTTTTCGTTCCTCCATTTGCAGCTTTTAGACAAATGACCTACTTTTCCACAACAAAAACATTTTATTTCAAAACTTTTCCTTTCTTTAGTACAATCCTTTCTCTCTATTTTAAAAATAGTATTCCTAGAGTTTTCCTCCGTTCTATTTGAAAAAGCTAAAGCTTGTTCTACCACTGATTCGTATACTATTCCTTTTTGAATAGCAACTTCATATGTTAACTGAGTTTCAATTAATAATGATTGACGCAATTTATCGTCCTTCATTCCCCATAATAACTGGTCAATAAGAATTTGTTCCACAAAGTCGCCGTATTCGCAATTCTTTGCTAATTGGCGTAGAACAATATCATATTCTTTAATCAATCCGAGTCTGTCTTGTTTGCGGTTCCTCAATTTTATCCTAGCTAAATATTTTGATGGTCTTGGTCTAAAATAATCTGTTAGTCTTTGAACTAGCTCATCGTAGTTACTACTATCCGTAACTTGTCCATTATACAATTTGCTTACTATTTCAATAACTTTTCTACCTGAAAAACATAATAACGCTGCTACTTTCCTGTCATTTTCAATAATACTATTTAACTTAAAATAATTTTGTAATTGAAGCACATAAAAGGGCCATTCGTGCGGATTATCTATCCCAAATTCCGATATATTAGCTTGTCCTATCGACATTTTAATTTTTTAATAACTCACCGACTTCTGAATTACTGTTCGGTGTACTTCTTTCATAAAGCTTGAAAAACAGGTTTTCTCCTGACTGTGCCAAAATTGTGATGTACTTGATTTAATGTTGCGAGAAATAATCAAAAACACCTGATTCAAGTAACTATTACTCTCTTGCATAAAATTAAGATATCTCACTTAACAGATACAATATTTTATTAGTATAAAAATTAACAAGCATTTATAAACAGAATTATCGTTAGTTTACTAGCGCCTGTAAGGCTTACAAAAATAATAATAAGACATGTATAGTCTGTATAATTACTCTAGGTCGATCTTTGGTACCTTGAGACCTGAATATCTGGTTCTCCTCCCATCATTGGTCCTGTTCCGAAATTCACGCTACACATAAGTCTCTCAGAAAAACAGGACTGACGCTGACTTGTCTTTTTCCCGCTAGATTGTATCTACTTTTAGTTCTATTGTTTATTCCTTATCAATTTTAATCGCAAAGTATTCTGGGATTATTTCTGAACTAATTAATTAAATTGTTATTTACATTTTTAATCCTTCATTTCATTAATTCTTTATTCGGATCTTCCATCTTGTTTTACACCCTGCTTTTTATAAAATATATATATGAAAAACCATTTGTAATTTCTAATTTTCGTTTGTATTAAATCAACTCGTTTACTCTCACATGTAATTATTTAACACTTTTAACTTCTGGACAAACATATTTTTCTTAATATTAATCGTACTACAACATAATAGATTTATAAATTTATTACAGAAGTAGCAATAAATTACTTACTTTTCCTTTAATAAAAATACTAATTGGACATGTAATATTAACTAATAATTTTTTTCTTATCATCTTTCAATAGAAATTTACAATTGTCCAAAATAATCATAATAGTAATCTTAGGTTCATTTCTAATAAACTAATAACAAAATGAATGAATTAATTAACACCCTGTAGTTAAATATGATGACGGATTTTACATGATATCTAACTACTCTTACAAAATAATAACAACAATAAGCAACTAAAATAACTTAATGATTCTCAACATTAAATTTATTTAATGATTAAAGTTTAGCAATAATACATAAATAATATAATAAGATTTTATATAAACATTTGTACAATCTCTTTATTTAATGTGGCATTCTTAAAAAATATAATGTATTTGAATATTTTGGTAATATCAAGTATATCTCTCATTGGTGTTATATCAGTTTAAAAATAATTACCAATGATCATATCTTCTACGATAATAATAATCATATGCTTTCTTAATCAATCAAATATTATAGAAATAATATCTAAGTAATCTTTAGGAATCATGTGCCAAATGCATGTAGAATGAAATATCAATCACAACTCGATTAGAATATAAGGTTCAAAAAACAGTTAACAAATTTATTTATAGATTAACAATATTCTATTGTTACAATAAGATTGTAACATAATATAAAAAAAATATTTATAAAAGTAAAATAAGAATTGACATTATTTAATATTAAATAAAAATATTTACAGTAAATTTTCCCATTTCAAAATAAAATAAAAAACTTACAACAGTATTGATAATATGTTATCCTCATTCAGTAAAATAATATTCTATTATGTTGGGAACAGTTACAATAAATTTCCCAATTTCTAAGAAAACTTAATATTGCACTCATACTATTATAAAATATATTTCTTATGATGTAGTGCATCAATATTAGTTTATATTCAAAATAAGCTTAAAATTCAACATATAAAATCTTAAAAAAAAAAAATATTAAAGACTTTCTTTGTGGTTTAGCAAAATATCATCCTGATATTTGAATATCAGAAAATTTCAAATAAAAATATGAATACCTCTCTCTATAAAATTAATTATTTATGCAAAATACTTAAGAAATAATTTCATAAATTTTGTAAATTTATTTATAATAAAATTTAAAGAACTATCCGTAAATTATATTGTTTGATCTGTGTATGTCTTTTGTTTTTATATTCTTACATTCATCATATTATCCAAAATCATTTTCACTATTCTTACTTTCATTCCAATTTGAATATGCATCTATTTGAGCTAAGTGATCTCTACTACTTATAGGAATATCAACCATTCCTCTTTTATGTTATATACTATGATAACCAATCATCTTAACATCATTTGCAAAAGAAATTTTTATATACTTTATCTTGCCCTCTCATAAAATTATCAATCGCAAATGGTTTATCCATTATTTTATCAACTTATAAAACTACCTTCTGCAATGATTCCTGTGGTGATAGATAGTAATTAAAGTGTAGGATATGGAATAATAACAAGAATGATTCAAACGAGTAAGATAATATCATGGATACAGTGCAAAATCACAATAAGAGGTCCATATTTATTGGGCATCTAAGATTCAAATCATGGCTCTATTATGGCATTTATTGATGATATTGAAATGCAACTGTCCATGGAAAATAATATACAGCCCTATGTTATTTGTATATTTTAATAAATTTGAAGTATGAAAATGTAATTCACATACGACACATTTCATCATAACCCTCACATCTAGGATTTCATATGAATATTACTCTCCTGACCACCATCCTATACTTTCCATACTGAATAACTCATTTAACATCATAAAATATACAAACTGCATTTTAAAATAATTTTCAAAACAACAATATTAAAGAAACAACAAGGATCTAAATTCATTTCAAGATGTTTTTTTTTTTTAAAAATTTTCAAGCACAAATGACCTTGACAAAAACACACATCAGTACTATACATTTATTTATTTATTATCATATAATTTAGAGATTAGTATTAGGTTTTTCTCCGTAATTCAACAGGTAACATTCATGAGAAATAATATATCACTAATGTAATGATGTCATGTAATGTATGCATATTCAAGCATTCATATTAAATAAATATTTAAATATCTTTGGATGTTTCATTTTATTTGTATTCATCAATTTCTTTATAAAAATACACATGATAATTCTAACAATGGTTCATTTACTTGTTTAATATTAAATTCAAGCAATATGAAATACTAATTTAAAAATACTAATTAAGATGTATCATGTTTAAAAACAAAATTATCAAGCAAAATGTAATATAAATAATGAAAGAAATTACCAATGATCTCAGCCATTATTAAGATCATTTATGGCGATCCACATCTTCAACCATACATTCAGAAAAATCAATTATGATTGTAATTTACCTTATTCAGAAAATTATTTCTGAATACCCATTTTTTTTATTTAACATCCTACTACTAATAAAAATCAATCTATTTTAAGATTAAATTAAAAATATAATAACAACAGGTTAATTTTTAAAATAGAAAAAAAAATTGTAATATTCTAAATATTAACGCTAGACTTAATATAAAAAAAATGATAAAGTTTTAAAGTTATGAAAATATTTTTTTTCTCTCTTTCTGCTGTAAGCTGAATGCTTGTCAAGAATCTTGCACCGTTGCCTAGTTATAGTTGGAAAGCTTTGTGCACAATCATATTCTTGTCTTGGCACCATTTGAAGAAATGTACAAATATTAATATAAAATCTGATAAAATCCAAGGAAAATATTAGCCCTCCTGAAGAGATAATTGTTCATTCCAGTTTTTTTTCTCTGGGCACCTATTCAGGCATGTAATATCTCCTTAAAATAATTCAGGATCCATTTTATATGAAAATATTCTTTATGCACGTATTTATTGGTTTCGGTCATTGTATAGCAGATATGTTGCAGTAAATATAACAAATAATATTTGCATCTCTATCGGTCAAAAGCATTAATAAATAACATTGTATAATATCAATTATTTATTTAATAGGTTTATCAGCAGACACATTTTTGTAATCTAGAAGTAAATATTTCTTTATAATATTCGAGATTTTATCTTTTAAATCTTTCAACTAGATATATCTTTCCAGGTAAATGACAGTTTTATTATTCAAAGCATTTATTAACTGATATAATTTCCATCTATTAAAAACGTATTATAAGTTATTTATTCCAGATAAATCATTTTAAAAGTATAAAATTTATTTATTGATTTGATCAATAACAAGTCCCTTTAAAAAGCGTAGAAGTCATTCAAAAGTTATCTTTTTCAATCTATCTTTTAATACATCATTCTTAAACGTAAGTCCATTTTGATTACTTTACAGACAAATGAAATGTGAATTATTATTATCAATTATATAATAAACAGTCATTCATCATACCATAAAATATTTATGTTCACTTTTCAAACTTAGATGCAGAGTCTTAACTTTCTTTTCTTTCTTTCAAATTTAGTACTATGATAATGATTTTCAATAAATATCCAATTCTTCATTAACTTTAATAAATTATTTTCATTGTAATATGATAAAGTTATTGCAAAAAAATGTTCACTCACTCTAGGCATACTACTCATAAAAATTTCAAAGTTCTTACATAAATCTCCAGTTTCATTGTAGTATATTTCTTGACATTTGATGTTTATTGTCTCAGTATTTAAATAGCTATTATCACGTTCCATAGAATTATTGAGATCCTAAGCCAGGTTTCAAGAATAGTATGACAGGGACATTTGGTGTTTTAGTGAACTATTATTTAAATAGTTATTCCAATTATATTTTTCAAAAACCACTTTTAAGTAAAATAATTATTTAAAAGAAATTACTACTGTCACAATATAAAAAAAAAAGTTATAAATTGCAAACTAAATTTCACTTTAAAATTTAAATCACTGTCTTCTGAATTTGAATCTGTCTTAATCATGAAAAATCTGTCAAGACTGGCTTCAACATCTCTTTTTATATTGGCCTTGAAGTGGAAAATATATTACACATATTTTTGCTTCACCATCTGGTGATTTAAAACCTTGAATCAGAGGTTTAAACTCATCTATATATGTGTTAAATCACTAGAGAATGAAAAGGATGCACATACAAGTTTTAAAACCCTCCATTATTATTTTTGTTATGTTTATAAGTTAAGCATTATTAGTATAAAAGATTATTTAATAATTTTAAGTCGGAAATATTTAAATTTCCATGCCCTTTTTAATAGTTATGTATGCGTGTGCGATATTATTTGAAATATGTTTTCCGTAATTAAATATGTATATTTATTTTATAGTTATGTATATTTTATTTTAGTTCGTGTATTTTATTTTCTGACACAATACTAAAGAAAGTTCTAGAGAGTAATTAAAAGAACTCGGAAACGTAAATTTATAAATAAAAGAATATTCTAAGATTTGTTTTAAAAAAGTAATTAATAAATTGTTAATGGAAATTGTATCTTTTGAATCTATTTCCATTTTAGAAATAGATTAAAACAATACTATCTAGAACTTGTTGCGTCATCATTGAAATTAGACAATAGGTGTATTTCAGTCACGTAATGGACATCCGGGCCATATCAAGTGGAAACGGAGAACATTCTAGGTTTTTACTAGTATAAATAGAGCCGAAATTTTAGGTTGTCTCTTGGTTCGCCATCTTAATAGCTTTGCAGAACGGACCCACATCCGTTTAATTTTTGAAATATGACTCCAGAGTAGAGGGGCTAAATTTGCTTCCCCGTTCTTTTCTAAAATCGTTTTCATTCTGCTATGTTCACCTGCCATCTCCACTTATGGACTGCCTAATTTAAATGCTATCATAATTACCTCAAGATGCCAACCATTATTTGTCAGAACTTTGCCTTGCTTAACCGTGTTTTTTCATTTATAATTCTACACATTCAAATCTGTACATACGTGAAGACAACAAGATTTGGAAGGTAAATCATAAGCTTGCCACTAATATGAACTCTTTAAAAAAAACTTTCATTTTAAAAATCTAAATTATTTGTAGTTCTATTTCTATCAAAATATAAAGTAATATTAATTGTAACCGTTCTAAAAGGTAATGACTTTCTCTCTCTGTTCTAAAAGATAATGCACAAATCTAAAACTTTATTTATGTATTTCTCTATGGGTTTCACATTTTCTTGTTTCTAATATTTTAATTGCAGCACACTTTTATTTTATTTGATACTCATCTTATAGCTAAAGATGCCACTCTATGGCACCGTTTTCGCGCTAAAATACATAAAAATGCTGTTTCCGTGGTCGACACGTTCGAACCCGTGTTTTCTATAATACAACTTTTTGTTGTGCTACAGAATGCGGGCTGCTATGTCGCGTCGCAGTACAGCATGTATGTCGCATTGCAGCAAATACATTTTCCGAATTCGCACAGTTTATAAAATAGTTACGGCTTGATGAGAGAGTTTGTATTTGAATTGTATGGAAATGTTGTTTTCATTGGAATTTTTTTTATTTTAAAGTATTGAAATGTTTAGATTTTTTAAAGTAATAATTCTAAGACTTTTTACAATGTACAGTATTGAAGTTTTAATTGGGAAAATGTTAAAGATCTATGTTTTTAATGAGTTGCAATTAGGTAATGCGTCAAGTAACATACTGTTCGTAACATTCCACGAGTTTTTTTGAAGATTCTACCGTGTGTATATTTTTGAAGTAAAAAAGAGCAGTACCAAAAAAATATCCAGTAAGAAAAATACAAATATGCACGATTTTTTGTAAATTTCATAAAAAGCAAATATTATAAACATGTTTAATAAGCAAAGAAGACATTTATATGTGTTTGTTGTTGTTTAAAAAAGTTTGAGTTTCTTTCTTTTGTCCGAGTACGGTTACGATTTTTAATTTTTTTATTTTAGCATTACAAACAACAGAACACTAACCCTAAACCTAACTGTAACAACTTTTACTTTTTATTGGCATTCTATTTCAAGTAACAAATAGCCGTAATATAAAACAAAGACTAAAAAACTAAAAAATAGACTAAGAAATTTTACTTTTTATTACGATTAGTATTTTTTAGTTAAACAACAACAAAGAAAAAGTCATAACACGAGTAAAAAAATATCCGACAGAAAATTGATAAAAAACAGCCCTAACACAAGTAAAAAAATATCCAATAGAAAATTGATAAAAAAAAAACCGTAACACAATTCAAAAAATATATGTTAGAAAAAACACGAATCAAATTGTAGTTTGTTGATTTTATTTTACATTTATTATTATCATTTAAATTGTATCCGTTAATAAAAATCATATTTATAAAAGACGATTTTGTTTTGTTTTTATTTTCGCATTACAAAAAAGCACCGCAAAATTATTATAATCAACGGCCCGGGAATGGTCATATTTTATAGTTTTAGCGTGAAAACGGCACCATCCAACGGCATCTTTATCTATAAGACAAGCACCTTTTGTTTTATAAATTTCATGTTGTTTAATTTGGTATGCTAACAGTTCAATCCAGTGAACCAATACTAAATTTTGTTAATAACATGGGATATCATATCTTAAATGTAAGCTTTGTTACGTAATTAAAGGTTTTCTTATTTGCTTAGTGGCAGCTTATTCACTGCTACATTTAATATGTTTCATTACTACCATATTTTACGCTATTGATTTTATTTTCAAATTATACTATAAAGTAAATTTATTGACCTACCTTTACTATGTGTTTTCTTATATTTTCAATCATTTGCTAATCACGGCATGTAACCTGATAATCTTTTATGGAAGTAATTGCTGGTTGGTGTATTAATATTTATTTAATGAAGGGAACAATAATCCCTCCTTTTTATATGTGACATCCTAACGAATATGGAAGGACATTTGCTTACCTTTTGAGAGGGATTAAGTTATGTCATATCATTACGCCAGATTCTATTAAATTATAAGGGCTTTAATTCACATATCAGCATTATTAAGAACCCGATTTATTCTTTATTATTATTAGCGTTGCTGGGCTCTCATAATGTTATGAAATTTCCTTCTTTTTGCTTTATCAAACGTAAAACCCGGATAAACGGGATTATTTCTCTCATGGCATATCAGGATTTGGAAGCACCGACTCTTGTATATTGTCAAGGTGGCCGGTAAGCTCTGCATAGGTTAATACTGGAAAACAGGCTATGGAATTCTTACACGTTACCACCTCTTTCAAATGCTGACCTGTCACGTGTACAGGCACATTTTTCATTCTCATATTATTGATGAAGCGTTCGTCCTAAAATGGACTCAACCCTTTTCTATCGTTATTACTTTAGTCAGCACCGTGATTGTAGTTTAATATTTTATATTTGCCCATTCTAAATCTGTAAGATGTAATGCCATGAATTCTGAATCCGTCTCATGTTTTCGTTTTTATTAAAAGTTAGTTAATGTCATTTTAAAGCTTGTTTAAGCTACCCGCCCTCTCATTACGAAAGTGTGAGTGCGCCAACGAGTAATGCTAAGTAAATCTTTTCTAATAAGAAAAGAAGAGAATAAAATAAATCTAAATAACTACGCTGTTTAAACATTTTAAGCACCAATTATTATTGAAGTAAATGATGTAGATTAATAAATATTTTCGAAGGCGGTTCAAACTAACCTTAACAAAGTGGCATACATTATATTCCATCTATCTATTTTAAGGTCAATGACTTTTCATAAAATATCATAGCATCCACGTTATATAATATGGTAAAATGCATATCTCTCCTGTTAGCATATTAAGCCGCATCTCTTGAATATCTGTACCTTGTTTGAAGTGTAATATGCAATTGCAGATTTGCGCATCATTTAATTTGTAACTTATATTCTTTTGTTATGTAACTCCTTTAACGCGCAAATCAGCATTAACAAAGGGAAACTCATAATTATATTAGTGTTGACTCTATATATAAATAGGTTCGCAACTTTGTTAAATTTCATATATGTTTATTCCTTATTTTATTAATATTAATAAATTATTAACTGTATAATTATTATTAAGCCTGCTTTGCCTCATCATTTATGTATACACATCGTTAATTAGATTGCATTATATATAGCTGATTTCTACCGACCATAGGCCAATCCCTAGTTCTATTAATGAATAATATGAAGGGTATAATTCTAATACTTTTGCTATTTCACTATGTTTGGGGTTGGAGTTTGAGGCCTCATAGTATCAAAATTTCCTGTAGATCTCTTGTTTCTCCGCTGTTGCTTCAGGACGGGTATAGATAAAATTTCATTTGTTATCATCAGAAATGTTGTTCGTAATGTTATAGATCTGGAAAATAGGCAAGAGGGCAGAGTTCATGATTGTTCCTGACTTATGTATCTCGCACATGAGTGGATTCGAGGTACTTTTGCCTAGATGCTAGCTCTTGTTAGACGAACATACAATTTTGACCGGCACAGCCTTAATCCAATGATTTTATTGGTCATGCTTATTAAAATCTGCTAATTTGCATAACTACATCAATATCATTTTTTAAAATTAAGTTTTAAAACTATTAGTCATCAATTATTAAATATCAAATTATTTAATACCTTAAATATTAAATATTTTTATCTAAAAAATTAAATATCCTTGCTAAAACATTTTTATAATGTTTTAATGACCTAAAATTGATTTAAAAATAAAATACTACACTTAAATAAAATAACAATTTTGATTATTATTTTGCTAATATTATCTCTAGACTTAATATTTGTTACACTTTATTGTGTATCAAATTTTTTGTTAACAAGCAAAAATTAAAGTTTTCTTTCCCTAGCTTTTGAAAGCTCACACAACCACCTTTAATCATGTGATACTTTCAGCATATTCTAAGCTAATATTAAATCAGCTATCATTTAAATAATATTTTAAACAAAAATAATTACCTTAAATATATAAAATAAAATATTTTCACTATAATTAAGCTATTCTATCTCTGTAGGATCTTTTAAATGTAATAAATCAAAATTAATACTATCTTTTAAACAACTTATTGTATCATTTTATTATTTAATTCAACTCAAAATGAGTTCAAACTATCTAATATATCTTTAAAGATTCCTATCTACTGAGTTTAAAAACTTACTACCTATAATATCAAAATTATATGCTAGAAAATAACCTAAATTTAAAATTTTTAAAATATAGTTACTTATCCAACCCTACCTAAATTATCTGTATCAATTATAAAGGGTACAGTATATATTATAACAGGTCTTAAACCACTAAACATCACATTGATCACATCTCATACTAGCACATAATTGTTGTAAACAAAGGCAAAACTCTCCATACAGTAGTGCCACCCTGTGCTAACCAGAGTAATCAATGGATGCCAGAAGGCTTGTGCATAAAATCCCTATCTAGTGCCTACTCATCCAATATCCCCAGTCTAGTTTCTGGCTTGTGGCCATCATCAGTGAGGAGCCTTGGATCTGAGAGCACTGCACCTAGATCTTAGAATCTAAAGCAACCCTCCAGCAGCCACCTTTTAACTCTACTACAAAACCACGAGAATGAAATTGAAAACACAAAAATATTTTCAATCTAAGCTCCTATATAAGCTATTGAGCTTAGATTGAAAATATTTTTGTGTTTCATTCTCATGATTTTGTAGTAGAGTTAAAAGGTGGCTGCTGGAGTGTTGCATTAGATCCTAAGATCTAGGTGCAGTGCTCTCAGATCCAAGGCTCATCACTGATGATGGCCACAAGCCAGAAACTAGTCTGGGGATATTGGATGAGTAGGCACTAGATAGGGATTTTATGTACAAGCCTTCTGGCATCCATTGATTACTCTGGTTAACACAGGTAGCACTACTGTATGGAGAGTTTTGCCTTTGTTTATAACAGGTCTATTATATGGCACACAATAATATAGTGTGTGCACAAGTATATATAAAGTTGAAAGGAAAAGTACAAATAAGCACAGACATAGATTTTTGTTGATATTTTCTACATTTCACTTGGAATAATAATGTCTGTAAAGGGTTAAATAACTTAATTTAAAGCAGAATTTTATTATTAATTAAAACATTTAAAAAGGTCTAAATAAATTATTATTCTGATTTTGAAATTTAAAAATAAGCATGTTTTTTGATAATTGTAAAAATGTCTATTTTGAAATTTTTTTAATTAATTGGTGAATCTCTATCTAAGTAAAAATATGTACATCACAGCTTGATAAAACTTCAAACTTGTTTCCAAAAGGATTAGATAGATTGAAAACAGTCACCATTTTTATCACATGACCCAAACAAAATTATAAAAAGACTGATAAAAAATATCAGTTCAGTTTGGCTAGCAGTTTTTGTAAGAGCTGGCTAGAAGAGTCTGGGTTTCAGTTTTGAACAGTCTGGTTTAAAGTTTTAAGAGGCAGTTAGCTAATAGGCCATCTGCAAAGTTGGTTTTAGCTGGTGGAGAGATCGTTGGTAGATTTATACATAGCTTCCATGAAATGAAGCTAAAGTCAAGGCAGGAGATGTAGCAGCAGTCTACAGTTCAATGATGGAGTTTGAATTCATATGGGGGAAAGTGACCTACTTCTTTGTGTTGAAATTCATAGCCTTAGATATGTTCTGAAAGACAACTTGCCTGAAGTATGCCAATCCTGGACAGAAGGGAATCAAATCAGTGCCAAGATAAATCTGATACCTTCCTGATGCTGACAATTATCTGAACTATACCTGTCTCACCAAGATTAACTCACCAAGAGAAGCCCAGATGGATGTATATACAATGGTGAGTAGCATTATTTATAATGAGAATGGAATTTTAAATAATTTCCTTAGTAAAAATCACATTTAAAAATCTATATATTTTAAAAGATAATTAAATAATTTTGATTGAATTGATTTAAAATCTAAAAGTAATGATTGATTTATAGACAATTGATTTTGAAAAGGAAAATGAAGACTAAAATTTTTTTTACATTAATTTAAAGACATAATTAATTAATTGAGAGTAACCTATCATAAAGGAACTTTTGAGTTACCTGTCAAAAATTGATTATTTTTTTTTAAAAGAAGAAGAAAGAAAAATATTTTTATTGACTGTAAGAAAAAAGGAAGACTAATTAATAATTTTAATTCATATCATCTATATGTTTATAGATACACACATATGTGTGAATTTTATGTATAGTTTTCAAATGGAATTAATTATGAAATATATTTTTAATAATTTTATTAGTTTGATAAATTCAAACATGTTCATTTTATATCAAGCTACATGTCCATGTGTTGAATGGATTTTAAATAAACTTAATGAAAAATATATGTAAACCACAATGCAATAATTTGAATTTTGTATAATAATCATTGTATATCACTATGTGATAAGTTTTTTTTTGTAGATTGTATGTTAATCAAAATCAGAACTATTAATTGATATATACAGCCTAATTCTAGACCTAAATATTATTATTTATTGTTAATAAACTTGTATTCTATTATTAAAATTATTCCAGTGGTTCTAAATGTTTTTAGGATATTATTGCATCATCTCTCTATCACACAACAATAATAGAGCTTATGTTTTCCTAAACTGGATTCATGCATAACGGTCTGATATATGAAGGGGGATGTATATTAATACTTTTGGGCATCCAGGGATGATCAATCATTATCCTGGTTAGCACAAAGGAGAATACTCTTTAAAGCCCATGCACTATATTTTATTTTAGTTTAGTGTTATTAGAAGTTAAGTTTATCATGGCCAGTACATTAATGGTACTAAGTGGCCAGAGCATTGATGATGATCAGCATATTTTAATATACCAGCATTATTGTTTTGATGATTATGTATTTTAATGGATTAGCACTTAAGTGGTGTATCCAAAGTTATGTTTAAATAATTGCCCAAACTGGCAAAGGCTCAATAGTTAGTCTTGTCTATAGAAGACCTGTTTCCAATCCAGTCAACAGATTGACTTGATTTATATTTTTTATTTTTGCAATTGAGTCACAAGATGGATTGTTGATTTTATTTTGATTTATTGTATTGATGTATTTTGATTGATCATTCATAAGGATGAATGGGATTCTTTTGAGTATTACTCATACTTACTTTTATTTATAATACTGATTGATATATGGTTAATTATTTTGGTTGCTCTGAGGAATAGCTGGCTGATCTCTCAGTGAACTTAAGATCTCATGCTCCTTTAATATAAAAGTTATTTTAATATTTTATCTCATTATTTAAATTAATTTTAGCCATCCTGTTATAATATATATATATACTGAACATTGATGAAGATATGGGTAAGAGTTTATGGTCTGGTCCAACTTCTGAGTGCTAGTTCAACCTGAAATGTACATCTTTGGAATCGTATATTGTTTTCACATGTCTTAGATCATATGTTTATGATTACATCTTTCCACAAGGTGTTAAAAGTGGATAGAAACAAGTCCCAATCTTGCATGAGAGTGATGTAGTGAAAATTACACTACAGAAATATTAATTTTTAATAACCTCTCTTTTTTCCACTTTCAAAAAAAATTTTTAAAATTTTTTTGTAAGTATAATGTAATCTATTCATAATATTTGAAAATTTTATTATATTTTTTTTCAATTTATTATTACTTATTTATTTCTTCAAAAATAATTATATTTGATTTCAAAATTTACTTATCAGAAACTATATGAAATTTGTATATATTTAATGGTAACTATGATTTTTTATATATATATGAGAAAAAATTTTGATCGAAAGAAATTACTATACTCAGTATGACATAAATTGAAATATTTTTGAAAAATTATAGATTACAAAGTGTTTCATGAATATTTCCATTGTTTGTGGGTATGTGTGTATATATATATATATTGAAATGGAAATGTCCATTTCATATTTATATAGATAGTTGACAATAGGGATATTAATTTAAGATTCAAACATTAGATTTCATGTTAATAACATAATACAGCCAAGTAAATATAATAGATTAACATTTCAATTTAGCACAGATATAGGTCCAGGAATTTTATTTAGGTTAAATAGAAATACACCTGGGTCTCTTTTTACGCGACTTATTTAACACGATTTTGAAGTTACATGATTCGTGTTTCACCGGAAGCCGAACTCCGATAATGCGCTATTACTTTAAATAATAAATTTCGCGCACTTACGTTTATTGAAAGTAATGGCACATTATTGGAATTCGATTTTCATCTTAGTAATTTCAATATTTTCAGTGCTTTATAATAGTAAGATTTTATGCAATAATGAAATTAAAATTATGATTTCCACATTTTATGTATACACATTAAATTTTACAAGATTATAATGTAAATTTGTTCAAACATTGTGCGTGTTAATTTTGCATTTTAAATCACATTCTGTTTTTGCTTTTTAAAAAAGAACGTAATCAATTATTAATCATTTAGTGTCCGCAAGTTTATTTTTAAAAGGTGAGTAATAGCAGTGAAACGAAATTTGATTTTTAAACGGAATTGAAAATTAAAAAATTAAAGACAAAAATAAAAGTTTAGATACAGAAGAAAATGTAGAAAAAGATAATGAAACAGAAGTGGAACCTGTTCCTTTCACTGCAAAAATGATTCGAGAAGGTCTTCAACTTTCTAATCAGTTGGCAAATTATTTTCTTATAAATGACACTAATCACGAACGTGCTCTTAAATTCCAACGAGAGCTAAATGGTTGTATGTCTGGATATCGCGTTCATAAACAATTAATAAAATCATCATCTCAAAGATTAATTACTAATTACGTTGTCACCAGAAAACAACACAACATGAGAGTGAAGTTGGTGCTAGTTGTATTTCCTCTTGTGAAGAATCAAAAACCAGTTTGCAAACGAACTTGTTTACCGGTAAATAGCGATAATAATTAAAACGTGTATAAAAAAATGTATGCATAAAAATACATATTGTTTTGAATAAAATTAAATATTATAGTTAAAAAATAGTTTAAAAAGTTTGTCTTGTATCAATTTTTTTCAAATTTGAAATTTTTTATTAGTCATATTTTATTTCCTTATTTTTTTTTTTGCGCGAATTTTAAAGTAATTTTACGTTGGTGCTTTGCTTTTATGCGAATTTTGAAAAATCACAGACCGCATCCCCCCCCCTTTTGCAATGTAAGTTACGTCTATTTTTGCGCGATTTCATTTGCGCGTGTTTTCTGAGGAACCTATCTATCGCGTAAAACGAGACCCAGGTGTACTCTTATTTTTATTGTAAATAAATGTAGTTTTATTTTATTTTAGACAGGAAATAAAGGTTTTTATTATATGAAATTAATCTTTTATAAAGATCTCTTATTATATGAGTTCAATTCTTTATTGAGTTATAAAGATCTATTTAACTTGTTCAGAAGCAAATTCCACCTTTCTATTTTGAATGGGACCTAATGGGTCTTTTGTTAATATTCCTCCATATTTGAACATTTTATTTTTACAATTAAATTTTTTTTCTATATAATATACTGATAATCTTAACATTATTTATACAAATGTAAGCTTTCACACAATAGGCATTTTAATAGTTAATATTTGACATTTTAAAAATATGAAACTAAATATCTAAATGAAGTTCTTATTTATAACAATTGGCATTATTGGAAGTAATTTATTTGTTCAAAAAGTTAGTAGAATGAAATATTAGATATCAAAGAAAGAAAAAAAATAAAATTAGTATATTATTTGTTATTTTAAATTCTTAACTATTTTGACAGAGATGATTTTATTTTATGCAGTAGGAGGTATTCTGCTTGCTGTAACAAATTTTTTAAGAATTATCTTTAAAAATAAATTGTCTTTAAAGATAGTCTCCTATTAGTGGTGTAGTTTTTGGTTTAATTGCACTGATGAGACACGCCATAAATAATGAAGAATTTGCCACAGTAAGAAGTTCGACCTTTCTAGTCTTCAATCTGTGGCTGACAAGATGTGAGGTAGTATACAATCCCACCAATATAGCCCTAAGACAGATCTTTATGAAGAAGCTAAACAAACCAAAAACACGAGACCAGTTCCTCGCACCCCAAACAAATTTTAAATTGACTTGGGATCTGATCAATTTAAATAATTGAACAAAGAAAAATAGAAAAAGATAACCAACTAGAAGGAGGAAGAATATAGAAGTCGGCTAATATAACCATTAGAACATAATAGACGACAAATTATCCATCTACAATCAGTGGAAACAAAATGAATGGGAAATCCAACAATGTTTCCTTGAAAGAATTAGACAATACAGGAGCAACTGACAGTATACATAGCATGGACAAAACGAAATGATGATAAGGCAAATGATGCCATCATATCAAAGTTCAAGTAAAACGAGTTTAATACAAAAGCTAGTGCAGAGTTAACCACAGCATATTGGATAAAACAAAAGTCACATAGGAAGGAGTAAACAGAAGCAGCAAATGGCAATATGAATATGACATCTTCTCTCACCCCTTATTCTTTAGTAATTTAGAATGGGTATAGTATATCTTAGCCTTCTCTGATAAAAATTCTGCATGACTGTATTTAATAAATATATATACAAGTATGCATTTTGTTCTTTTTTTTTCATATTACGTAGCAAAATTCTTCTTGTACTGTCCATATTACCTCTACTTGCTTGAATAATTTACAGTATAGTTTTTCACTTTAACTTTTATCTGGTTTCCCAGGTTAGAAAAGCAAATTTTGAGAACATAAAAAGGCAAAAGAAAAAAAAAAAAATGACTGTGAAGCAGGGACACTATTTATATGATTTATTGCTATTTAACATTTCAGTAAATGCATACTTGTATATATATTTATTAAATACAGTCATGCAGAATTTTTATCAGAGAAAGCTAAGATAAACAATATCTTTTATTTTCAATTTTATTCTTTATAATAATATTTAAATACATGTATAGTATTTATACTTTAAGCTAGAAGTAATTACAGGGGATTTGAACCCAGATTTTCAAATCTTTATTTTATTCACTTCATCTTATACAATTGATATGCATGACCACATACATGCGAAAAAGATAAATGATCTCCAATATATGTATTTCATGCTGAACCTGCACTCATCACTTGGTCCAGATTATCCCACACACATATATAATCAGTGCTCGGTTTATATTAAGATAGCAAATCTTCAAACTTTAATGGTCAGGCTTCAATCTTCTTTGTAATAAGTATTATGGCTTACTTTAATTTAATATTTCAAAAGTTATAGATAAGAATATATAAACAAATTAAGCAAAATTATGCCAGAGTTAATAAATTTTAATGATAATATCTTATTTAAAAAAAAAAAAAAAAATGAAAGTAGTACAGTTGTATGTTATATTTTTTTGCAAGTAATTCAGTCCATAAAATTAACTACATTTAGTTTATAAGACTTATTTAAAAATGATGTGGATTGCTGATTTAACAATCGGTAAATATTACTCTATGTTAATACCAGTGAATATAGATTTTGAAAAATAAAATTATCCAAAAAGATATTGTCACTATAGATATAAAACATGGATAGATAATAAATGTATAAATAAGTTAACTAATTGCTCTATAATACTTTATTAAAAGTTTTTATATTCAGTTTTAATCTTTAAACAGCATTAAACTGTTTAAAGATTACAGTTTATAAACATAATATAAAATAATTGACTTATATTCAGTTTTGTAATTGTTTTAGATTTAATTAGGATGAAACATAAATAGAAAAATCAACACTAATGTAACATGTTAATTATTTCAAATGACATATTATTAATTAGCAATACTTTTATATATCAAGCATTTTCTTTTTAGAAATGTTTGGTCACAAAAATTAATTCTATATCAGTTACACTAATAGATAAAACGTTTGAAATTATTCTTAATATAAGTAAATAATTGGCACTATATATCAGCTTCAAATTATTATTTACATTATGAAAATAATTCATATTTCTGTAAGTATAAATATATAATAGTGCATTGTTTATATAATTGACTAAATATTCACTCAATTACTAGTTAATATATATTACATTTATTATTGCACTTGTAAATTGTCTGGATTTGTGATGCACCAAGAATATTTACAATCCTATGTCAGAAAATTTTTTTTATTCAAACATAACCTTAATAGACTCTGTGATTTATTTTTCACCAAAATTTATTTCAATAAAAAAACAAAAGAATTTAAAATTAATATATGTATATTATATTCTCTATCTAAAATCAGATAGAAATAATTAGACATTAAAGTATTACAATAAAGCAATAAAACTTTGTATACTATTGGTGGTAATTTGCTATTGCTTGCCATGCTTTTATCTTATACATTAACAACTAAATATTAAAACTACATCCATAAATTTTAATGAACCCTTTATATTAATGAAAATAAAATATTAATTTATAAAATAAAATTACATAAAGTATAAATGTAAATATGAAGTTTTTATATTAATTGGAAATTCAACATTATTTAAAATTTGCATTCTTTCAGAATTTGATATTGTTTTATGATACAGATAACTGCAAACATTGTTATCCAAATGCAAAGATTCTGATAATTGTATTGACCCATGGTAAGATAGAATTTTTTTGCACATATTGCAATACTTATTTACATATTTCTAAATGTTTTCTTTTACGGATTTCAAATGTAACTCATTGTGAATTGTATTTGCTGCTGTAGAATTTAATATTAATTTGGAAATACTTCACATAGACATCCTATTCGATTTGAAACATTTGTGATGTTCGAATTATTATGAAATGGATTATTGATAAAAGAGAAATAATTTTAGTTTGATCAAAATCTTTAAAATCTTGAATTAAATTTATATTCAGCTTTCTCAGTTTATTCACAAAAGTTATTAAGCTGCATCTAACTATGATAATATTTTTCTTAAAAAAATTTGATGTACAATTGGAAAATATCTGTACTCATGAATATTTACATTTGATATTAATAGTTCTTTGTATTAATGAAAAATTTTGCAAAAGTTTGGAATTATGTTGTCTTTTTTGTAAAATGATTCAAGACTTTTAACCAAATTGTTACAGTGAGAATCACAGCAGTTGCTATAGAAACTTGTTTGATAAGAGAAATGTTAATTCAAAAATAAATAAATATATAATTGGCATTCTAAAATATGCCTCTAAGAATATTATAAAGTGAATTTGCTGGAGGTGAATTGACATCTATATTTAAATATACAAAATAGGTTTTTTAAGATTCCACATGTTAATTTGTTCAGACTTGATTCTTATCTGGGTTTTGCGTATAATATAAACTTTTTTTCGCGTCAAATTCTTGATTGCAGAACAAGTTTAATTCTGAATTTTTAGAAAATTTTGAGTCATTTTTTAATGTAATATTTGAAAGTATTTATATTTTCTTTGAAATCACCATAGACAATTTTTATATTAAACAGCTTTATTTTTTATTAGTTATCATAAAAAATAAAAAAATGATTGTTTTCCCCTCAGTGTAAAAATTTTAGATTTGGATTTTACTAAAGTGGATTTGTTTTGAGCAAGTTTCAAACCTGGATTTAAATATATATGCATTACAATAATAAATAAACTTTTTTTTATTAACATTATTTTGTTGTTTTTGCACCAGATTTAAGCATAATAAATAAAATATTTTAATAAAATATTTGGGTGGTCTGTTACACAGAAGGTCATGTGACATTCATACTTAAATAACAGGCTGAGCACAACTGTTGTTCTATTCAATTGATCAAAATGTTAATTTTTTATTTTTCTTAGTTGAGAATCTTGTGTCCATGACTTTTAATAAAAAAATGATTAAAAGATTTTAAAATAAGAGATTAACTAAAAATAATATCACAATTTATTGCTATTGCAATTGATAGATTAAATATCCTTTTCCATGCTATGTTTTATAATGTTGTACAACTATACTTATACATATATTCATTATCAATTTATCAATTGCAGATAGTAGTTAGAATGTATTTTGATGTTAATGTGACAAACTATTATTATACTTGCTTGTATCCAAAAATATGTTAAGTATATAAACATCTATTAAAATAATTTATTTTATCATCAATTGTGTATAAATCCACATAAGTAAATAATATGTGTAAATGGTACTGTATTTAGTTAGATTTAAATTAGGAGTGTTGAAATGTTAAACGTTGTGTAAATAGCATGTTAGACACTAATCGAATTTTGGAATTATTATTTAACTATTTATAACATCTTGTATTAGTGTAACTAAAATTATGTAATCAGGAAACAGTAGTAAATTTAGAACAAAAGTAATATATATTTTATATATACCAGTTATGCACACATAAAAGTTTAATTTTTATCACATGAGAAAATAGTGAAGAATTATTTCTTGAGTTGAATAATTCTTGAATAACTTTGGATGTAGTCCACTTGTAAACTTTCTGTTGTTTTCAACATTTTCTCAAAACTTTCTTATGAAAATCATTACTAGTAATATATATAGTTACAAATTTAAATACTTCACATTTTCCCCCCACATTTTTAAAAAACTATTTAGAATTAAATAGAGAAATTTAATTTTCTTTAATGCTATGTAAATGAAATTTTTATGTAGACCATTAATACTTCAAGGAAAATATTTAATGAAAATATTGTAGTTTTTTTTTTTTTAAAAACAGTATGAAAAAAAAAATGATGCTAGGTTCTTATTGGCTTTATTTTCTTATTGTTGAAATATAACTAGAAATAAAAAGATTTTATAAAATTGGCTTTTTCTTACAATGTGTTAATATTTTATTGTTATCATATATGCAGCTATCTGATTGGTATGAAATATAGAGCTGTATTCCTTGAATAAAATTGATGATGTTGTTGAATTTTGATGCAATTATCATTGAATGTTTATGTAAATTAAATTATTTTTCTATGTATAGAATACATATTTTAAAAATTGATTTCCATAAAAATAAATAATTTTGATTTTGTTGAGAATGCTAGTATAACAAATTGCCATACATATACACATTAAAACAAAGATTTTTACAGATAAAAATTGAGAATTTATATTTCAGGTAAATCTGTATATACATTTTCTTGCTGTTAGCATTATTTTTCAATTGGCTTCCATCAGTCTTTTTCTAATTAGTCTCTGAAGATGGCTTCTATTATCCAGAAGTTAGTTGATGGGATCCAGCTAAAACATTGGTACTACATCTAATCTTAATCTGTAATATAAGTTTATACACAAGTTCGCATCTATGTATGGGTATATATGTCAGCATCAGTTACTTGTAAGAAAGGCTGATCCTGCATATCAAATCCTTAAGTCTCTATGCCTTTCTGATTTTATTTTAATATTCAGAAATTCATAACTGTTTCCCTTTTTTAGATCATGAAATATCTTTTTTCTTTCATATTTTTAGTCTATCTTCTGCAGATTTACCTAACATATTCTTCAAAATTCCTCAACTTCTAAATATATATCCAATTTCTTTCATTTCATATATATATATATATGCGCACACATTTTAAAAGATGGGAAATATAAATTGATTTGCTGTTTAAAATATATATATTTTTTTACTTTCATCTTTTTTTGGTATATATTTTAAAAGTTTTTGTTTTCTTTCTAAATATTAAGATTGGGAAAAATAAATAAGTTTTTTTTTTATAAAAATATATATATTTAAAAAGTAAGTTTTAATATATTTGGAGATGAATTTTTTAAACCTCTATCATTATAGTAATAATTTTGGTAGTTGGTCATTATTTAACTATCAGCTAGTACAGATTTTGCTCTTTTCTGTTGTCAAATCATAACTTTAAAATAAATGCATTTTAAGCCACCTGAGATTTGTTTCTATCTTTCTAATTCCCTACGGCCTCATTTGCCATTGACTTGACTGTTATTTTACACTTTTTTCTTCCTGCAGCATTGATTTGAGTTTGTGATGAATGGATTGGATGGTTTCTTTCTACTTTTCTTACATATAAAGCTTACATTGCAGTTCTGACCCCTTAGACATTTGATATTAACACTTAGAGCCTTTAAATCAGTGTCTGTTTTTTTTTTTTTTGATTGATTCCATCATGCCATTTTTCTGATGGCTTTTCTACTTCATCTTTCACTTTGTACAGATGGAGAATCTGCCAAGTTAGATTTTATGATGAACCAATATTTCTTGATGAAAATTAGTGAGAGACAGAAAAGTAAAATGTTTTGTTAAAAAAAAAAAAGTTTTGTCAGTTGTGTTTTCTCATATGGAAAAGAATGTCTTAGATGATTGAGAATCATAGTAAAAGGCTATCTTGTTTATTTCAAAGTTAAGTTAGTATGTGTATTGTTGTTTTATAGAAAACACTATAATAAAATGTTTTTAAAACAAATAAAAAAAAAAATTGTAATTTATTATATATATCAGTAATGAATCTTGATAAAAGAAAAATATTTCATGCTATGATTTATATATTTATATGAACACTTTGTTTTTTTTTATTATTAAAAATAGAAATAATTTTTAATATATTCTGAATGTTTTTATATGGAATTATTTTGATTTGAAATCTGCCATAAAAATATATTTGCATCTAACTTAAAATAAATTTTAAGTAAACCAAGATAGTAGCCCTTATTTTTGATAAATCTTCAGTTTTGCCTCTCTTCCCCCAAAAATAAGGTTTACAAAAAAATAACTGCTAGGAAAAGTATTTAATATTTAGATTTTATTTTTTATTACTGTTATTTTTAAAAAAGAAATCATTGTGGAAAAATTAATTACAATATTGACAGTTTCTTTTTTGTTTAACTTATTACTAGAAAAATGGGGAAAAAAAATTAAAACATGCAATATTTACATTTTATTCATTTCAGCTGCATGCAATCATATTGTGACTATTAACATACTCTTTTCGTTAGGGAAGAATCCCATATCTTTGGAAATAGTCCAGTGCATCATGTTCTGCTACAGAAAGGTCAATTTTTATCATTATGACAATTTACCAATAAAACTGCTGACAAAAAGAAACACCAACGAAAGTATGATAATGTTATGACAGTCGTTTACCATGCTATTAGTAAAAAAATTGAAATAGTTTCTTAAAGAAATTTATTGGAATTTTTTTTAAAATTTAACAATTGATTTAGTAATTTTGTTTTAATTTAATAATTAACACATTTTTGATAGATTGTAGATCCTTGAAACTGTTCTTTTATCAAAAATACAGCTGCCATCTTGGTTTACTTGAAAACTCTTAAGTACCTAAATTTTATTTTGGAATAAAATAGTTTTTTTTTGTTGTAATGTTTGAATAAGCATTTTCTGAAAATTATGTCAGACATTTTTTAAAGAAATACATAAAATGAAAGTTAATGTAAATTCAGTTTGACTTGATATCAATTATATAGTACATATAATTATTAAATGAAAATTTAAAAAAAAAAAATTAGAAAGTACTTTTGTATTTTATAGATGCAAGTTTTAGTGCTGTTCTATCAAAAATTTCTGCACCTCAAAAATTATGGTTACTCATCTATTAGCAGCTGTACATCACTTGGTGGCACTGTTTCTGTGCAAAAACACAGAAATATGCCATTTATGTGGCCGAAACTACAAAACTACCTTCATAGTAGCCATTTTGGGCCACATGATAGCATTGTTCTCTATGCAAAAACACAGAAATCATATGCCTAGCTATGTGGACCACGCTTTATGTGTATGTTCAGTAATGATTGTTCACTACCATTTGATATGAGGCTGTCTGTTGTTCAATTTCACACATGTTGAAATCTTTTTTCAAAATCATTGTCTCACAAAGCAACTGGAGTAGTATCGCATAGTGATAATTATCATCCTGTCAGCATGCTTCCATACGCATCTTGGAAGCTGCTAGAAATTTGGAAAGGCTTTTTTCAGAGCGCGATGTGGCAGATTCACGACAAATTTCACGTCCTCGTGACAAGATGGCTATACACAACCGGTAGTTTCAAAAGACATTTTTGCTCTTATGCAGTGTTATTCTTTTGGATTTGGTTCCACTTACAAGTGAGAATTTGTTTTTTTGTTTGTGTTTGGAAATAAAATTGTTGTTGTAATTGTTGGAATCAATGCTTGTTGTTATCAGTTGTTTTTGAAACCCAATCGATCCAAAGAGGTTTGTTTTTGGCACTTGTATTGCAGATTTAAAAACCAAGTCTACTGATAAAATACCAAAACATGGCTAATGAATTTTTTGGTTTGGGTTGGTTTTTTTTTGTTGTAATTTTGTTTAAATGTTTAATTTACTATTACAAGAATAACATCTATTTGGAAATCAAAAAATGTTCGGGTTTTGTTTTTGACTTTTCATCGGCAGTGGGCATAAAAAACAAAGTCGGCTGAAATGTTTTGGATTATTTTCGAATTTGATTTAAACATTGGATTTAGTATTCAAAGAAGAACATCAATTTGCCAATCCAAAGAAAATTGTTCGGATTTTGGGTTTGATTCCTTGAAGTGTTTTGGGTTTTTTTGTTGTTATTGTTTTGTGTTTTGGGAATTTTTTTTAAACGTTGAATTTCTTATTAGAAGAATAACGTCAATTTGGAAATCCAAAGAAAACTTTTGTTTTGGGTTTGATGCCTTTTTTTTCATGAAGTGTTTTGGGTTGTTTTTTAATGTTTTAATTTACTATTAGAAAAATAATGCTAAATTTGGAAATCAAAAGAAAACTGTTTGATTCCTTTTGTAATGAAGTGTTTTGGGTTGTTTCTTTTTAAATTTTGGTTGAAACGTTGAATTTACTATTAGAAGAATAGCATAAATTTGGAAATAAAACAATTTTTTTTGTTGGGTTTTTTTTACTTTTGATTAAACGTTTAATTTCATATTATAAGAATCACGTTATTCTTGTATTAGTAAATTAAATGTTTTAACAAAATTCCAAAAAAAAAAAGAACACAAAAAACGTTTTTTAAATTTAGAATGCTAACAATAATATACATTTTCAACCCCCCCCCCCCCAGAAACTTTATATTAATAGGTTTTTGAAGAGAAACAGCACCATCAAGCAATGTATGGCTGCTAATAGACGAGTACCAAATTATGATAGGCAAAAAGAAAACCCACAATAAAATCTATTATAATGTAAAAACATATCAATGTATTTAAATATATTTATGATTTTTTTAAAAATAAATAAATATTTTTTGTATTGGATTACATTTTGTATCAAAAAGTTTGATGATAAATACTTCTCTTAATTTGAAGGCAATGTTTTATTTTACATAAAATTAAGATAGATCTTGATAGCAGATCAAATTATGGTAGTGGAAAATACAGTATGAATCTTTCTTTTTTTTTACTGATTTTAGGGATAATTACATAGTTTTTTGCTTTTTTAGCACTAGTAATGTAGCAGCTGGAAGAATAGGCATAATTATAAATAGTAAAAATGCTCCAGATAGTTTTAAAATTACTTACACAAGCAAAAATATATCTATCAAACTCACATATGGAACTACCACCTTTAATGCTATATACATATACACTCCTAACAATGTCAGTTCATATATTAAAATAGTTAATAGCATCAGCCTGATAATCTCCACCAGTAGCTGGCCAACAGTGATTGTTGGGGATTTTAACATTTCCTTTGGAGAATTTGTCAATAAATACCTTCATCTTCTGAATAGAGGCTTTCTTAGTGGGGAAGCTTTCTTTCCAGATAGCGCTTATTCATTCTATACTAGAAGACACAGATCTTTGATAGATCTGGTCTTTTACACACCCGAATTCCATTACATTATGGAGGCAGTGCTTCATCCTGTAGCATTCTCTGACCACTTTGCAGTGGTCATCTCAGTGCAAATTGATAACCTCACACAACTGAGTGCAAATTGATAACCTCACACAACTGAATCACAACAAAACAATTAGAATACTAATAAAGGCCAACATAACTGAAGCCATCCCATCAGAGGCATATATTCACTTTAGGAAAATAGATATACTCTCAAGACCACCTGAAGAGGCTTGGTTTGCACTAGTGGGAGTTCTACAAACTCTAATAGTTCAGTACTCCCACAGGTCAAAGTGCCCAACCTCATTAGTAAAGGACCTAGAGAACATTAATGCTCAACTTAAACAGTTTTCTACCGAAAGCAACTCGATAGATGACATCATCTCACTTAAGAATGAATATAAAGCAAAGCAAAAAGCCCTTGCTGAATATGTGTCTCTGAAAAGATCCAAGATATATCTGGCTCCTCAATATTGTTGGACTAGAGGATATCTCAGGTGGGCACTGGGGCCACAGAAAAAAGAAAATACTCCAATACTAATTAAACATCAGGGCACCAGCATGACTGGATACTACATGCTTGAAAAATTAAACTACACTTTGAAAACAAATTTAAAAACACAACTCATCAGTAGATCGCGATTGGACAAGACATTCATCCAGTGATCATCATTTGATCACAGTCCAAGATATTAAAAACAAACTATGCTCCCTTCCAGACAGCATCCATCCCGGAATGCATGGACCTAAATTCTTCCTCTCCCACTTAAGCAATTTTACTGTCCCAATCATCATGTTAATGATTGACCATCTTGCACAAAAGCAAAGGATCATTAAAAATTTATATCCAGTTGCATTGGTGCCTTTTATGAAAAAGAGCAAAGACCCTACTGATATAAATAACATAAGACCCATATCCATGTCACCACTCTTAATAAAGATTATAGAGGGTGTCATTAAAGATAAGATACAACATAAAATCCTGAGTCCTATCATGCCCTCTCATTATGCCAAGAAAGGCTCATCAGCACTCACGGCGGTTGGTGAAACCAAAATACTCTTGAATTACATCAGAATCAACAGAAAATCCAAGGCCATCGCCATACAACTTGAGGCATTCGACTCAGTCAATATCAGCACACTGCTGAATATTTTGGAGGGCCTTGGTGTTCCCTCCCAGGTAATTCAGATACTGGACAATTTACTACACAATAGGGAAATTCACATTTCACTCAATGGAGTATATACAAACAGTTTTACTCCGAATACTTCAATCCCACAAGGATCTCCACTCAGTGCCCTCCTGTTTGCCTGCTACATCAATCCACTTCTTAAAGACATTGAAGATAACCTGCCTGGAGTATATATACCCAGACTCAAAAGAGCGATCAAGGCAGTCGCTTACACGGATGATGTCTTGATCATTCTTCCAACTCAGAAATATCTAAACACACTATATAAAATATTGGACAAATATACCAATCTATCAGACCTAAAAATAAATACAGAAAAATCCACAGCTTAGTCTATCCTATCTGGAAAAAAAATCAAATCGTGCTTCCAAGCTGAACCACAGAAATTTCTGGGATTTAATATTTCAAAATCGCAATCAGCAATGTCTAAAGAACTTCAGGCAAAAATCCTCCAGTCCACAGACCAGATCACTAAGACCCTCTCAAAGGTATACCTTTCGCTCTATGGTAAGGTTTCACTGCTAAATATAAAGATTTACAGCAAAATTGCATACTACTTGCCAATGATGAATGCAAATGAAACACATCAAGAAAATTGAGCAATATTGTTCAAGATTACTATGGAAAGGACAAACTGTTTCCATCAGCATGAGAAACATGCAGGAAAACAATAAGATTAAATGGAATGTCACTACATTCCATCACTTCTATTGACTATCAGAAATCACACACTTTGATATATAATCTAGTCCAAAAGTATGGCCATGACCAGATTACCGAATCCATAATTCCTACCCACACCCCACCCCCAAAAAAAATTAGGCTGGCTTGACCACCTAATCCTGTCAACAATGCAACAAAATATAAATGCCTATAACAACTATCAAAGCAAGATCAAGCTATGGGATGCCCATCACATCCTAAAACAAAATAATCAAATCTCTACTACAAGATTAGGAATAACTAATCACAAGCTGATTACCCTATTCAAGTATTGGGCTCTAGAACCAAAATACTTAGATTACTTACTTAAAATTAATCTGGATGCCATGCCGGTCAACTGGTTCCTCAGATATAAAAGATCTATCACCAAAGTCCAATCAATTTGCCACAGCTGTGGCAGGGATGAGGAAACATTTGACCACATAATTAAAACATGCATGGGTGTAGGTAATATTAAAACAATAATATTTAACAATTCAAAGATAGACTACTACAAAATACTTAATATAAAGGAATGCATTCATGGAAGAGATATTCCTACAATCAGGCTGGCAATTTTCATCACCTATGCCATTTGGATTGTAAGGTGCAAGGCACAATACCAACATCCCAAGCCAGATGAAAACATTATTTATTCAGAGCATAGAGAAAATTAAACAAAGAGACATAACTCTTGCAACAACATTCATTTTTCAAGAGACATGGAAGCTATATCAAACTCTCCAATAAAGTTAACAAAGAACTTAACCTCTAAATACCTAACTCTGTTTTAACTCAATAAGGTTAGTTCCATAACTCATCTAATATTGTAATTTTTCATTATCCATATTTGTAATGTATCACCTATATTTATACCCATTTCATAAAGAGTGTAACACAGGTATTAATTAGTTTAATAAATGTTTTGAGATAAAGAGTGTTTTTATTTTTTTTGAAGCCTTAAGAGAATTAAGCAGAGCAAATTATTTCCATTTTATATATTTTGTCATTTCAGATGATATTTTTGTATTATTATTCTCATGGTAAATGAACATAGACGGACTGCTTATTAACATGTGTCCACCAATGTATGTTGATTTTACTGGCTTTCCTTATATATTCAAGAAAATACCATAGTTTTCTATCTCAGATACCTGAAGGTTTTTAAGACATCAATTGGATTTAATTGAAAACTGGGCAATGGATGGAAGTAAATTGTAGCTTTTATTTGCAAAAGATTGTAAGATCATCAGCCTTATTAGATGTGATATATTGGACTATTTCCATCATTTATGAGTGAATGTTGAATGTATAGAAAATTTTAAACTTTATTTAAACTTTTCAAATACAAACAACTTGTTAGTAATAACACACAAATAGACAATACAGGTTAGTAATTACACAACGTTTCAAGTAGTATTATTCTCCACTCTTCTTCAGGTGTTGCTGGCCTATATGCACAGTGACAATATTCGCTTAGAAGTTGAACTCGCACCTTTAGATTCTTGTATATCTAATTTAAGGCAAACGCTCTACCAACTGAGCTATTCTGTCAAAGGAAACTTATAGTAGAAATTTGAAATATTTATATATGGGGGTTGGTTCAAATCCTCATGAGTCCTTCAATTTTTTTTAATTTTTTTAACAAGTCTAATTATTTTTATTTTCTTATTTTTTTCTAAGAGCAAGATTAATTAGAGGCTTCCATACATTGTGTATTGCCACACTGGGATAACTTATAGGATTATTTACCATTGTCATATGAGCAGCTTCCTTGAATTTTCTTCTATGCATTTTTTCCTCTTTATCCAATATCTTTGTATTTTCCCACTTAAGCATGTGATCATTAGTACATACATGATCTGCTATGGTAGACACATCTGTTTTTTCTCTTTTAACCATTAGTTTGTGTTCCTTCAATCATTGTTCAACAGGGCGACAGGTCTCACCAATGTATTTCCTTTCACATTCACATGGTATTTCATAGATGCAGTTTTTGTTCTTCAGCATTTCCAGTTTAGGCTTAATAGAAGTAAGCATTCCTTGAAGTGTGGTATGGCTTTGGAAAGCAGTTCTAATATTATATTGACTGCAGATTCTCTTTAGTTTGTCCGCCATTCCTGGTATGTATGGATAAACTACCATACCAATAACTGTTCTCTTTTTTGGTGTCTCTTTGTGTTGTCTCTTGAAGGTTTTTCTGATGACTGCTGATGGATAACCATTCTTCATAAGCATTTGTTCTATGTGAATCTTTTCTTTTCCAAATCACTGGTTTCTGAACAAACCTCCTTAGCTCTGTTCCATAGTGATAGTACAATTCCTTGTTTAGTGCTTCTTGTATGATTGGATGTATATGCCAAGTATTTGCCAGTGTGTGTTGGTTTTCTATACACTGTCGTTTTCACTTTGCCCTGAGGGAATCTTGTCACAAGAACATCCAAGAATGTCAATTTTTGTTCTTGTTCTGATTCCATCGTGAATTTAATTGTAGGAGATATGTTGTTAATGTGCATCCAGAATGACTGTAATTTTACCTTGCCATGTGGCTATACCACAAATTTATCAGCAACATATCGAAGCCACACTTTAGGTGGACATGGAGTAGTATCATGGCTGTGGTTTCAAGTTCTTCCATGTAAATGTTGCTGAGCAAGGGTGACAGTGATGATCCCATGGCCATCCCTTGATTTTGTTGAAAGAATTCTGAGTTATATTGAGAGTATGTTGTTGTTACACAGAATGTTAATAATTTCATTATACTATCAATAGGTAGAGCTGTTCTAGTTTGTAGACTATTATTGTCATATAACCTTTTCCTTACAATAGACAATGCTTCATCACATGGTACATTTGTAAACAGACTTTCCTCATCAAAGCTTACCAACATGTCAGTTCTTTCCATTTTCTTGTTCCTGACTAATTCTACAAAGTGCTTAGAATCCCTGACGAAAGACAGTGTCCTATATGCCAATGGACTAAGAACTTCGAGAAGAAATCTTGACAAATTTTGACAGGGTGAATTTCTAGAACTAACAATAGGTCTTAATGGAACATTGTCTTTATGAATTTTAGGCAATCTATACAGATGAGGAATCTTGCTGAAATACAGTTAATTTTTTTTTTTTCTGAATCACTGAAATATCTGCGATGCTTCCGGAGTAATGCTTGTAGTTTTACCTCTGTATTTGGAATTGGAAAAAAGATGATGATATATTTTTTCTTGTTCCTTATTATCTTTTTATTAATAACTCCTAGAATTATGGAAATATTTTTTGAAATTCTAAATATTCAGAATGGATAGGTGACACACCCAATTAAACATATGAGAAATGGAAAAGCTTTGGTAAATGATGAAATTATAGATATTTTTAAAGAAACAAGTGAAGAATTAGAGAAATTGTTGATAAAACTATACGCTAAATGTCTAAACAATAAAAATATGCTAGATAATTAGAAAAATATAGTAGTGATATTATTACATAAAAAGAAGAAAAGAAAGATATTCCAAATTACAGACTTATCATTCTTCAATTTTAACCAATATCTTACCAAGATCATTAAATTTTATCTACAAAAAACTGGTTTCAGATCAACTAAAAAGAAAAGGCTAGATTTAAAAGTAATTATAACACATTAATACAATCTAATATAAGTATTAAGAAAAGTTATAGAAAGTATCAATGACTATGGGTTGCCACTATTTTTGGATTTATAGATTATGAAAATTTATTTGATTTTATAAGCATTTTAGTAATGATCAAACTTTGATACATTAAATCATATGGTACAATCATATCTAAGATTAATGTTAATAAGGATGCATGGTAGAGTGATTCAATTTTTTCTAAACTTTTTACCGAAGCTAATAGAAAGTATTGTATAGTTGAAAATGGGAAACTAAAGGAATAAAAATAGATGGAGATTACTTAAGTTATGTAGATTTTGCAAATGATGTGGTTGTTTTTTAGATAACGTTTTAGAATTTCAAAACATTTTTAGAGTTATATTATTTGATAGCAAGAAAGTAAGACTAAAAATAAAAAAATTGAGGAAAAAATAAGGATTAGCATTAATGAATTAGAAGAGGTTAGCAACTACAAATAAGTTAATATGATTATTAATGCAGGTGGAAATAATAATAATCATCATCAAATATTATCAATCCACTGCAGGATGAAGGTCTCTCTAAGTTCAATCCATCTCTGATTTTTAGCTTTTCTTCTCCACATCACCCCTGCAAACTTTTTTTATTTCATCCATCCATATCACATGTGGTCTCTTTCTGGGTCTTTTGCAATCTCTTGGAATCCAGTTTAAGATTTCAATTGTCCACTTATTATCATCTCTTCTAGCAATATGTCCAGCCCAACTTCACTTCAGTCATTTAATTTCTGAGGTCAGTAACATGTGTTTGTTTTCTTACCCATATATTGTGGTCTCTTCTTGTTACTCCCAACATGCATCTCTCTATACTTCTTTAAGTGTCTGAAGTTTCTATATTGCTCTTCTATTAAGTGTCCAAGTCTCAGATACCATAAGTAAGAACTGGTAAAACACATTTATTAAAAACCGGTAAAACACATTTATTAAAAACCTTCCTTTTCAAACACATAGGCATATTTCCTTTTAGTATTAAATTACTTCTACCAAAAGCACTCCAAACAAGTTTAATTCTATGATTAATTTCATCCATTATGTTTCCATCTGTATTAATAATCTGACGAAGGTATTTGTAACTGTTAACTTCTAACTTATCATAATCAATCTTTATTTTCATATTTTGAGAAAATGCATTAAACATTACTTTAGTCTTTTTAATATTGATTTTTAATCCTACTTTCCTATTTTCATCTGATAACTCCTGCAACATTTCCTGCAGCTCTAAAGCATTATTTGCAAAAACAACTACATCATCTGCAAAATCTAAATGACTTAAATAATCATTTACTTTCACTCCTTTAGCTTTCAATTTTAATCCACAAAATACCTCTTGCAGCACTGCTGTAAAAAGTTGTAGAGATATGGAGTCACCCTGTCTTATACCCGTTTCAATGTTGACTTTCCCAGTATCATTATGTAACCTAATTATAAATATTCTTTAAAATATGACAATATCCTGGATCTATACCTTCATGATCCAATGCTTTAATCATTGAAGAAAAGAATTAAATGCCTTTTCATAATTTACAAATCCAAAGCATAATGGCAACTCATATTCATTTGTCCTTTCTATAACTTCTCTCAATATCTACTGTACTAAAACCACTTTTAAATCCAGCTTGTTCTCTTAGTTGTGGAAATCCAATGTTCTCTGTAGATTAGTTGTAATTATCTTGGTAAAAATTTTGTATAAAACTGATAAAAGGCTGATAGGTCTGTAATTTCTAATATCTTCTTTATCACCTTTTTAAAATATTAATATTAATATTGCATTCTTCCAATCATCTGGTACATCTTTATCATTTAGACATTTGGTATATAACTTTGCTAAAAAATTTTCTATTTCTTCACCTGCTTCTTTTAATATTTCAATTATAATTCCATCATTACCTGGAGCCTTTCCTTTTTTCATACATTTAATTGCATATCTCACTTCTTCATTTAAAATTCTGGGCAATTCAGAAAATGTAATAGATATAGGAGGTACTTGTTCTTTATTGCTATATAAGTCTTGATAGAAGTCTTCTACCCATTTCATGGTCATTTCTTTTTTTAGTAATAATTCCTTTTTTCTTATTGCAGATATAAATATCCTACCAATACCAAAATGTTGTTTTACACTCTTGAAACTTTTATTTTCTTCTACATATTTTTTTGCTAGTTCACAGTTATACTTTCTTACTCTTTTCCGCACCATTTTACAAAATTCGAGATATTCAATCTTTTTTAATGCATCATTTTTGTATATCTTCATATTCCTTCTTTTCTTCATAAATTCTCTAGTCTCAATAGAAATTTTATTGGTCAATTGCTGCTTTTTTCTACCAGCTATCTTTGTTGCAGGTTTTAAAAGTGTATCAGTTATTTTCATATTAATTTCATTCAAATCTGAATCATGTTCAAAATCTACTAGTACTTGAAACCGATTTGTAAATTCTAATTTAAATTCATTAGAGTGTTTCTGAAGATTAGGAATATCAATGGTAAATATTATTTTTCTTAATAATTTTTGCCTTTCCAGTTTTGTATTAACATGTATTTTACATCTTACTAATTGATGATTACTTCCAGTTAAATTTATTAAGAACATTACAATCTTGAAATATAATGGATTAAATTAGTTATAGAATTAAACTTAGAAGGTATTTGATAGAAATAAATTAATATTAAAATGAAATATATCCGAGTTTCAAAAGGAATATTTTAATAAATATTTTTTATCAATAGTTATTTACCTATGGCTCTGAAACTTGATCAGTTAATAGAAGAGGAATACATATACAGACTTCACATCAACAAGAAAGGATTGAAAACAAAATACCTGAGTAAGAAGAAAATAAACCAGTATGAAATAATCGAGAGATTGTAATGGAATTAGAATGGATATATCATTTGAAAAGATTACAATGGATAGACAACTGAAGGCCTAAACAGATTCTCAAGAGATTGTAAAAGATCCGGAATAAACAATGTAGTTGAATGAATGAGTTCAGAGTCTGCTGCAGTTTATATGCTGAAGAGAAGCTATATATCAAAGAAACTGAATTGAACTTGAGACATCTTCATCCTGCAGAAAAATGAAAATGATGCCATGGAACTATTTTGATTCAAATCAAGAAAATTTTACTGTATTGCCATCCATATAATAGAAAAATTATTTATTTAATTTGATTATAAAAACTAAATTTAAAAGTCTTTTATGTCAAAATCAGTTTAATAGACAGTTATTACTTAATAATTAAGTATGATTTTTTTAAAGAATATTCATTGGATTTTTGATGTATTCTGATAATTTATGGAGTGAGGAAAATTGTTACATGTCAGAAGTGAAGTTTTCACTGGACATCAGTTATATAGGTCACCTATGGAAACTGTTTTCATTCATCATTTTTATGTTTTGATATGTTAATTGCATTAAAAAACAGGAAATGACTCCATCTTTCAAAAACAACAAGTAAAAATGGGTTTCTTGTAAGCAAACACAAGTAATTAATTTTATAGTTGAACACATGAAATATTTATTGCAATTATGCAAACAATATATGTGAATTTTAATATTTTATGTCCATTTATGAATAAACAGAATATATTTTATATGTTTATTTTAACAGTCTACCTGTAATCTTATTCTAAGAATTTGAGTGAGAACAAGTTATAACCCGAGCTTTGAGTAGGTATATTTATGAGTATGAAATTATTCCTCTCTCAAGTACCAATCTTATCAATTAAGAAGAATTTTACCTATTGAAAACAAAAGAAAAGATTCCAGTGGACTTTTTTTGGGTACCTTATTCAGACTAGCTCAGTCTCAAGGTCTCAGAGACAATGTCTATCTTACAAAGAAATGTCATTTATACATTAATAATTTCCTTATCTGCCTGGTGGATCTTATTAATTTATTTTTTCTAGAGATATACGGTCATGAATATCAGTAAGCTTTTATTTCTAGAGAATACGGTAATTTATTTTTTCTAGAGATATACGGTCATGAATATCAGTAAGCTTTTATAAATAATAACCCAGAAGTTATAAGAATCTCGTAATAAATACACAAGTTATAGCTTAAATTCTAATATTTATTAATACACATATATATTAATATCACAAACATATGACTCATTCATTCTGATACATTTATTATCAGAGTATACATTCATGAAAGAGTCCAACTATGCGTCAGAGTTGTATTTATAAAACAATTTAATCTATTTTCTAATTACTTTCTTTAAGTTGAAATAAAGCACGTTTCTTAATTTATTATTAAATGTTCATTTAATATATAGAGAGAAAAGGTCAAAGTTACCTCATTTGAGAGCGAACATTAGTGTGATTAAGGCTGACGATCTGTAAGATTACAGTATTACAATGGCAATTGTTTTAGCGAGAGTTGTCAGTCTGAAAGATGATGAAAGATTCTATAACATCTACACATATGATAATCCATCGTAGACGTTAGGTAGATGATTCTAAAACTGATTGAACGAAAGTTTTTGCTGTTTGGAGTTTCGTGATCATTTCACTTGCTTGAAATAGATGGCAAAAATCTCCATAGATAAAGTTCAGGCAAGTCACAAAATAGCTGTCCATTGAGCTCATGAATCTACATGATTCTTCTACCCCAACATTTTGATGGGATCCATTCTTATTAATTTTTATTAATTAATCAAATCAGTTATATGAAAATTTACTTTTCATGTTTCTTTTCTCTAACGGTCTTTTTCGAATCACTACTAAATAATAATAAAAAAAAGTTCTTTTCTTTTAACTCTCTTTCACCTCACTTTTTTTTTTCGATCCATACGCCGAAGACCATATCTCAGGAATACTTTTAGCTTCTATTGTTCCAAAATATTAAATTGACCACTTCTTGGAATTCTGATGACAAGTGTCATTAACAGAAATCGCCCTTTGCACAACCTGAAATTCCTTTTATTACTCTCCAGCCTTATATTTTAATTTGCTTTTGTTAAGAAATATGTGCTTTAAAAGACATTATTTAAATAATTATAACTTACGATAATAAATAATAAAAATATATAAACGAAAAAAAAAATACTACTCTGCACATAACTGCTTCTCTTCATCTTCACCTACAAATCTTTTAGTAATTAATTCTATGCAACATCACAAGAACACATGTAATAAATATATATGTATATGTTCATGCCTTTAAATGGTTAATGTATTTCACTCACTCTTTTGTAACAGGGTTTGAATGTATATCTACATATTTTCTCACATCTATTAATTCAATGCATAATAACAGTTGCAGTAAACACTCTTTTGTACTCATGTAATAAATATATATGTATATGTTTATGCCTTTAAATGGTTAATGTATTTCACTCACACTCTTGTAACAGGGTTTGAATGTATATCTACAAATTTTCTCGCAACTATTAATTCAATCCATAATAACAATCACTGTAAACACTTCTTTGTACTCATTGCCTTTTACTTCCTTTTGTACTCGTATTCGAACCCAGTTACTGTTACATACCTCTTGGTGCAATAGCCTTCAAATACCGTCTGCGTATTTGAATGGTTTCTTAACTGCCTCTTCTCTATCCTTTATCTCTCTGGGTTTGCAACGGGCTTGAATGACCAAGCATTGTATGACCCATTTACCTCCCACCCGGTATCCACCCAGAATGCATGTTTCCCTTGACTTTATTATCGTAAATGGGCCCTCATACAGATTGCAAAATTTTTGCAAATAAACTTTCTGGGCTCACTTACATGGGGAATCCTCACCATTACTTGATTTCCCACCTTAAAAGGATGAGAGGAACTCTTGAAACCACCATTTCGTTATAGGCTTCTGTGTACCATCGAACAGTGTGCCTGCTGTTGGTCATTTTTTATATCAATGGGAAGCTCTTCCATTCCTGGAAACTCAGTTTTGAATAACCTGGGTACGTGTTTCCCAAAATGTAAATGTATTGAAGTGAACCCAGTAGATTCCTTCACTGCCCAATTCATACAGTTTAAAATGTCTGGTAGTTGTTTGACCCACTTCCTATGGTCTGTTTGGACATAAGTATGGAACAACCTACCCAATTCCCACATCATTCTTTCACAGGTGTTTGACTGAGGGTTCTGGATTGAGGTTAATACATGTCCTATATTCAATTGTTCGGTCCATCTTGTCCACTCCTTTGAGATGAACGGGGTCCCATGATAGGATATAATGGTTTGCGTTTTTTCCACCGACGGAATGTTCTCTTTCGAGAACATATATAGTGTTCCTTGTGTTGGCTTGTGTGATGGGATATGTGGACACCAGTTTGGAGAATAAATCATAAACAGCCAAGAGGCATTTCTTTTTATTGAAGGCTGGCAATTGACCATAAAAATCAACTGCAACCATTTCCTTAAGCTCTCTTGGGATCTTGGATAACATTGAAGCCGTATATTTCCTGTTTGCAGGCTTAACCCTCTGACAAATTTCACATTGCCCGATAATGGCTGCAACCTTGGGCACGCATGCCCAGCCAATAAAACTACCTCTTATTCTATCCTTCCATCTCCACTATCTCATAGTGGCTGGACCTGTGGTCCATGTGTGCCACCCCTGCGGTCCTCATGTGCTCCTGGATGACTAACCTCTATTCTGCCGGATTTTACTTAACTGTATTGTAACAGACCTTGTTCCAGTTTAAATTTCTGAAACCTTGCCATGCATGCCCGGCCAGTAAAACCACCTCTTATGCCATCCTTCCATCTCCATCTCATAGTGGCTGGGCCTGTGGTCCATGTGCGCCACCCCTGTGATCCTCATGTGCTCTGGGATGACTAACCTCCATTCTGCCAGATTTTACTTAACTGTATTGTAAAATATATAATTGTTAATTAGAGAAGATATTAATTAGTATTAAAGTTTATCGGCTTAACGTTTTCGAGGATCCATGCCTCATATTCATAGCCTTCATAAAATGTATAATAAAGTATGCAAATACAAATATTCAAATAAGCTAGTATTACGTAGCCCATTTCTTCGAGATCTCGAAGCAAGTATCCTTTCTATTAATGGCATGGATGTTTCCATTGATGTAAAATGCCTTCTTTATTTTTCTTTGCCCATTTCTTCGAGATCTCGAAGCAAGTATCCTTTCTATTAATGGCATGGATGTTTCCATTGATGTAAAATGCCTTCTTTATTTTTCTTTTGTGATCATTTGATTCTGAGCACAATATTATGGGATTGGCGGGTGTGAAGTTGTGTCCAGATTGTTTAGCATGCTCCAAGAATACAGAGGACGTGTTGCTGTTTTTCTGAGCTCTGTTAAATGTGTAAATATGTTGACCCAGTCTAGTATTGATTGTAGCTTTCGTTTCACCATAATATATAGCATGGCATCCAGCCTGAGGGCAGGCAATAGAGTACACCACGTGTGGGGTGAACGATCGATCAATGTGGTCTTTAGAGTTGTTAAGCAATCTATTAGAATTAGGTGGAGTTCTAACTGCTATGTTAAATTTATCGTTTAATGCTTTCATTAGTTTGTTAGATATTTTAGGAATGTAGGGGATTGTTATTCTAGGTAGATTGGTGCGAGGTACATTATTGTTTATTGTATTATTAAATTTTATGATTTTATTTTTAATAGCTTTGAAATTGAACCCTGCTGCTAATAGATCTTTAATATAGTTGTTTATGTTTTCTTTCCTGTCTGCTTCATATTTACATAAATAAAAGTTTCTAAACAAAAATGCATTAAGGCCAGCAAATTTATGCGATGCAGGTGAGATAGAGTTAGGGTGGATACAGCTGCGAATTTCAAATGGTTTAACAATCATTTTGTAATCTATTAAATGGCGATTTCTCGATAAAGAGAGGTCGAGATATTTAAGTTCTTTATTATTTTCATATGTGATGGTGAATGAAAGTTTGGTTAAGTTTTGTAAATCACGTAGTATATTTAAAGTATTATCTTTAGAGGTTATGATAAAGATATCGTCTACATAACGAATATATGTAAAGTCTTGGTTGATATTGTGATATTTTGGAAGGATCGATAGCTCGTATTTATTTAAATATATGCTAGATAAAACACCACTGATAGGAAGGCCCATGGGCCATCCATCTTGCATTGTGTACCACTTGTTTTCAAAGAGTGTAAATATATGTGAATCAAGCCATGACAGGAAAGCAATAATGAATTTAACTCTTTCACTAGGGCAATGTGCTCGCAGTAGCTCTTCGTGTACTATTTGGATAGATGCTTTTCGATTAATTGATCCGTATAGTTCCTTCACATCCATTGTAGCCATAATTGAAGTCTGAGAGATTTGAGTATTTTTGATTTTGGAGATGAATTGGAGAGACGAGTTTATCGTGTATGAGCCAAAATTAAGGTAATCTATAAGTAATTGATTGATTAATTTGGCTGCTTCAAAATAATGCACACCACCGAAATCCATCATCAATCTAAGTGGTTCGCCTGTTTTATGTAGTTTTAAATTGGCAAACATTCGGGGGAAGGGTAAATCCTGTAATATTCGGAATTAGTAATCCCTTTATCCTTGAAAGTCCGAAGCACATTGTTAATAAATTTATCTCGATCTAGTTTAATATTAAAAGAGTTATGCACCAACTTTAATATTTTAATTTGGTCGTGCATTTTATTTTTATAGTCTGTGATATTTAGCAAAACAAAACGATTGCCTTTGTCTTCTTTGAGACAAGTAATATTGTGTGTTTTGAAATATTGTTTGGTATTTAATATACTTTTATTCCATGCTTTTCCTTCTTTATCAACCAAATTTTTATTTAATAGTTTAGATATATCGGTGATGATAGCTAGTTTAGATATATCGGTGATGATAGCATCTCTTTGTATATTGTTAATGAGACTCGCTTCGATGTCTGCTATTAGTTCGAGTTTAGGAGATCTCCAACTTCCTCCTACATATTTCGGTCCGAAGGATAAAATTTTCTTGATTTCATATGGTGGTGTAATTGAAGTTTTGTTAACGAACGCGTCTGTATTAATCCTATGGCGATATTTGTTTTGCTTGATAAGCAAAAAATGTATTTTATTTTCAAATTTTGCTGTATGAAATCTCTCAATTTTATGCAGTTTATCTTGCATCCACTGGGGGATTAAGTTTTTTGTTTAGAAACTTTTATTTATGTAAATATGAAGCAGACAGGAAAGAAAACATAAACAACTATATTAAAGATCTATTAGCAGCAGGGTTCAAATTCAAAGCTATTAAAAATAAAATCATAAAATTTAATAATACAATAAACAATAATGTACCTCGCACCAATCTACCTAGAATAACAATCCCCTTCATTCCTAAAATATCTAACAAACTAATGAAAGCATTAAATGATAAAGTTAACATAGCAGTTAGAACTCCACCTAATTCTAATAGATTGCTTAACAACTCTAAAGACCACATTGATCGATCGTTGACCCCACACGTGGTGTACTCTATTGCCTGCCCTCAGGCTGGATGCCACACTAGACTGGGTCAACATATTTACACATTTAACAGAGCTCAGAAAAACAGCACGTCCTCTGTATTCTTGGAGCATGCTAAACAATCTGGACACAACTTCACACCCGCCAATCCCATAATATTGTGCTCAGAATCAAATGATCACAAAAGAAAAATAAAGTAGGCATTTTACATCAATGGAAACATCCATGCCATTAATAGAAAGGATACTTGCTTTGAGATCTCGAAGAAATGGGCTACGTAATACTAGCTTATTTGAATATTTGTATTTGCATATTTTATTATACATTTTATGAAGGCTATGAATATGAGGCATGGATCCTCGAAAACGTTAAGCCGATAAACTTTAATACTAATTAATATCTTCGCTAATTAACAATTATATATTTTACATATAGTGAGAAGTAAAGCTATATTTAACTGTATTGTATAACACACCTTGTTCCAGTTTAAATTTCTGAATATTCTGCTCGACCCAACCCTTAATTTTAGCTTCTTTACCTTCCAATTGGCCAATGACTGACCGAAGTTGTTGGTCCTCTCTAGAGATAATTTAAGCATCCCAAATCACTTTTCAAGTCAATCTGTTCTCAGCCCTATGCTCGCTATGTACAAATTCTCTGTACCAAGATGGTGGGATTGCGTGTCCACTGGATTGTGACTGAGGACATCAGCTACCATGTTCTCAGATCTCTTGCAATACCTCACCCTACAGTTATATTCTTGGAGGTACAGGCTCCAACATACCAATCTGCTATTTGTGAGGTAGCTGTGGTTGATAAATTCCAGACTCTTGTTGTCTGTAATCACAATGACCTCCTTGCCCAGTAACAGCGTGCAGAACTATTGAAAGGCCCAAACAATGGCCAACACTATTCTCAGTGGTTGTATAATGTACCTCAGGACCTTTAAGTGGCCTGCTCAGAAAACAGCACACCCATTCTTCCATCTTGCTCCTGAGCCAAGGTCACTCTAAGGCCATATCCACTCCTGTCCGTCTGGACTATGAACGGCTTCGAAAAGTCAGCTCTAAGAAACCTGTCTTCACTCTTTGAAAAGCTTGCTTTTACTCATTCATCTACTTCCATTCACTATCCTATTTTAATAACTTCACCAATGGATGGAAACTGTTCCTGAAGGCGGTTGTAGAATGTACATAGCCCCAGAAATGATTGGACCTGCTTCTTGGATCTGGGCATAGGAAAGTCACGGATTGTAGAGATCTTGTCCAGGTGCGGTTTGAGTCCCTGAGCCCCACCATGTGTCCAAGAAAGACCACCTCTTTCTGACACAGCGCGCTCTTCTTGAGATTTTTTTTTATGCTTTTTTTCTCACATTCCTCTAGAAATAGTCTTATTTCCTGTATGTGTTCCTTAATATCTGTCACGGCTATCAGCACATCATCCAAGTAAATCTTGACCATGTCCTTTAACTCTGAAGACAGCAACTCATCCAAGCACCTGATTAACCCCACCCCACTGTTTATTAAGCTGAAGGGCATCCTGTTGGATTGATATGAATGGCCCTCATATCTAAATGATGTGTATTGGCAATCTTCTGGATGTAACTTAATTTGCCACTAACGCACTCAAGTCAAAGGTCAAAAGTACCTTCTCTTGGAACTTCTTCAGTAACTCTTGCATGGGGGGTGGTACATTGCCTTCTGGTACAGTCACTTTATTTAACTGTTGAGGATTGAGACACAATCTTACTGACCTGTCCTTTTTAACCACCACCATCGGGTTGCAGTACACTGATGAGTATTTTGATATAATCCCCCATTCTAGCATCTGGTCTATTTGTTGCTTCACTTTTTTTCAGTGTTGGTGCGGAATGGGGTATGATCTAGCTTTGAATGTCTGATTGTCTCTCACCGTAATTCTCTGCTCAAACCATTGGATAACTGCTGGCCTGTCTGAAAAGACTTGTTGGTATTTCGTCAACATTCGTTGTAGTGGACTATCCTGAATTTTTACTTCTACTTTTGTTCCATCAATCTTGTTATCTTTAAGTTTTTCTGGGATAGACTCTTCTAGATGTAGCATCCCTATCGAGTATTGAGGCCCTCTATGAGAAAATATACCACTTCACCCTCGCACGTGGCCTGACCTCTCATAGTCAAGATTACATTTGTATCTATTTAAAAAATCTGATCCAACAAGGTCTTGTGTACTAAATCTTTAATTACAAGGAACATGTGGATAGCTCCTTCCGTTAATTTTTAGATCTATCCATGTCTGCTTGGGCTCTACTTTAGCTCTCTGGTTATCTGCCATTGCTATATGAATCATTTTTAGAGGGAGAATAGATATTTCTGGTTCCCTTTTTATTTGGTGGTATTATCTCTGCTACTACTGATACCTGGCTTCCCGAATCCACGAGGGCTTCAACATTCATTGAACCCACCTTTACTAAGATGATGGGGCATGTCTGGCATGCATATTTTGGAACCCGATCTTCCCAAGAACAGTAAATTTCCTACTCTTTTTACCCCCTGCTTATTAGCATCTGTGTCTACTTTGGACCTAAGCTTAGGCTCCTCGATCTGTTTTTATTCTATATCTATTTCTAGTTGGCTCAACATTTTATCAATTGTCATCACCAATCTTTCTCCTCTTTCCAGCATCCACCTGATTTCATTGGCTAACTTTCAGCATGCCATTTCTACAATCTGTTCCTCTGATAATTTATATGCCCTTAGAGTCCTTAATGTGGCCACCTGCCACCTAAAAAATATATGTACGCTTCTCCATTACTTTCTTGGAACTTCTGACCTACCACTTGAGCTTTTATCCTTTCCTGTATTTCTTCATTTCAGAATATATTGACTAAGGCTTCTTTATATTCCAGAAATGTTTAACGTTGATGACTCAGTGAATTCCACCATGTCTTTGTATGTTTTTTTAGGTGGTGGTAAGCTATGAACGCTTGGTATTCATCCACTATCTTAATACTACTTATAGTATCTTTGAAGACTCTTGAGGTGCTCTATGGATGTCTCCTTTCCCCTCCCAACTCCATTGCTTTTGTTTTATATATATCACTATTATGGCTAAAACATGCCAGGTTTTCACCTCGGCTCTCAGTGGTATACTGTATGACCTGCCTGATAAATCTTCCTCCTCTCATTTCTTTCCTTATGGAAAGATATTGTTTTATAATATCCCAAATATTGGTAAAATCCTTAAATCCCTATTTTATGGATTATGTGACTTTATATATATCTCACTGAACAAGTATTATTGATCATCAATGTTATTTTCTATTCTGACTATCTGAGAACTTTTCTACAAGTATACCTATATATCGCAAAATATTCCGTCATTTAAATATACACCTGGGTCTCTTTTTACGCGGACTTATTTAACATGATTTTGAAGTTACGCGATTCATGTTTCACTGGAAGACGAACTCCGATAATGCGCTATTACTTTAAATAATAAATTTTGCACAATTACGTTATATTGAAAGTAATAGCGCATTATTGTAATTCGACTTTCATCTTAGTAATTTCAATATTTTCAGTGCTTTATAATAGTATGATTTTATGCAATAATGAAATTAAAATCATGATTTCCACATTTTACGTATCATCTTAGTAATTTCAATATTTTCAGTGCTTTATAATAGTATGATTTTATGCAATAATGAAATTAAAATCATGATTTCCACATTTTATGTATACACACATTAAATTTTACAAGATTATAATGTAAATTTGTTCAAACATTGTGCGTGTTAATTTTGCATTTTAAATCACATTCTGTTTTTGCTTTTTAAAAAAGAACGTAATCAATTATTAATCATTTAGTGTCCGCAAGTTTATTTTTAAAAGGTAAGTAATAGCTGTGAAATGAAATTTGATTTTTAAATGGAATTGAAAATTAAAAAATTAAAGACAAAAATAAAAGTTTAGATACAGAAGAAAATGTAGAAAAAGATAATGAAACAGAAGTGGAACCTGTTCCTTTCACTTCAAAAATGATTCGAGAAGGTCTTCAATTTTCTAATCAGTTGGCAAATTATTTTCTTACTAATGACAGTAATCACGAACCTGCTCTCAAATTCCAACAAGAACTAAATGGTTGTATGTCTGGATATCGTGAACTTCATAAACAATTAATAAAATCGGCTCAAAGATTAATTACTAATTACGTTGTCACTAGAAAACGATTAACACAACATGAGAGTGAAGTTGGCGCTAGTTGTAGTTCCTTTGTGAAGAATCTTTACCAGTTTGCAAACGAACCTGTTTATTAGCAAATAGCATTAATAATTAAAACTTGTATAAAAAAATGTAAATTACTGTACTGTAAATTATGCATAAAAATATATTATTTTGAATAAAATTAAATATTATAGTTAAAAAAAGTTTGTCTTGTATCAATTTTTTTCAAATTTGAAATTTTTTATTAGTCATATTTTATTTCATTATTTTTTTTTTGCATGAATTTTAAAGTAATTTTACATTGGTGCTTTGCTTTTACGCGAATTTTGAAAAATCACAGACCGCATACCCCCTTTTTCAATATAAGTTATGTCTATTTTTGCGCGATTTCGTTTGCGCGTGTTTTTTGAGGAACCTATTTATCGTGTAAAACGAGACCCAGGTGTACTTGTAAATATATTTTTAAACTCTCTGTTTTCTCTCTTTTTTTAAAAACAAAAGTCATTCTCCAACTTTCGTTGGGAAGCCATTTTTACATTTCGTTCTCAACCTTCATTGCGCCACATTGGGTGCCATTTTAAGAGTCTACCCATAATCTTATTCTAAGAATTTGAGATAGAACAAATTTGAGTTAGAACTAGTTATTACCTGAGCTTCGAGTAGATATATTTATGAATGTGGAGTAACTCCTATCTTAAGTGCTAATCTTATCAATTAATAATTATACCCATCGAAAACAAAAGAAAGGTTCCAGTGGATCTTTTTTCGGTACCTTATCCAGACTAGCTCAGTCTGAATGTCTGGGAGACAATGTCTATCGGGAGAACAAAGCTGAGGCTTTCTTATAAAGAAATGTCATTTATATATTTATAATCTCCTTATCTGCCTTATGAATCTAATTAATTTATTTCTTCTAGAGATATACGGTCATGAATATCAGTAAGCTTTTTTAAGTAATAACCCAGACATTTAATCTCATAATTCAAATTAATTACACAAGTTATAGCTTAAATTCTAATATTTATTAATACATGTATGTATTAATATTACAAACATATGACTCATTTATTCCAAGTTAATTTATAAAACAATTTAATCTATTTTCTAATTACTTTCTTTAAGTTGGAATAAAGTGCATGTTTCTTAATTTATTATTAAATGTTCATTTAATATATATAGAGAAAAGGGTCAAAATTACCTCATTTGAGAGCAAACATTCGCATGTTTAAGGCTGACAATCTGTATGCTTACAGTATTACAATGGCGATTGTTTCAGCGAGAGTTGTCAGTCTGAAAGATGGTGAAAGATTCCATAATGTTTACACATATGATAATCCATCGTAGTAATTTGATTGAACAAAAGTTCTTACTGTTTGGAGTTCCATGATTATTTCACTTGCATGAAATAGATGGCAAAAATCTCCATAGATAAAGTTCAGGCAGGTCACAAAATAGCTGTCCACTGAGCCGGTTCAATGAATCTACACAATTCTCCTACCTCAGCATTTTGATAGGATCCATTCTTATTAATTTTTATTAATTAATCCAATCAGTTTTATGAAAATTTATTTTTCATGTTTCTTTTCTCTAATGGTCTTTTTCGAATCACTACTAAAAAAAAAAAAAGTTCTTTTAACTCTTTCACCTCGCTTTTTTTCCGATCCATACGCCGATGATCATATCTCAGGAATGATTTTAGCTTCCATTGTTCCAAAATGCTAAATTGACCAGTTCTTGGAATTCCGATGACAAGTGTCATTAACATAAATTGCCTTGGGACAATCTGAAATTCATTTTATTACTTTCCAGCCTTATATTTTAATTTGCTTTCATTAAGAAATATGCGCTATAAATGACATTATTTAAATAATTATAACTTACGATAATAAACAACAAAAATATAATACAACTCCGCACATAACAGCTTTTCTTCATCTTCACATACAAATCTGTTAGTAATTAATTCTACACATCATAACAACACATGTAATATATATATGTATACGTTCATACCTTTAAATGGTTAATGCATTTCACTCACACTCTTTTGTAACAGGATTCGAATATATATCTACAAATTTTCTCGCATCTATTAATTCAATCTGAAATAACATTGTACTCATTGCCTTTTACTTTTTTAGTACTCTTATTCGAACCCAGCTACTGTTACATTATATATAGATTAAAATAAAAATATACCTCAGTGGTGGTTAAATCATGATTCATGAGTCACATGCTGCTATTTGAGACTGCTATTTGACATATGTGTAACTCACAGAAGATATTAAGCTTATACAATTAATATAAAAGGGCAAGCTTCATTATTAACTTTATCCCTTTTATTCTTGGAAATATCTGAGATGTTAATGGAATACATAATTAAACTGTCTTTGAAGATGTTTCCTTATTTCATTACAATATTAATTACATTCAATACAATTAAATAATAACCAGGCAGGGTTTTGAAGGCATTTGGTATATATATCCTTCATAATTATTGAAAATAATACAAGCTAACAATTTACAAATGAAATGCATAAATATTATTAATATGCATTTATGTAAATTCTTGGCAATAAAATTTACATGTAGCAATAGAAATGTGTAACATTTATTCATGTCTTACTGATTTCAATCATCAGAAATTATCATATGTGGCTCTTATTTTAAGCAACTTTGATCAATAGTTATATATAATATTATAAAGGTAAATTACTCTACATCTATACACAAACAGCAAATGGTCATGGTAATATTTTATCACATTATTGAGCAACATATGATTTAGGCTTATATCTGGGTCAGAGATAATATCTGGATCAATAAATGATTGGTAATAATCATTAATGTATTTGTCAGAGGTTTTTCATATCAAAGTTGTTTGTAGAATGTTTGACACTGATGGACAACAATAATTATAATTTAAAAAAAATTTATTGGCTGCTCAATATTGAACCTGTTATTTGTTATTATTATCATTGCTGCAAATAACAATATTAAAATTATTGATAATATTACCTTATAAAGTAATAATTTTTTTAAAAATCAAACCAAAATGTCCTCCTATATGTGCTTTATAATTTTTTTTTTTAATCTTGATTTATATTTAGCTATAGAAACTTTCATATATAAATTTAGTTTTTAAAGAACAATACATGAAAGAAAAATGTATAAGTCTAATAATATAGGGATAAATTATTAAAAATATTATTAGTGCTGTAATATTTTTATTATTATACAGATACGATTAAAATTATCCGTAATAGTAAATTTTAATATAATATTCAAATACATGTGTGTGCTTGCAAATGTCTATATATTAGATGTATTTAAATTTAGAAGAGTATAGCCACAAAATATGCTGTTCAATAAATTAATCTCGTTCAGCATGTTTATTAAAAATATTATTAGTGCTGTAATATTTTTATTATTATACAGATACGATTAAAATTATCCGTAATAGTAAATTTTAATATAATATTCAAATACATGTGTGTGCTTGCAAATGTCTATATATTAGATGTATTTAAATTTAGAAGAGTATAGCCACAAAATATGCTGTTCAATAAATTAATCTCGTTCAGCAAGTTTCATTAATTTTTACAGGCATGATTGTAATAAAGCTATTTACTCCTGAAAAGTATATTAGTGACTTTCCTAATACAACATATTAAGTTTTGATTTTAAATATAAAGCTTTTTTCCTCCTTCCCTTGATATGTATACATTTATTGTATATAATATAATGATATTCCTTTTAAAATTAAATTTGTTAAGTTCATATTGAATTTAATTTTTCTTACTTTTTTTTTCAACTAAATTGTTTGTAATATGATTTTCTTTTAAATATAATATTATATAGTTCAAAAGTAATTGAATATTTACTTTAAATTTGAATTAGAAAAATTTCCTTTTCTAACAACTATTTATATTAGAACATTTTTTTAAAACTAATCTTAATTGCAATATGTTATCAAATCTCATAAACAATTAAAAGAATAAATATTACATTGCCTATTTCATTATCATTTTTTTTTTTTTGTAACAAGATAAATCTGCAATAATTCTTAATTTTTGAAATTATTGTATGATTGACTTTTTTCAGGATTTACAACTGTCCAGATAATTGCCATATTTAATAAATTGACAAAAGAATTTTTAGACATAGAGTCAATAAAAAAACACATTAACAAACTTATAAATTACAAAGTTTTAACACAAAATCTTTGAATTTTTTAAATTTTCATAAATATGTTTTGTTTTTAAAAATTAAATCTTATTTCGCTATCAAATGATTATTTTTAATTGTTAAATATTCTTATAAAAAGTATAAGACAATATTAATTAGCTCTTAAATGGAATATAATTTTTTAAAAAAATGTAATAATAATTCAAAATTGTAATTCAAAACAATTTTTTTATCTTTCTTTATGCTAATTAAAAAAAAAAAAATATTGTAATTTATTTTGCTGATGTGGAAAAATAAGAACTATTCCTTACTGAATTTTAAAATTGGTAGATATTTTTTTTTTTGAGTTTACCATTGTATTAATTGATGTGAATGTTGTTGAAAAAGGAATGTATTTAATTCTGCTTATTTTTTTTTCTTTCAAAGTCTTTTATACTCTTTTAATATTAAAATTTATTTTTAGTGAGTTATAAGATATTTAGATTTCAATTTTTTTTTCCAATATAAAAGCATATTTGTAGATTAATTGCTAATTTATCTCTGAATCTGTTTAAGATCTATTGGCATTATATTTTCATTGATAATAATTTGCAATTTCTTGTTTTTCTTTGGAACAATTAAGTTAGGTATATCATGTGCAAGTCATTATCATGTAATAATGAAATCTTTAATGAGTTGTATATCATTTTATCAAAATATAATGATTCTATAAAATATTTTTTATTTTACTTACATGAAATCTTGTCAAATATAATACTGTATATACTGCCTTTGCCCACTACAATTTTTAGATACTTATTTGTAAATATATATATTTTTAAAAATGACATAAAATATTTTTTCCTTATTTTTATTGATTAGGTGCAACTAATCGTTTACTTCAACAACGTCGAGTTGTCAGTAAAATACAGCGTGATGAACTTGAAGATAAGTTTTTACGAATTCATGAAGAAAATATACTTTTAAAGAAACATGCTAGAAAGCAAGAAGATAAAATTAAAAGGTATTGAATAATTTTTTATTCTATTTTATTTAGTCATAGTTTTAATTAGTGTATTAAAGATAATCATTTGTATTAATTTTATAATCTCATTTTCATTATTAATTATTTGAAGATAAGATGTTCAATCTATTATTTCATGAAACTTTCTTTACCTTTTCTTATGTCTTAGTTTGTTATTCAAGTCTTCAAAAATTTTTTTAAAAAATAATCTATCAATTTATTATTTACTCTTTTTATCATTTTTCTTGCTTTGAGATTGCACTAAAAAATATTTTTCTATTAGTTGAACTTAAGCGGCCATTCATTGATTGGTTACATCATAATGAAGTAACTCAAAACAATGATAGGTGATGTTCACAGAAACTAAACTCTCCATGCAATAGCCTCTGCGTAAACAGCTTGTGTAACCATAAGAAATGGTGATCATGTGATAGATGATGTGCATACACATGATTATTTTTCTAGTGGCATTGATTGTAAAATTAAATGTTTGATTAAATATATGGATTTTATTGTTACTATTTCAACTTTGTTTCCCATGCCATCATGTATATCTTTGTTTTCAACATTAATTTGTAGGCAGATGTGCAGCATTTTAACGGTTGCAATGTGCATCAAATTTAATAAATAATGTTTCAGCTTTATATATATCATTTGTTAATCTGCTATTTGAAATGAGAAAAGTAAGTAAATGATCAAATTTTGAAGAAAGAAAGATCACAAGAAATTACACAGACCATTGAAAAACAACAAATTAGTGCATTTATAGATAATATTAAAGAGGAATCTATTTCAAAACCAGTTGAACTAGAAATTAAAAAAGATAAAATGCATGTACCCAAAAATTCACAATTATCATAAAAAAATATGTTAATTATGGTTTTACATAGATAAGGAAGCATGAACTCGATTTTCCACAGTATCATTTGTGCAAATATAATGGGCAATGCTTCTCTAAAACTTTTATTAAGAGTACCTGGGGGATCATTGAACAAGAAAGAATGATGGATTTTTTTTAAGAAAAAAAAACTGAAATAAAATAAGATTTAAATAAATTTATAAACACTATCAAAGTAAATTTGAAATGCTCATGTTGACACAAATTGGCAAATCTAATTACATATAATTGGTAAAATTTTATTAAAATCTTGTATGAATGTTATGTGGGAAATACATGCCAAAGAGTACATTGCAAAAATTGACAAAATTCCCATATCTAATGATATCATTATTGTATAATTAAATATATTCTGTAATGATATGGAATTAATTTAGAAAATATATAGATCATTATATTATGCAATACACTTTTCAAATGAAGTCATGTTTCTGGTTCATATTCATTGATTTAGATTTGAAAGATATGAAAGAAGAATTATCTGGAATTAAAATCTTATACTGTATTTAGAACTATTGATATTCATTTGCAGTTGACTTATATTGCAGGAAATTATTTTACTGATATTTGACACATTTGCAATAATTGGACATCATAAGGTCTTTAATGACCAAATAATATAAGTTTCATATAAAGATTTAATAATAGTACATTACTTTCTTCATTGACAATAATTTGTATCTAAGGATATAAATGAAGAAATACATGAAGGTTTAAATCAATATATAAAACTTCTGAATTTTATTTTTGCAAGTGCAACTAATAGCTGTGTATTTTCTATTATCTATAAAGAATTGGGTTCAACTAAGTAACATTTGTTGTTGAACACTCACATACAATAGCTCTCCTAGAGAAAAGTGTTAATAAAATTATTCAAATTAACAACGAAAATGTAAATTTTTTTGAATGATAAAAAATAACCATTATTTGAATATTTTAGGGATATCTTGTGGTTTTCTAAAGTTGCATATCTTGCAGATGTATTTTATTATTAAATGAATTAAATTTAAGAATGTAAGAACTCACACTGATGCAGCAACAAAATTGAAGCATATGTGGAAAAAAATGATATTTGGATAAATAGAACAAAAAAAGAAAACAAAAATCAACTGATTTGTTTTTATGTCTTTTTTCAAATTTTGGAAGACAAAAGTCATAATAAATAACAAATTAATAATATTTTGCATAATATTAATGAAAAGTGAAATATAAAATTGTAAATTATTTTCTTCATTTTAAGATAGTTGCTCCTATAAAATATAGATTAAAAATCTAAATTTCAGATTGTTGATTGTTAATGATAATGATATTGGGATTGTCTAAGTGTTGACTGATTTTAATGATTAATTATACAATAAATACTTTATCTTTATTTGATACAGAAGTCTTCGTTTAAAGTATTATTGATTAAAGAAAAAGTATATTCAATATTGTGTGAAAAGGCAGTAAAAAGTTCTGTTTCCATTTTTAATAGCTTATTTAATGGAACTGAATTTTGTGGTTAACAACTATTAAAAATGAATTTAAAAAAATCAACATTTTCTGTTGCAACCACAAAAAGAATTTGTGGATCAAATCGATTGTAGTAAGTAAGATTTGTCAAAATAGAGTAAAGAACAACACTTAATAGCAAAGAGATGATCTAAAATAAATAAATAATTTTTAACAGTGGTCAAACATAAATTTGTCCATAATGTTGTTTTTAAATAATTTATAATGATTTCAATACAATTGAAATAAAACAACTACATAAAAATAAATATTTTCTTTATTATTGAACCCGTTTTTGCCCTATATACGAAAAGGCCCTAATATAGGGCGAAATCCAGTTCAATAATAAAGAAAATATTTATTCTTATATAGTAGTTTTATTTCAATTTTGTGTTGGAATCATTATGAATAAATAATTATATTTAAGTTTATTCATTGTTCTATTTTATTGCTGGTTTTATTTATTACATATTATATTTTGAAACTTGGCATATTCAGAATATTGAATTAATACAATACTGTTTATAATTCAAGACCAATCCATAATATTTTCAAATTTAAAAAAAAATTGCAAATGAAGAACATTTATATAAAATCTCTTCTTTTTTTTTTTTTTTGCAAAATTAAAGTTAAACAAATAAAAATTTAATATCTATTATTTTATACATTTCCATTGACATTTAACAACTATTCATCATGTTTCAGTTATGTAAAAAAAATTAGAAAAATAATTGATAAAACAAAATTAAATTTTAAAATATTTCAAGGTAATCAAAATCATTTCTGGGCAAATCTTATCACCTTAAAATACGTTATTAAATAAATGCAGTGATTTTTATTATAAATATCTCAATTAATTATATTATTTAAAAATGTAAAGTTCTACATAATGGTGTCATCTACTTATATATGTATTTTTCTCACCATACTGAAAATTTTTGCTTTTGGGAATAGTACACCAGGATTTTTTGAATGCACCCTTCCTCTAGCAGTCATCTTTTATTTTGTTTTATCATCAAACTACCATCCCAAATTGAAAAATATATTAATGTTTTCAATCCAAACTAATTTGCCTGTATAGTTATATAAATCTGAAAATATATATTATGGTGAGCTTAATTTTTTAATAACTATACAGGAAAATTAATTTGGATTGGGTTGGTAACTTTGATAGTAAGACAAAGAAGTAAAAGATGATTACTAGAGGAAAGATGCATTAGATCCAAAAGAGTCAGGTGCACTGCTCCAGGTTCTCACTTTTGAAATCTATAAGCTAAAAACTAGTCCAGGAATACTGGGTAGGATAGCATTTTTAGTTAGGGATTTAATCACTACCATCTGGTACCTGTTACTAAAGCTTACACTAGAAGACAAAAACAATGTGTCTTATTGGTTTTCTAATTATATATTGTAAGTACACCGGGTCTCGTTTTATACGGATTTATTTAATGCGATTTTGAAGTTATGCAATTCATATTTATTCTTAATATCTTTGTATGTGGTTTTCTTTTATGCAATAAGAATTATTAGATCAGAAGTCGAGCTCCAATAATGCGCTATTACTTTAAATATTATAAATTTTGCGGACTCACATCATATTTAAAGTAATAGTGCATTATCGGAGTTCGACTTCCATCTAATAATTTCAATATTTTCAGCATTTTATAATAGTACTGTAATAGATTTTATGCAATAAAGAAATTCATAATTCACTCAAAATCAGGATTTCCCGATTTTATATACACACATTAAATTTTACAAGATTATAATGTAAATCTGTTCAAATGTTATAGATGCCTATACTAGCATGTTGTTGTTTTTGCATTTTAAATCACATTCTATTTTTGCTTTTAAAAAAAAGAGTACATAATCATTTAGTGTCTGCAAGTAATAAATTTTACAAGACTATAATGTAAATCTGTTCAAATGTTATAGATGAAGTTGTTGTTTTTACATTTTAAATCACGTTCTATTTTTGCTTTTACAAAAAGATTACGTAGTCAATTAATCATTTAGTGTCTGCAAGTTTATTTTTAAAAGGTGAGTAACAGCAGTGGGCACAATTAAATTTGACAATTAAAATCTGATTTTTAATTGTAATTAACAATTTAAAAATTACATAACGTGATCTGAAATTAATGTGATGTGAAACAATGAAATTTGATTTTTAAACGGAATTGAAAATTAAAAAATTAAAGACAAAAATAAGAATTTAATTTTTAATTGTTAGTTTTAATTAAATTTTGCCTAACAATGGTGAATTGGTATCCTTTTATTATCGTAAGTTTAAGTTCTTATTTTTATTTTAAATTTTTAGTTTACCCTAATGGAGAGGAAAAAACACCCAAGAAAATGAATTTCTTTGGAAGCAAAAATTTCAATTTTAGATCGCTTAGCAAAATGGGAAGGATCACAGCGATTGGAAAACGTTTTAGTTGTATTTTCTTTTGACTTCATTTAAGGAGAAGCTATAGTACCTCACATCACATCACATCCTGACGAATCTGATGTCTCAAATAGCGATAAAGATTAAAATACCGTACATGTATGAAAAAAATGTAAATTATGCATAAAAATATATTGTTTTGAATAAAATTAAATACTGCAGTTAATAAAAAAAGTTTGTCTTGTATCAGTTTTTTTCTAATTTGAAATTTTTTATTAGTCATATTTTATTTTCTTATTTTTTTTTATGCGAATTTTAAAATAATTTTACATTGTTGCTGTGCTTTTATGCGATTTTCGAAAATTACAATAACCTATCCCCCATTTTTCAAGGTAAGTTAAGTCTATTTTTATGGATTTCTTTTGTGCGCATTTTCTGAGGAACCTATCTAGCACATAAAATGAGACCCAGGTGTATAAGGAGTTGAGCAAAAAAATTGAGAAATGCTGCTTATTGTCTAATCCTTAAAATTCTTGTATTTTAAGAATTCAATGGCTATTTTTAAATGCTTTTATTGAAGTTGAAAAATTGGTTCATTTGTTTATTTATTAAGTTTTGATCTTTTTCAAGTTAGAATGAAATTTTAAAATTGAGGTCTAATATATTTAAATTCAATAGAATTGCTTGAAACCTAGTTTCTTAGATATCAAATAGAGGGTGGGGAAATATTAAAAATAATTTAATAATTTCATATCAATCAATCAATCAATAGTAGTCTGTCCAATAGACAGGTCCAGAGAGTAGTCACTACATCAGTTCATCCATTCTTCCATTTCATTCTCTTCCTTGCCCACTTCCTCAATTCCACATAACCCCTCCCATCTCGTATATCATCCAATAATGTCAATCTCTTCCGTCCTTTCTTTTTATTTCCACTCACCATTCCTTCCAAAACATCTTTCATTAAACTATAATCTTTTCTTAGTATATGTCCAATCCAGTTTCTCTTTCTCTCTTTGATACTTTCAATCAATCTTCTTTCCTCATTAACTCTTTTCAAAACTTCTTCATTTGTTATTTTATTCACCCAACTGATTTTTTCCATTTTTCTCCATGTCCACATCTCAAAAGCTTCCAGTCGTTTCTTAATTCTATTACTCAATGTCCATGTCTCACAACCATACATTAATACACTCCACACATAACATTTAATTAATCTTTTCCTTAATTCTCTTTCCATAGGTCCACAAAATATCTTCTTTCTTTTACAAATGTCACCTTTGCCAATGCTATTCTTTCTTTTAACTTCATCTTCACTTCTTCCATCCTCACTCAACCAACAACCCAAATATCTAAATCCCTTCACCTGCTGCACCATGTCATCATGGATTCCAATTTGCAGTCTTTTTGCATCTCTCCCTATCCATAAACACTTAGTCTTTTCAATATTAATCTTCATTCCATATGCCATACATCTTTCTTCCAATTTATTCAACATATTCTGAAGATCCTTTTCTTCCTCAGCAATAAGAGCCATATCATCTGCAAATCTTATACACTTTATTACTCTCCCTCCAACATTTGCTCCTCCACAGTCCAAATAATTATTTAGCATATCTTCTAAATAAATATTAAACAAAACAGGTGACATACTACATCCTTGCCTAACTCCACTTTCTATATTCACTTCATCAGTCTCATTACATCCAAATCTAACTCTTATTCTTTGACCATTATACATATTCCATATCAATCGTCTTTCTTTCCAGAATACTCCTTTATCTCTTAAGATAGACATCAGTTTATTCCAGTTTACTCTATCAAATGCCTTTTCTAAATCTACAAAACATATACCAATTCCTTTATCTCTTTCAATATATCTTTCTGCAATTGTCCTAACAATACCAATAGCATCTCTTGTGCTTTTCCCTTTCCGAAAACCAAACTGTTCTTCAGCAATATAATAGTCAACCTTCCCATAAATCCTTTGAGTTAAAATCCTCAATAACATCTTAGAAACATGAGACAATACACTTATTGTCCTATACTCTTCACATTTAACAGCTTTCTTCTTTTTAGCAATTGGAATCACTATAGTTCTTAAAAAATCTTCAGGCCAAACTCCACTATTATATATCAAATTGCAAAGTCCAACTATTTCCTTCATAGTAAATTCTCCCATTTCTCTCAAAAATTCTATAGGTACTGCATCAAATCCAATAGCCTTACCATTCTTCATTTGTGCGATTGCCTTTCTTACTTCATCTGGCAATATGTCCATACCTCTATCATCCATTGCAACATCTTTATTTTCAAGTTCATAACTAATTAAATTATTTTCTCTACTAAACAGATACCGAATATATTCTTCCCATCTTTTTAATATATCATTACTATCGGTTAACCTTTTTCCATTCTTATCCGCAATCTCACTTGCTACCCATGTCTTTTTCTTCCAAGAAATACTTTGTATTCTATCAAATGCTAGATCATATCTTTTCATCTGTTGAAACCTTTCTATCTCTTTACATTCTTGCTCCAACCACTTTTCTTTTGCTAAATCTGTTTCTCTTCTTAATTCATTATTAAATTTCCTATATTCCTTTTGCCCTTCCTCAGTATTTACATTCTTCCACCATCTCCGCACTTCCATCCACCCAGAGCATCCCCAGGTTGCGGATAGGGGTATGGCCTTCAGATATGAAGGTTAGCTGCGAATAAGCAGAGTACTGTAAATAAGCAGTCGTTGACAATGGGACAACATTCACTATCAGGAAGTGGTGAAGGAGACAGTGGCGTGTTTACTTCTATAAAGTGCCACAATTCCTATGACGGTGGATGTATAATGGCGAGTGTTGATCGCCATTAAATAAGTCAACACCCCGCTGGGTGCTGGGTCAGCAACGGCATTTCTTCCAAGTCAGCGGAAGATCACTAGAGGTGACAATGATGAGGAGGAAGCGGTAGTTGGATTTTCATTTTATGGGATTTGGCTAGCACACTAAGCCTATTATAGAGGTTATTGCTGGGCAAAGAAGGCAACGGGAAACCACTTTGTCTTATAATTCCCTTGTTTTATTATGAGTATGTCTACAGGAATCATTACGTTTGGTGTTGAGACCTTAGTTAAGAATAACTTTGGTGTCTTGCCCGGCAGGAGTGGACATGAGGCTACTCAGGTCGTCAACCTGCGAAATCCTCATAAATATAATTCATTGAGAGGGGATACACTGAGAATTGGAACGTGGAATGTTAGATCTTTGAGGAAAAGTGGGAAATTGGAGAATTTGAAAAGAGAGTTGCATTTGAATAATATTGATGTAATGGGATTAAGTGAAGTGAGGTGGGAGGGATGTGGAGAAGTAAGTAATGGAGATGTAAAGTTGTTTTATTCAGGTGATGATAGGTCAATTAATGGAGTTGGCATTGCTGTGAGGAAGAAAATATGGAATAGTGTGGCGAAGGTTGATGGTATTAATGATAGACTGATGGTGATGAGAATAAATGCAAGTCCTAGGGATTTGGTAATTATACAAGTTTATATGCCAACTAGTACTCATGATGATAGTGAAATTGATGAAATGTATGAATTTCACATATCAGTTAAAAAGTTCTTAGAACTTTCGTTTTTAATTATGTTTGCAAGGCAGTGTAAAGATTTTTTTTTTCAATTTAATATTTTTTTAACATTTTAAAATTGATGTTTAACAGAGTTAAGTTCATTATAAATTGTCATAATTTTGTACATTGTTTAAAATGTCTATAAAAGTGATAGGACATATCAAATTTTTAACTAGGTGAATTAGTTTCTTAAAAAGGAAGATTGGGGAGAAGTCTTTAAATAATGCTTTCTATCATTTTTATTTGTTATGATTTAAGTAATAAGAAAGTTGTTTATAATATAGAAAATATAATATGCAAATGTTACTTACTGATTTTTTATATTTATATAATTATGTACACATACTAAATAGGATTTCCATTCTTGCTATTAAAAGGTGTGAAGGTTGCCTTGACAGCAGTTAGAGATATTGGTTGCTATATTTACTGTGAATGTTTAGGTGGTTACTGGTTGGAAACTAATTAAATATGATATGTACATAAAGAGTATATATATTAACTTACTACAGAAATATCTAGTGATATATATCCATTATATGTGTGAAATTGATTTATAATAAAATTATATGACTTAAGGGATGTTCATTTACAATATAGTTTTGGTAAGCATTTTTTTAAAAAATAAAAAATTTCCAATCAAAGTAAAAATGTTAAAAACTTTTCACTGAAAAGGTTATTTCATATTTTTAATCACTTATATACATATAATTATTATGTACATGTATTAAATAAATATATACAAAAGGGATATTTATTTTAACTTGTAATAGAAACATCTAGTGATATATATCAACTATATGCATCCAGTCATTTTAAAGTACAATATAGTTTTAGATTTCCATTCACTGTGCCAATACTAAAAACTTAAAAATAATAGAGATAATTTTTTTTAAATATTAAGTGCTTTTATTGACCTTGCACTAAAAAGAAAGAAAATAATTGTTTCTTCAATTACAGTTGGGGTTTTCAGATTTAACTTGAAATAAACATATGGTGTGTATGCCCACAAATTAATTAAGTCTATCTCTATTTTTTATAAGAAGGAATTGACTTAATTAATTTCTGGACCTCTACATGCTTTTATTTCAAGTTAAATCTAGAAACCTCAAATGTGATTATAGAAACGATTATTATTTTTTTTTTTAATATGTAGTCAATAAAACATTTAATATAACATTTTAAAAAATCTGTATTATTTTTGATGTCTTCAATAAATAATAATTTTTTAATCATTTATATAAAATATATTATTTTGATTTTTGTTTAAACTTATATTTTAAAGATGTCCAAACAGTTTTATATCTAGTCATTGTTTATATAAAATTATTGCACTCTTTATTAAAAAAATTTAATCATTGCAATTTCTTTTTTTATCAATGTGTTGTCTTTTTTGCTGCTATAATCCTGTTATAATATATTTTTTCTATCTATCACAATAATTAAAAAATTTTCTCATAATATTTCATCTGATTTGGAAGTCTTGTTTATATTATTAAGTTTTTTTTTATTGTTTACAAACACTCATTCTTTCAGCAAATGCCTATCTCCTCTCTCAGATGATAACTTCCTTTCTTGTTATTTATATTGATTTAGCATTTTGTGTAATTAAGTATTAAATACACCAGAATGAACAATTTCGTTAATGTCTCTATTGTTAATTTACTTTTTTTTTTGTATTAGATTCTTTAATCTTATAAATTCCTTATATAACTTTTCTAAAAGTTTCTTTCCTTTTAATATCTGATTTTTTAAAAAATCTTGATCAAATCACTTACCCCAATTCTGTCAGATATCATTTCAAGCTCAATAAAAAATAAAAATATTATTTTTTGTTTTAAATGTTTTTCAAGGTAATTTTAGCAATTCCAATATATGTTTTTAGTTTTAGTACTGAAACTGATTTCAAGTTGAAAACATTTGTCAACAATGTCATAATTTTAATTTCTCTGATATTTTTATTATTGAATTTCTCTTTTTCTTCATATCTAAATTGATTCTTTTTTTTTTTTCCAAATTAGAAATAAATAAATGATTTTTATCTTAATCATGCAAACCCATACACATAAACCATATTCATACATTGTAAGGCTGCTAATCTTATCTTTTGTTATTAATAAATGATCCAACGAAGCAAAAATTATTATTAACTTCCCATGCCTTCAGTATCAGTTTTGAAGTTAGTTGCTTCTCTTGTTATCATAATCATTATCTTTTTCATGTCTAATTATAATCTCATGTTTTAGTTGTTTTTTTAAGCCATCCAATTGAATGTCTTTAAATCTTTTATATTTTTGGCTATAAGTGTGATGTTAACAGCATATTTTTGCCACTAAGTGAGATTCTACATTTATTTTTGTCTAATATCGATTTTTTTATTACATACGTACAAGTTAAAAGGGTGGTATGACAGTATGTAATTGTAGTTTATTTGCCTTTCATAATGAACGTTGTAATGAAATCATCTCATCAGAAGAAGAGTATAATGTTTTGGTGCAACCATTTTCCAATATACCATATCTTAGTATGATCAATGTTCCCAGGGAAGTTCTGGGAATATCCAACATACATCAATAATAATGTCTTTAGATTTTTGACTTTTTTTGAAACCAGCTTCTGTATCCCTAGCAGATCTCATTCTGTCTAAGGCTATAATTTGTATTGTATGATTTTCTGAATAATCTTATATGCATATATAAAAAAATATGAGGCAATAGTTTTCATACCTTTTTAAGATTTCTTTCTTTGATTTTGATATATGAATAAAAATTTACTGTTTCCATTCCATAACCCTTGAATAGTTTTTCAGATTAATTAATGTAATTTGTGGTTAATACTTTTATTGATTTTTTAGTTTTTCTTATTGATGCATTAGCATCAATTCCAGTGGTTTTATCTTTTTTGAAATGATCTTAAGGTTGGTGTGATCTTCCATTATTATTAAAGATTTTGTTATGAGGTTATCTGTTCAAGTTGATAGAGGCATGGTTTTTTAATATATTCATTCCCACTCTGTTTGATTTTTGTTATCTCAGTTATATATTTATTGGAAATGAATTAATCTCAGATTGTTTTAGGACTGATCAAGTATCTCAAATTCTTTTAGTTAATGCTCATTGGAATATTCAGTCATCAGATGATGAAAGACTTCAGTTTTTTTGAAGACTAATCATTAAACAAAAGTTTTCATAAATTGCTTTCAAATCATTAAGACCATCTTTTAAATTTTAAAACAGAGCATAAATTTAGAAGCCAAAAAGAGGGAATTCTTGTTTTTGGTTTTAATCTAATTCACTATCAGATTTGCATTATACCTTGTTTTCTATTTTCATGAAATACTGATAAAGTATTCCACAGACTGTCTTAGAAGGGGAAAACATAGTTAGAGCTAGTATACATCTTTGTTTGACATCAGTTTTTATTTTAAATGTACTAGCAGATTAATGCTTTCTCTCATTCTGTTATATGGAAATTGTATAATATGATTCGATGAATAACCAACTAATTTGAAAACATTGCCACAAATCTATTTGATTAATTGAGCCAAATGCCTTGCTTAACTGAATTAATATATAAATCATATCTTTGCACCCGACATTTTTTTTTGCATTTTCCTTGTAATATAAATGTATTAATTTCAATCTTGTTCTCTAAACTGCCTTGCATCTCTCATACATACAGTCGATAACAGTGATATTTCATGGTAATTATTACAATCTATTCTAATATCTTTATTTTTATAAATGGGAACAATAGAAGCATCCTTAAGATCAGTGGACAGTTTCATGTTTTCATATATTTCTAAAAAATTCCAAGAATTTTGAAGCTAAAATATTGTCACCATATTTAAAACTTTTCCAGATATCTCATCAATCTTTCCATTTTTAAGTTTAAAATAAGCTATTTTACTTTCATTATTTTAAATATTTGCATAGGTAGAATGGATTTTAAAAGCCATTATCTTAATTCTTATATATGAAAATATTTCCTCTTTGTTTAAAATATCATCATCATTACATAAAATGATCTATGCATGGATTTAATTAGATTGTGATACCATTTTTCAGATCCATATGTTGCTTTTTATACATCCAAAGAAAGATCTAAAATTATCATAATCAGTTAATGCCTGTATCTCCACAGGTTTTAATCCACCAATTCGTTTAAAGTCTTGTTTTAAGTTGCTGAACTTCAAATCTATGTATTGCTTATGAAAATTCACATTTAGTTTATACCATGCAGGAAATGCTACATGTTTTTTTTTTTTTTAAAATTAAGTCATTAATAATAGAATCATCATTTGCAAAAGCAATTTTTTAGTTGTTCAATAATAAATTTACTTGCATCCACAATATACTCTTTAAGACATTTCCATTTTTCAGAAACTTTACAATCAAAAAACTTCAGTAGACAATTTTACTGTTTAATATTTTAATGTTGTAATTATAAATTTATTTAATTCATGTTGATTACGTAAGTAATATTTACTAAGGCAATAAACCTAAAGCATGTGCGGTTGAAAATGCGAAGGTAGGGACCTCTACGGGTCTTAACCACAATGTGTAAAGCTTGTGGTTAAGATCTGTAGAGGTCCCTACCTTCGCATTTTCAACCGCCCATGCTTTAGGTTTATTGCCTTAGTAAATATTGTTTAATATTTTATAAAATTCAGCATAGATGAGTAATTGTTTCTTAAGAATAATTATAATATTTTATTATGAATATGACTAGAATAGGATCTGCTTTTTTGTGTAATTGTCATTTTAATCTTGCGTGGTACTAAATAATTATGATCTGTTCAATAATCTGCACTTTTATGATTTAATATTGTCTTTTTTTATGCATTCCAACTACTAAATATAACATAGTCTATTATGTAGCATTGTTTTATGCACAGGATGCATCCGAGTTTTTTTTTTTTTACAGTGACTTTTCACAACAGCAAAATGTTTCTGATTGTCAATCCATCTTTTGTGTGATAATTTAATAACAACAGAAATTGAATTTAAAGTATCAATTCCATTATTTCAAATAAAATTTGACCACAGTTTATAGCTCCTATTAATATGCAGATTTAAGAGAAGCAAAACATTTTGTCTTAAAGCTATTTATGTAACAATATTAAGCAGAACAGAATTTAATTCTGATGAACCTTTTAAGTCTAATGTTATTATATAATCATTGATAAAATGGAGCACAGGTACCATTGCACAAGCCAAGTTTTAATACCAATAGCCTTTCTAGAAGTTTCAATAATAGAAGTTATCTCACTGGAAATCCAACACCATATAGCTCATTTAAGTCAGTAATATGTCCTTTCAAAAAACTTTTATTCAATTACTTAATCATTTAAAATTTTATTAATAGTAAATATATCCAATTTAAATTTTGCCAGCCAACTACTTAGTCAATTAAGGTTTTACTCATAGCAGATATATTGAATTTAAATCTTGCCAGCTTCTTAACCATAAATGCTATTCAGTTGAAGAATTCACTTCAAGTAAACTTCATATATTGCACTCAACCTGTATTTAGAAAAACAACAAACATAACTAAAGTATCTCCTTTAATACTAACACTACACTATTGTTTATACAATCACCTAACTTATTTTAATGAATGACATGCTAAACACAGGATCTAATCCTTTGTTGTGCTAGACAGACCATTTTTACTAGATTTCTTTTACTTTCATAAGGTTGCTAAATATGCATTCCTTTCAGTATGATGAAACCACTGTCCCAAGTCTCACTTCCAAAGCAATTACTTAATGATTGTCTTCTGCAGACATAGATCCCAACATAATTTTTTCAGGTCCAAGGTATTGGGTACAAAAAAAAAAAAAGAAAAGATTATGGAGTAAAATTTTTCTCTCTGATATATTTTGTAATATATTTATTGTTGGTATGTTGGCAATTTTTTTTTTTTGCTTAGAAGAGTTTTGTAACTTACATCTAATGTATATAAAATACTCCAAAAAAATTTGGGCTGAGTCAGGCCACTATGAAAAAGTATAACCGTATAGATATATTCTCACTTGAATAAATATTTCCAACTATGACAAATTTGTCCTATTTAATTTCAAATTCTGGCCATTATATAGTTTTGAGGCTTACTTGAATAATCTTATTATTTTTTTATAATAATAAGAATATATATATTTAAAATTGCCCTTTTTAGTGCCTCTATTTTCTATTTTTGTGGAGTTTTTAAATTTTTTTGTAAATATTATATTTTATTTGTCTATGTTTTTAGTATATCCTATCCAATGCCACCATCATTGAGATATTAAATTCAAGTGGATTTCATGATTGTTGAAAGATAGAGAGAGACTAGTTATTGATGTTTCATGTCTTTTGTAATTTTGTCTAATGCTTTTTCAATTGAATATTCAGGAAACTAACATATGATAGAAATACTTTTGGGGCATCATTATACCATCTTGTTAAGTGATTATGGAATCAATCATCTTGCAGTTATATTCAGATGTCACCTCAGTTATAGTTAATTTAATTGATAAAGAAAACCTATAAAGCTTGCACAAAACTATCAAACTTCTACTTAAACATATTCCCAGCCAAATTTACCCAGTAACTGCCATTTAGTGATGAGTCAAGTTATTAAGAATACCAATATTTATAGATTTTTTTGCGAGACAATTGTCATATATACTTATAAAAAATTATGCTTATTTAAATATAGTTAATAATAATGTGAAATGATTAAAATAATACCATTACTAAAAAAAAAGTAAATATTTTATTATGTAGCTATATAAATAATTAAAAATTCTTCTTAGTAATATATATAGTTAAGTTGTTTAAAACTTTTTTAATTTGTCAGATGTATATGTAATTGTGACATATTTTAAATGATGAGTTAAATCTGTTTCCTATTTTTTCATGGTTGATTTAAACTTTTTTTAAAAACCAATTTAACAAAAATTTTAAAACTAGTTCAGACCTTGTCCATGAGAGGGAAGCATGTTCCGTAGAAAGTTAATTCTTTTTAAATTAAATGTATAGTAAAAAAAAATATCTTTTTTCTCCCCCTGTTTAAATTTAAAAAAAAACCTAACAAACTATTTATTAGTTTTAATTTTTGGTTTGCCTTTTTTTTTTTTTTAAAGATCCATTTTTACTTAAAATAATCTTTTTATATTTTGAATCTGAACATTTTTGATTATTATTATTTTTTGCCTATATGGAAAGAATCGTCTCTGCATCCTATAAGTAAATCTTGAGTAAATTAAATATTTGGTTTTAGAAGTGAGGGGGATTTAAATATCTTGATTATATGTCAATTATTTTGACAGTACCAAATATTGTTTTAAAACTAATTTAAGTTTTATGTTACATATGAAGAAAGGGTGTGGACTCGTTTCCATTTTCTCCTTAGTAATGCAGTACATAAAATTAATTAAATATTTATTTAATTGTAAACTGATATTTATTTCATACTATTATAAAAGTATATATAAAATTAGCTATTATCTTTACATTGTGTATATTTATGTATAGTATTTCGTTTTATTATGGCATGTTTAGGAAATATCTTACTTTTATGGGATATAACTGCTTTGATTTGAAGTTTATAAGATTGCACAGTAATTCCCATTTTCCCTCTATCCACTACTTTTGATTCAAAATTTTTGCCAGAATACTATAAGGGTAAACTCTATATTACAGTTTTAGTATACATGTACGTAGTGCAGATATTTTAACATATAAAATATCTACAAAATATCTACATAATTATATTCAATTTAATTTAAAACTTGCAGTATATACCTTAAGACATGGATTAAACATAAATAACAAGAAAATAAATGCTGGATACATTTTGATACATGCAGTATATATTTTTTTAACATGTACACACACATATATATAAATGATTTAATATATATAAAGATATAGATAGTATACCAATATTTTAAAAGTCATGAATTCAAAATCTTCTATTTTCTGAGAATTTTAGATCATTTAACATGATGTGCAAAAATATAGGCAGAGTCTACAATTTTCATAAGTATTTAACAATAGAAAAAATCAAGTTAAAATGTGTTTATTCATATGCTGTGTGAAAACTTTTAATACACAGAGATTCTCAACTATGCATAACATTTAAATAAAAAAAATTTCCAATTCTATGTTAAAAGTGTCACTTTCAAAACAAATTGAAACAGAAGCTGCACTGTCTAAATAAAAATGCAAAACCATATCGTTAAAAGATATAATATCCATAACACAATCTTTTATAAAAAGTTTAATTTAACTTGAAGCTTTCTAAATAACACATATTGATTTGCAATGTGTGTGTGATATCTGAAGGCCAAAAATTTGTAGTTCTGTTCTAAAAATTTATTTCCAAAACAAATGAGAAATGAAAAAATATGGTGACAGTTTAAAAATTGCACAATTATGTCCACTAACTCACTGAAGCAAAATGGGCTCAGAATATAGTTCTTCATTTATGAGAAAGCGTTAACCAATTGTTAGTTTTTTCATTATTGATTCTCACCTGAGTATAAAAGCATACATTTCAATGTTGGATATTTATTATCAAAATATTGACAGAAAAATAATATCAGTAAAGTTGTACAAAAAAAAAGTTTGAGTATTGTGCTCAGTCTGTCAATAGGGTTCATAGGTGGCAGATAGTGGATTGACCTTTGATATGAAGGCCAACGATAATGCACGACCAATAGCTCCTGCTGCTTTGTAAGATAGAATGTTGCTTCATCAAATGCTAGATGCTGTATATAACACAAACAGTATTTTCTGGCTCCCTCTTTTTCTTCTTCAGTTATCTAAGTTATTGTAGGTCCACTCATTGTGAGACTCTCATGTCTTCGGACATATTATTTATGCAACATCATTTCCATCATTTAAGTACACTTAGTATTTCTGACTGCAATTCTCTTCTTTTTTTAGCTCAAGCTCTCGAGAAATAAGAAAGCAACAATTTGAGACTGTGTTAGTTGACTGGCAATCTTTTGTTTTGATTTTTGTTTGAGGCAGTACAATTATTAATGAATCAATTTGGAACTGAATTTGAATGAGATGAGAGTTTTGTGTTAGTTGACTGGCAATCTTTTGTTGTGATTCTTGTTCGAGTTAGTACAATTATTAATGAATCAATTTGGAACTGAATTTGAGTGAGATGATAGTTTTGACTGGCAAAGATTGTATTTTAGGCAGCTCTATTTAGGGATGCCCTGCCTACCATGGAATTGGAAGAATGTAGAAAGGGTAGCCTAAAAATAACCTTTCATTTAATTTAGCTAATTTATCCCACTTAGTGAATTATTCATTATAGTGATAGAAATAATAATATCAATAATAGTGTGAAGGCAGCATCATTGATAAGATTAACAATAACTATTATAAATCTAGTTTTTCTAAATCTAGAAAAATGGAATGTGCAAACCTCATACAAATTCTTCAAGGCCTAGACAGGACACTGCACTGGTAGCTGATATAACTGTTCTTCCCAGAGAAAGGAAGTTTAATAGCACAGATGGATTGATACAAGGTTTTTTTTAGAAAGGCAGGTCAATCAGTGATGGATTTGTTATAAAGTATAATTTAGTGTCTTTTATTGTTAAAATTCCTTGTTGCATTAATGAAAGGCTAAAGATTTTAAAACCCATTTTGCACAATGGTACTAGTGCTCGTTTTATTTAAGCCTATGCTCCAATTTTATATAATTAGAGAAAGAAAACTTTTATTCCTTATTGGATATTATTAATAATGCAATACCATTAAAAGATCAGATTTTTCTTCTTGGAAATTTTAATGCATGTGTTAGTACAAATAATAGATTTTTCCAAAAGATATTGGAAATAATGATATTGATGCTATAAACTCAAATAGTTTGTTATCATTGAATTTTTGCATGACACACAAATTTATACCACAAACTACTTTTTTAGGCAGAAAAGCTGCTGCTATAAAAGAACATGAATGCATCTAGCTCAAAACAATGGCATTTAATATATTATATTATTGTTAGATAGGTCACATTGTTAGACCGATTGTAGATTAGTATGCTCCATGATTAAAATGATAGTTGCATTAAAAATAGATGTTATTTCAATCATATTTACAAGAAAATTGATGAACATTCTTAAGAAGAATATACTATATAGACTAAATTTCAAAAGCTATTAAAATTGTAATTTGAATCTTTAGGGCTATCAAATATTACTGAAGTATGGAATTTTTTTTTTTTTTTAATGGTTATGGATCAATCATGGTTTGTTTTCTAACAATGATTTTATTATTAGTGATTTGATTAAAAAGAATCGTGGTTATTTTTTTAGATCGGCAGAATAATAGATTAAAAATGGAACTTCATAATAATTATAAAAGATCTAAAGGCAGAAGTTCAGTGATTGTCAAGAAGGCTTGAAAATGATTGGTGAATTAAAATTGCAAAGAAAATATCAGCATTTGCTGAAAATAATCATATTAGATCTTTTTTTGTTGCATTGAAAGTAACATGTGGGCCTAAGAAACATTGTCATAATACTATTAAATGTGACAATGGCACTCTCTTGTTTGTTGATAAGTGGAAGGAGTATTTTGATCATCTTTTGAATAGTGAAATCAAAACAGCTCTTAAAAATGGAAAGGTTTCAGGTCCTGATGAAATATCCGGAATATGGTGATAATATATTAGTTTCAAAAATATTTGGATTTTTAAAGAAATATATAGACTTATGAAGTTGCTACACCCAATTTTAAGAATGCTTGTATTTTTTCAATTTTTAAAAAAAAGAACAGACAAGATTGCAGTAATTATCATGGGATATTATTATTATTGATTACAAAAGAAATACTTTCAAGAATTTTGTTCAGTAGGTTATTTCTATCATAGGCGAATGGTTAACAGAAAGTCAGTGTGATTTTAGAGAATCAAGAACCATTATAGATATGGTTTTTGCTACAAGGCAAATGCAAGAAAAGTGTGAGAAACAAAAACTTATTAATTTGGTAAAGGCATTTAATTTAAATAATAGGACAGGTGTTATGGTATTGTTTGAGATTAATTAGTTGTCCATGAAAATTTATGGTTTTATACAGCTTTTAAATGATAGAATCAGATGAAGTGTTATTACTGCAGACTAAAACAGATATTTGAAATGTATTAAACAGGGATATGTACTTGCATCAACATTGTTTTCAATTTTTATGACAGTAATCTTTGGAATTGGGCTTAATCAAACAGGGGATCAAGATATGATACAGGTTTGATAGTGGAGTTTTTAATTCGAATTGTTTAAAAGTGAAACAAAAGCTTCTTGGACTCTGAATTTACAGTATACCGACGATTGTGTTATTTTTATCATTTCAGATTATTTACAAAATGTATTGAATGCAACATATAGAGACTTTGCTTTATTAATTAATGTTAAAAAAAACTGAAGTACTTTATTAACCAATGATGGAGGAAAAATCCTCAGCAACTTTTAGCTTGAGTGGTTATCAACTTGAAAATGTAAACATGTTCAAATACTTTGGTAGTTTTATAAGTAGAAAGATGGCCTTAGATGTTGAGATACAATTCAAGATTCCAATGATCAGCTTCTTCTAATAATTTAAAAGACAAGGAATTAATTACTGCAACTAAATTAGTTGTATGTAGAACTGCTATTTATTTAATTTATTGTATAAATGTGAGACTTGGAGATTCTATCAACACAATATAAAGTGTTAGCAAATTCCTTATAAGAATGATCTCTAATATTTTAAAAATATAATAGGAATATCATAAAACCAATCAATATGTTTTTCAACTTCCCGGATGTGATACTTTAAGAGTTCCTTGACTTGAACATGTAAAGGAATGAATAATGCTGGACTCCATAAAAGGGTGTTTTATGGGGAACTTGAGCATGGGTTTGTGGGAGAGATATATTCCATCTATGTTATAAGAATTGTTATAAAATTATTCTAATGAAGTGCAATGTCAATAGTTTCCACTGAAAAGATACTCCAGAAAATAGACTACATTGGAGAGCTACAATAAGATATGGTATTTTAGAAAGAAAAGTTTTCTGCTGAAGAAATTAAAATATCACAAAATATCATGTAAATAGAAAAAAATGGACCAACATGTTTTATATGTGGATGTATTTGTGGCTTACAGATCAGTTAGTCTAATCATTGAAAAACTCATTTCTTGAGCGTTTTTTTTTTCCATAATTTATCAATTAAAAAAATTTTTTTTTAAAAAGATGCAATATTACGATAATTATGCTTATATATTTCTGTAGTATAATTTTCGCTACACCAATATGCTTATATATTGTATTTTTTTTCATAAATTTCATTTATATTTGTTCAATTAATATTATTTAAATTCATTTGTTTTTCTTAATTAATAATCTTCTTAAACAAGTATTGGCCAGAATTTATGAAAAAAATGATTCAACTTTTATTTTAAACATTCAATTTCTGCCACATTGCAATGAAACATTTTGTTATAATCAAGAAAATATAAGTTTATTTTATTTTTAATTTTTTGAAGCAATATTCATCTATAAATTAGATTTAAATTATGTTAATATATTAAATTCAATTTTAAACATTTTGCTGTTTTATCATTATAATTATAGACATATATTTGATTGCTTGTTTGTTTTCATAAATCTTATGAATCTAAAAAATTACTAAAATCTGAGGAATTTGAAATAATGGTGTGCAACTTGTGTCACTATTTCTCTTTCTCAGAAAAAAAAAAAATCTGGAAATTATAATGCCTAATGATGCTAAATTTGGAAATTCAAACTATTTTACATCTCTGAAAAAGGTAGCAGCCGCCATTTGTTTGTAACATAATCATAGCACCAGAAGTTGCACCATGAACTAAAAACTTAAATCCATTATCTAATATGAATTCCATTATCTAATATGAATATTGAATGTCTTTAGAAAAATTTAACTTTATTTAAATATTCCAAATACATTCAATTGTTAGTAATAGCATATCATTTATGTTAGTATATGCGCAATGTTTAGAGAGATACTTTTGTCCCCTCTTCTTCAGATGTTGCTGGCCTGACCAGTAACAGTACTAGCATGGGAATCAAACTTGGACTCTTATATTCTTGAGTATTGAGTTTTAAGACAATGTTCTAACCAACTGAGCCATCCTGCCAAAGGCAACAGTCAATAGAAATTTCATATACTCATCTATGAAGTTGCTCCCGATTTCTTCACTTTTTCTTTTTAAGAACAAAGTTGATTAGTGGTTTCCATACATTGTGTATAGTTTACACTAGGTTGACTTAAGGGTTTGTTTGCCATTGCCATGTGAGCAGCTTCTTTACAACAAAAACATCATCATCACAAACCTTCAGGAAAACAATAAAAAATTGAAATTTTAGAAAATATTTCTTTTTTAAAAAATTAATTTTTTAATTTTTTATTTAATATGTTTTTCAAGTGAAACTATACAATATAATTTTCACTTATGCACTTTGCAATGCAGTGTAGCGTAATTAAAATTTTAGATTGACATTTGATTTCGTACACTTCATATTTTTTGCTTATATCTGTGTTTGTGTATATATGTAATATTTAAATACAAGTATATTATATATATTTTTAACCTGGATGTAAGTAGAGGGGTTTGAACCCAGACTTTCAAGCTCCTTTTAGTCATCCACTCCATCTTATACAAACAACATACATGACCACAGTCCAGATCATCTTCTCCCATACGTATATGTAATCAATGCTCTGTTTATATTAAGATAACTAATTTTCAAACTTGGGCTTCAATCTTCTCCTATCTCCAACTCTTTAGCTGTCCATATTATTGAAAATCTGCCGATGGCATGTTCAAAGCCCTTGTTTGTCAATTTTATTATGATACCCATATTGTCCTTAAGGCATTCAGACTCCTCATATGCAGGACCTTAAACCCATTTAAATACCAAGAAGAAGGAGGGGTAGAATACAAGCTGAATATATAATATTTAAATACAAGTATATTACATATATTTTTAAGCTAAATATAAATAGAAGGTATTTGAATCCAGACTTTCAATCTCCCTTTAGTCATCCATTCTATCTTATACAACCAACATACATGACCACATACATGTGAAAAAGATAAATGATCTACAGTATACATATTGCTGAACCAGTATTCATCAGTTAGTCCTGATTATCATCTCCCACACACTTTATATAATCAGTGCTCAGTTTATATTAAGATAGCAAATCATCAACTTTAATAATCAGACTCTTTTCTATTCTCCAATTCTTCAGCTGTTCATCATTGAAAGTTTAAGTTCAAATCCCCTCTACTTACATCTAGCTTAAATATATATATATATATATATATATATACTTGTACTAAATATTACATATTCAGCCTGTATTCTACCCATCCTTCTGTGAATGTAAATGGGCTTAAATTCCTGCATATAAGGGGTCAGAATGACTTAAGGTTAACATGGATATGACAACAAAATCATCAAACAAAGGCTTTGAACGTGCCATTGTCAGAGAGTGGAGAAGATTGAAGCACGTCCATTAAAATTTGAAGATTTGCTATCTTAATATAAACCGCCCTGATTATATGTATGTGGGAGATGATCTGGACCAACTGATGAATGCTAGTTCAGCACGAAATACTTATACTAAAGATCCTTTATCTTTTTCGCATATATATAGTCATGTATTGTATAAGATGAAGTGGATGAATAAAGGGACTTGACAGTTTGGGTTCAAATCGCTCCTACTTATATATATATATATGCATATATTTAATGTAATATGATATATTTGATCTTTTTTTTTTTGATTTTGAAATAATTTCTTTATTATTATTATTATAAAAATTGTGTATATTTTAAATTTTATATTGTAACTTAGCTCTTTTTTTGTTGTATCTTTATAATCTAAACCAAGTGATAATAATTTTATTTTGGAAAAAAAATAAATTATTGACTTGTTCTTTTAAATATTGAACAGGTTTATCTTTTTTTTTTAAAAAAAAAAAAAATTAATATATATGCATTGTATTTTTATTAAAAATTTATTGCTTTTCATGCAATATTTTATATTATTATTTTGTATGTAATTTTATATTTTAACATTGGATTAGTTTAATATTTAATATTTTAAATATTTATTTTACATTTTTATTAATATATAATTTCTAAATTAGTTTAGAGTTTTATGCATACTAATTTGTAAGTGGCTAAGGTGATATGAATGAAATGTAAAACTAAAATAAGTTAATTAAATAGGCTGTGCAGGGCCATCTTTTCTTGTTTCCTTCTACAGAGAAATAGCGATGCTGAGGATAATACCAGGCTAGTCAAATGATAAATGATAAAGAGTTACTCCCTCTTTTTTTTACTTTCTAGAAAATAATAATTAGATATCCATACACTATTTAGTCATGAATGGCTAGTTATTTAGATTCTGGTTGACTGCTTGAAAGATAAATCGAAAGTTTTCTTGGACCTGAAAAAATTTTCAAATCCTACTCATATTTGAATTTGAACTTGCATTATGAGCATGGTAGCAAGACATTTTTCCAAACTTATATATTTAATTTTTTTTTTTTTTTTTTGATATTTTATAATTTGTATTGTGAACGTGAATTGGAAACAAATGTTTAAAATATTTTACTTTCAAAAGTAACCTTTATTAGTAAAAAGATTACAAAAATTTTGGGTACACTTACCCATTGAGAATTACAAAGTGTTCAATGTAACAAACAAGGTTAAATAATTATTGATTATATAAAGTACATATGCTTGATAACAATTATATCCATAAAAGGGTTGCTATAATGTTGATTAATGTGTATCTGAACATGAGTATCTATACATGGATCTACATGGCCCAGCCACTGAGAAGCTATCCATCACCCAATGATCCCACCCCTGGGGCCCCGAAGCAAAGACCCAAATGCTTCAGCTGAATAGGTGGACAAGTCCAGCATTGCGCCAACCACCACAACAGGCAGCGAGGTCCAAGGCTCAAGTCCATTAAACAATAAATTCTTGACCCACAGCCGAGCCATGTCAAGACCATTCTAGATACCTCTGTCTCCCAATTAACAGTCCAAATGTGCAGGGACCACATTCGGTCTACCTGCCCAGAATTGGAAAGCCAACTAAGAAAAACTAACACGTAGCGAGCACAGATCTGCACTGCCCAAAACCAACCTATCAAGGGGGCACAGCAGCCGACCAGAGCAGGAATGGTGCCGAGACTTTGACCAGGTACCCTCCTGGCAGGTTTTCCAGGTAGTGGCAATAATTGTCAACAGCCTGCACCAATAAACCAGCCCCCTAATGACCGCCACCATCCCCGAGGAAGAAAAGAGGAGTGCAGACCCATGCCTGCAAAATTATTGCAGCAAAGACTCCATCAAAGTTACAAAAATTGGTGGTGGCCCAAATCAGACCAACCACCTTACAAACGCTCTAATTTTAAAGTTAACTAAGGAAAAAAAAAAAAAAGAGCTCAAATCAACACTGTCCTAATAAACAATCCATCAAGGGGGTGCAGCAGCCTTTCAGGGCAAAGTTCAATGGAGGGCAGTGACTTTTACCCACCCAGCAGGTATCCCTGGGCTTGGCAATGATCGCTGACCGCCCTCACAAATATATCAAATCCCTCATGACCACCACTACCACACCTGAAGAAAATAATAGGAGTGCAGACCTGTGCCCACCAATGCAACAGTTGGATTCATTGTAGTCTGGAATCAAGCCAGATTTACTTGCACACCATGAATACACACCATTTGTCCATATCACCTTGCACACTGAGGTCAATAGAGCTGAAAGTCTGTTTGTAATCATTATCAACCTCCTGTGTCTGCAAATGTTCACAATACCTGTTCAATCCACCCAACTATAAAGTCCTTCAGGGTTCACTATGGTTCTTATTTGTTGATACTAATTGGATTCTGCTTCTTTGGATTGAATTCTAGGTCTTGATTAGGAATCAAGGATTCGATTGTATAATCTGAAAGTTTGTTTTTGAAATTTGAATTAATTAAAAGAGGATGAATCATTTGTAGCTTCAAGGTTTCTGTTTAGGTCTAAAACATCATTTGTACTAATTTTGCCTTTAAATCGTTTTTTTGCTGAGGAATCGTTTTGTTGTAATTCTGTGTTGATTTGAAATTTTTTAAAATTTTTTGTGGTGCCTCAATCACGCCGGAAATGGGCTAATAACTTCTGTTGTGATCATCGGAGAAACTTGATTTTTGTGCAGGAAGATAGCTTAAGTCATAATCTTTAATGTTCAATTCTAAAATTGAGATCAATTTAAAATTCAAAATAATTTATTCGACCTGTTCAACACAATGATATCATAATTTTATTCCTATGAACAATTTAACACTAGGATTTCTTTCTTGCTTAGTTTTATGATTAATTTTGTATCTATAATGTTCCTTAGGCTGTTTTCTGTCTTCCCTGACTGGTTTTCAGCCATAGAAACTTGTTTAACATTATTAATATCTTATGCAAAGATAAAGTTCTTAAAACTATTTTTGTTAACATTTTTATTTTCAACATTTTCAATGAGATTTAATATCCAAATGTTTTCTCTTTTTATTCTATCAATAAAATTAGGATTTCTAGTGTCTCTATTCTTTTTAGAATTATTTGGTTTCATTTAAAACTATTTTTCAAAGATTTATGTTACTCTAATGATTCTAAGAATTATTTAACCTAGCGTTTGCCTATTTCTAATGACAGCTGTTTGCATAAAACGGAACGATAGGTAATTTCAATTATTCTTGAATGAAAACTGCTTTAAAATTTATTGTAAAAATGAAAAAGCAATAAAACAAGAATTCACTTACATCTTAGTAAACTTTTCTTCTATGAATTCAAAACTAGACAACTTTGGTGAATAAAACTGGGAGCCTGTAACAGCATGAACTGGAGTCCCAGGGTCCCTCTAGTGGATTAAATTTTTAAAAAGATTTGTATTGCTACTATGTGAAATGATGACAAAATTGGCCCTGTGCAGATTTTGTTACTTTTATGGTAAGAAGTTGGCTTTCTTATCTATATTACAGAATAATACATAGAATTTTTTTTGAAAATAATTCAATATTTCCTACATGAAATATGTTCTAATTGCTTAAATAAAAGAATTTTAGTATTTTGAGCTAATATATTTACAAGAGTATTCACATAAAGAAGTAATTAAGCAAATACTTTTTGATTTTTTTTTTTAAGTGCACAGTAAATAATAATGTAATATTGCTTATATAGACAACAAAAATGATCATCATTTTTCAACTATTTGAAATTTATGTGTTATAAACAGTAAGTTTAACTTAAATCAGTAGCAAATGCAGTTATATATAGAGCTCGCAAAACACACTCTTAACAGGGTTTGTAGAATATCCCCAACCTCAGACCGGTTTCTGATACTGGCATCCTCAGTGAGGTACTAGGATATTACAATCATTAGATTAAAAATATCAGAACAAGCCTAGCACTTTATCTAAGTATAACTATTAAGTAGAAAATCTGAAATTTTCAGATATCCATATGTCTTCCAATCCAGCTATCTAACTTAAATAGCCATATGGGACTGAAAAAGGATCAGTCACACCATATATTAATAGCTTTAGCAATATAAAATCTCCAAAGCCATTATAGCAAAAAATAAAATTACAAAAAAAAAAATCCAAGTCAAATGTCACACGCTTATTAAATTAAATCATGTGACATTTGACTTGATTTTTTTTTTTGTAATTTTATTTTTTGTTATGATGGCTTTGGTGATTTTATATTGCTAAAGCTATTAATATATAGTGTATCTGAACTTAGGACAGTCCCATATGGCTATTTAAGTTAGGTAGCTTGATTGGAAGACATATGGATGTCTGAAAATTTCAGAATCTCTATTTAATTGTTATACATTAGATAGAAGTGCTGGGCTTGTTCTGGTATTTTTAATCTAATGACATCCAAGCACCTCACTGAGGATGATGCCAGTAGCAGAAACCGGTCTGAGGTTGGGGATATTCTACAAAGCTTGTTAAGAGCTTGTTTTGCGAGCTTTATATATAACATTTGTAAATACAAGCTTATTAAATTAGGTCATGTCACATCTGACTTGATTTTTTTGTGTCATTTTTTGCTATGGTGGCTGGCGATTTTATATTGCTAAAGCAATTAATATATGATGTATTTGAACTTAGTTCAGTCCCATATGGCTATTTAAGTTAGATAGCTGGATTGGAAGATATATGGATGTCTGAAAATTTCAGATTTTCTACTTAATAGTTATACATTAGATATAGTGCTGGGCTTGTCCTGTTATTTTAAATCTAATGCTTGAATATCCTAGCACCTCACTGAGGATGCCAGTAGCAGAAACCGGTCTGAGATTGAGGATATTCTACAAAGCTTGTTAAGGGCTTGTTTTGTGAACTCTATATATAACATTTGAAAATATAAGCTTATTAAATTAGGTCATGTGACATGATTTTTTTGTAACACATTTAGTATACAGAACAAGAATGAAAAGAAAAAACAACAAAATAATAAATTATTATTATAAAAATATGGAATTCTATTAAACTTGTACTATTCAAGTTAATATGAAAAGCTAAAGGTAACAGTAAAATAAGTCTTAAAAGTACTGAGCTAGCTTTCGGCAGATTGCTGCCAGAATCGTAGTGCTGAATAGAACTTTGCCATTAAAATATATATATATACAGTAGTGAAGACTAATAATATAAGTCCCATGTAAAATAATATTCATATTCATTATTAAATGGTTATTTAGATCTAACTTTTTTAGCTAGTGAATAAAGCAAGTAAGAATAACAACTAAAACTCTTGCTACTCATCTCATTTGTCTGGTGTGATGATTTCACCACTGATCATCTGTATTAGCTATCAATAAAGTCTACCTTCCAGTGGTCTATTTAAAGACTGATTTATTTATCTATTCAGAATAAATAAAACTAATAATCAGTATAAGTAAATATAACTGTTCAAGTTAATGTTGTGGAAAAAGTGAAGAATATTGAATTTGGAATATAAAAAAAAATAGTGCAGATTATGAAAGATGTCTATAAAAAAAATAAATTGATAGCATTAACACTAAAAGCAAATATTCTATATCTTCTTTATTTTTTTTTGCATTTATCTTCATATATATTAAATTTTTTTTAACATTTCTTATACATTTTACAGCAATCTTTTTTTTTTATAATTTCTTCTTTATTTTGTTTACAGAATATGATTATATATACTATATATACGCTTACATGTATATATAATTATATATACAGTTATATGTTTAAATGTTGAAGCTCTGATGAAGACTGCATGGCAGTCGAAACTGTAAGAAAAAAAGAAATTATATAAAAAAAAATTGCATTAAAGTGTATAGGAGGAAATGTTAAAATTTTTTCAATAAAAGCAAACAAACAAATAAATATTAATGTTCAAATTAAAGTATTGTTAATGAGAAAAAGTTGATGCTGTAAGAATAATCATATTTCATTTGGTAAAAAGTTAATCATTAAATATATAATCTTACCTTCTTGTAGGCATATTCTTCATGTGAGATATAATTATACCAAGCATCATACTTTTATCCACTATTTTGAAAAGGACTCACGTATTCATTATATGAATCTTTCAAAAATGGCTGACTTTTTAAAAAAAAAATTGTTTATATGCTGCAGAAAACATCAGTAAAAATGCTTACAAAATTTTATATTGTAAGTATACTTATTCAAACTGTAATATATACAGTATTTACTGTCTTTATTTTTGTTGGATATTCATACTTGCAAACATAGTGCTGACACCATTTTATCTTCATTATGTAATTAAATGTTCAAAATTTGTAGTAAAACAAATTAAAACTTTAATTTCTTATTTAATTATTCAAATATTCCTTCACATAATAAAATGCATAATCAATTATAAAATATAAATAATATTAGCTAATTTTTTTATTTTTTATATGAAATTTATTTTTATTTTTGACAATTATAAATAAGGATGGCATGTAATTCTATCTCTATGACTATTGATTTTGATAAATGTTTTAAAGACATAAACATTTTATTCCTTATAAAGTTTCAAAAAAAAAAAAAAAAATAAAGATTATGTAATAAAATTCAGCAAAAATAAATTAGAAAATGTGGATTATATTAGCTAAAATATATTTTTTGTTTTAATTTATGTAATATTTTTGACTTTACAACAGGACATCGTTTCAAGCAATATAGCTATTGCATTTAATAAAATGTATCTAATTTGTGTTCACAGTGATTATATTGTGTTTACTAATAAGTAATTTATGCATTACATTTGCATACAGATCAGTATTTTTGATTTACTAATATGCTTATTCATTTAATTAAATAAAAATATTGCAAAAATTTTATTTTTCTTTTCAAACTCAGTTCAGCTTTAAAAGTAATAATATATAAATTGCAGTATTTCTTTTTTAAATTTGTTTGCTACTAAAATAATTTAATATGAATACATTTTTGTTTATATTGGATCTACATACCTATGCTTTAATTATTTACTATAGTCTTTTGTCAAGATATGCACTATAAAAATGAAATTTGTCTTCTAATTGAAATATTGGTATATGGATCTGATACATATAACAATTTAATCATACTAAATTAGTTTGCTAAAAACCAACCTTTTTTTCTAAAAAGCAGGATTGATGCAATGTGTATATTAATATTTTTAATTAGTTCAATTAATTAAATATTTTTTCATTAATTATCACTGATTCTCAGTTTTAAATTATTTAATTTTAATGAGATATTCAGAGTGTATGTTGTGTTTTGAATCTGCAGTTATAAATGAAATTTTTTATTGTAGCAATTTATTACAATTATTTATTTTTAATGCAAGGTTTTGATTTACAGTTACAATTAATGATAAAAGTGTATGTAAAAATCAATTTGAAACTTGGAGATAACAGCATTTTCATGAATAAACCTAGCAATATTTTTATAGATAGTGGTATTTAAAAAAAAATACTGTAATAGATTATATTCAAAATTTTGCCATTAAAAATAATCTTAAAAAAAAAAAACAAAAACAAAAAAAAAGCTTGCAGTTTGAACTCATAGTGATAGTTTTATTTAGTTTTCATTATAAAACATAAATTGCAATTATGAATTTATACATTTTATTTTCAATATTTGTTTTAAATTTTAAGTTTGAAATGATTGGCAAAAATTAGTTATTTTATATACACCTGGGTCTCGTTTTATGCAGTAGATAAGTTCCTCAGAAAATGCACATAAAAGAAATCGCACACAAATAGACTTAACTTACCTTGAAAAATGGGGATAGGGGGTTATAATTTTCAAAAATCGCATAAAAGCAAAGCAAGAAGGAAAAATTACTTTAAAATTCGCATTAAAAAAATAAGGAAATAAAGTATGACTAATAAAAAATATCAAATATTTGAAAAAAAAAAATACAAGACAAACTTTTTTTACTTTTTTTATTAACTACAGTATTTAATTTTACATTTTTTCATACATATTTTAATCATTAGCGGTTTGACTATTTGACAATATGCGTTCATTTAGGAAATGTTAAGAAATCAGATTCATCATGTGACATACAACTAGCGCCACTTTCAGTCTTGATCTGTGTTAATGATTTTTTGTTTCTATATTTAAAAAATGAGATTGTAATCAAAACAAAAAGATTAGAGATTATCATTAGAAATATTTTTTTCAGTTTATAAAATCAATAAAATCTTCGTTATTATTTATTTTAAAAATCTAAAAAATTATTTACTTCTGTTATAATTAACAAAATACGTTTTAAAAGTTTAAAATTTTTGACTATTTATTGCGATATTTTTATATGTAAATATAAATCTATTATTATTTACTCATTACTATAAGTAGGTTATTATATAGAAGCTATAATAGGCAAAACTCTCTCCATACAGTAATGCCACTCTAAGCAAGACAGAGTAATCAATGGATGCCAGAAGGCTTGTGCATAAAATCCTATCTAGTGCCTACTCAACCAATATCCCCAAGCTAGTTTCTGGCTTATGGCCTTCGTCAGTGAGGAGCCTTGGATCTGAGAGCACTGCACCTAGATCTTAGGATCTAATGCAACCCTCCAGCAGCCACCTTTTAACTCTACATAACTACTAAACTATGAGAATAAAATTGAAAACACACAGATATTTTCAATCTAAGTTCAATAGCTCAAATAGTCATATGGGTCTGAACTCAGTTCAGCATCCATACATTTTGGTGTCTTTGGCTCTTTTACAACCATAGCCACCACCTTCTTATGACACCAAAATGTATGAGTGCTGAACTGAGTTCAGACCCATTTGACTATTTGAGCTATTGAGCTTAGATTGAAAATATCTGTGTGTTTTCAATTTTATTCTCATAGTTTAGTAGTTATGTAGAGTTAAAAGGTGGCTGCTGGAGGGTTGCATTAGATCCTAAGATCTAGGTGTAGTGCTCTCAGATCCAAGACTCCTCACTGACGAAGGCCATAAGCCAGAAACTAGTTTGGGAATATTGGATGAGTAGGCACTAGATAGGGATTTTATGCACAAGCCTTATGGCATCCATTGATTTCTCTGTCTTGCTTAGAGTGGCACTACTGTATGGAGAGAGTTTTGCCTATTATAACAACAGTTCTGAGCAAGCATTGAAGATAATGATCATGTGATGTTTTACGGTTTAATACCAATCCTGCCTTATAGGAAGATGGTGGCTATGGTTGTAAAAGAGCCAAAGACACCAAAATGTATGCGTGCTGAACTGAGTTCAGACCCATATGACTATTTGAGCTATTGAGCTTAGATTGAAAATATCGGTGTGTTTTCAATTTTATTCTCATAGTTTAGTAGTTTTGTAGAGTTAAAACGTGGCTGCTGGAGGATTGCATTAGATCCTAAGATCTAGGTGCAATGCTCTCAGATCCAAGGCTCCTCACTGACGAAGGCCATAAGCCAGAAACTAGTTTGGGGATATTGGATGAGTAGGCACTGTCTTGGTTAGAGGGGCACTACTGTATGGAGAGAGTTTTGCCTATTATAACAACAGTTATGAGCAAGCATGGAAGATAGTGATCATGTGATGTCTTACATAGAAGCTATTATTCTAAATGCAGCTTCAGTCCATATTCACGTTAGCTGCTAATAGAACGTTATATATTTGAAAGAAAAAAAAAGTATTTCAAGTCAAAATAAGTTATTAATAATTTAAATTTCTTGATATCTAATAAATATAGTGAAATATGAAAGATATTAAGAAGAAACACGAATCGCTTAACTTCAAAATCACATTAAAATAATCCGCATAAAACGAGACCCAGGTGTATTCAGAAATGTATCTATAATATCTTATATACATACAATTTATCCACTACTTTGAACACTTTTTAGCAAAAACTTTTTATTGACTCTTAAGTTTCGACTGTTCTGCAATCTTCTTCAGAACTATTTTTATTTTAATTTTTTTAAAAGAAAAAATGGTTCTAAAGAAGAAGACTGCAGGACAGTCAAAATGTAAGGTCAATAAAAGTTTGCTAAAAAGTGTTCAAAGTAGTGGATAAATTGTATTTTATATATTATTAGCATTTTTACTTCTAACTGGAAAACATTACCCAGTATTTGGAAATATCCATTTTGAATTATTTTATTTGCAATATTTTTTAGATTTTTTTTTATTTATTTCACAAAGTTTATTCACAAATATCCTTCTGCCCTTTAAAATAGTTTTATTTATTTTATCCATTACATTTACATTTATGGTTGTCATTATGATTTATGCAATTATCAAAGGCTAATGTAAAAATTAAATGCCAAATTAAAAACATTTTGACAACTAGTTAATTATTTATTGCCAGAATAATATATTTTCATTTCTACATCAATAGTCAGAAGAAAGTTTTAACATCCTTTTTTTTTTAATTGTTCTAAAATAACTTTATTAGGTCTAATATATGTTTATAAATATAGTAGGTAAAAAAAAGTTGGTTACATTTAAAACTTTAGCAAACAATCTACCATTAACTCAAAATAATATAGTGACACTTATGGTATTAATTAGGCATATATATACATCATATCTTAGGTAACTGGATCTTAATTTGGAAACTGAAAAAGTTTCCAAGTTTCCTCGGACAAGAATTTTGTAGTAAGAGTTCTATCTCTGTCTCTTAGTTTCTTAATTGTTTGAAGGAAAAAAATATCCATGTCTGGCAGTGGATGAGTAAATTGTCTCTTGTATCTGGCCAGCAAACAGAATATGTCAAGAAAATTGACAATCTGATGGTTGGAATGTCTTTAGAAAGCAAAGTGGACTATTACTGAATTATCTCCATTAAGTTATAACATTCTTACAGAAAATATTTTATTAGATGACAAGTTTATTAAGGATAGATCATAATTCTACTCAAAGATTTGATTTAATTTTATTATGTGGCTTTTTTGTATAACCAATAATTTATTACTATATTCCAAATCTGAAATCACTTGTTTTATAAAGACTTGTTGTTTTCTTAAGAAACAGGACTTAATCTCAGTTCCATTTTCTGTGACACTGCACTGCTAGTATGAGGGCTTAAGTAAAGAAAATCATCAAATTCTAAATTTGATTGATGTTGATAGTGTTTTTAATTTGTTGCTAATAGCTTTTGTTTCCATTAATTTCTAATCTAATTGTTTACATGTTCCTTTCATTAAGATATTTCTATTGGGGTAATATTAGTAAAAAAAAATTATTGTTAGTTTTATTGAAGAAAATTATTGACTAATTTTTTATCTATCATTGATTATAGTGTAATGAAATATACATGAATAAATCATTAACTGAAAGTAGATGCTTGTCTAATAGTTTTGATGTTTTATTTAAATTTTAATTTAGTTGGTATACATCACTTTTTTCACACAAAAATGAATTTTTTTTGTCTTTTTCCATACTAAACCCAAGGGTGTTTTTAAAATTGGTCTTCCATGAGTAATTTTTGTGTGATCAACACTTGAGACATTTTATTATATTTTAAATATAAAAAGGACTTAAAATTTAATCATAGCTAGAATAATGAACATAGGATCCTACCATATATATATAACTAAATTGTTCAATTTTAGATATCAGCATTTTCAACAATTATCAGTCTACTGTTGGTTGAAGAAATGAAAACTTACATTAATTTAATCCTGTTTCTCTGATTCATATGCTCCACATCATTCCAGCAAACTTTCTTATTTGTCCACTTCACATAGAGTTTCAGTTTTAAGTTGTGTACAATCTCTTGGTATCTAGTTAAGAATTTTGGAAAGTATTGATACTTAAAAGTATGAATATCTGATGCAGGTATTGTGTAGATTTTTTTATTGAAATTTTGCATAAAAGTATTGAGATTATTGTATTTTCATTATTCAAGGAAAAAGGATTTTAATCATTTACTTGTTTTCTATAATGGTATGTGGTGACTCTATTTTGAACATAACTGGTATTATTTCCAAATAAACAAGCTGTAAAATGAAAAAGACTTTTACTTTCCTTTATGAGGGATAACAAATTCTTGTGAAGATTATTACTTCTATAAAATGGACAAACTACTAATCTTATCCATCATTTGATGCAAACTATTCCTTATCTGAATTCATTTTTTAATTTTGAAATTGTGGTTTGAATTCGTTTAAAATTCGCAGATTACTGATGATCAGGCATTTTGTAATAATGTTTACTGTGTTATAAGTTTTGGAACATCTATATTGTCTAAGTTGGTAGCATTTGCTTATTGATTTTTCAGAAGTTTTGTTAAATCTGCTTTTCTTTATGATTGTCATTTTTTCAATAATCCTTTCTGCTAACAAGAAAGAGTTCTACTAAAGTGTTTGGAAAGGATTTAATTTGAAAAATTAAAAAAGAGGGAGGGGTGATATTTAAAGTGATTGCGCTCTTGCTTACCTTGCAGTTTAGATATTTAGTTTTAGGAATATGAGAATATGACCAAAAACATTGTAACATCAAATTGCCTAAATTAGTAATTTTTTTTAAATTCAAGAACCAAAAATAATGTACATATTTAATTATTTCACTCTGAATAACCTGTATGGTTTAGTGGAAAACGACAGATTATGAAGCTGGAAGTTTCTGGATTGATTCCCAACTGAGATAACTGTTGATTTAGTTTTATTTTCTATCAACCTGAAAAAATTTGGCTACTTTCATAGCAGACCAAATATGAATTGTTAAATTTTTTTCAAGACAATTGATTAAAATACTACTGATTTTTCCAAGGTGAATGTTATATGAAAGAAGGGATCTTTATTGGGTTTCAAGAAAAAGAGTTATATAATGCAAAATTTAAAGTTCCAGCTATGTGAAGTACACACACACACACACACACACACACACACAAAACAATGCGAAAATCATTTAGAAGAGTTATTATCAGTTGTTTGGTACATTGAAGAGGCAGAAACTGGTTAAAGTTTTATTTTTTATTATTTCAAGATTTCTTTTTTTGCAAAAAAATTTCAGTGTGCAAATTTTTCCTATAGAAAAAAGTAACCACTTAAACAGATTCAATAATCTAAGTGATTAATAAATATTTATAAGGAACATTTTACATGCATGACTGTAAAGAAATTTCTCTATTATCCACCCCCTCCCCATATAATGTATTTATTTTTAGTAGGGCAATACAGTTTATTTTTTCCAAGCTGTAACCGTACTTAATTTTAAAACTTGCTTTTTAGAAGAGAAAAAACAATTTATAATATACATTGAATTTAGTACAAAAATTATTTTTGTGTTTATTAGATATATTTTATGTCTCAAAAAAAAAAAAGAAATATTTAATTTTTTATATAATTATATGTTGGACTATTCCCATCATCTAATACATCTAATATTAATTGCTAAATATTTTTAGAAAAATTCAAACTTTACTTAAGCTTTCCAAACACATTCAGTTGTTAATAGTAGAACATATGTTAGTAAATAACACAGTGTTTTAAGTGGTATTATTTCTTCAAGTTTACTGTTCTTCACGTTTACTGCTTGATGACAATATTACCATGGGACGCAAACCAGAGATTTTTAAATTAGTGAATATTGAATTAAAGGTAACTCATTGGCAGAATAGACTAATTGGTTAGTGTTAACTTGAATTCAGTATTCACTAAATTAAAAATTCACTTGTTTGTTTGATTCCCATCCACTCAAAACATTTTTACATAGTAACCTGTGTTCTATTATTAAATAATAGTTGAATGAATTTGGAAAGTTTGAATTTCCCTCTAAAAATATTTATTGGGAATAATCCAACATATAATTACAACTAAACCACCATCATCACAAACTTTCTGATGAACATTTTATCTGTGAATATTATTTTGGAAAATTCCAAACAAAGATTTTATCTATTCATAGGATCAAATGATTTATTAAAATTAATAAAGTTAAAGATTACTGTTAAGTTTTTATTTTGTATTTCTTTCATTTAGTTTTCTCATACAATGTAGGCATTGAAATCAACATTTCAAACATTGTTCTTCAGGGTTTTTTTTTTTTGTGAGGTAATACAGGATTTTATTTAATGAAACAACATTTCATTTTATAATTTTCCAAAAGTAATTAAAAATGTAATTTTTTCCTAAGCATGTTTCTTTATAATTCTTTATTTTTCATGAATTTGCTCATTTTTGAAACTGAAATAGCTGAATATTAATTCCATTCATCGTTTGAAAATCTGGCATTAGAGTCTGTAGGCATGGTACATTCATTATTTACTACTATATCTATTTTACAATAGAGTTTTTTTTTCTAAAATGTAATAATGAAATATAGATTGCATTTTAACTTGTTTTAGTTTTTGATGTTGATATAAAAAGATTTGAAGCTTTGAAAAACTACTGAAAACTAAAATTTTTTTTTGGTATTTTTAAAATTATGCATATATTTAATAAAGTTATGTTAATTTTATTCTATATATTATTCTATATATTTATCTCTGCTTTTAATATTTAACTTCTTTGTCTCCTGCAGTTCTTTTTTTTATTCAGTAGTCCAAGTTTAAACAGCTGTTTGAATGGCTAATAATATATCTGAATCTAGATTAACTATATAATTTGACATCTCTAGCTTGTCTTACTAGAGAAGGTTATTCCCAGAATGCATGCCTATTGAGAGTCTGCTTCAACATCTTATCAGCATGTGAAATCAAAGCTATTGTCTATAATTGTCACATTGGTTGAGATCTCATTTCATTTGTAATAGCACATATATTTCTGCAATCTAATCTTCAAGATAATCTTCATCTTCCTCATAATAAAGATCAGCCTCTGCAATCTATTTATAACTGAATCTCCTTGTATAACTGTTGGTATTTTATCTGCCACTGATAATTTCTATGGCTCTTGTTACTTCACTTTTTAGTGACCATAATTCACATCTGTAACTGGCATATCAATAGTAATTATTTTTATACATGTTTTTATAAAACTTTCTCTGTCAATTGATCATTTCTTGATCTGCAAGCAACCCACCATTGTTATTTTATCATACTAATCTTTTAAACTTTCTTGGAAGTTTTTTCATGATCTGAAACATTTTCTTAGTATTATCACTTTTACTCTTCCTTTCATGTTCTATGCATAAGTCGTTTTTATTATATGCTGTTTTTTGTATCCCCTCCTCACTAATATCCCTCATATTTCAACTTTAATATTTTATAGAATCATTAGTCTTGACTCGTATTTTTCATCGATCACTTACATTATTTCTTCATTAAGTCATTCTTGAGGTTTTCATATAGTCTTCCTCCCAACACATTAATTTTTAACTACTGCTATTGTTTTTTTTCCACATCATAATACACAGATGGGCATTCAAATCAATTGGTTAATCGGCAAACATATTTCAATGATGTATTATCTCAATGATCTATATCACCAACAATATCATCTTTATTCAGTGTTTTAGTATTACTCTTTCTGATAATATGTAGTTTATCTTTATGCTCATGATTAAAAGCTGATCTGTATCTTGAGTCGCTTCAGGATATGTCTTGCTTTATTAATTGTCATCCCATTTTCTATGACTTATAGTATAATCAATTTGGTTTTCAGTAAAGCTTATCAGTACCCGTGAATATATTCTTTTATATTACAGAAATTATTTGATAGGTAAATTATTTGAATACCCTATCCACATTTTTCAGTCAATCATACTTTTTCTCCAACTTTGCATTCATATCTCCTTGGATAATAATTACACTTTTCTTTTTCTGATAAAATAACACTGTCAGTGTTACATAGCATTGTATGATTGCCAGGTACATTGGTGAAGCCCTCAGGTCAACCAAAAGAATTCATTCTTTTACCAGCTTATATTTTATAAATGCTCCATTATATATTGAGTATCTTTCCCCTGTAAATATAATAATATAACAGTTCACTGCATTGTATTCTTCTATCCACATGCTTTTTGTATCTGCCAAATCACAAATATGTACTCCCTTTCCAGTTCACTACCCATCATCTCAGTTTATCAATACTTCTAATATCCTAACATCCCATATAATTATTCTCATTTACTTTCTCAGTTCCAATCTGTTACTCCCCATTCTATTTATATGCTCTTGCATTATATGCTCTATTTCACTAGCTTTTCAATATACAGCTTTTCAACTATTCCTTTAGCTCAGCAGATATGTGGTCATTGATTATTTGGACAATTACCAATTTAGTATGAATCATTCTATTTATTTTTAAAAAAACCGCCTCCGGTCATAGTCATCCTTACTGTTGTTTGAGATTGCAATGATAGTGACTTCCAAATTTTTCTATCTTCTGGGTGGTTATAATGCAATTTTGCAATACATTTTGCTTCTAGTGATTTAACTGCTACTTTTCCATCATTTTCATCTAGATTAATCTGACCATTTATTAATCATGATTTCATATACTTAAGCATTAACATCTTCCATGTCACTGACAAAAAATATCAGTCAACTACATTCGTATAGTTTAGCTGTATAAAAAAATTTGGGGATGTGGTCACTCTTGTGGCACACAAATAGTTACTTATAGCTGCAGGTGAGATTTAAGATGTTATTGAAAACCAAAATAGTTAATCCATTTTAATAACAGCTACTGATTCATCAGAGGTACCGTCTTCTGACAGCCCTATTTATCCCATATAAAATATATTGTCTGTAAATAAAGTAAAATAATAAGGAAAATTAAAATTTCATCATTATTTTTATGAACATCATTATATACATATATATTCTCTGTGTAATATAAAACATAATTTTTATATATTATTAGGATTATTTTTATCTATTTATATATTTAAATTAATATGGATATTTATTAATCTTTAAAGTAAACTCTGTTATACAGGAGGTTTTTATTCCTTGTATTCAATTGTTTTCAAAAAAGTTGCATTAAGAGGGGGAATTAGTGAAGAAAGGGTGTTAAATTCTCACAGGGGATATATTAATAAAGGCTATTCAGTTCCAGAGTACAATAAGACTGCTATTTACTTTTCATGTATTGGTTGTATAAGATGAAGTGGAGAGCTGTAAGTAGCTTGAAAGTCTGAGTTCAAATCCCTTCTAATTACATTAAGTTCAGTACAGACAATATACTTTGTATTTAAATATTTTATGAAATTAATGTAAAACTATATTAATCAATGTACAAATATTGTAACTCATTGTAGTATATACAGTGATTTAAGGAAAACAGAATAAATAGGTTATGATCAAAGATGATTTATAAAAATCACTTATTAATAAAAACAAAACCTTTACTGTAAAGTGTAGCACTCAAATTCATATTCTTTATTTGACATTTTTTGTTTTGGAAAAAGCAACAAAAGAATCAGGATTTATTTTTTTTGCTGATATTTTTTCAGATAGCATGCTGACATTTTTTATTTTATGTTCAAATTTATGATCACTCAGAAAATAGACCATATTTTTTAACAAAGCTAATGGTGTTTTTTTTTTTTTTGATAAAAAATTCTCATAAATCTTTAAGGTCAGTTCCATGTTTGTTTGATATACACTCCATCATTTTTTTTATTTTTAATTAGTTAGCTACTATTTGATATTTTCTTCTATTTCACAAAATCCCAAATTTTTCGCAAAAGTATAAGTTTCAATATTCATAAAAGAATCATCAACATTTTCATGTGAATGAACAGCTTCAGGATATATTTTTTTCCAGAACATATATATTGGTAAAGTGAATTGATTAATGCAATCCAAAATATTGAAATTCTTCTAATAATCTTGGATATTGATCTAATTTTCTAATATTGGTTTCTTTGATTAATTTTTCATATATAACAAATAAATAGAGGTCTCTTAAAATACTGATCTCTCCTTTATCCATGGATTAAATGATGATAGCAAAAATTGAACTTTAATATTATTATACAACTGATGAAAATCCACATTATAAAATGTATTAGCATAATCTGAAATTAGCCAGTGTTTAAAACCTAAATTTTCACTATGACAATATTTTTTCATTTCTAGCACAAAATAATCTTTAATCAGTTAATAAAAATTTGTCTCCTAATTCAGGATTTATAGGAGTCTCACTTCTAAAAATCAATAGGCTTTAATTTTCAGGATTTATAGGAGTCTCACTTCTAAAAATCAATAGGCTTTAATTTTTTATCACTAAGTATTTCCACTAACAAGTAATGTTATATAATCTTTAGATGTTTTAAATGCAGAAGCAGTTTTTTTTTCTTTTTTTTTTGAATTATCTGTACAGAATGGAATTCATTTTCAATAAAGTCTCATCTTGTTGACATTAAAAATTTGTTAGAAAGTATAGCTTTCCTTTTCTATTGAAAGTTTTATTTCACAAAGGAAAGTTTTAGTATCAATGCCAATACACCTGGGTTTCATTTTACACGGATTTATTTAACGTGATTTTGAAGTTACGCGATTCATGTTTCTTCTTAATATTTTTGTATGTGGTTTTCTTTTATGCGTTAACACTGTATTAGATCGGAAGTCGAACTCCGATAATGCGCTATTACTTTAAATAATAAATTTTGCGCACTTACGTCATATTTAAAGTAATAGCACATTATTGGAATTCGACTTTCATCTTAATAATTTCAATATTTTCAGTGCTTTATAATAGTAAGATTTTATGCAATAATGAAATTAACATCATGATTACCACATTTTATGTACACACATTAAATTTTACAAGATTATAATGTAAATTTGTTCAAATATTATGCATGGTAATTTTGCATTTTAAATCACATTCTGTTTTTGCTTTTTAAAAAAGAACGTAATCAATTATTAATCATTTAGTGTCTGCAAGTTTATTTTTAAAAGGTGAGTAATAGCAGTGGGCACAATTAAATTTGACAATTAAAAATTAAAATCTGATTTTTAATTGTAATTAACAATTTAAAAATTACTTAAGGCGACCTGAAATTAATGTGATGTGAAACGAAATTTGATTTTTAAATGGAATTGAAAATTAAAAAATTAAAGACAAAAATAAGAATTTAATTTTTAGTTGTTAGTTTTAATTAAATTTTTCCCAGCAGTGTAGAAAAAGATAATGAAACAGAAGTGGAACCTGTTCCTTTCACTGCAAAAATGATTCGAGAAGGTCTTCAACTTTCTAATCAGTTGGCAAATTATTTTCTTATTAATGACACTAATCACGAACGTGCTCATAAATTCCAATGAGAGCTAAATGGTTGTATGTCTGGATATCATGAGCTTCATAAACAATTAATAAAATCGTCTCAAAGATTAATTACTAATTACATTGTCACCAGAAAACCATTAACACAACATGAGAGTGAAGTTGGCGCTAGTTGTATTTCCTCTTGTGAAGAATCTGATTTTTTGCCAGTTTGCAAATGAACCTGTTTATCGGCAAATAGCAATAATAATTAAAACGTGTATAAAAAATATAAATTACTATAGTGTAAATTATGCATAAAAATATATTGTTTTGAATAAAATTAAATATTACAGTTAAAAAAAGTTTGTCTTGTATCAATTTTTTTCAAATTTGAAATTTTTTATTAGTCACATTTTATTTCCTTATTTTTTTTTGCACGAATTTTAAAGTAATTTTACGTTGGTGCTTTGCTTTTATGCAATTTTTGAAAAATCACAGTTCGTATCCCCCCTTTTTCAAGGTAAGTTACATCTATTTTTGTGCAATTTCTTTTGGGCGTGTTTTCTGAGGAACCTATCTATCGTGTAAAATGAGACCCAGGTGTACTTACAATTTCTTCTTGAATTTTTATATTTTCAAATCTTTAGTAGTAGAAAAAAATATGACAATTGTCAAGAAGATTAAAATGATTTAACAATCACCCATGTTATAACTTAAGATTCAAGAATTAATCAAGTTTTAAAGAGATCTCATGTTAAATCAAGCCACAAAATATAGGGTCTACAATTGTCAAGCTCTTTGAAACACCAGTATAGAACTTTTGTGATATTTTAATAATTATTAATGCAATTTTAAATTGTAGATCAGAATTTCATAGCTTTATGATAACTTAATAAAAAATTGTTCATATTTAAAAAATGAAAATTCAATCAACAATGTTTAATTAAGTATTTTTTATCAGCTTTGTTGAATTGTCAAATAAAAAAAAAAAACTTATTGATTTCCATGTATTTCATTTTATTATTTTTTTTCAACATTTGGAAAAATTAAAATATACATCTTTCATATATTTTTCATTTGTAAACTTTATATTTCTAATAAATTAAGTATAATTTATTGATTCATAATATTAAATAGAGATTTTAATACATCAAAATTCCATTAGAGTATGATGGGAAAACATTGAAATGCTTAAGATTTAATATCTAGGCACAACTTAAAATTTGTTATAGGTGGCAATTATAGGATAGATAATAATGTATTATATTTTATTGATACACAGTTAAGATTTAAAACTACATTAGAGATATTTTAAAAATATTATTGCTACTTTTTATTTGATTTATTCGTATAATCAATAATAATACTTTTTATTGCGATGTGCTGTGACTGCTCCTTTTTCAGTCAGGAATCTCTTAGCCACTATGCCCAAAGAACCTGTTCACCATCTTCTCTTTCCATTCTCCACCTTAAGTTTATTCTCTATCCCACTTCCACAACATAATCTTTGTTAATTCCACGGCTTTTATATCTAAATCCTCCCTATCTTTTCCCAAACCCAGAATAAAAACCAAGAACCCATTTTCTGTATAATAACTTTGTTTATATTTATTCTCCCACAACTTGATTATTTGTATCCTTTTTGCTTTCAAGTATTTACATTCAATTAACAGATGTTTAATATTTTCTATGTCTTCCCTACATAACCTGCAGACTAAATCACCCATATTTTTCCATTTATATGTATATTTCCTTGTTGCTAAAGATCCTGGTCGAGCTTTAAACAGTAAACTATTTTCCTTGCTATTGTAAGTTAACTCACACCCAATATTCTGTTTACTACTATATATATATATAAAAGACATATTTTGCGGGTTCATCCGTGTTAAAATATTTTAAAATACTGACGTTTCGACTTGGTAACACAAGTCATCCACTGAGTAATAAAAAATAGAAAGACGGTTGTAGAGGCGCTACAATCACTGATTTAAAAAACGTTCCACCAATAGCAAAAATGTTAAATTAAGAATGTTTTTTAAAAAAATCTTTCCAAACAGGAGGAAGTTTGCTTCTATCATCTCGCCTATTGATACAATCTGGCCTTTTAAGTATCTCAATGGCTTCTCTAATTTTGCACTGGTATAGATTATCACATCTGGATATGCTCCTGGTATTAGAAAAATTAATTTTATGACCTGAATTCATAGTATGGAGTGAGAGTGCTGGCGATGATGAATGTTGTTTAACTGCATTAGCATGCTCATCTCTCCTAACACTGATGCGACGATTACTCATACCTATGTAAGAAGCCTTACAATTTTCACATGAGATTTGATAAACACCATGAGATTCAAGAGGGAATGAATCCTTAGGCTTGGTTATTATATTGCTGATCTTTTGATGAGTAGAAAATGCTGTATTTATATTATAGCGTTTTAATATATGTCCAATACTGTCTGTAGTTCCTTTTACATATGGAACACAAATCCTAATAGCTGATTTATCATCTTTTTGTTTCCTATTTTGTCCATTTTGGGCTTGAAATAAGGCTTTTTTAATAAATTTATAATTGCAACTATTTGCTAATAGAACACTATTAATATAATTTATTTCTTTTTTCAGATGTGACTTATCTGAAAGGTTAATTGCTCCATTTAAAAGAGTTTTGGCTACAGAAACGATCTGAGTTGGGTGATGATGAGAATGGAAATGTAAATATCTGTCCGTGTGTGTATTCTTTCTATAAATTGAAAAAGATAAACTATTCAGTGTTCTGGTGACTAAAACATCAAGAAAAGGGAGTTTTCCATCAGACTCTGTCTCCATTGTAAATCTAATATGAGAATGCATATTATTTAAATGTAAGAAAAAAATCATCTAATTTATTTTTACCATGTTGCCATATGACAAAAATGTCATCTATGTATCTGAGCCAAATGAGGGGTTTTAAAGATGATGATTCTAAAACACGAGTTTCTATATTTTCCATGAATAAATCAGCTATTACTCCTGAGATAGGTTAGACCATAGGAGTACCAAAAACTTGTCTGTAATGCTGTCCATTATACACAAAATATGTGTTCAAGAGACAATGTTTAATCAAAGCAATAATATGGTTTGGCAAATTGCAACGTTGTGAAATTACATTTAAAGCTTCATCAATTGGAATGTTTGTAAACAAAGACACAACATCAAAACTGACCAGAAGGTCATTAGCATTAATTTTAAAATTTTTTAAAACAGAAATAAAATGAAAAGAGTTTTTAATATATGATTTAATAGATGGAATTGTAGGTTTAATGAAATCCGATAAATATCTAGCTAAAATATGAGTCGGAGATCCTATTGCACACTTACTATAGGACGAAGGGGGGTATCTGGTTTGTGAATTTTTGGAAGTCCATAAAATTTTGGACAGAAACATGATTTTTCACGAGGGATTATTTTATTTTTTATCTCTGTTTCAATAGGCGATTTATTAATAATGGCTTTTGTTGTTTTTTCCAAATACGTAGTATGATCTCTTTTTGATGGTTTATAAATTTTATCATCAAGAAAATCTAAAATTTTATTATGGTAAATGTCCCGATCCATAACAACAGTGGCATTACCTTTATCAGCTGGAAGTACAACAATTGATTTATCCGATTTTATATTATTTAATGCTAGTCTTTCTTTCTTTGAAATATTATTTTTAGGAAGCTTAGCTTTTTTTAAAATATTACAAATCTCAGCTCTAGCCAAATCAGCTGATGAAGAATCTATTTTATCGAGAGCTGATTCAACATTACAAACAATTTTTTCAAAAGGTATCCGAGAAGGCGTTAAAGCAAAATTAAAACCTTTTTCTAAAACCGAAACTTCATCTGTAGAGAGGGCTTTCTTAGATAAATTATAAACGGTTTTTTGATTTGGATACGTAATGACTGGTGATTGTGTTCTAATTAGCATTTGTAGTTTTTTTCTTTTGCTTTGCTGTTACAAATTCCGAATCTTTAATCGATCTAAAACTTGCAATACGATCAAAAATAGTCCACAGTAAAGGATGTATTATATTATTAAGGAATAAACGTAAATCTAGCAATACTCTGTCAATTTGGTTTAGATTTTTCCGAGTTTTTTTAATAAAAGATTTTAAAATAATATTGCTAATTTTCCTTAGAATTTTACTAATATTATAATTGTTCTTGTGAAACACAATTTTACAGCAAGTGGGTATAACGTTGTGATTTTTGCACGCTAACAGAAAAGATAAATTACAAAGTAACTTGCATTTCTTAATCCACATTCTTTCAAAAACTCGCAGCTGTTTAAAAATTTTCTCCCCGTAGAGGTTAATAATATTGATACGAAGATTTACACGGGTTCCATATATAAAAGACATATTTTGTGGGTTCATCCCTGTTAAAATATTTTAAAATACTGACGTTTTGACTTGGTAACACAAGTCACCCATACTAGTTCTCCATCTCTCCAACTCCCTATTTTTTATTAATGTATTTATTTTTCTATCCTGTTCCTTGCCACTGTAATGGCCAACAATTATCCTAATACAATCATCCCACCTTTTGTATAAGTATACTGACATAAATTCTTTATCTAAATATTCTGCATACCATACTACCTTTCTTGCATGTCCTTTACTCATAATCCAATCAAATACTATTTTGGCTATTTCCTTATTATCCATGATTTACAATTTACCAAACATTTTCGTTTTGATTTCTGCATCTTTCATATAAAAACTTGACCATCCTATCTGTTCTTAAATTCCCTTCTTTGCTATCCACACATTGCATTTATTGCATGTCTTTCTACTTTTCTTTGTACTTTTTCTAAGTAATCTAATACTCCTTTACTAACACATAATGGATTGTGACTATATGTTAATCCTGCTACTGCCATTCCCTTCCATACAATTATAGCTACATCATATTTATTATATGAAAATACCATTAATTTCTTTATCAGTCTTTTTCTTTTCTTTACTTCATTTATCATTTTTTTCTCCCATTCATCCAAACAATTTCTTTGATTACTCAAGATGATTCCCAAATAGTTTACCTATTTACCACACTTAATTTTATATCCCCAGGTAAAAATTCTCATCTCTTTTCCCAGTATTAGTCATCATTACTTTTGATTTTTTTTTACTATATTTAATCCCCATCTCTTTACCCACCCTTGTACATATATATCTTCAGCGTAACTTCCATATCTTCTCTACTTTCTGTGCACAAGAAGATATCATCCACAAATAAAAGATCCAATAATGTATATACTCCCTTGCCACCTATTAATGGTATATCTACCCCTCTTCCTTTTGTTCTCTCCATTTCTCTTAAATACAACAAAAACAAAATAGGTGTCATAAGGCATCCTTGCATTAGTCCCATCCTATTTTCAAGTTTACCAGATTCTGTATTTTCTAATTGATACATATAGTAATTACTTTTTTTAAATCTCTTAATAAGATCTACTAAAGTGCCATCCATTCCCAAATTTACTAAACTTACCCATAATCTATTTCTATTTATTCTATCATATGCCTTCATATATTGCGAAAACGCAATATATGGGTAAGAGAACAAACAAGTGTTACTGACCTTATATGGGTAAGAGAACAAACAAGTGTTACTGACCTTATTGAAAAAAATTAAAAGACTGAAGTGGAGTTAGGCTGGACATATTGCTAGAAGAGATGATAATAGATGGACAATTGAAATCTTAAACTGGATTCCAAGAGATTGTAAAAGACCCAGAAAGAGACCACATTTGAGATGGCTGGATGAAATAAGAAAGTGTGCAGGGGTGATGTAGAGAAGAGAAGCTAAAGATCGGAGAAGATGGATTGAACTTGGATCATATAGTGGATTGATAATGGTTGATGATGACGATGCCTTCTCTATATCTATAAAAAACATATATAACAGTCTACCAGTATTTTTACTCATATATATATATGTTGTGTAACTACAAAAAACTCTCCTATATGCCTATCTGCTCCTTGCATTTCTCCCACTATATTATTTTCTTCCATCCATTTTGCTACCCTTCCAGCGACTATATATGCGAAAACTTTTATAACACTGACGTTATCGCTATTGTCTACAATTGCTTAGCTTTCTATGATCTTTACCCCTTCCTTTAAATTACTAGCCTTCCTCTTGTATTATTCAACAATCCGGAAATTCTTCTATGCCATCTTATTAAACATGATAATAGGTTTAATTTTGCCCTATTTTCCTAAATTCGGTATCTCTGCTGCTCATCCAATTAAACCTTTTGTCTTTCCACTTTTCAATTTCTTCCCCACATTATTCAATTTACTTGCTGTAAACAATATTTCCATTACTATATGCTTTTATGTTTATTATCACTGTCTTGCACATCTAACATCTTTTCTATATCCATTACATAATTATTTAAGATTGTCTCCAATTCTTCTCTAGAGTTGCACTCTATTCCCTCATCATTTAACAATACTATTTCTTTCTCCTCTACATTCCTTCTTTTAATTTATTTCCAAAATTTGTTACTCCCATCTCTTCCACTTTTATTAATATCTTCCAACAATTTACTATTTACTTTCATTCTCTCTTTATAATTATCTATTTTAGCCAAATACTTTTTAAAAAAATACTTTTCTAACATTAACATCTTTTTCACTTTCTTAATAGCTTCACTTATATTCTCTGCATGCTCCCCCCCCCCTTTTTTTTTTTTACACTTTTTAACTGAATTTTCTATTACTTTATTCTTCTGAATATTTATCACCTAAAACTCTACTTGCCACTTTTTCTACTTTACCACACTATTCCTTATATTCATTCCCAAACAACTCTTCCATGATTTCCTTAACTTTTATTTTATATTCTTCTAATTTATTCTTATCATTCATTTTTGATCCACATCTTTCACTCTTTTTCTTTTATTATTATTTTCCATCACATTACTACCATTTCTATTATAAAGAAACTATGATCACTATTACATTCTTTTCATTATCAAACACTTTAATTCTGTATTTTATTCATTCTTCTTTATTGTGTGAAATATATTATTTCTAAACCATGTGTATTGTTTCTCAAAAATATTTGATAAATTTCCAATGCTCAAATTCACTCTGACAAAAATTCTTCAAAAAGCTGTCTGTTGTTGTTATCTATATCTTCAATTTTTTCAATATGTCCATTCATACCCCTATAATCATTATCTCCCCCCCCCCCATTTTTTTTGAAATTCTATATTCAATACTAGATATTCATATATGCTCTGTTCTACTCCATTATAGTTTGACTATCTCCAGAGACTGTATACACTATAGCCACGATCCATCTTGTCTTCCTAACCTTATCTCAAACAACAAATGCTCTTGACTTTTAACAGTATTTAAATATTTTTTTGATATAACTCCTATGCCACTACCCCTTTTTTCATTTTCTGTTCTATTTATACCATGCCATACCATGTCTTCCAATATAGGTTCTTCTTCTCTTAGATGTGTTTCCACTACTGCTAGTACCTTAAACTCTTCATTTTTAACTGCTTTGTTTAATTCCGGCCAATTTTCTGGTCTCCTACCACCTTGCGTATTCAAATAACAAATTTTAACAATTTCTTTTTTCCTAACTACCCTCTTATAAATTCTTTTGACTTTTTCTTCTCCATTACATTTGTAAGTAACTTGCTTACCATCTAATTTTACAGACCCATTCGTACTCCACATCTACATTAATATCCAAATCAACTACCTTTTTTTTTTTTATGTTCCATCCATTCTTTTTTTTGATGCAATTTAAATCTCCACCCTGTTTTATAAGTTTCCCAAACTATAATATTCTTTATAAATCAATCTCCCTAAAATTTCACTTCCTTGTTTTGCTAAGTGCAATCCATCTTTATTATATAACTCCATCTTACTAATAAAAAAATCCACACATCCACAAAGATAACATCGTTTCTCTCATACAATTTTTTCAATCTCATTTATAGAGTATGTCCTGTCTAGCATATATCTATTGTCAAATCTAGATAATAATCTGACCATTCCTATTCTTCCTTTAATCTTACTCAAATTACTAAACATTTCTATCTATTCGTCCATCCAATGGCTGTGACAAAGTATTTGTCCATACCATAGGACACACTCCTCTACTCTTGTTTCTTTACCTTATCTGTAACATCCCTAATTCTTACATACCTGTTTCTATTTTCTCTTACAATTATATCTCCACTTCCTCTAATTAGTGAATGTCCTATCAATACTGTCTCATAATTTACTTTCCCTACTTCATCCATAACATTTTCTTCCACCTTCTGGACTTCCTTATCTACTTCTTTATCATTTCTTTTCAATAATTCCTTTATCTTCTCACACTTCATCTCTATAATGATCTTAATTCTGGTTCTACATCCTTTTCTTCTTACTCTATATCATATTCTTTGACTAACCATTTCCCTTGCACTACATACTTTGTTATCCATATCTCTTGTAACTCTACCAAAAACATATTCTATTCTATCTTCCTCAACTACATTTTGGTCCATTTCTTTTGATTTTCTCTTCAAACTGTCTACATTTAACCATTTTTTTTACTTCTTTTATCACATTTACATATAGTCTACATAACCATACACCTGTTACATCCTTCCCAGTCTTATTTAAGCATTTCAAATGATAAACATCATCACATATGGTACACTTTTACCACAACATGCCTAATTTCTTTCTGACTATTATATATACATTGTAGGATACAAATGCAATCCATATTCCTTATTTACTTTATGCTTTCTCTACTATCCTTCAAACTCTTTTATGCAAAAGGAGAAACACTTTTCTTTTTGTCAATGGCAATCGATAAACAAGTGTTTCTAACCTTATGCCTCAAAAACATCTTATTTCTCAAATAAATCACTTTCTTTCTTAAATTAAAAAATTCTTTAATAGCAAATCTACTTGCAGCAACACACACAATATTTATATATTTTTTTATATTCAAGATGGCTTAACAAAATTTTTTCCAAACATTATCATTATTATTCCTGATCTTTCCATATACAAATTGAAGAGAGATAGTTTTAATTCTTTTTATATGGATTATATAATTAAATCTATCTCTCTTCAATTTTCTTTTCACTTCTATCCAGTAAGCAAAAAACATAGTAGTAACAATTTTTTTTCAGGTAATATTCAAAAGAAAATGTATAAACTTTAACTTACTTGTGGAACAGATCAATCATGTCAGCACAGCAAGGCAGTCAAAGCTTTCTTATTAAAAGTATATCATTAGTAATATTACCTAATGGTTTAATTTTTTTTTAAACATTCTTCACTCTATTTTTCTCGAAATATAGAGAACATGTTTTTTTTTTTTTAAAAAAAGTAAACTATAACTTGTTGGCTTGAAATGTTATTTTAGTTAATATATTAATTGTCATTGTTTTCCTGAAGGTTTATGATGATTGTGTTTTAGTTGTATTTATATGTTTGACTATTTCCATCATCTAATATGAATGAATATTGAATGTCTTTAGAAAAATTTAATTTTATTTAAATATTTCAAATATTCAACTGTTAGTAATAGCACACAGATTAGTATATGCACAACATTTGTAGAAGTACTATTCTTTTATCTTCAGATGTTGCTGGCCTGACCACTGATAGTACTAGCATGGGAATGGAACCTGGAACTTTAGACTCTTTGTGTATTGAATTTTAAGGTAATGCTCTAACCAACTGAGCCATCCTGACAAAGGCAACAGTCAGTAAAAATTTCATATACTTATCTATGTGGTTCCTCTTGATTTCTCCAATTTTTTGTAAAAGCAAAGTTGATTAGTGGTTTCCATACATTATATATATATATATGCACACTAGCTTGACTCATGGGATTGTTTGCCATTGTCATGTGAGCAGTTTTTTAAATTTTCTTCTTTGTATCCTTGGCTTGTCTATCCAATATTTTTGTATTTTCCCAATTGAACATATATTCATTGGGACATACATGATTTGCTAACTTAGACAAATCTGTTTTCTCTGTTTTAATCAACAGTTTGTGTTTTTGCTACCACTTTTCAATGGAATGACTGGTCTCATCAATATACTTCTTCCACATTCACATGATATTTCATAGATGCAGTTTTTTCTTTTCCACATTTTAAGTTTAGGCTTTGTAGATATTAGAATTCCTTGCAGTGTAGTATGGCTCTGGAAAACTGTTCTAATGTTATACTGATTGCAGATTTTTCTTAATTTGTCTGCTATTTTTGATATGTATGGGTACACTATTGTACAATAATTGTTTTTTTTTTTTGCTATCTATTTAAGATTTTCTTAATAGCAGCTGTTGGATAACCATATTTCCTAAGAGTTTGTTCTATATAGATCTTTTCTTTTTTCAAATCGCTGTTTCTGAACAAATTTCTTTTGCTCTATTCCATAGTGATAGTATAACTCCATGTTATGATTCTGGTATGATTGGATGTATAGGTTAACTTTTCCTGTATGTGTGGGTTTTCAGTAAACTGTAGTTTTGATTTTGCCATGAGGGAGTCTTGTCACAAGAACATCTAAGAATGCTAATTTTTGTTCTTGTTCTGATTCTATTGTGAATTTAATGAAGGGGATATGTTGCTGATCTGTTTCCAGAAAGTTTGTAGTGGTGTTTCACCATGTGGCCATACAAGAAATATGTTATCTACATAGCAAAGCCAAACTTCACATGGATATGGAGTAGTTTATATGGCTCTGGTATCTAGTTCTTCCATGTAAATATTGCTAATCAGGAGTGACAATGGTGACCCCATAGCCATTCCTTGATTTTGTTGGAAGAATTCTGTGTTATATTGAAAGTAAGTTGTTTATATGCAGAATGTTAATAATTCTATTATACTATCCATAAGAAGAGTTGTTCTGATTTATAAGCTATTATGACCATTTAATCTTTTCCTTACAACAGACAATGCTTCTTCACATGGTACATTTGTGAATAAACTTTTCACACCAAAGCTTACCAGTAAATCAGTTCTTTCAAATTTTCATGTTCTTGATTAATTCAACAAAGTGTCTAGAATCCCTGACAAAGAACTGGATCTTATGCCAAAGGACTTAGAACTTTGAGAAGAAATCTTGACAAATTTCGGCAAGGTGAATTTCTAGAACTAACAATAGGTCTTGGTAATCCTGACGTTTAGCGCCCCGAACAATTCGCCCTCTATTTTTAAAAAAATGAACTATTTTTTCACTATGTAACTATATCCAAGTGTAAATGCTAATAAAAAAAGATTAAAAAAAATACTTACATTTACATGCGTATTTTTCACTTATAGCGGTCTTTGCTGTATATAGAACTGTAAATAAATGACGTATATTAACTCTAAATGTTTTCACATAAAGAATAATAAAGAACCAAAAAAAAACTTACTTTTTTAGGAGTAGTTGGAAGCCACACAATCGAGGAAATGCACGAAAAGGTTGTCGCGTGCGTGCATATTTCTGAAACAAAATTCCCGCAGGTAGGATGAGAACAAAGGTCTGTTCGTCCCAAATTTGTATTTTAGCTTACGCTTTGCTCTCATCCACAGATTTTCAACATTATTGGTGTGTATATCCTCGTCATCCGGGTCAACAAAGTTGTCTTGATGGATGACGACAGAGTGGAGATAGACACCATTGGAAAGACCGCTAATATTGTTATACGCAGGCCATCCGTCGCTGATGATATGCGTTCCGGGCAAAATGTGTTGCTGGATCAGTGGTTCCAGGGTGGCAGCCGATCTGTCTGCGATTTCAGATAGGAAACATTTTTTCGAGCCTCTTTCTATTCCACCGAACACCCAACGGCCTTCTCTGAAGGCCCCTCGGTTGTATTTCCGATGGAAGAAATAGGACTCGTCGATTTCGACTATCTGTGGTTCGCCATTGGCATCAAATCCGCCGAGAAGTGCTGTATTTCTGTCGAAATATGTAGCACATTCTTCCCGGCAAAAATTACACCAATCTATGATCACTCGTTCGCTGACCTCCGTCTCACGAACGATCATCCAAACAGGCACATTATATGACCAGCAAAATGCTATGTGAATAATGGTGTTCAAACCCAGATGGCTGCGTGAAAAAAATGAGCCACTTCGTACTGCTGTACGTTGTTTGCACATTTTGCATTGCCATCTGACACCATCTATGCCAGCCGAATATTTGACCAGCGAACATTCAATGTTGCAACGCAGACAGAGCATGCTGTTCTTTAGCAGACGCCTCCTGGCCAGCCACTTCAGGGTCAATTCCACAGTTTGAAATTGCTCTATGAGACGGCGAGTATTCCAACTTTCTGCCAGAACTTCCGAAACAGACATAATTTCATTTGGCGGGACTATGGTTGTGAGAGCCACTGTAGCTGCCATTTTTTAGAAGGACAGAATTCCACGTGGTAGAATTTGTCTCGTGTCACAAATGACGCGTGACCAAATTGCGTGAGTCTAAATACAGCCTAAAAAAGTAATTATTTTTTTGGTTATTTATTATTCTTTATGTAATTGCAGAGTATATGTAACTATAAATGTCTTTTTTACATGAAGATGAATAAATAAAATGGATGTAACAAAACTTAATTTTTTAGGCTCTATTTAGTCTCACGCAAAGTTGCTATAAAAATTATGAACTACTGTACTTTGGTCATTTGTGACACGTGACAAATTCTGAACTACTTTTGCTTGACCGCGTGGAATTATGCCTATGTCCACTCTGTCGCATAGCATAAGCTAAAATACCAATTTGGGATGAGCACACCTTTGTTCTCATCCTACCTGCAGGAATTTTCTTTCAGAAATCTGCACGCACGCGACGACCTTTTCGTGCATTTCCTCGCTTGTGTGGCTTCCAATTACTCCTAAAAATGTAAGTTTGTTTTCTTGTTATTTATTCTTCTTTACGGAAAAACATTTACAGTTAATATACGTCATTTATTTACAGTTCTATATACAGCAAAGACCGCTATACGTGAAAAATACGCATGTAAATGTAAGTATTTTTTTTAATCTTTTTTTATTAGCATTTACACTTGGATATAGTTACATAGTGAAAAAATAGTTCATTTTTTTAAAAATAGAGGGCGAATTGTTCGGGGCGCTAAACGTCAGGATTACCTAGGTCTTATTGGAACATGATCATTATGGATTTTAGGTAGACCCCAAAGGTGAGGAATTTTGCTGGTATTTCATTTTACTTTTTTTTGACTCACCGAAGTAGACTTGTAACTTTATTTCTGTACTCGGTATCAGATTTTTTGTAATTTTTCTATATTGGTATGCTGTAAGGAGTACTTGTATTTTGTTGTCATAATCAGTTGTATTCATTACAACTGTTGCATTGCATTTGTTAGCAGGGAGAATAATTACAGATTTATCTATTTTGAGAGATTTATTGTTTTCCTTTCACCTGATATGTTTGACTTCAGTTTTTGTTGCTTATCAAGTGTTCTTTTTATTCTCCAGCATAATTCTGCTGCTTCTTCTAGAGGCAATTTATGAGTGACTTTCTTGGTGGCTGCCATTATATTTAGTAAAGGGGTATTAGACAGTGTTATGGAAAAGTTTAATCTTCTTTCAAGAACAAAATTTCAGTATCTGTAAATGTTTAGAACTGAGATTTTTAACAGATGGAGCTGGTACACTGCTTGGTACATTATAATATTTGATGTACTCATGTAGGTTAGCAAGTATCTTTTGGCATTCTTTTATTTTTTCATGTAATATAGTCTGTGATTTTCTTTCTTCTTGAGAAAGAGCAGACAAATTAAGGAAAATCTGCAATCAGTATAATATCAGGACAGCTTTCCAGATCCATATCACACTACAAGGAATTTTAACATATACAAAGCCTAAACTTGAAATGCTGAAAAGAAAAAACTGCATCTGTAAAATATTATGTGAATATGGAAGAATGTATATTGATGGTACCACTTGTCCCATTGCAAACTGCTTGCGAGAAAACAAACTAATGATTAGAAGAGAGAAAACAGATGCATCTAAGATAGCAGACTATGTATGTACCAATAAACATATGTTTAATTGGGAAAATACAAAAATATTGGATAGAGAACCCAAAGGTATAAAGAATAAAATTTAAAGAAGCTGCTCACATGACAATGACAAACAATCCCATAAATCAACCTAATGTGACTACATAATGTATGGAAACCACTAATCAGCTTTGCTCTTAGAAATAAATAGAGACATCAAGAAGAACCTTATAGATAAGTATATGAGATTTCTACTGACATACCTTTGGCAGGATGGTTCAGTTGGTTAGAGCATTACCTTAAAATTCAATACTCAAAGAATCTAAGGGTCCATGTTTAATTTCCATGCTAGTATGGTTACTGGCCAGACAGCAACACCTGAAGAAGAGGAGAGAATAATACCTCTCAAACATTGTGATATACTAACCTGTGTGCTATTACTAACAGTTGAATGTATTTGGAATATTTACTTTATTTAATGTATAGGGTATATGAGCACAGACTTTCACATGACCCACCACTCTCCACACTATCTCATAACACTAATACACTTGAACACATATATGTCGAAAAGATAAATAATCACCATACATATTTCATGCTAAACCAGCAACTATCAGTTGGTCCAGATTACCATCTCTCCACATATATGCTGTAAGTGCTCAGATATATATTAAGTTAGCCAATCCTCATACTTTAATGGACAGGCTTCAATCTACTCCGCCCTCCAACTTTCAATCATCCATCCAATTGAAAATCTGATAATGGAATGCTGAAAGGCCACCCTGAGGCTGAGATTCTTGTCACACCCATGTTGACCTAAGGTCAATCTGACCCTTCATGTACAGGACATAATCCATTTAATACATATACAAGGGATGGGAAGACATCTCTATTTACTTTATTTAAGTTAAATTTTTCTAAAGACATTCAATATTTAAATTACATGATGGAAATAGTTCAACATATAATTACAACTATTAATTATCATGCTTATTATGAAATAATTATGCATGAATACAGGGAAAATTTGCTGGAAATATGACAACATTTCTGTTAAAGGTAAAAAAAGATAAAATTTGTTTATCTAAACTTTGTATTTTTTTTACAGCATATAATATTTATTCCTAATGAAAAGATACTTATTTTGCATATGCTCAATGGATTAGCTGTCAAATTAAATGCTTAAGATTCTGAAATATTATTTATAACTGAAAAGAGGCACTGCAGTTTTTGCTTGGAAAATTAAAAAATCATCATACTTTATGCTTTCACAAGCTGTCTACCCAGAGACTAATCTCTCCATATAATAGCACCTCTCAGTGCAACCCAGAATAATCAATAGATGCAATAAGGTTTGTGCATAAACTCCCTATCTAGTGTCTACCTCATCCAATATCCCCAGACTAGTTTCTAGCTTGTGGCTTTCATCAGTGATGAATCCAAATCATGCACTGATGAAAACCTCAAGCTAAAAGCTAGTCTCAGGATATTGAATGAGATAGGAATTAGATAGTGATTTTATATACAAATCTTGCATCCATTGATGACTCTGGCTTACACTGAGTGGCGCTACTGTATGATGAGGTATTAGCAGTAGTGGAAACACATTTAAGAGAAGAAGAAGAACCTATTTTGGAACAGTTGGTATGGCAGGGTATAAATAGAAAAGAAAAAGAAAAAAGGGGTGGTGGTATAGGTGTTATATCAAAAAAATATTTAAATATTGTTAAATGTTAAGAACACTTGTGGTTTGAAATAAAGTTGGGTAGACAAGAATGGATGGTGGCTATAGTTTATATAGCTACTGGAGATAGTCAAATTATATTGGAGTGGAATAGTAACATATACGAATGTTTAGTTAAGGATATACAAAGTTTTAAAGAAAAGGGAAAGAGAATAATGGTTATAGGGGATATGAATGGACATATTGAAGAAATTGATGATGTAGATAATAAAAATGGACAGCTTTTGAAGAATTTTTGTCAGAAAGTGAATTTGAGTATTGGAAATTTATTAAATATTTATGAGGGACAATACACATGGTCCAGAAATAATATATTTCACACAATAGAATATGTATTGGTAGAGAAAGAGGGAATAAATAAAATACGGAAAATTAAGGTATTTGATAATGAAGAAAAAGTATGCACTAGTGATCATAATTTTATTGTAATTGAAATGGTTAGTAATGTGATGGAGAATAGAAATAAAAGTAGAAATAATAGTGAAAGATGTGGATGGAGAGTAAATGATAAGAATAAGTTGGAAGAGTATAAAATACAAGTTGAAGAAATAATGGAAGAGTGGGTTGGGGATGAGTATAAGGATTGGTGTAAGGAAGTAGAAAAAGTTGCAAATAGGGTTTTAGGTGAGAATATTGAAAAGAATAAAAGTAATAAAAAAATTAAAATTAGTAAAAGTGTAAAAGAAAGGAAAGAAGCATGTAGAGAATATAAGTGTGCTATTAAGAATAAGGAAAGTGAAAAAGATATTAATGCTAAATGGGAAAAGTACTTAGAAAAGAAGAAGTTGGCTAAAATAGATATTTATAGAGAGAGAATGAAATTGAATAGTAAATTGTTGGAGGATATTAATAAAAGTGGAAGAGATGGAAGTAAAAAATTTTGGAATTATATTAAAAGGAGAAATGTAGGGGAGAGAGAGTTAGTATTACTAGATGATGAGGGAACTGAGTGTAGTTCTAGAGAAGATTTAGAGAGAATCTTAAATAATTATGTAATGAATATAGAAAAGATGTTAGATGTGAATGATAGAATATTAGAAAATATGAAAGAATATAGTAATGGGAATATTAGTTTTTCAGAAAATGAACTAAATGAGGTAGAGAAGAAATTGAAAAGTGGGAAGGCAAGAGGTTTAGATGGATGGGCAGCAGAGATGGTAATGAATTTAGGATATAGGGCAAAAGTAAAGTTATTATGTTTTAATAAAATGGCACAGAATAGAGTTTTCCCAAGTAGGTGGAGTAATACAAGAGTAAGGTTATTATTTAAAGGAAAGGGTAAGGATCATAGAAAGTTGAATAATTATAGACCGATAGCGGTAACATCAGTTTTATATAAAGTTTTCTCGTATATGGTGGCTAGTAAAGTTGTAAAATGGATGGAAGGGAATAATGTAGTGGGTGAAATGCAAGGAGGTTTTAGATTAGATAGGCGTATAGGAGATAGTTTATTTGTAGTTACACAACTTATGGATATGAGTAGGAATGCAGATAAACAGTTATATATGAGTTTTATAGATATAGAGAAGGCATATGATAGAGTAAATAGAAATAGATTATGGATAAGTTTAGCAAATTTGGGAATGGATGAAGCTTTAATAGATATTATTAAGAAATTATATGAAAATAATTATTATATATATCAATTAGAGAATATAGAATCAATTAAAGTTAAAAATGGTGTGGGACTAAGGCAAGGATGCCCTATGTCACCTATTTTGTTTGTGTTGTATTTGAGTGAAATGGAAAGAGCAATAGAAAGATTAGGAAGAGGGATAGAGATACCGTTAATAGGTAGTAAGGGAGTATATATTTTGTCAGGTCTTTTTTTTGCAGATGATATATTTTTGTGTGCAGAAAAAAGAAGATATGGAAGTTATGTTGAGGACATGTGCAAGGGTGGGTAAAGAGATGGGGATTAAATTTAGTGAAGAAAAATCAAATATAATGATGGTTAATACTGAGGAAAGAGAAGATGTAGAATTTTTATTGGGAGATATTAAGTTAAGTGTGGTGAATAGATATAGTTATTTGGGAATTATTTTAAGTAATCAGAAAAATTATTTGGATGAATGGGAGAAAAAATTGATAAATGAAGCAAAGAAAAGAAAGGGATTGATAAAGAAATTAACAGTATTTTCATATAATAAATATGATGTAGCTAGAATTATATGGAAAGGAGTTGCAGTAGCAGGGTTAACATATGGTAATGATGCATTATATGTTAGTAAAAAGATATTAGATTATTTAGAAAAAGCTCAAAGGGAAGTAGGAAGACATGCATTGGATGCAGAAGTATGGACAGCAAGGGAGGCAATTCAAGGAGAAATGGGATGGTCAAGTTTTCATATGAGAGATGCAAAAAGTAAAATGAAAATGTTTGGTAGATTGCAGTTTATGGATAATAAAAGAATAGCTAAAATAGTATTTAATTGGGTTATGAGTAAAGGGCAGGTAACAAGATGGGTGAGAAAGGTAATGCGCTATGCAAAAGATTTGGATAAAGAATTTATATCAGTATATTTGTACAAAAGATGGGATGATTGTGTTAAGAGGATTATTGAGTGTTATAGTAGTAAGGAATGGGATAAAAGAATAAATTTATTAATAAAGACTAGGGAGTTAGAGAGATGGAGAAATAGTATGGAGAGTAAAAAGAGTTTAAATATATATAGAAATAAACAGAATATTAGGTGTGAGTTAATATATGATAATAGTAAGGAAAGTAGTTTATTGTTTAAGGCTCGAACGGGATCTTTAGCTACAAAAGAATATACATGTAAATGGAAAAATATGGGTGATTTATTTTGTAAATTATGTAAGGAAGGAATTGAAAATATTAGGCATTTGTTAATTGAATGTAAATGTTTGAAAACAGAAAGGGTACATATAATGAAGTTGTGGAAAAATAAATATGAAAAGAGTGATTATACAGAAAGTGAATTATTGGTTTTTATGCTGGGTTTGGGAAAAGATAAGGGGGATTTAGATATAAAGGTTATAGAGTTGACAAAAATTTATGTTGTGGAAATGGGATAGAGCAGATTATGGGTAAATTTAGAGTGGGGAATGTAAAAGAAAGTGGCTAACAGGTTTATCTGGGCATAATTGCTGAGATATTCTTGACTTCGTTTAAGGAGAAGCCATAATACATCACATCACATCTAGAACTAGTAGAAAAGCTTTTGCTGGGTTTTAAAATGTATTAAGAATTTTTATAAGCCAATAACTTCAATCTTTATTACCTATGTAGAAGTATGAAAAGTTATGTGGACTTTCAATATTTGAAAATTGGAAGTTCTTTTTAATAAATTTATATACCAGACAACTTTTGTAATATTTTGGTGAAGTTAAATTTTGATTTGATTTGTGTTCTCAGTATACAGATTATTTTTCTTATATGAACTTTTGTTAAATCTGTATCTGCATTAGTTTTTATATGAATTTTTGTAATTTTAAAAGAAAGCAAGGAGTTCAGATTGACGATTTTCAGTTTTTAAATATAATTTGTACATCATTATAATGTTTTGTTTTACATTTTCATTTTCATTTAGATTTAATTGCAAAAACAAATTCTTGAAAATGTTTCACAATACTTGTATCTTTTAATATGCAATATGCTCTCTCTTACTATTTCTCTAAAATTGATTAAAAATCACAATTTAAAATTTTTATTTAGTAAACTGCTAGTCTGTGAAGTGTCCATTTTGTTATAAAGATTTATTACCTTTCTACAACTCATCGTTAATTCATGCTAAATAATGATGATATAATTTTTGTTTATAACAATTAAGTTATTTGAATTATGATTCAGGTAATGCCATTATTTAATGATTTAATAGTTTTAATGGATATATATATTGAGATGTTGACTTGAAAGTAGATGGTATTTAATAAACAATAGATTAATCACATGACAGTTTATCATTACTTGCTACTTCTATAACATTAATTATTCTAGACATCTTTTTTTAATAATTAAGTATTATAAAAAAATTGTTTTTCATGTTATTAATATTAAGTAGTAGATATTTTTTAATTCAGAAAAAAGTTAATGTAAGTAATAAATGTTTTACTTGCAAATTTATTCTTTCTTTTTTGGAAACTATTTCAGCTTCTTCAATAGTGCAGCTGATATTTATTTATTTTTTCATTATTTTTAAAATAAAGTGAAATTAATTTAGTCAGTAGAGTCTGATGGAAATATATTAATGTTAAAAGGTAAAAATAGATCATGAGTTCAGTACTTATAGATATTTGACATTTCCTCACTTGTATTTTATGGTCAGCACATCAATATTTTTGGATTAACTTTGATTATTTTAGGACTTTTATCTTCAATTTAAGAAATATCCAGATACCAATATGGGAAGGAAAACAAAGTTGACTAGAGCCTTGCTATTGAAAAAAATTTGAAACTTACTTGAGAGTCTTTGCTTCTGAAAACATTTTTAAACACAGACTGTATCGTTTTAGATAGGCTTGGCAGGCAAATACTTTAATAACTACACCACAAAACTTTTATACATTAATCTTATTAATGAAAGTCAATTGATTTTTAAAATAAGAATTATATATATTTATAATTTTTCAGCATTGAATTTAATATGTTGTATGAAAACACACACATAACTGTTTAAAATGTGCTAGTTAATCATTTGAAATGTTCTTTCAAATATTTTTAAAAATGTATTACTTATGCATAGTTGTTGTTTATGATTTGTTTTAATGTAAAATATTTATTTTATTGTTCATTCTTCATTTAATCAACTTAGTAAAATTCAAACATGTATTTTTTTTTTTTAAAGAAATGATGTCCACAACTTTTAAAATTTGCTATCCCTGAATTAATCGGAAATGTCATCATCTATTAAGTGATCTAAGAAATGCGGTGCATATCTGTTGATATGCTTTACATACATCATTAAGATAAAATGGATTTCATATTGTTTGCAAATTTTAAAATTATGATTTTTATTTTATACATTATCAAAAAGGCTTGGCATGCTTTAAAAATAGAATTGCAGACATACATTAGCATAACTTCTTTTGAGTAGAATACAAGATCATAATTGTTATTAATCATCCAGAAAATTTTTTCATCTTATAAGTATTGTTCAAAATATTTAACATTAAAAAAAAATAAAATTGAAAATTATTGGCTATTGTTCTTTTTTTTTTTTAAAAAAAAAAAAAAAAACAAGCAATAGAGAATAAAAAGAACAAATATTATAATAAACTGTATCTATGTATATTATTTTTAAAAGAGCAGGAAGCGGTGGTTCTATTACTGTTTATGATGATAAAATGTTATCTTTTATATATTGTAGAATGGCTAATTAAAATTCCTTTGAGCAGAAAATATTAAACTTGTTAGGAGGGGAAACAAAATTTTGCCGGGATTCAAACCTCTGTTTGTGTGCATAGAGAATCACTTTTTCATAGGTCTTTTTTAGAGAAGTTGTATGTATAAGTTTATATTACATATAAGAAAAATATTAACAATATATTTTATGAATGTTTCAGAATTAGAAATGAATTTTGATGAATAATTAGATATCTATTAGAAAGTAAATAGATATTCTGATTGGAGACAAATCTTTACAAATTTGAAAAATGATATTTTTAACGAATGTCTTTTTATTTTTTTGATTTATTAAGGTATTCCTATACATGACATCATATTTATTATCTGTAATTATTATAATTAGTTACATGCTAAAAATAGCTACCAGATGGCAAACTAGACTATATTAATACAAACTTTTTTGGATTTTTCTCAATTTTTTAAGTGATTCTAACTATTTGCCTTTCTTCTTTTATATCTTTTATATTCCTTTCCAATATTTTTTTCATAATTTCTCTGCTCATAAATACATCCATTTCATTTTCTCTTTATAATCTTCTCAAAAAATAATATTTTTTTTAAAATTCACTTTTCAGGATTTATGCATATTTGATTTTACCATTTTTCATGTTTTTAAAATATCCAATTTTTATTTCTTCATTTTATATTAATTGTCCATGTTTTCTTTCCATATAAAGTTACACTTCAAACAAAACATTATCTTTCCATATAAAGTTACACTTCAAACAAAACATTTAAACCTTTTCCTTAGATTTAAATTCAGTATTCTATAGGATAATCTCTTACCCTTATTAAAAGCATGTAGCCATCACAATTCTTATTTTGATTTTTTTTTATCCCTATACCATCAGCTATCAAAAGCATTAACATTTTATATAAATTTTTGATCAATTCTTATTCTTAATCCTTTCTTTACTTTATGTATTATTATTGCTTTAGTTTATTTGCAATTAGTTTTATTCCAATCTTTTTACAAACTTTGTTAATCCAAAATATTTTATTAAATTCATTCTTACTAGTTGTCAGCAAATCTGATACATTTCAGCTCCCTGTCCCTAATGCTCATTCCATCTTTATCAAAATGACATAACTCAATATATATTAAATAAAACAGGAGATAGACAACATTACTATCTTTCTTCTTTTTGTATATCTATCCATTTCATAAGAATACCATTAATCATTATATATTGTAATGCTACAAAAAAGAGATATCTTGAGGTCATGCAAATAATAAACATCATTAAAGAAAGGGAGTAATGGATGATGCAAATCAACATCATCAAAAATGAATAGTTGTTAACAAAAGCATCACTGTTTTTACCTTTGGCTAGAGCACTTAATATACATAAATATCAATTACTCCCCTTATGTTTATTATACAGTTATGTGTTTATAACTGGATTTGTTGTATTTATGATATTTCTTGAATTATTCTTCTAGCTTAAAGAAATTATAATTGCTATGAAATCTTTTGTAATCTTGAATTGATTTTCAAAAATTTATTGTTTTAACTATTTTATTGGATTCAATATTTTAATTGTAAAATGAATTGAATAATATAATTTATTTACTTAGAATTATTTTGCACAAAACAACAATTTACATTTCTAAGAAGGTATTAATTAGTTAAGATAATCATGAATATCAATCAACCATTGCATTTTATGTCCATAATCTTTTCAAATATTTATAACCATTTGATATTTATCCAAGACAAAGATGAAGTATTTCCCAGACCTCCATATAGGAAAAATGCTGATTAAATAGTGATCTGCCACCTACAACTTTTCCAATTTAACAACATATTCTTCCTCTTTCATAATTGTTAGACCACTTAATGCAAGCTTAATAATTTGTAGATGTTAGATGATAATGATTAACAAATACTTATCCAGTGCTATTATATTCAATATTCCCACTCTACTTTCTAGCTTATAACTTTCATCAGTAAGAAGCTTTGAATTTTGGAACTTAGGGTCTAATGCATCTTTCTTCTAGCAGCCATTTTTTCTGAAACCAGTTTAGTATCTATATGTTATGGTGTTTATAATTTTTTCAACAACCATAGGCACCTCTTTTCTGTGATCAAGATTGGTATAAAAACCAATAAATTATGACTATTCTTTTGCATGACCACTGCTTATATCATTCTGTTTGGCTGCATATTCTTTTTCTCACCACATTTTTGTCCTCTAGTATAAGTTTTAGTAACTAATAGTTGCCAGATGATAGTGCTTATTAAATCTCTATCCAGTGCTGTTCTATCCAATATCTCAAAATAGTTTCTCACTTATGGCTTTCGTCAGTGAGAAGCTTTGTATTTTGTAACACTGTCCCTGGATTTTTAGAATACCTTTCTTCCGAAATTCCACCGAAATTCCATGTTTTACTTCTCCATTTTTACTATTAAGGTCTTATCTCAAATTAAAAAAAAAAACATAAATGTTTTCTATCTAAGCCAGCTTGCATGTATATTTATATAGATCTGAAGCCAGTTCAGTATCTATATATTATGGTGATCATAGTTTTTTTTTTTTTTTTAACAATCATAGGCATCTCTATTCTGTGATCGGAAACGAATCTGGGGAAATTAAATAGGATGGCACTGGATAGGATTTTAATAAACAAGATCTTCTGGTATCTATTAGTTACTAAAGCTTACATTAAATTGGGGTAGTTATAATGTAAGAAAAAGTGTATGCTACTAAACGTCACTGAGTAAGCTGGAGTCATAATAAGAGTAATGTGATAACTTTCCAAGGTCTTTTTTCAACCTATGTAATATATATACGTAAGAACACAACTCAACATTTTATAATCTAAGCTTGTGTGGGCAAACTATCAAAATGTCGATATTTTATAAAAAAAAATAAAAAAAATATTAAGTTCAAGTATAAATACTTGAACTTACTATTTTATACTAAAATATTTAATGCTCTGAATCTAATAAAAGATTGTTATTTTGAAAGCAAGATATGTCTTAAACAAATCTCATTATTACTGGATTGCTAAAAATAATGAATATAGTGTATATATTTTTGCAAATAGTCAGATAGTCTAAACATTGGTTGCAATGAAGAATACGTTTGATTTTCATTGGCCCTTTGGCGTCATTGTTAATAGGAAGATGAACTTTTTTTTTTTAAATCTTGCAAATTACTTTTAATTTGTCTCCCCCACTTCCCCAATAGAGAAAAAATAAATACATTTATCCACCAAAAATCAGATATTGTTGAAAAGTTTATATTCTATAAGATTAATAAGAATTATTAATCCTACTAATTATTTATTAATCTAAATATATAATTTTTTAAAATTATGAAGAAATTAGTATTATTAGACATTTTATAATACAAGAAAAAAATCAATCAAAAAATAAACAAACTAATCTGTGAATATTCACTTTACAGTTCTTTTCTAACGACTCTAAAAAAGTAATGTTTATACTTTCTTTCCAAAAAAACAATTACTGGTACCAATAATGTATTAAAGATTTTTCCTGGGAACTGGATAATTTTTTCTCCATGCTTTTGAACTTCTGATACTATAAAATGGAATTCCTTCTTAATAGGTTTTTAAAAATTATACTCTTTTTAAAGGAATAAATAAGCCATTTGAAGTACGAGTTCAAACTAATTATTCATAAGTTTCTATAACTAAAAATTCAATTTTTGTTTCGTTTTAAAGATTTAAAAATAATTTATGTATGTTTTTCTTACTAATATATATATATATAACTGTGAATCCATAAAAGGCAACGTCAATAAATATATATATTATATTCATGATTTGTTGATTGAAACATTTTAACTTTCCAAAAATGAGTAAAAAACATGCAGATTAATTTCATAAAATGTTTGTCTCCATACGAAAAAACACTTAGTCTTGAAATAAATTTGCTTTGCATTTGAAGTGGCTGTCTTAGCAACTTAGTCTGCATTACTTCAAATGTAACCATATATAAAAAACACATTATCATTTATATTTATATGTAATAATAATAATGTGGCACTGTCTTTGTGAATGAAATAGCATTTTCAACATAAAAAACTAAAGAAGTGTTAATTTTGATCAATATAAAACGTTTTTTAATTAGTTTATTGATCTTTTTTTTTTTTTTTTAGAACATTTAAGCATTGGATTAATCTGTTCTTAATTTAACTGCAGATGATATATTTCAGGCTTTTATCGATCTAAGCCTCATTAAAAGCTTTGAATATTGTTATGGGCCATTTATGTTTTATGTAAAGAATCATTTTAAATGAAATCTAGAAAAATTTTTAAGTGATGGAAAAGAAATTAATGCCACTTTTGTTAATGCGTTAAGTTCTTCTGTTGTGTTAGATATTGAAATTGTTCTATTTCTTTTTAAAAAATTTTTTAGATCATATATTTTAATATTCTAAGATTTATCTCAATTAAAATAAATTAATTAATATTTATTAGTACAGGAGTTTTTAAAAAAAAAATATATGTTGAGTTTTGACCTAAGTATCAGTTGATTTTGTCATTTATCATCCATATATTTAGCTATAGTTTAACGTTATTATTTTATGGTATATTTGAGTAATCCTCCAGCACTTTTTGTTTTTTTATTTAAAAAACAAAAACTAAAAGCATGTAAATATTTTCATTTTAGTCTATAAATTTCTTTCTCTAATATTTTTTCCAATTAACCCCCTGAAATATAATGGACAAATTGGCTTTCTCTTATTTGTTGTTGTTATTTGTTTTTTTACTGATAGCCTTTTTTCCATCTCAGCTTTGCTCTTCTGTGGTTTTTTTTTTTTTAGTTTAATAACATCTTCCTATGCTTAGTTTTTTTTTTTTTACACACATCACTTATAAGTGAATCCTTTATAGAAGCAAGTTGATTGGATTTATGTAGATCTTATCTTAATAGGCATAAAAAATAACAAATTTTTATAATAAATTTTTAAAATAATTGCTACTATGATCAAGAATTACAAACATAATGTAATGAAAGTAAATGTAAAAAAAACAACAACCCTAAATCATTTTTTTAAATTCAATTTTTTTTCTCACCTATACATAAAGAACTATGTGATATGTAAGATGCAATCTTATTTTTGATTTTAGACGGTAAAATACTTAATGTTATATTGATTTATGATCTTTGCTACAAACAGTACAAAATCGGTAAGAAAGATATGAGTAACTCCAAGCTTTGCAAATAATAGAATATGGTGTAGGAATAATGGTGATAATGAATTATGAAGGAAATATAATTAAATTATATATTGGTTAATATGATGGTGATTTATAGAATTTGGAGGATGCTAATTACTATTTTATATATGTAAAAAGGTAAAACATTCCAATGTAAAATAATTATAGATTTCTAGAAATAATGTAAAAAAAAAAAATAGTAGATGTATCACATCAATTAATTGATTCTTTTTACAAAAAGTATTCCAAAAAATTAACATACAAAAAAGAAATAAAATTTCATAGTTTATTAACATTAATTTCAATTTTTTTAACACTGTATTAATTTTATATATTATATACATTATGTGCTGCAATCATTAAAAAAAAAATAATTACAGAACAACTCGAACAATAAATGAAATAATGAATAAGAGAATTTTAGTTGTTTATTGTTGTTATTCTAGCATTTTTAGGGAAAAGTATATCATTATACATTTATGCCATTACTAATTAACTGCTTAGTTTACCATCTTCTCTCTCTATATATAATATCTTCATTATAAAAAAAAACATTTGTGAGTTTGATTTAGTTCTAGGGGGGAAAAGATAAATAAAAAGTTTAAAGTGAGTTTTGCAATCCGCATATTTCATATGCTGAGCCTTTAGTCTATTTATTTGCTATCTTGGGGTATTGTCTTTTAATTTTAACTTTTTTTGCAGAAAACTTTTTTCTGAAAGATTACCCATAATCTCCTTATTTGAGCAATACATATAGCATCTCTTTAGATTTTTTGTGGTCAAATTAACCAAAGTGCTTTTTAGTATTCATTCACAGCTCATTCATTCCAAGCCAATAAAGATATGCTTTTGCAATGGGCAATAATAGATGGAGTGGAGAATGAACATAGACTGAAAATCGTAAGTTCAAATCCCTCTATTTACAACAGTTAATTCAATATCTCCTCTAGCTAACTGAAAGAAATTTGATTAGTCTTCTAATTCTGTAATTATATTTTTAGAATTTTTTCTGCACCATTATAAATTGGTAGAATGACAGCCCTTTATTCTTGAAGTAGTTATAATACTATGATGAACTTGGAACTTGTTCATATTTCATTATCTAAGTCTGTCTTAAACTAAGATGTTGACTATTAAGAGGCAGCATCAAGATATTTAAACTGATCAACATTTTCAATATTCATACAAGCCAAAAAGTTTCTGAACATTTTCCTTTTATTATTAGCTGATAAAGTATTTGAATTTTTTTGGAAATTAATTATATCAAAGTGTCTTTATAGATTATATTTAAAACACTAATATTCTGTAGATCTTCCTTTAGATTGACAAAAATAGCTGTCATCAACATTCTATAAATCTAAAAGACAAAAAAATGCAGTTTTATAATTTTTTGCTTCTACTTTAAAATTGAAAACTCTACCATCAAACATGAAAATTTTTGCACTAGCTTATGATGATTTAAAATAATATATATTTAGATGAAAGACATCATTTGAAACTTATCTCTAAATATAAATTATGTGTTTAAAATGTACTAAATTTTGTTTTCAAAATGATTTAAGTTAAAGATAATAATGTCATAAAAGATGAAACATATTAAAATTTTTATGCAGGAATTCAGTTTAAGCAACTCAACAGTCTTTCAAATAAGCTTTTTTTTATATATATATAGGAAGTATTTAATTTTCAATAAAATTCCAAATAACAAATTACATCCTATATTCAAGCATTGAAAGTTAAAAAAAATACTCTCATACTTTTAAAAATACTATTGGATGTGTTAAGTAATTAGTATGTATTAGAAACATCATAGCTGTATAAGAATCTTGAACAGAAGATTTTATAATAATTTTGTTTTAGTGGAAAATAATAATTGCCAGTATTGCTCTATCTGAAAGTTTGTGATGATGGTATTGTAGTTGTAACTGTATGTTGGACTATTTCTATAATTTAATATTAATTGTTAAATATTTTTAGAAAAATTCAAACTTTATTTAAACTTTTTAAATGTATTCAGCTATTAATAATAAAGCACGGATTAGTATGTAACACAACAATTTGAATGGTGTTAGTCATTTATTATTCAGATGGTGCTCATTGACTTAAAATCAGTGAATATAAAAATCCCAGTTTCAATTCCCATGCTAGTACTATCACTGATCAGACCAGCATTACCACAAGAAGAGAGGAAAATAATACCAGATGAAACATTGTGTTATATACTAATCTGTGTGTTATTACTCACAGCTGAATGTATTTGAAAAATTTAAATCAAGTTTGAATTTTTCTAAAACATTTAACAATTAATATTAGTTGTTCGAAATAATCTAGTTCAAAATTATGGCCACCATTGCTATTCATAAGTATTTATCATTGCTGATCATGATGATTTTTGCCAAATAACTCTTTGAAACATAAAACCTGCTTTCTAGCATATCATTTAACAAATATTGACAACGTTTTCAAAAAACACTTTATGAAAGGCATTTTTTTTTTTTATCTTTTTGTTGATTCTGATAAATTATGAAAAATTACATCCTATAATCATCTGGTAACATAATTCAGTATAAAAAAGGAAAGAAATCATTTTTCATACTTTATGAATGCAAATTTTACTTGAAGGAATTTTTTAAATCTTGTACTAAATTTTATGGCATGAATGTCATATATATCTGAAATTAGAGATGCTACCATTTTATGATAAAAATATCAGTGGCCATAAAAAGTTACTCTAATTTTAAAGTAATTTGCTAGTTGTTTAGTAATGTAAGACAAAAATTTTTATTTTTGATAGGATGGAAAAGAACAGAGCACAATTATATTGCAGCTTCATCCCATATATTGCTTTGTAATATGAAAAATTGTATGCAAATCATTATCAAAAACTCAGTGTAAATATTCTCTATAAATTATTTTATATTCTGAATCCCATATCTGACATTACATTTCAAAGGTTTTACTTGTGAAACAATATTCATAAATTATAAATGATTATATTATTGGATCAACTATTTAAAGAATAATTGCTTCCAGCTTTATGTATGGCTTTAGATTTGGATTCCAATATAAACCAGTAAAACATTTCAAGAGACTAAGATTTTCTTTTTGATTGCTGGGTCATTACCATTCCAGATAATATTCAGTATTGACGATAATCAGCTATTTAATTATTCTTATTTAGAGGATAACAAGAATGGAAAAAGATTCAAATTCTCATCACCCAGAAATTAACAAGTCAGGTGAATCACTGACTTTCTCTTTCATTGTTTTTCTTGCAGTTGCAGAAGTTTTTGATATCTGCAGTGACTATTTATTTAAAGAAAAAGATTGTTTTATTGATTTTAGATCCTTAATACTGGTTGAATTTGATTATTTAATTAAAGTCCATTCATATGTCCCAAGCCACATGAATTATTTCATGAAAATAAGTTATTTTTTTGTTCATAAGACAATCAGAATATTAATTATCAGACGCTCAATTTTTTGACAGAACCAAAAAAGTGGAAGTTGTTAGAAATGTCTTTTAAAAGCATTATTTGTCATAAGAAAATCATAATTTAGTATATTTGTAAATTTATTTTTTGTTTAATTATTACTTCTATTTAAGTTGTGCTTGTTTAATTTCTACCTGTTTCCTATATGCTAACATACCCCTATATATGCATACAATTTATCTATTCTACATTGAACACTTTTTAGCAAAAAACTTTTTATTGCATATATATATGTAAAAACAATCTCAAGTTTCAACAGTTCTGCAATCTTCTTCAGAGCTATGATATAATGAACAAAATAAAATACATAACTTCATAAATAATATCATAAAAATGTAAATAATAAAATCAATAAAAGAATAATAGTTCCTATGTAACTATTTACAATTTCTTACCTAGACTTTGAATATTTTACTTTTATAACTTAAGAACACAAACATTATTGGGCTTTTTATTTTTTTTTAATATAGTAATCACAATTAATTCTACTAAAAGTAAGGAGATATTAAAAATTTGTAGTGATAAATTGAGTCTATATATATAATTGTTTTTAAAGTATCTATTAATGTAATATTTAGATATTTTTGTCCATACATATTAATTAATAGGAAACTATATCAGCTTTAATCATTGTGTACAACACATTTTACTATAGTATTTTTTTTTCTTTAAAAAAATCATTTTTCATTATATATGTTTTTCAAGAAAAATTTCTTTGTCAACTGCTTTGGAGCATTGCTGCCATCCAAGCAAATATAACTGCCCCTGATTTATAATAATAATCTTATGTCAACTAATCGGTGACAAATACAAAATGTTTGCACTTTGATGCCAAGTGATTGTTGACACTTCTCCAAAGCAGCTGACAAAGGAAATTAGTCCTGAAGTGGATGTATATTGCAGAGACATTTATCAATAGTTTATGTAATACAACAACCATAGTAAAATGTATTGCACACGATAAAGAATTGACTCCTCTTCATATTTATTTTCATCTAATTTAAGGTGCATTTAGCTATTTATTAAATATATCAATAATTGTATACACATATTGTGTTGATGTTATTTTAGTTAATGAAATTGATAATAATTTGAAAGGTTTCTATTAACTTCTGTATTTGTAAAGGATAAGCAATTTAATGGCAATATGGTTTACCTTTTGATTCTTTTAAAGGTAAAGAAATTGGAAAATGGGATAATTAATTATATTATGTGAGTGATACTAATGAAAGTATATGTATTATTTTACAACTTTTTTAAAAAGTGAATATTTTATGTTTATGTATTATTTTATTTAATTAGATAATATAATTGAACTTTGAATGAATATTTTTCATAAATCATTTATTATATTTTCATGTAGAATAATTGAATTATTATTTGGCATTAGTTAGATTGTTCTCTACATTGATGCAGGTTTATTAATATAAATATTCATAATAGATATGTTATTATATTTAATAAGCATCAATAGTCAATTGTTATTTTATAATTATATATATATATATTTTGTACATTATTTGTGTTTTTTTTTAACATACTTCTAACAATTGAAATTTTATAAATAAATAAATAATTTGCATGATCATTAATATATCTGTGTATGTGCTATAGTGAATTATATTATGAAAATTGGCTGACAAATATATATTTAGCTATCACATTGTTTTATTATTATCTAAAATAATAAATAATATATTTAGAAAATGTTATTTACCATTGTTTTTTAATAATAATAACAAGTAATATATAATAAGTGTTAAGATTTTGTTTTTTTACCAGCAGAATGAGAATGATCTGAGCATTTATTGCTTAGTAATAGTGACTGGTTAAAGTGTAAGAGTTTTCTGAATCAGTTTCAAGTTGAACAAAAACAACAACAATAGAATGAAAGTGATATACTCAACAATTTCAAAGTGAAATTTAACATGACCAAATCAGCCACATGGAAATTGCTAAATGGAAAGAGAATAAAAACAAACTTCAATGCGAATTCGCAAAAATTTCTAGGTTTTGACTTTTGCAAATCAAATGGACTGATGAGGCACCAAATTGAAGAAACACTACTAAGCTCAATACAATGGACAATCACTTCACTTACTGGGCTATATATCTCATTACAAGATAAAGTCACACTACTCAACTCACTGGTGTTCCCGAAAATTACCTATTTCTTGGCTGGGATATGCCCATCCAAAAAATTCAAAAAGTAAATGCCTTTTGTATTAAATTGTTTTGGGGATGAAAGGTCGCTGCTATCAGTTTCCGAACATTGCAAACACCAAGAAGACTTAATGGCCTTTCATTCCACTCTATTAAAACACTAATCATACAAAACAAATATAACTCACTATTTAATATAGCAAACAAATACCCAACCTTATCACCCAAAGAAGACATTATCCCTATGGATCGACCCCTACTAGCTAACAACAAGTGGATCGAGTCTCTATATACAAATATACAAAAGATAATTGACTTAAAAGAAAATCCAATCACAAATAAAATAAAATACTGGACAGCACATAAATTACTAAATGGAGAGAAATGTGCAATCAACAGAAAATTGGACATTACCAATCAACAACTAATATATAAATCTTGTTGTTGGTTCATCGAACCAAAGTACCAAGACTTTATAATCTAATATAACTTGGACTCTCCATGAATGCCTTCCTGGCACACCGAAGAACCATAAAGAAAATAGACCCTATATGCCAGATGTGTGGCAGGGAAGAGGAATCTATTGGTCATATATTTACAAGATGCAATAATCTAAACTACCATAGAACACTCATTACAAGATGGATAAACAATCCATTGGGGCAATTCATACCCATTAAAAGATGCATCAAACAAGGCGTGTATGCAGAAATAAGGCTTACAAGTTTTATGTACTTCATGTTATGGTGCATACGATGTAAAATCACTATCGGGAAATTGATAAATCCATAGGGAATGGAACTAAAGAAAATTGTAGAAAAATCAAACAAAGAGACAATTTAATAGCTCTAGATTATTTAATAAATGTCACTTGGAAAAACTTTAAATAAAGAAGATGATTGCTAAGTCTACTTAATTAAACTGCTGGGGAAGCATTACATATACAGAAATAGATATGTTAAAACTGTACTATTCACATCTGAAAACATAATATAACAAGATAAATCAATTTATGTAATATTGTATTGGCATGTAATAACAAATTTGTATATTGGTTTGTATCGTATAACAAATTTCTCTTAATAAAAAAAAAGTGATATACTTTATCTACCATATTAATGTTCTGATATAACTGAGTTTTAAAATATTTTGCATATAAAAAACAAGTAAATAGATATGTTTTATGTTACATTTATAATGAATAAGAAATCTTAATGAGATATTTTCAACAACCATATGTTTAATACTACACAAAGAAATAGAATAATAATAATTACTTGAATCAGTGACTATTTGTAATCTAGTTAGAAGGAATTATATAATGCTTAAAGAGAATCTATAGGAATATAAACTATTGCATCATAGAAAAAATCACATTTTTCATACACTCATCCAAAAATGAACTATTAAGGACCAATATTTAAATCAGGTCATTGTCAAAACTACAGAAGATATATATACTCATTCTCATGTTCATCAATACAATATTTGATTGTATAGGTCTTATGAATTAAATCAAAATTATTTTAGAAGGTGGTCATGTTCCAGTTACTTATTTCCAAACACAATATATACTTTATCAGATATTCACTTAGTCTGCAGTTATGTATCTCTAATTAGAGTGAGAGAATTTACTGATATGGTTTATCAAATCATGACAATTCTACTATTATGTTTTAGATTGAGGGATCTAATGTATTATTTGCCAGACATAAAATCTTTTTTTAGTGGATAGAAAAATTATAATAAATGATTCATTTAGCTATATAACCCTCATTCATTGCATTCTGTTTGTGCTTATGATGCATTCATTTTTATATTTTAGCATTTACATTAGAAATTAATAGTTTTGAAATATTTTCTTAGCTATAAATATTATGACATTCTCAGTAAAAAAAATTTTTGAGTCACATGTTCAGATGGGTAGCAATATCTACAGTGAATTTTTGCTCTATATTTGTATTTTTGGCGTATCTACAGTGAATTTTTGCTCTATATTTGTATTTTTGGCTTTAGTTTTTTTTTTTTTAATGTTTGATATTTCTCTATAAACATTGATTTTTAATACAATTTGTTCTATTTTATGTTTATTTTCACATTTTTACTAAGTGACCTCATTATTAAGACAGTCATGAAATGTAGTGCAAAAACTTTGAACACCAATGCTCCATTTCTTGATCACCAACAATTTGACACTCTAAATTCAGAAAAGCCTCATATTTCTTTTTATAAGCCCATGAAATTATCAATTTTTTGTTAAATACTTTAAATACCTTTTATCTTCCTAGTGTTTTATCTATAAAAGAAAAAAAAAAGTATTAAGTTAGTATGTATTATCACTTCTATTATTATGTCAAAAGTGTAGTGTTAATATGATTAAACTTCACATTCTTTTGCTGAAATCATTTTAAATTTACCTATGTCTATAAATTTATAGATTTTTTTTTCCAATTATTAAGTATGTTTATAAAGCATTAAAAAAAATATAAACAAATGTCATAAATTGAACAGATTATTGAATTGTTTACACATTGAAATTAAATTGGAATCTTATTTATCCATAATTCATTGTCTAGAACTTCATCGAGTAGATCAAAATCCTGCCTTCATGTATGTGGTGAGCCCCATTTCCCTATCGTTACATTGCAAAATCTATGAAATTTTCTTTACTTTTTAATATGTAAATTAATACTGTACAGGCTTACACACCTGCACATATATAATGTAATATATAATGGATTCGAACTCAAGACTTTCACATGACCCCCAACTCTACATGCCATCTCATTTTGCTGACCCACCTGATCATACACATGTTGAAAAGATAAATAATCACCAATATATGTATTTCATGCTGAAACAGCAATCATCAGTTGGTCCAGATTACTAACTCCACACATATATACAAGCAATATTCAGCTTTATATTAAGATAGCCAATCTTCATACTTTAATGGATAGGCTTCAAACTACTCCAACCCAAAACTCTTCAGCCATCCATTTTCATTGAAAATCTGACGATGGAACATTCAAAGTCCTCATTAGTGCCAAGGTTGTCATCCTACCCATGTTGACCATTTAGTCAATCTGACCCCTCATGTACTGGAGAATAATCCATTTACATACATATGCGAGGGATAGACAGACCTTTAATGCACTGTGTTTTTAATATGTACATGAGGGATCAGAATGACTAAATGGTCAACATGGGTAGAATGACAACCTTGGCTCTAACAAAGGTTTTGAACATTCCATCATCAGATTTTCAATGAAGTGGATGGCTGAAGAGTTATGAGTTGGAGTAGTTTGAAGCCTGTTCATTGAAGTATGAAGACCGGCTATCTTAATATAAAGCTGAGCACTGATTGTATATATGTGTGGAGATAGTAATCTGAACCAACTGATGATTGCTGGTTTAGCATGAAATACATATATTCGTGATTATTTACTTATTAATGTTATTGAAAGCAAGACTGGTTTATGATATTTATTAGCATATAAATAAACCATAAAAAATGGATTTAATGGGCTATTCGTACTGGTGGGGGAAAAAAAAGCTCTTAAAAAAAAAAATCAAGAAGTCTTTTGATATAATTAAAAATACTATAAAAAAAAAATTGATGTATACTAGTCAGATTGCATATTTAAATTATTATATTTGCTTCTAATTGTTAACATTTCAAAATAGAAGAAATTTTTTTTTTTACTTTTAATGAAAACTCTTTAAGAGTATTTATGTTGGATATCTTTATATTAACTAAAAGCTAAATATTGATTCTTTCTTGTCATTTCGGTTCATGACTGCGACAGTGATGGTATCATCTGATTTAATGGGTAAAATGCTCTATGAAAAACAAAAATCAAATTCCCTATTTTTAAATTAGTTATATTGGTTTTCATGTTTTTAAATTTTAAATAGAAAATTTCATTTACAATATTTATAAATGATTCTTTTCAACTTTTTTTTTTCATGTGTGTAGATACTGTTTGAAGAATTTTGTTTGGGCTATCATAAATTTATACAAAATTTGTTATTTTTTACTGTCTCTTTTTCAGTAATTAAATAAAGAGAGACTTCAAAATATTTAAATATACATCAGAATTAAAATATATACAGTATATTATAATTATTGCTTATTAAAAAAATGAAATCATGCTTCACTGTTTTCTTTTTTCTAATACTGTACATTTAAATAAATTTTACAGTACGTATTCTTATAGTTTAGTTATTATGCAGTATATGTATACGTATATCAATATCATTCACTATCTTTTTTTACGCCGCCGACGCAAAGATTTTTTCCCCAGACTTTACATTAGACGATTTTTCATGACTTTCTTTTCTATAATGGTTTAACGAGTATTTTTATTTTATCATTCCATTTCAAAGTAGGTCTATTTTAAGGATATTTCTTATCACATGGTATTCAGTTGAGAACCCTAGTTCATTGATTGTCATATTTTTTTACTGTGAGTCTAGACCATCTTTATTTAAGTGTTTTAATTTTCATATTAGTTTAAATCTATTCATTTCTTCTCTTATCCTTTTTTGTTATTTTTCATATATTTCTTTTAACCTATTCTTTGTGTTACATGAAATCTTTGTGTTATTTTAAAATTCAGAGTCCACATTCTATAACCATAAGCTAGTATAAGCAAATTTCACTTATTAAAAAAAAAGCATAGGAACATATTTCCTTTAAATATAATATTAAACCTATCAAATGCTTATGAACTTATTTAATTTTTTGGTCCTGCTGAATTTATGCAGCAATCTCAAAGCTGATTAATAGTGTAAGAAGATGATGTATTTCATGGAAACAACTTTTAAAAAGGGTGTTGAACAATAGAATAACAGAAGATACGAGTTTAATATTTAACAGATTTAAATATGTTTTTATGCACATATGCATGCACATAATATCAATTTTGACATGTTGATAATATGTAATAATAGATTTTTCTCAAATATTTTTTCTATTAGAAGATAGAAATTATATATTATGTCATTTGTTGATATCAAATTTCTGTTTTTAAAATGTAATTATTAGTGTATTATAAAATATATTTTATACATATATTTTAGCAAAAATTTTAAATGTTCTAAAAAATTAGAATTATTAATAAAATTGTTCAATTTTAAGTATGTATATACTTAAACCAAACATGCATAGAGATAAACAAGAAATAGTATAATTAATTAGACTTAATCACATTTAATTAACCAGCCAATAAATTTATCAGTAGTAACATTTCCCAATTGTGACATCATACTAAAATAATCAACTAATTAACTTCTGAATATAATTAGTTCCCAATCTCAGCACCATTTATATATTACCTGCAGACTTATTATATGAGTGTACAAAGTTTTCTCATATCACACTATAGAGCATTACTATACTAAAAGTAGGCTTATTAAGGAGCTGATGAATGATTTTGAGATAAATAAACAGAAGTACTGTAAGAAGTTATTGGCTTATTATTTTAGCATGATGCCATAGTTGGTTAAAATGCCATCTTAAATTCAATATTCACAAAGTTAAAATGGTCATTGATTCACTCCTTATGTTAGACTGTAATTAACCAGCCATGAATAACTGAAAAAACAGATGAGAAAAAATATCACTCAAAACATTGTATAACCATGAATGTGTTATTATAGACAATTAAATCAAATAGAACTAAAGTCTGAATTTTTTAGAAAACATTTAACAACTCAAACTAGATAACATAAATTATGTAACATATAACTATAGTTAAAATCTTCACAATTCTATAGACAAATATTAAATACTTCAAACTGTACATATAGTTTTTATGATTAAACTAGAAAGGAGTGTTTAAATAAAAATTGCATCAAGATGCCAAACATTTGAGAACTAAATCCAATTAGATTTTTAATTTATTTTTATAAATTAAAGTATTCTGAGTTACTATTAATATTTTTGATTAGAATCTTGTATAAAATTTATAGTTATAAATCTGTTATGGTCCTTGGTTTAGAAATTCATGTTCTTTCTCATTGGTATTCTTCCTATTTAGATTTTGTCTTAATAACAATATATATATATATTAAGATATAGATTAAAAGTAGAACACAGTTATTATTTTTGGTTTGCAGAAGCAAATAGTTAAAATAATAAAAATAATCAATTATACAAGAGAATACTAAATTTATATAAAACAAAATATAATTATTCATGATTGATGTCTTTAATAGTTTACAGCAGGGGTAGTTAACCTTTTTATACCCACCACCCACTTTTGTATCTCTGTTAGTAGTAAAATTTTCTAACTGCCCATCGGTTCCACAGTAATTGTGATTTATAAAGTAGGGAAGTAACTTTACTTTATAAAATTTATAAAGCAGAATTACAGCAAGCTAAAGCATATAATAATAATTACTCCTGGGTCTCGTTTTACGCGATAGATAGGTTCCTCAGAAAACACGCGCAAACGAAATCGCGCAAAAATAGACGTAACTTACATTGAAAAAAGGGGGGATGCAGTCTGTGATTTTTCAAAATTCGCATAAAAGCAAAGCACCAACATAAAATTACTTTAAAATTCACACACAAAAAAATAAATAAATAAGGAAAAAAATATGACTAATAAAAAATTTCATATTTGAAAAAAATTGATACAAGACAAACTTTTTTTAACTATAATATTTAATTTTATTCAAAATAATATATTTTTATGCATAATTTACAGTACAGTAATTTACATTTTTTATACACGTTTTAATTATTATCGCTATTTGCCGAAAAACACGTTCGTTTGCAAACTGGTAAAAAATCAAATTTTTCACAAGAGGAAATACAACTAGCGCCAACTTCATACTCATGTTGTGTCAATGGTTTTCTGGTGACAACGTAATTAGTAATTAATTTTTGAGATGATGATTTTATTAATTGTTTATGAAACTAACAACTAAAAATTAAATTTTTATTTTTGTCTTTAATTTTCAATTCTGTTTAAAAATCAAATTTCACATCACATTAATTTCAAGTCGCCATAAGTAATTTCTAAATTGTTAATTACAATTAAAAATCAGATTTTAATTTTTAATTGTCAAATTTAATTGTGCCCATTACTATTACTCACCTTTTAAAAATAAACTTCTGGATACTAAATGATTAATAATTGATTACATTCTTTTTTAAAAAGCAAAAACAGAATGTGATTTAAAATGCAAAATTAACACGCACAATGTTTGAACAAATTTACATTATAATCTTGTGAAATTTAATGTGTGTATACATAAAATGTGGAAATCATGATTTTAATTTCATTATTGCATAAAATCTTACTATTATAAAGCACTGAAAATATTGAAATTACTAAGATGAAAGTCGAATTCCAATAATGTGCTATTACTTTCAATGTAACATAAGTGTGCAAAATTTATTATTTAAAGTAATAGTGCATTATCGGAGTTCGACTTCCGGTGAAACATGAATCGCGTAACTTCAAAATCGTGTTGAATAAGTCTGCATAAAAAGAGACCCAGGTGTACTTACCAAATACTTTATGTTGGACTTTCACTAAGTTTGGCAGAATAAATCTTTATAAAACAACTTACTGTAGTTAAATCTATTTTTTTATTTATACTTTGTATACATAGAAGCATGAAGTCTGATGAAATTACATTTAATTAATTAAATTATTAATGACATCCCTGAAGCTGATGATGTGAAACTAAATACTGGATATCTGGCTCAATTTTTGTAAGGAACAAACGGAGGTCTCCTCTTTTGGAAATAGTCAGATGGTTTCTTTCTTTGGTCATAATATGATTAACAGCACTAAAGCCTGATTTCACAAGATATCAGGTAGGGAAAGATATCAATAAACTGAATATCATTTTCCACATATTTGGATATAGGAGAGTCATTTTTTATTTTGCCATAGGTTTTCATATTTATCACTATCGAATTTATGTTTACTTTCTTCATCATATCTAATTTCTAACAGTTCTTGGCAAGTTGTAGCAGCTTCTTCAATATTTGCAGTAAAAGGATTTTTCATCCAGTCATACACCTTCAATTTCAAAATATCTTCAAATCATTTTTCCATGTCCAATTTAAGTTCATTGAGGTAGCTACTGTATCTATCAATATCCTCTGAAGTTACATCATCTTTTGTAGATGATAATTCAGAAATCTGATAATTCTCTCTTCAATAGATTATAATGAAGTAGTTGAAGTTTGTCAGTAAATAATGACACAATACTTTGGCAACCTATAAGAGTTTTATTAGCTCCTTGAAGTTGCAAATTGACATTATTAAATCTCTTGAAAATATCTGCCAAATGAAAGGCATCATTCTTTACTGTTTTTAACTATTGACACAGATTGGTTTCATAATTATTTTCAAGGAATTGTATGAAACTATCATATAATGCTACAAAACGAGTCAAAGATGTGCCCTCTGACAGCCACCAAACTTCTGTGTGCAACAGTAACATATTAAAATCTTAATTATTGTCCTGGCAAAGCTGTCGAAACATTCTATCATTTTTTGCATTGGATTTGATCTTGTTTATGGCTCGAATTATTATAGTTAATGACGAATGGTGACTTATACTTTGATGTTTTCCTACAAGATGTTGTCTGTGCACCACACAATAAATACATAAAACATTTGGCACTTCTTCTCTCAAATAAGCAGCAAATGCATGATAGCAGCCTATTATTGATGGTGCTCCATCAGTAGCGCATGCAATAATATTCAAAGGAATATTTTTTGTAAAGTATGATTTCACAGTATTAAATATAGATAATCCTTTGTATCTGTAATAAGATTTATTGCAAATAGCATTTCTTCTCGTAATGTATTATTTTCATCAAAATAACGTACATATGCCATCAATAAAGCATTATTATCTTCAATGGTAGACTTGTCCAATTGCATGGAAAATGAAGAGTTTTGGAGAATACTTTTTTTCAACATTAACTACCATTTCTTCAATTTATCGCTTTACTGTGCTATCGCTTAGAGGCACCGTTTTTAAAATTTCATGTGTATCTTGATGCTTACTGTTGAGATAAATTCTTTTATAGACGGTATTATTACAGTTTCTCTGATATTATAGCTTTTACCACTTTTTGCAATTAATTGTGAAATGCGATGAGGCAATTAATCCATCTTTGTTCACTGCATGTTGTTTCTTAAATGTTGCAACAATTGTTGATCGATTTTGAAATTTTTTACATATTTCCTGAAAATATTCAACGGGCGTGTCCTTATCATTTGGATGCTTTGTAGCAAGATGTTCTTGCAATCGACTTGGCTTCATTGCCTCATTGGATAATGTTTTATTATACAATAAAGACATTGGGTGTTGTTTATTTACAACAGATTCTATGAAACCCATCTTTAGATACTCTGGTACATAGCCACGAGCGTATTTCTTTTTTTGAACATGGGCTCACAATATTTCATAATATTTTGTTTGAAGCTGTAGGTACATGCTCACTCTCACAAATCTAACTGCATACTGACCAATGCGACTGCAAACTTCTCGTGCATCATGGATTGAGTTGGGGGGGGAGATGCGCTAGCTATTCTGGTACATGGCTCTTTTGTTAGCGGTCGCACTAACTGAACTTATATGCTGGAAATAAAATAGTATATTTTCAGAAATTTAAATTGTCACGGGAATTTTATGTAAACCTAATGAAAATGTTTTTAAATAATGCTATGAAATTTTTTTTAAAAACTCAATTAAATTTAAAAAAAAAGAAAGTGCTTCAGTATCAGACAAAACCCCTACTGCCCACCATGAAGACTGGAGATTGACTACCACTGGTTTACAGAGTAAAGCTACATGATTTTGATTTATAAATAAACAAAATATGTTTGAAAAATAGTATACATTTATATACTTAGCGGTTAAGATTTAATGTATATTCCATGAGTTGGATTTCAGTAAACATTGCTGCCTAAATTCATGTTCTCTTGTTATTTACTATTATTGTTCTCATATCACTTAAAATAAGTATAATTGTAAACTTAACATAAATTTATAAATGCTATATTTTGCAGAAAGTATATATAGGCTTTAGTAACTCATTAGTTATAAGTTATAAAGCTATGTTTACTCCAGAGAAAAATAATAATAAAACGTAAATACATATCCAAGTTTTAAAAGCAATAAAAAAGATTGCTAATAAGTTAAAAAGAAATGGAAAATAGATTCAGTAAAAAGAATAAAGAAACTTTATTTTAAATAATTTTTAGTTTAAGTTTAATAGCAACAAAGAAAGATGGTTGGCAGTTAAATTGAACCTAAGCAGACAAAGATCGTAAAGTTTAAAGCATTCTACAAAAGATTGCCGAAAGATAAACCATGTTGTTAATTACAAGGCGGATATAACTAATGGATTTAAGAGACAGAGAAAAATCAAACATTAAACTAATTTTAGAAGCAAACAAATGGATAAAGTATTTAAAGCTAATTACTAAGGAATGTGAATGGACATAATTAAAAGCTGGATCCTAGTCATCGTTGTAAAGATGCATTAGCCAAATGGAAGTACAGTTACATTGAAATGTTAGGAATTTATTAACGATGTCAAGCAAGGAAAAAAGAATATAAATAGTGTGCACTAAAAAGAGAGTCATCAGCTTTTCTCTACTCATCATAAGCTGCTGTCGTTGCTGTGTTGTGGATGTCATAAGGACCTTGAGAAAAGCTGAGGGAAAAGTATCCTGACTTTTCTGCAATGATGGATGTGTTTCCAAAGCCTGTGCCTCTGAAGGTTAAAGATAACCAGCTAGGGAAAATGTTAATAGTCCACATCTGTCTTTTATTTTTTTATGTATGCTTGAGAAAGCCCAAATAGGATTGTGTTTTGTGTAAAATAACCATGAGTATAAACTTTATTATTCACTTAATGTCACTACTAGTATAGTGACAAGATTAGTTAGTGACGATATGGCAGTCAAGGTAGAATTTTAAATCAAGGAGTATTTTGTTATATGTGTAAATAAAGTAAATATGATTGCTACTCAGTTAAACCTTAATTTATGTGTATGTATAATATGTAAATAAATATATTTATCATTATTAATAATGTTATAATAATTGTTGGTAGTCAGCTTCATAGCCAAATACGCAACAAAGTTGGCACAGTTGGATAGTTGTATCCGAACTCGGTGCAAAAATAGGGATTGTCATATAGTGTGTCTCATGTAAATAGTTTTATTTTTAGAATAGTTTAAGTCTATACTAGGATTGTTGTCATAAGTATATATATAAATAAAAATGTTGTTGCGAGAGTATGTATTATCTGAATTTCATATAGGGGATGCTGGGGAATGGCCATTTCATGTTATTCAGCTAGAAAATTTTTTCTGCTCAATGGTATTGGGGACGAGAAGAAAAAAATAGCATCATTACTGTGCCTATCAAACAGAGGGGTAATTGTGATAATAAATAAATATTACAATTTACCTATAAAGAATACAGTAGAAGTATGATGATATTGTGAAAAAGTTAAGTGATCATTTTAGCCCAATCAATCCAAACACATGGCTCAGTTGTTTCTAAGAAACAGAAATAAGCAAAGGGCAAATCTATAAAAGATTACGGTTTAGCATTAAGTCAGTTAGCAAAAGATTGTTTATATGAAAATTATATTGATGAAATATTGCTTGATCAGTTATTATGGGGTCTGCTTGATGATAATCTGAGAAAAAGTCTGCTGTGTGATACAGATTTGAACTTGGAGTCAGCTTCAAGAAGAGGGTAGCTCATGGCTAATAAATTAGTATAAGCAGCCTGTTTTAAAAAAATAACTGAAAACAAGGATATAGCAGTGTGGAAAACTGATCATAAAGAAGAGGATACATTCAATGACTCGAAGAAAATGAGTATTTGTTTCTGCTGTGATAAAAAAGTCACACAAAAAGCTGGTGAAGGTTTCTGGATGAAAAATGCCACAACTGTAATGTAAAAGGACATTTAAAAAAGATGTGTAAGGCAAAATCCAGTCATCAGCGGCAGAGTAATAAATGCAAATGTAACAGATGATGCTGTGAGCATAAATAATATGACTGGGAACTAAATTTATGTTAAAGTTAGAAATCTGTAATAAAAACATCGAAATGGAAATTGATAACGGCTTGGACATTTTATTGGTCTTAGAAAAATTATGGAAACAGATGAAGGGAAAATGCACTGATGTTCCAATTAGACCATAGGTTCCCAAACTTTTTCAGGCTACCACCCCCTTTGCAAGACATAAATTTTGTAACCCCCTTCCCAAGTGTAATAGTTTACCGCATTCCAATCTGTTTGTTATTTTTGATGTAAATGGCAACTAAAAATACTGTACCAGATGATGCCTACCCCGTAATTCATACAATGCACATAAGGTATAACATGATATCAATGTCATGCGTTGAATATGGCATCAACATAAACTCAATATCAATATCAAAAAAAATATTTAAATTTATTAAATTTAAGTTTAAATGAGTGAAATCAAACCAAAATCGATTATATTTCCTGATTTCTTCCTACCCAACACTCTAATACCTTTTTAATTGGTACCACACAGTTTTAGGTGATATATTTTTGAAAGGCTAAACCTAAACATCACCTTCATGTGCCACTTTCGAGAAGAAAACCCCCAAAAAGGAAATACCACTGCCAACAAAACAAACAAACAAACAAACAAAAAAAAAACCAAAATCAGCATGTCAATAAATTTTCAATAATCACATACAGAGATTACAGAAATAATAATAATAATTTCATGCAAAGTAAGTTTCTCTTTTCTCAAATAGAACAGTGTGTTAAAAGCAAACAACAACAACAAACAAATATGTATATATATCGATGCCTCGACATACATACAAGCATTCCAGAAATTAATTTGGTAGAACTGTTTTAAAGTAGAAAAATCAAATAATAATTTATAGAGAAACAAAAAAAAAATACAAATAATAAAAAAAAAATACAATAAAATTTATAGCAAAAAGACATAATGATAATAAATAAAAATAAAATAAAATTATACCATCTGGCTTCCTTCTGGTTTCTTTCCATTAACCATCTCCAGATTTAGTAACTTTTAAGTGCGGCATAATCCATGACAACAAGGCGATGAGGGCTTCCCTTCATAGCAAAACATAGTCATTAAGGTGTTTATCATCATCAGCTACCATCTGTGGCTACGTGACAGCAGCATAGGATTCTAGCTGGTGCACTAACAGTGGGAGTTTACTTCATTATCATTTTAATGATAAAATGTAGGCATTTTTATATTTCTCAACTTTCTCTAGAAATCTTTATAATAATGACAGCAGCCAACCAAGAGTCGATCACGCAATTCTGGACAGACTAACTTGAAGTTAGACTCAGCTCTGCCTTCTTTCATAAAGTTCTCCACTGCTTTACAACTAGAATATTTCTCTTAGTTCAGCAAACCCTTAACCGTTCAGCAAACAAAACAGCAAGAAAAACAAATTCAGAAGAGACCACCCCATTACCTGCTGAAAACCTTTTATAGCACACCTATAGCAATACAAATTGAGTACCTGTCTTTTACTATTACAGCTGTTATCTCCAATTTCTTGGAAAATTGATCATAATACAATTGTACTTCTTTCATTTTTCACCCAGACTCTTTTAATTCCTCAAGGAGTTCTGTTTTGCATATAGTTTCTAATTTTAATACAATGGAAATAGCTTTTTTCATCTTTATAAAAGATTCAGAACAAAAAAAAAAAAAATCTGAGATATGACAAATTTTTAGATTCTCTCAGCTGAGATTGGCCTTAAATTATTTTCTTTTTTAATAAAAAATATAATGCATATGATGACCACTTCTATCTAGTAGTAAAATTTAAAATTAGTCATACAATAATATACTGTATTTCTTTTAACTTGTTAATAGAGAAAAAACCCCATCAAAAATGTGTAAAACACTATCTCCCTATTTTTAAATAATATATCCTTGTACATCAACAATTTATAAAATAACCATAAAATCAGCAAAATAATGTAAAAATTAGCAGTTTGAGAACGAGTTAAAGCTGATGATCGGTGCATTCGGAGAAAAGGCTAAAACTAACTGAATGCCCCCCAAATGTTTCTGAACTCACTATCTTCACTGCCCACTTTGGGAAACACTGAATTAGACAAATATAAGAGTTGCAGACATCAGTGACAATGAATTGGGCATGCTAGGCTATGCTATAGTACCTATAAAGCACACAAATAAGAATGTAAAATTGCCTTTCTACATAGTAAAAGAGAAAATCAGTCCATTAATAGGGCGGGACTGGTTTCCAAATTAAATCCATAAATGTCAATCCTGCGGAAAATGTGCCAAGGGGATCAATAGAAAAAACAAAGCCTATGATCAGTAATTACAAGTTATAGCCACTAACACAAGAAGTTACGAAAGAGAGAAACATAGCAAGGAAAGAAAAAATGGTTAATACTAGTTTCAGAATTGAAGCCGAAGTATATGGTACAGAAAGATCAAGTAAAACTGGGTTCAAAGGGACAGCAATGAATCTGTTGAATTAGAAATGATTAGTGATGACAGTGATGGTGTAAAAAGACACCACAAGAGCCATGTTAGATGGTGGGGTAGAGCAGTCACTGTTGAATATAGAAGGTGGAATGAAAAGTCTGAAAAGAAAATGAGAAAATAAAAATGATAATGCCATGGGAGGAAAATTGGATGAAAAATAAAGCTCGTGAAATCTTTTCAGAACAGAGAGATGTAGATGGAAGAAAAAAAATCACCCAGGCCTATTCGTGAAAAATGTAAACCGAATAGACTTCATGATTACGCGTAGTAAGATTTATGGGGTTTTGCTCCGGAGTGGGGGGGAGGTGCTATATTTTGCAGAAAATATTTATACACTTTAGTAAATTGATAGTTTTAAGTTATAAAGCTAAATTTACTCCAGAGAAAAATAATAAGGAAATGTAAATACAGATCAAAGTTTTAAAAGCAATAAAAAAGATTGCTAATAAGTTTAAAAAGAAATGGAAAATAGATTCAGTAAAAAAAATAAAGAAATTTTATTTTAGATAATTTTTAGTTTAAGTTTAATAGCAACAAAGAAATATGGTTGCAGTTAAATTAAACTTAAACAGATAAAAATCGTAGGTTTAAAGCATTCTGCAAAAGATTGTTGAAAGATAAACCAAGTTGTTAATTACAAGGACGGATATAACTAATGGATTTAAGAGACAGAGAAAACTGTATATTGTTTAAAATCAAATATTAAACTAATTTTAGAAGTAAACAAATGGATAAAGTATTTAAAGCTAATTACTAAGGATGTGAATGGACATAATTAAAAGCTGGATCCTAATCATTGTTGTAAAGATGCATTAGCCAAATGGAAGTACATTGGAATGTTAGGAATTTATTAATGATATCAAGCAAGGAAAAAAAAAAGAGTATAAATAGTGCACACTAAAAAGAGAAAGAGTTATCAGCTTTTCTCTACTCATCATAAGCTGCTGTTGTTGCTGTATTGTGGATGTCATAAGGATCTCGAGAAAAGCTGAGGGAAAAGTACTCTGACTTTTCTGCAATGATAGATATGTTCTAGAGCCTGTGCCTCTGAAGGTTAAAGATAGCCGGCTAGGGAAAATGTTAATAGACCGCACCAGTCTTTTATTTTTTACATACGTCTGAGAAGGCCCACATTGTGTTTTGTGTAAAATAACTATGAGTATAAACTTTAGTATTCACTTAATGTCATTACTAGTATAGTGGCAGGATTAGTTACTCAGTGGAGATATGGACAGAGAAAATAGAACTTTAAATCAAGAATTATTCTGTTATGTGTGTAAATAAATAAATATGATTGCTACTCAGTTAAACCTTAATTTATGTGTAAGTATAATATGTAAATAAATATATTTAACCGTTATTAATAACGTTGTGGTAATTATTAGTAGTCACTTTCATAGCCGAATACAAAACAGTAAAGTTTCAATTTGAATTCACTATAGTAGAACAGACATTTCAATAATTCCTTATGATAAAATTAAAACCAGATATAATTTTAATAGTATCAACAAAACTTATCATTGTACAATTCTTGTTAAATAAACTTCATGATTTCTCTGTAACAATGAGACAATTTTTACACTACTTTTACTATGGCTCTTTGTGCAAATTCTATGGCATGTGAAATTGTTATTATGAGAGTTAGAAAAATTTGACATTATGCCACTAAACTATAAATATTAACTCTGGGGTTACTGAGAGAAATAATGACACTGGATTTAATGAGAGTTCTAGTCTGCTGAAATGGATTTGAATGTATGGTGTTGACAGTCATCGAATATTTTTAGTGACAAGGATTTAGTTTACATACCAATATTTGATATCTATATTCTCAGGTATCTACATTACATTTTATGTTTAGTTAAATCTTTAAACACTGCTTCAATAAAAAGTGATATGTTGGACTATTTTCGTCATTTGTGAGTGAACGTTGAATGTATAGAAATTTTTAAACTTTATTTAAACTTTCCTAATACAAACAACTTGTTAGTAATAACACACAAATAGACAATACAGGTTAGTAATTACACAATGTTTCGAGTATTGTCATTGCACATATAGGCTAGCAACACCTGAAGAAGAATTGAAAATAATATTACTCAAAACGTTGTGTAATTACTAACCTATATTGTCTATTTGTGTGTTATTACTAACAAGTTGTTTGTACTTGAAAAGTTTAAAATTTTCTATACATTTAATATTCATTCATAAATGATGGAAATAGTCCAACATATCACATCTTATAATATACCATCATTACAAACCTTCAGACAAATATTGCTTCAATGTCATGAAACAATAATGGGATAATTAATTGATAAATTTAAAAATTTTTTGGTTTAGAAAAGTGGTTTATTGTCATACTACATAATTTATAAATTCAATGTGTAATCTAAAACCTGTTATTACTGTTCATTGTCAGGTCTGGTTCAGATTTTTAGTATTATATTTTCAATTTCTTATTTGGTTTTGAGAAAAGGAGGTGGAAGTGGAGAGATAAGTCATTTATAAATTTTTCAGGTTTATTTTGATATTTCATAGTAGTGCCTAATATTGACTTACAAATTAATTTATATACAATTTCAAACAACCTTTTATTACATGCAATTGACTAGCTTGTTTGGAATTTTTGTCACTCTTATTTGTCTTTTAAATTTCTTATTTTGAAAAAGTGAGCAGGGAGGGGAAATACGATCAATTATAAGTGTTGTTGACATTTATGAAAACAATAATAGTAAAGGCCCAAAATATAATCAGCTGCAAAGTTTTTAATATTCATCTAAGAAATTTTTTTTTTGTTATTCACTACAAATAAAACAATCTAAATAAAAATAAACTGGCTAGCTTTGAAACAACAATAAATTTAAAAAAAAGTTAAAATTATTGTTTTTGACCACATTCAATTCTAAAATATCATTATGGCAAGCATACACAATCCTCCATCCAATCTTTCATCCTATAATCAACACATTTTATTACAATAATCAGAAACTGGTATCCAACTTTAAAAGATGGAATCTAGAGGCCAAATACCTAGACTTCCTCATTAAATACAACATTAATGGACTACCTACTAATCACTTCCTCTTTTACAAACGTGGTCACAACATAGACCCTACTTGCAGCATTTGCATGAACGGCGATGAGACATTGGAACACCTTTTCTCACAGTGTATGGGATTCAGAGTGATCCAAGAAATCATACTCTCCAACACCAAGATAGATTTCCAACTGATCTCATCTCTGAAAGATAGTATCAATACTAAAACCTATCCAAAAATATGTCTCTCAGTGTTTTTGAACTATGCCATATGGGTTACACGTTGTAAACAAATCCTGGAACACCCACAACCTAATATAAAACAGGTTTTTTCCAAAACAATGATTAAAATCCAACTCAGACTTTCACGCACTTTCAACTCTCCATGGCATCTCATATTGCTGACCTAGCTTATCATACACATGTTGAAAAGACAAATAATCACCAATATACGTATTTCATGCTAAACCAGCCATCACCAATGGGTCCAGATTACTATCTCCTCACATATATACAATCAGTGCTCTCAGCTTTATATTAAGATAGCCAATCTTCATACTTTGATGGACAGGCTTCAAACTATTCCAATCCACAAGTCTTCAGCCATCCACATGTGTATGATAAGGTAGATCAACAATATGAGATGGCATGGAGAGCTGAAAGTTGTGTGAAAGTCTGAGTTCGAATCCCGTATATATTACATTATATATGTGCAGGTGTGTGTAAGCCTGTATAGTGTATTAATTTAAATTAACAAAGCAAGTTTTAGGTTTTAGATTTCTTATCAAATCAAAACATTTTATCATTATAAATAAAGAACACAATGTTTATTTTAAAAATAATTTTTTAAAAAACATATTTATTATGCAAAATGCTTCATTTTTATTTTCTGTTGTATTTTTTATCAACCTGTACTTTACATATATAAAATATGCCAAATCGTAAATTTATCTATTAGTTATCCAACTATTATTTCATGATGTCATCAATTAAACATAAAATGGAATGTAGATGTCTGATTACATCAGTATTTAATATTCTTTCCAACATAAATACAATAAAGTTACTTTAATTAAATATTGAGTGTGTATCAAAATCAAAGAGAGAAGACAAAGTTTAATATAACACTAAATTGATGAAATTGTATTCAGAAAGAGGACTGTAATTATCTTCCTATTATTAGCACTTGGTAACAATTAGTTGTCTCCTCATTGGGATATTATTATATTCTAACATTTTTTTAAAGTTTGGTTTTAATCAAAATCCTGAATATGTGAAAAAATTTATATTGCATTTTTTTCTCTTTGTTAACAATTTCCAGATTTTTTTTTTTTTTTTTAAAAAAAAATCGTATAAATACTTCTATTTTCTGGCAAAAATAGTTTTACATTCCCATATATTTTCATATATACATCTGTGTGTTTAGAATTTTTCTAAAAACATCTCTTTAAAAAAATGAAATCATGTTTGTAAAATATTCAATTTATATTTAAGAAATTGAGTTATGATGCCACAAAATAAATCGATTAAAGAAATGTTTAATTAAACTAAGTTTTAAAAATAAAAGCTTTGAATACAGACATGTATATATTAATTAATTGTGTAGATCTTAAAACTTATATTATATGGAAATAAATTCCTAACATAATCTGGGAATTAGTATGCACAATTAAAAGGGTTAAGAAAAATTGCTGATTGATTTGTTGGCAGATAACAAATTTCTAAATCTAATAATAATTAAATTGTCAAGCAGAGCTAAAGGTATAAGTCAAATTACTTCAGAAAATATAAGAAAACAAAAGAATAGCGAGGATATAAAAAGCTAGAGAAAAAGGACTGTGTGCTCTTTTGGGGTTGCTGCCTGCTATGCTGATTCCATGAGTTGAAGTTGCAGTGAAGATCATCATCAGTGGACTTTATTCCCAGGATCTCGGCTTCTGTAGGTAACCAAGCCGATTAAGACTTTTAGCAGATCATTATGAAACACTTCAAGAGGCTCATTGAGAGTTTTGTTTTTTAAAGTGCATTATGCGTTCATACAGCTGATTGGCTGACATTTATATATTCTTTTTTAAATTGCGAGGAAACTATAAACACAATATCAACAGAAATCCAGGCATTCATTGCCTCTTCATTCCATCTTTCAAATAAGCTAAATTATGTTGAATTCGGATGAAATTTGAATTTTTTATGAATTTTTAAAAAAATAACTGAATTTGTTTTTTTAATTTTCTGGTCAATTTACTAGTTGACACGGGGTGATAAAGACAGAAAATCTTTATCGGCCTTAATAACTAATAAACTTGATTAAAAATACATTAATGGTTTGCTTGTTAAGGCCCTGAATGCCTTTTAAACGTAACTCGAAATAGCGGTCATAAGTATGAAATTTAATTTTTTTAATAATATATATATAATTTTTTTTAAAATTGTAGTGTAATATATAAATTATATAATATTAAATCATTTATGCTCTTTATAATACAGTTTATAAATTTATTCAATTATAATAGAAGTGATTTTTTACCGTGTCTTTATTATACAGTATATATTTACTATAACAAAAGTGATTTTTATATCGTGAAATTTTGGATTTCTGATCCAAAATTTGAAGCAACCTTATTTATAGACATAATGATTCCAAAAGTTTTAATGATTTATTGTGTTTGTACTTGTGTTGCATGTTTGTGTTTGTATAACAGTAATGATTTACATATATAGAGCAGTGCAATATAAAAATAGACTGATTATCAAATTTACAGAAAGTTTTCAGTTGATAAAACTATCACAAAATTTACTGGGCATAGTATCATGTGAAAATATACACAAAACCAATAAACACTTAAAAACAATAAATATATATTTCAAATGGGGTGTGTTTGTACTGGTAAACACAATGGTTATGCATATACCACATGGGATTGTATGCAGGCAAAGAATCAATTTCTGATTCTTGCCTTTGCTTTGATACTCATGCTGTAGGGTCAGTAGTTTGCCACATCTTGCATGACATTATTTTCAACTCTATAGCTAGCAAATGAGCTATATGCAAATAAATTATATCTCTGTGGGTCAATAAATATAACAAGATAGCATCATGGTATGCATAATGAATATAAACCCACTGATGTACACAAAAAATATAAAATGAAGAGTTGAAACTCATTGGTGATACAGACAGTAGCCTACAGTTTCTAGGTTTAGATAGACAAGAAGCCAATTGTTATGGATGACAAATGCATATCCACCTTCAAGAAATGATTTGTTTTGTATCTTTTATTAGGATGAATCTTTTTCTTATAGACACCTTTGAGATTTGTCAACTTTTGGGGTACAAGATAAAAATGTAGAATTCTTATACAAATACTTTTGGAGATTCTGAAGCTATGGATTATCTCAGGTAAGAAATATTATGTATGGTTTGAAAGATAATTTTATGAGGAATACAAAGAAATTATCAATGAAGATGTAATTTAAACTTAGCTAATGTTAAATTAGAAATTATGAACAATAAAGTAATAATTATGTCGGATATTGAAATTTTTTTTCCCTTATTTTTTAAATGGTAATCACTATATGTCTTAGCCATATTGTTTTCCTTAGTTTTTCTAGTTTTTATCAATGTAAAGTTTTTTAGTTTAGCATTATTAAAACTGACGTTTTTGTGAAAATTGTGTCTCAAGTCAGATTTAAAAAAAATTCAATATGGCGTCCTGCAGAATCAACAAGTTATTAAAAGACTACAGACTGTGTAGTGAAGGTAAAGTACATCGTTGTTTACCTAAACTGTAGGAACATTTTATTAATTTATTCGTTTTTTAATTTGATGAGTTATACTTGCACAAGTGCGGACTTATATGTATATTGAAGATTTGATTAGTAATTGTTTAATTGTTAATAAATTGTTTTATACCACTATATATATATATTGTTGTCTGTTAGCGTTAATTATGTATTCATGTTTGCTGGCCACCTAGTTATAGTCAGGGATACAGCAATGTTTTTCATATCTATGTATTATCTACACTCCTCACAGACTTAATTATGTTGTTTTTGTATAAATGAGACTAATAAAATTTGATAATGCTTTATATTAAACAAACTTTTAAAAAACAAAATTTGAAGTTCTTGATTGGATAGAAGACTCTTATTAAAAAGGAAAAATTAATTAGAGCTAATTTTATAATAAAAATTACTTGTAAATTTTGTCATATAGAAGTACTAGACTTACATGATTTAAAAATATTTATATAGTAATAAGTTTTAACTTTGTTAACCTTCTTTCATTGTAAATAACGGTGAAAGGGGCTTAATTTTATTTTATAATTTGTTTAAAAAATAAAAATAAAACTATACAAAAAAGTAATTTCTTTGTATCCAACTTTGTAAAATAAAATATCACTACGATAGAACTAATCTCTAATGCCCTGAATTGTTTAATGGTCATGGATTGTGGTTCCAGATTTGTTATGTTCAATTCTCAAACTTCTTATGAACTTCTTGGCAATAATTCATTTAATTATTTTTGTTTATAGAAGTATAATTATAAATATCATTATTTTAGAAAACTTTTTTGTTTTAAAAAATTTTCATAATGAATATTTTTTAAATAGACTGAAATAATCAAAAAAAGTATTTAGAAAATCAATTTTGTTGAATTTATGGGAAAGGAACATTGACTATCTTCCAATAATTATAAAAGCAAATTTTAAAAGGTAAATTCAATCAGCAAATTAATAATGTCAAAGAAGTCTTAAATAGAAAAATAAATAAAGAGCTCTGCTAATTTGCTCTAACAAGCTTTATTGATAAATGCTAGCTAAACAAAGCATTTAAAAATCTCTATCTCGAAAACCACTCCTTAGCCGCATACCAATGGTTTCATGCTTTGGCACTCCTCAGTGAGGTGCTAGCATAGCTTCAGACACTAGATCTAAAAATACCAAGCCAAAAACAGCATTTATCTAAAAATTAACTATTAAGTAGAAAATCTGAAATTTTTAGGCACCTAAATGTCTTCAAACCCAGCTATCTAACTTAAATAGCTATATGGGCCTGAGAGATCTTCAGCCAAACAATAGCCTTAGCAATATAACATTGTTTAAATCTTAAATAGGTTTTGTAAAATTAATAAATATTATTTGAAGGCATTTCTCTTATCATTATTAATGAAAATGATTGCATATATTATGCTCTCAAAATGATGTTCATTCTAAAACTAACAACAACAAAAAGACATTGAAATTTGAGGATAAAAATAAAACTTTAGTAAAAGCTTTCATAAAATGGAATTAAAATTCCATGGATAATAAAGATATAATTTCACATTGAATTTTTGATTTAATTTTTTATTGTTAAATTTTATTATATTGCTAATTGAATTAATAAATTCAATACTGTATTCTTTATTCATGCATGTTAATTATATATATATATATATATATATATATAAAGAAATTCATTGATGTTTACCATGAACAGCATTTTGTAGTAGATATTGATTATGTTGGCTGCAGAAAGGAGTTTGCTATTAACTGAAAGCAGACCCTTTGATTCCACTTGGAGGCCTTAAAGGAACCGAGCAGGGCAAATTCCTAATGTCCACTCCATACATTCTTGTCGTTGCAGCTGTTATTACTATGTGATTATTCATTTAGTATACGAACATGGATGGGCTGCTCACCAACATGCATTAGCCAGCGTGGTGAGTTTATTGGCTTTTTACCTCTGAGTTTAAGATCAAGAAACACCATGGTCTTTCTTCTCAGTGCCTGATAAGGCAGAATGAATGTTTGTGTAAATGATAAATATTTTTCCAATACATATATACAATTATGACAGACAAAAATAAAGCATGGCCCTTATTCCCAGGAGGCTGTAAAGTCACCAACCAAGGCAGCGGTTGGTGGCCGAAGGCGGAGGGTGCTAAGAATCCCCTGATTGCGGACCCAGGCTGCCATTTGATGACGACTTTTTATTTAGGTACTTACAACTGCAGATCACTTTCAAGTGAAGGAAGATTGCAAGAATTAGAAGAAGAACTGTCTTATATTAAATGGGACATTATTGGACTTTGTGAAGTTAGAAGAAAAGGAGAAGAAACAATTGATTTAAAAAGTGGACATATACTCTATTATAAAGGCACACATATTGGAAATACAAGTGGAGTAGGATTCATTATAAATAAAAAGTGGAAGAACAATATTGTGGAGATTGATGGTGTATCGGACAGAGTGGCAAGATTAGTTATACAACTTAATAGCAGATACCAAATGCAGATAATTCAGGTTTATGCCCCAACAAGTTCTCATAGTGATGAAGTAGTAGAAGATTTTTATATGGATGTACAAAAGGCTTTTGATCAGAGTAAACAACATTTTAAAATTGTTATGGGAGACTTTAATGCTAGAATTGGTAGACAAATGAAAGATGAAATTGCTGTAGGTAATTTTGGTTATGGTAATAGAAATGAGAGAGGACATAGACTTGTGGAGTTTGCAGAAAAAGAAAAACTTTATATTATGAATTCATTTTTTGAGAAAAATGTTAAAAGGAAATGGACATGGAAGCATCCAAATGAAGGTACAGCAGAATTGGATTATATTTTGACTAACAGAAAATACATATTTCAAGATTGTAATGTTCTTAATAAATTTAACACAGGAAGTGATCATCGATTAGTAAGGTGTAAGTTACGTGTTAATGTAAAACTAGAGAGACAAAAATTATTAAGAAAAACAATATTTACAGTTGATATTCCTAATCTTCAGAAACATTCTAATGAATTTAAATTAGAACTTACAAATAGGTTTCAAGTGTTAGGAGATTTTGAACATGATTCAGATTTGAATGAAATTAATATGAAAATAACTGATACACTTTTAAAAACTGCAACAAACATAGCTGGTAGAAAAAAGCAGCAATTGACTAATAAAATTTCTACTGAGACTAGAGAATTTATGAAGAAAAGAAGGAATATGAAGATATACAAAAATGATGTATTAAAAAGAATTGAATATCTCGAATTTTGTAAAATGGTACGGAAAAGAGTTGAAAATGATATAAGAAAGTATAACTGTGAAATAGCAAGGAAAGCTGTAGAAGAAAATAAAAGTCTCAAAAATGTTAAACAACATTTTGGTATTGGTAGGAAATTTATATCTGCAATAAGAAAAAAAGATGGAATTATTACTAAAAAGAGAGATGACATCATGAAATTGGTAGAAGATTTTTATCAAGAATTATATAGTAATAAAGAACAAGTACCTCCTATATCTATTACATCTTCCGAATTGCCCAGAATTTTAAATGAAGAAGTGAGACATGCAATTAAGTGTATGAAGAAAGGAAAGGCTCCAGGAAATGATGGAATTATAATTGATATATTAAAAGAAGCAGGTGAAGAAATAGAAACAATTTTAGCAAAGTTATATACCAAATGTCTAAATGATAAAGATGTACCGGAAGATTGGAAGAATGCAGTAATAATATTAATATTTAAAAAAGGTGATAAAGAAGATATTAGAAATTACAGACCTATCAGCCTTTTATCAGTTTTATATAAAATTTTTACCAAGATAATTACAACTCGTCTACAGAGAACTTTGGATTTCCACCAACCAAGAGAACAAGCTGGATTTAAAAGTGGTTTTAGTACAATAGATCATATCCAGGTATTGAGAGAAGTCATAGAAAGGACAAACGAATATGAGTTGTCATTATGTTTTGGATTTGTAGATTATGAAAAGGCATTCGATTCTATACACATTTCTTCAGTGATTAAAGCATTGGATCATCAAGGTATAGATCCAGGATATTGTCATATTTTAAAGAATATTTATAAAAATGCAACAGCAACAATTAGATTACATAATGATACTGGAAAAATCAACATTGAGAAAGGTGTAAGACAAGGTGACTCCATATCTCCAAAACTCTTTACAGCAGTGCTGCAAGAAGTATTTTGTGGATTAAAATGGGAAACTAAAGGAGTGAAAGTAAATGGAGAGTATTTAAGTCATTTAGATTTCACAGATGATGTAGTTGTTTTTGCAAATAATGCTTCAGAGCTGCAGGAAATGTTGCAGGAGTTAGCAGATGGAAGTAGAAAAGTAGGACTAAAGATAAATGTTAAAAAGACTAAAGTAATGTTTAATCGATTTGCTCAAAATATGAAAATAAAGATTGATTATGAAGAATTAGAAGAAGTTAACAGTTACAAATACCTTGGTCAGATTATTAATACAGATGGAAACATAATGGAGGAAATTAATCATAGAATTAAACTTGGTTGGAGTGCTTTTGGTAGAAATAACTTGATACTAAAAGGAAATATGCCTATGTGTTTGAAAAGGATGGTTTTTAACAAATGTGTTTTACCAGTTCTTACTTATGGATCTGAGACTTGGACACTTAATAGAAGAGCAATACAGAGACTTCAGACCACTCAAAGGAGTATGGAGAGATGTATGTTGGGAGTAACAAGAAGAGATCGAAAACACAATGTATGGGTAAGACAACAAACAGGTGTTACTGACCTTATTGAAAAAATTAAAAGATTGAAATGGAGTTGGGCTGGACATATTGCTAGAAGAGATGATAATAGATGGACAATTGAAATTTTAAACTGGATTCCAAGAGATTGTAAAAGACCCAGAAAGAGACCACATGTGAGATGGATGGATGAAATAAGACAATGTGCAGGGGTGTTGTGGAGAAGAGAAGCTAAAGATCGGAGAAGATGGATTAAACTTGGAGAGACCTTCATCCTGCAGTGGATTGATAATGGTTGATGATGATGATGATGATTATGTTATATCACTTGGTTATAGTACTCAATTTTCTAGTTACCTCCATCTGCTTTCAGGCAGAGAAGTTAATGTACATCCATTTGTTACTCATATTATGATTTGATTTGCTTATAAAAAATATTGATAATTCTTATGCACAAACTCATGTGAAATGAATACATTTGCATATATGATTTACTTAGTGCAATACACACCCATTACTAATTATTTGAAAAGGTTAAATCTCCTATTTTTATTTCAAGTAAAGAGATTTTTTCTAATTAAAAAAAAAATTAAATAAACAAATTTTTATATTTTTGTTAATGATAATTATATAAATCTTTTTATAATGTATGTGATATTAGGATCATTGTTTTTGAATGATATATATGGAGTACAATAATTTATTCTATAATTGATATTCATATTTTATATTTTGAGCATAGTGCCTTTTGTGGTCGAATCTGTGGGCATTATTATCATGAATATCTGTGTGTGTGAAGAAGTAATTATTTTAATATTTATTTGTATGTATATATAAATATATGTGAGTGTGTGTGTTTATAGATTTTGTTTTATGTTTATTTTTATGTATTTAGAATGGCTACAAAACTACTGAGGCTAATCAATGATAAGAAAAAAATGGAACAAGAAGGTGGTACGATTGGTAAGATTTTTTGGTTAAATGCAATTTATAAACTTTTTCTCTTATTAAAAAAAGTATAAATATACAAATATTCGTAAAGTTTTTACTAAAAGACTTTACTCCAATATAGAGAAAAGATAATGGAGTTTGTGTTTAGTATAACTGAATTAAAGTTTCATAGGGAAACGTATAAATATATATCGTCACGTTTTTAATTAAAAAACCCAGAATCTTATATTTACTCTAATTATTAAATGCAAAATATTATTAGTAATCAATCTTTAGATATGTTGGATTAAAAGATAATTATCTATTTGGTTAAAAAAAAAAGTAATATTAAATGAAATTCCAGTACTATATTTTTATGATAAGTATAACTACAAATTCTGAAAAACATTACAAAATAAGTAAAAAAAAAATTAAAGAGAAAATGTTAAATTTCAAATTTTGTAAGTAAATTTCTGTAAATCATTGTAACTTCAATTGAAAAATAATTTAAAATATTGAAGTTTAACTTGTTCAGCATGTAAATCACCTATTCTATCTCATTTTAAAGCATGCTGTTTTATTTCAATTTGTGGAAAAACTATTAAAGATATAAAGTCATGCTACATGTCATTTAATTCTGTATTAAATTATCTTCCATAATATATGTCTTTTTTCAATAGAATGAAAAGTAACAGGTTTATAAATGTTTTAAATTAATTATTCACTTCAAAAAAATTTTTTTTTTACATTTTTATTGATAAAAAAATTTTAGTTTTCAAAATGAATTCAAAATGCATTTGAAATATTATTAATCTTCTAAGTACATTTAAATTTTATTATCCATTGTAATAGAAATATTATTTTTATAATTCAATTTTTAGGATAAATTATTTTAAATAAGGCATTGTAAGTCACGTATTCTCCAGTGAAAAAATTGTCAATTCTAATTTTCAGGAAAACTATTTAAGTTATGCAATTGGGTAATGCTTTACTGGAAAGAGTACAGAATGATCTTTCTTTTGACGGAGATATAAAATTCTGAAAAAAGTTGTTTTCTCCAAAATTTCAAGCGTTTCCATTTTTTTTAAAGACCAAAGAAGTTATAATTTTTGAAAAGAGATCAAAATACTTGAAAAGTAAAAAATTTTAGCTGTGTAATTATTTTTAGATTTTATTACAATTTTAATATAATATATATTTTTTTTTTAAGATAAATTATTTTTATAACTATTAATTATTATATATATATTTCACAAAAAGTATATTTCATATATGTATATATATTGTAAAATAAATTTATTTTTTATTTATCTGTGTTCATATGTATGTGCATTATATGTATATACACAAATTCATGTTTTCTGTTTGGAATATTTATGAATAACTTTATGTTAACCGTTTTTCCGTCAGTCCCAATTAAAAACATGACCGGCTTCCTGTCGTTCAAATCCTGTCATTTTTAATGCTACAGTAAAGATTTTACCGTCATTGGAAAAATTATAAAAAGTTCCATAAGATGCTGCCTTCTCTTGAATTATTTTACAAGTAAAAAACCAATAAAACTGATGCTGAAGGTCTAACAAAGGAAGAAGGCTGTCCATCCTTGATGCTGATTGGCTGTTAATAATCATGGACAAAGAAAATCACTTGTCAATAATGAAATCACTATGATTTCTTTTGTTTCATTTCAAAAGTGATAAACGAATGTTTTAGACCATTTTAAAAGTATTTTTTGACATATAAATTATTTTGATAAAATATGCTAAAAATAAAATTATTATAGAAAAATATATAAGATTTTAGTAAAAATTATTTATTTTTCGGGAACATAAAACTGAGAAAGAAATCACTGACATCAGCAACACTTTTTAGTTGGTTACTAACATTTGTTTTAGATTTGCCACTATCGAATATTTTTATAATTATAAATAAAAAATTATTTTTGAAAAAACTTTCATTCACTTTCATAACCTGACAAATTATTAATATACTTTTTACAAACGAAACTAAAGTGAATATAATATTAAAAGATGAATATATCTTGACAGTTGAGTTTGTGACTTGACAAATTAAAAGTTTAGACTTTTTCCTCACTCTGCCAATAAAAAAACCAGCAAATTAAAAGGTTAAATTACTAATGGGTATAAAAATAATAAAGTAATATAGGGCAATCTCATATGTGTGTCTTATTGTACAGCAAAATATATTCCAGCCTTATGCAGACCATTTATTTTATCCCTTGTAATATCAACTTGAAATCAGTTAATTGTGAAACTGAAGAAAACAAACATTTGTTATTTCACATATTCTGAATGCTCAACTATTTCACACTCAATCTCATTCTTTACCTCACACTCAATGTTGTTACTATTTGAGATTTAATGCTTTTTCTTTGAAAAGTTAATCTTGACAATGACGGATGCTATTTAGTCAAAATGTTGAGAATTAATCAAAACTAACAACACATGGTTTAACCCCAAAACTTTTATTTACATCATATAACTGTGAAAATATTAAAATATAACATATATATATATGTTAGTGCATTTTGATATATATATAGTAACAGGATTTTACCGTTTGAAGATTAGTAAAATTTGAAGTAAAGTTTGTAACTGGATTTACAAGTTTGAAACCGGCGTTACCGGTTTATTATTACTATTTTTTTATACATTTATATTTTAAGTTATTATCTCATAATTAATTGTCAATTATTTGATTTTACGATCCCGTTACTCAAGCAGTGGAGTAAATATTATCAATACTTATATATTAATCATTCCCTGGGTCAGACCGAGATTTAATAAAAATATTAAAGCGATGGCCACTTTTCTTTTTATTTTAACTTGTTTTTTCCTTCAAACTATTAAATATTGAAATATAATTTTATTTTAAAAAATTATGTAACTCATATATATACACACATTTACACAATATGCATATATACACATTGTTACATTACACCCCTCCCCAATTCAGGATTTAAATGTGTCAATCCCTTTATTTAGGTATTGACCATTTTGAATTCTTAATAAAATAACTACTTTTCAAAGTGTATGTCATTTTTTATTTCATTATTAACCCTACCGATTTTCGCTATTTTTCTGACAGCTTTCTTTGTTCTCACTAGATTTAATAGAGTTAAGCTTTCAACTTTCATTTTGTTATTAAACCGTTATTATTTATCAGAATATAATAAATTTGACCTCATTTAATAGATATTTTTGTTTAGAAATTAAATAAATTTTAAAAAATCACATTTGACTTCTGGAATTATTTAAAAAAATATATTTATTCAAAACAAAATGTAGTCATGTCATCAACTTTCAGGTGGAGCCGATTCAATTTATAAAACGAAGAAAATCATCATTGTTTCAAATTTGATTTAAAAATGTAAACAAATTTTTTTTAATAACTACTAAATCTACCAAATTATGCTTTAAAAGTTTAACCCTTTTTTCATAATTTTTATGATACTGCTAAATATAATACCAATCAGGTGAATGATCTCATTTTGTAGACGATTGTGTTTCCCATGACCACAATCTCTATAATAACAATATTTAGAAGAAAATATTCTTTTATATTTAAAAATAAATCATTTTTGTGCAAAATAAATATATAATAACTTTTACTTTTCATTTTTAATAATTATTACATAATTATGATATCAATACAATCATAAACTTTCTTGAAGTGAACATGCAGGGTTTGAGATCGTGAAATATATAATGGGTATCTATCATTGGTGGAGCTTACGGTCATTTGTTGTACCGCCTCTTGGACTTCCAAGCCATCTATTGATTATTTTTGTATTTAACTCTTTCAGCTTCAAGCCGCCATATTGAACTTTTTAAAATACTGGCCTGACACACAATTTTCACAATAACTTCAGTTTTAATTATGTTAGAGCAAAAACAATTACATTGCTAGAAACTAGAAACATTAAGGAAAACAATAAACATAAAATAAATAGTGATAACTGTATAAAAAATAAGGAAAAAAAGAAATTTTTACATCCGAAATAATTATTATTTTATTGTTTGTTCATAATTTGAAAAGTAACATTAACTAAAATTGAAAATACTTCTTCAGTAATAATTTCTTTATATTCCTCACAAAATTATCTTTCTAAACTTGTATAACATGTCTTACCTGAGTTAATCCACAGCTTCACAATCTCCAAAAGAATTCGGAAATGACTTCTTCATTTTTATCTTGTACCCCAAATGTTCTAAATGTCAAAGTCGCCTATAAAGAAAAGGATTCATCCTAATAAAAGATACAAAAGAAATCATTATAGCAATTGGCTTCTTATCCATCTAAAACTAGAAATGTAGGCTACTGTCTATATCACTGATAAAATGAGTTTCATCTCTTCATTTTATATTTTTTTGTGTACATCAGTGATGTTTATATTCTTTATGGACACTAGTGATGTTTATATTCTTTATGCACACACAAGTGATGTTTATATTCTTTATGTACAGAAGTGATTCTATCTTATTATATTTATTGTATCACATAGATATAATGTATTTGCATATAGTGTATTTGTTAGCTATAAATTTGAAAATAATGCTATGAAACATATAGCAAAACCAAAGCATGAACAAGAATCAGAATGTGATTAGGTTTGTGTATGCAATATATGTATACATTGGATTATTAGTTTTATAACTGTTTATATTCTTTATGCACACAAATGATGTTTATATTCTTTATGCACAGAAGTGATGCTATCTTGTTATATTTATTGTACCACATATATATAATTTATTTGCATACAGATCATTTGTTAGCTATAGACTTGAAAAACGTAAACAAGAATCAGAATGTTTGTATACATTTGATTATTAGTTTTATAACAAATTACTTATAAACCATATTATATAAACATTTGATTATTAGTTTTATAACAAATTACTTATAAACCATATTATATAAACATAATTAATGATTTTCGTAATAAATTATACTTTTTGAAAAACAATATTTTTATAGTGTAAGTAGAATGTTAGAAAATTACATTAGATATGAATTCTATATGAGCATAAATAACTAACACACACTAATTACAAACTAAAATTAATAAAAAAGATAATTTTATGAAAAAAAAAAAATAATTTTATGAAAAAAATTTTAAAAAAAAATTAAAAATGTTACTTACTGCATTACGTTGAACATCTATTGTAGGCCTTCTTTGTGAATAGCACCGGAGTAAATATCATTTGCAGCCCGTAAATTATTTTTGGCTTATATCACTTAGTGATAAGTACGAAAATTATCAAAAAAAAAAAACAAAAAAATTAAATACTGTGGTCAATTAAAAAATTTGCCAAAAATCAAAATTTCAAACGATTTTTTTTAAATAAACATTTTCTGAAAGCCACGTGATTAAGCTATCGAAACCTCATATTTTGTTCTACGTCATCCTTATACTTTTTATGTCAGTAAAGAAAGAAAACAAAACATCATCTGAAAAACGAAAGCAGCGCTCTCGTAGCTCTAAGGACGTTGAAGAAGTTAAAATATTAGAAAATAAATATACATGATTTTTAAAAAAGCCTTAAAAAATAAGCACATAATTTTCAGTAGAGGCCCAAAAACACAAATTTTAATTTAAAAAAAACAAGCGTGTCTCTAATGCTTTGAAATTAAATACAGTTAAACAATAAATGGTAATATCAAGAGAGGTATCCAGTAAAGTATTAGGCAATTCACACATACATATCGATTTTATGTTGATTAAACCAAATTTTTAATTTCTTGCGGAAGTTGTGACCACAGCATGGGTCAATTTTGTGCACTACAGATCATGAACACGGAGTCTGAATCTGCGAAGGGCAGGATTACTTCTACTGCACATTCGATTTACGAAAATATTTCTTTTATTTGGTTACTGGGATTTTTTTTTCCAGTTTTATTACTACTGGGCCAGGACTTTCTCTACTGATGCATCATCATCAATATTATTTAATATACACACACATCCATCTGCAGGATAAAGTCACTGCAAGAAAAGGCTTAATCCAACACAAAATCTGATCTGAAATTCATATCTTGTCCAATACATATGCACACACCTCAATCTTAATTTAACATTTTTGCTATTTGATAATGATTTATTTTCATTATTATTTTTATCATTATTAATTTCGCATTTATTTGTTTGATTTTTATTTTGAATGCATTTTTAATCTATTTTCTTTTTTTTTCTTTTTCAAAACATTTTATTTTTATATATTTATTTATGTCACACCCTGCTGTTTTTTCAGACTTATGAGTTGGGTTTGTCACAATAATAAAGGTAAACATGCTCGAGGAGTTGTCATTGGTTTTTACTGGATGTGATATTTTCCAAAAAAAAAAAAAAAAATACATTCTTTTATTTAAGTATTTGTTTTAATCATTTTTATTATTATTATTTTTATTTATTAAGACTAACTTTAGTACTCGTTTTCTTTATTCTGGCAAGTTCTTTATTATTCTTTTTTTTTTGAGTGAATAAGCTACTCATGCTAGGGGATTATGAATCCCATCTTGGTCTTTTATTCTGCCTTGTATGAGTGATATCAGAATCATTCCCAGTCCTCTGAAAGATTTTTGTTCTTTCAGGGATATTGGAGAATCATCTTTTTTGGGCTCTTCCCCCCCGCATTTACCCCGGCTATACCTAACGCCATTTATAGCTCGCTTTTTGGGTTGTGGTTTAAACCCCCTCTCTTTTGCCTCATATGTAGGTCTGGTGCTATCAAAAATACTCAAACAATTTTGCCATTTATTTCACTATTTTCCTTTTGGTATCTATGAGCATTTGCTTGATGTTATGAGGGAAGTTGTGATGAACTATTCATATAATTTTTGTTTGGATGGTGGATTGGCCTTTAAGGAACGTTACTTTGTCGCATGCCTTCTGAAAAGAAAAGGGGTGTGAACAGTTTACCTGGCCACCATTTATCTTGTGATACCTGGTGACTAATGTTTTCTTGGCAATTCTCGCTCCAATATCTAGCTAATAAAGCTTTTCTGCACTCGTCAAAAATGACAGGTTTATTATGTAGAGAATCCCACCAAGCTTGATATCCCTCTTTTAAATGGCTGCATGTAATCGCTATCATGGCCTCTTCACCTAGCTGATTTAAAGTGAAATATCCCTCCAAGCTATTTAAATGTTCCATGGGAGCTTTACCTAGATGGCCAGAAATTATCTGGATTTTTAAAAACTGATTTATAATTTCCGGGTTATTTACAATATGCACATTTACATTGCACTTAACTGGTGAAACATTTTTATTTCTATAAGTGTCTTTATTTCATCTAATGCCTCAGTTTGCTTGCTCAAGCTAATAATTTTGACTTTCATATCTTCAATTACTTTGGTATTTTCTATTTTATTTTCCGCTATGGCCTCTTACACTAGTTCTATATTTATCTCATTTTTTACTTTAGTTTTTTCTATTATTTGGTATGCCACTTCGATTTGATTCTCGATTTGCATTTTATTTTCGGTTATCTCTCTCATAATTTCCTCTTTCGCTTTATTGTAACCCAGACCTGTTTGATTTTTACTTTTTCAAGCACTTCAGCTTACTCTTCTAATTTCCTATTTGACTCATTATACTGCTTTTTTAAAGCTCTTTGGCTGTGTCTTTAATCTATTTTTTTAAGTTTTTTTAGCCTTTTCTTTGGCTATGCTTTTACTTTCTTCAACCACTCTTTATTGGTTTTTCAATTCTTTGGCTGTTCTTTTTCTTCAGCTGCTTCTTTTTGTTTTTCAAGCATGCTGGTTATTACTGCTATGATGTTACTATTTTCCTGTTTGTTCGTACTTCCTTTTCATTTTTACTTTGCTGTTTCTCACTAGGAACATTTTGTACTTCATTATTCTGAGATTTAGTTTGCTGTTCCTTGCTGGGAACATTCTCTATTTCCTTATTCTGAGCCTCCATTTTAGCTCTTTTTCTTATAATCATTTATGATTTTAAACTTTTATGTGATATTCTTTTAGCTTTTAATATTGTATTTTATTCACAAGCAATATGTTAATTAATTTATTCAACTTAATTATTTAATTTAATTGCTTTACTACTTTTTTTTCTTTTTTCAATTTATAATCAAATAGGAATGTTCGCTTGATTTTCCTCACTACATTCTCCCTAATACCATTTGCCTGCAGATTGCTGACCTTTACCATTGCCTACCTGCACTTATTTATTTAGATCTATGTATATATATATATTTTCAACATAAACTACAATATTTTAATAAAACTAAACCCACTTATCTTTTTTTTGCATATAAAATTATCATTAGTGTTGTTTGTTCTCTCCCCTCTCTCATAAATTTATTCACTTTAATTAATCATTATTTCTTTATTTCTGTGAGCCATTATTTATATTATGCATTTTAAAATTAGAACAAATGTTTGAGGCCCATGTTGGACACCATTTATAATGAGATTTTACCGTTAGAAGAGTAAAATTTGAAGTAAAGTTTGTAACTGGATTTATGAGTTTGAAATTGGCTTTATCAGTTTATTATTACTATTTTTCATATACTTATATATTAAGTTATTAGCTCATAATTAATCATTAATTATTTGACTTTATGACCCATTACTCAAGCAGAGGAGTAAATATGACCAATATTTACGTATTAACTATAACCCCAGTCAGGCCAAGATTTAATAAAAATATTAAAATAACGGTCACTTTTCTTTTTGCTTTAACTTTTTTTTTCAAACTATTAAATATTGAAATACATTTTTAATTTCTTATAGTATTTAAAAAAATCAGGTAACTCATATATACACACCTTTTGAAAATGTGTGTATATACACATTGTTACATTATATATAAATTACAAATAGTTAATATTTAATTTATGCTATACATGACTATTAATTTAAAATTAATTTTTAGTAGATAAATAATTGCCACCATGAAAAATAAAATACAAATATCCCAACAATCTGTGCTTTTACTAAAATATGTGTAATTTAGATGAAAAAGAACTACTCTTTCACTCATATCAATTATATAGCTTTATTTTTAATAATTATAATTTATCATTATTTATTTTTATTACACGTACAGTAATTTACTTTCTAAGAAATTTTTTTTTGACTTTAATAGAGAAAGCATTATATTACGTATATCCAATATATATATATTTTTAGCAAGAATGATTAGAAAATGTGTTTATTTTTAAATTAGGGATGGCAATTTGTACATAATTTTAATTGCAATTGTGTGAGGAATGTTCTTCAAGGACTAATGAGATAAATTTATAATATAATTATTAAAAGTAATCATGAGTATGTAATAACTTAAAATCAATATATACAAAACATTGGTTGTGTAAGAATTAATAGTAGTTTCATATCTTATTAGAAAATTAATTGAATTTTTGAAACTGATGCAAATAGCTGCAAGTATTGTAAAAATTCAACATTTTGGAAAGAATGAAGCTGGATTTCAGTAATAGGTGTAAGATAATTCAGAAATACACCTAATATGAAAAACAAATGTTGATAAAAATCCTAATTATATACGCAATACTGTGCTTACTAAGCATTCTTTGCTAAAATCTCATTATGCACAGTAATTTAATGGACAGTTTTATTTTAGTCATACATAACTGTAGTTCTCAACATATTGTATGGATTATGCCTTTAAAGTCATCAGTATGAATCTTAAATAACATTTCCAAAGATTCACTGCTTAATGAAAAGTCAATTAAGATTAAAAGTCATTGCAATTGGTTAATGTTTGAAAATTATATATATTATAGACATAAAAGCATAATCTATAAGTGAATCAATTTATAAATCTCATTTGAGCACAATAACTTTTTGTAATAGATGTTTTTATAATAGCTCCTTTCATCCAATTTCTAATCCATTATATAGATATATTAATTTTTATTTATGGGAATTTGGGTTTGTTGATTAATGAAACTTAAGTAGATTTATTTGTAATTAATTATTACTCAATTATAAATATGTATTGATCAAGTATGCAGATATTTCTTTACAATTTACTAAGTTTAGATTTTGAATTTGAAGAAATGGATTTATATTTTATTATGTTTTTGCAGTTAAAAGAAGAGACATTGAAAGTGAAGAAATGATTGAAGATATGCAAAATAAAATAACAGACTTAACAAGACAAAATTCACAATTAAAAGATAAGGTAATTGTAATATTTTGGATGATATATATTTTGTATATATTAAGTTGTATTTGTTTAATAGACTCAGCATTTTGAAAAGTGGAAAAAATTAATTTGATGCAATTAATATAAGTTTTTTGTTTAAAAACTTTGCAAATAGAATGGATTTTTTATTTAAAAAAATATTGATATACAGGCAATGTTTTTAAAATGCGAGTTTGATGCCTGTCAAAAATATGAATTGAAAATATACCTGGGTCTTGTTTTATGTGGATTATTTTAATGCGATTTTGAAGTTATGCGATTCATATTTCTTCTTAATATCTTTTATATTTCACTATATTTATTAGATATCAAGAAATTTAAATTATTAATAACTTATTTTGACTTGAAATACTTTTTTTTTTTTCAAAAATATAATGTTATATTAGCAGCTAACGTGAATATGGCCTGAAGCTGTATTTAGAACTTAGCTTCTATGTAAATAACCTATTTATACTAATGAGTAAATAATAATAATAGATTTATACTTACATATAAAAATATCAATAAATATTCAAAAAAATTTAAACTTTTAAAACGTATTATGTTATATATAACAGAAACAAATAATCTTTTAGATTTTAAAAATAAAAAAAGATTTTATAAATTGAAAATAATCTTTCTAATGATAATGTTTTGATTGCGATCTCATTTTTTTAATATAGAAACAGAAAACCATTAACACAGTACAAGACTGAAAATGACGCTAGTTGTACATCACATCATGAATAAAAATAAAGTAGCTTAACAGGTTTCTCTGTGCATAATTGCTGAGAGATTCTTGACTTCGTTTAAGGAGAAGCCATCACATCACATCGAATCTGATTTCTTACCAGTTTACAAACGAACACTAGCGGTAATGATTAAAATATGTATGAAAAATGTAAAATTAAATACTGTAGTAATAAAAAAAGTAAAAAAAAAATTGTCTTGTATTAATATTTTTCAAATATTTGAAATTTTTTATTAGTCATACTTTATTTTTTTATTTTTTTAATGCGAATTTTAAAATAATTTTTTTTTGTTGCTTTGCTTTTATGCGAATTCTGAAAATTACAGCACCTATCCCCCATTTTTCAAGGTAAATTAAGTCTATTTTTATGCGATTTTTTTTTTAATGCGGGTTTTCTGTGGAACCTATCTACCGCATAAAACGAGATCCAGGTGTATATGTATAAATTAATAGTAAAAATAGAGGCAAACAAAATCAATTTTTTGTGTGTTTGTTTCTTTACAAAACCAGGAAAAAACTTTATACCAAAAGAACACTCCATATTGGATTTTAGTGAATAATATTTCAAAGGAACAAATATAAGATTTTGCTCTAGGATTTCAATCAAAGGTATTTAAAGAGCAGAATGTGAACTATGATTAATATTTAATTGGATTATAAAACTAAAAAAATAAAGTAATTAAAATTAAATTATATAAAAAAAAACTAAACTGAAAATCTAAAACATAATCTTTAAAGAGATCTTATAAGAAATTATCAAAAGAAACCATAGTCACTTCATGATATTCAAAAGTATATTTAGAAAGATCATTGATAGTATGAAAATAAACACTGATTACAAAATTAAATCAGAAAATTAATTGAATTCTGGAAAATTGGTATATATATATTGAAGCTTTGTTTTTTTTTTTTACATTATTCAATTTCATAGAGGATATGTTAATCAATCATAGGAATCAATATTGTCTCTATCACTTGCTTAGAAAGTAAATTGGGACATCAGTAAATATTTTACTTTTCACCAAAAAATCATTTTTTAGTATTATTTATCTAATGAAAGCAGTAAAGCTGATTTTCTATCCCTTGCATGAAGAAAATATTGGAGAAAACAAATTAATTTGTTAGATGATCTTCCAAGAGATCATATATATCTCATTAAAATAGCAAGGCTAATAGTGATACATATTTCCTGATTTATAGTAGAAGCTGAAATTAAATCAAAGCAGTGAAAATCATTGACTTATTTATTATAAATAGATTCAATGTGCTAATCCTGTCAATATAGTCATTAGAATAGTTGCTTAAATATAAAAATAAAAAGTCATATCTCATGGAATGCCATTTAGATTTATGCCAGTTGTTTTCTTTCTAGTCAAATTTAGAAATCATTTTCCTTTAGAAAATGTCTGGAAAGTATGATTAAAGAAAACAGCAGGATGCAGAATATGTTGAAAATTCTTTATAGCTCCTCAACAATAATAATAATATCAATTAAGATTAGCCATCAACAGTATTAGCACAATGTAATTTGGAATTATAATCAGTCAAGCTTAAACTGGTTATTAAAAAAGTTTTAATTAAATTTTTTTTTTATGTCTGCTAGTCGCATTGGATAATAATTAAGATTGTTAAAGAGCTTGCAGAATCTACATAGCCACATTAAACATCACATACTTCAAGTAATGACTTATTAAAATAAGAAATGATTGGCAGTCATATAATAACTATTGCTTTCCATACTATTAATAATGATTTGAAATCAGTAGAGAGGAATTTAAATAACTTATATTTGGTGATTATTATAAAACCAGATAATCAGACCAAAAGTCTTGTTAGAAAATAGAATTAATGTAAGAAAAAGCAACAACAATAATATAACATAGATCTTTATGGGCTAATATTAAATTTTCATCTCACAAGAATCAATATAGGAAGTTAGTATTATAAAATGGCTAAAATCAACCAATAAAAAAATTGACACTATTAAATATCTCCATTTGCATTTTAACTAAAAATTGAAATTACAACTAATATTAACTCATTATTTTTACATAATTTGGGCATATTGTTTTTCACTGTTTATTTAGTTTTATCATATCATTTCAGACAATTGACACATTCAACAATTTAAGAATATTTTTAAAAAGCAAATATATAATTATTGCTTATATATTTTTAGAAATAAGCAGAGTCATTAATCAAGTTCTTTTGCCCAAACCAGTGGTACCCTTAATCATCTTTGTAGTAATTAGTTTGTTAATGTGTACCACTATTTTGACAATTTATTTTACTATCTTATATTTGGAGCTACAATGTGATATAGATTATGAGAATATAGAAATTTATCATACTGTATTTGAAGCTAGATCAATTTTTTTTAAGATCAGAAAACTTTAAAAAAACATCATTAATGATATCCTTGTTATTATTATTATTTTTTTGGAAAATTGTATATCAATTAAATTATTTTAATACCCACTACCAATCGAGCAATGGTTGTTTTATATGTAAGGCATTAAGTAACAAGTGATAGGGAGTAGCAAAATCTAAAAAAAAAAAAACTTATGCATATTCATTTTTAAATATTTAAATTTTTCCACATTTTAAATAATTAATATTTAATTTATTTATATTTGACTTAATGCTTTTCACAATGCATATCATATTTGTAAACTGTCTTTATCCAGAAGTAAAGCTTAAATACTTTGTGACATATGAAAAATTATTATTTATATTTTACTCTTTTAAATTTAAATAAAACATGTCATAGCATTTAAAATTAGTTATAAATCAATAATAATTTTAATGTATCTACATTTAGAAAAGGCTTTGTGGTATAACATTTAACTCATTCATTTACCATGCCTATAACTTTTGATTGTAAATCCTGGTGAAACTTGGAATAATGTTTTCCAAGTAGGATTAGGTTTTTTCCTTCATGTAACTTGCCTATTCTTAATGAACCAGTAAATGACTAAATAATAGTTTTAATTGGAGATTTAAATAGGAATGAAAAGTTTAAATAGCTGATGATAGATATTAATAGAAAAACAAACAGTACAAATAGCAATGGGTTAATAAACAGTAGAATTTTGGGATCCAATAAAATAAGATGTGAAGGAAAAAAAAGAAAGAGATTTATTAAATATTTTATTTGTAGTATTGTTTTATATAAAATACAGACATAAGTGGTTATAAAGTTATAAAAAAAAACAATTAGAGATTAGATTTGATTTGAAGAAGTATATAAATTTAAGTTTGTTTTAAAAATATATATTTATTAAATACTATGTGTACAAATCTAAAAGGATGTATACAAAGTTAAGTGAGGTTATGCTATGTCCTGAGAGTTCTTGATGAATGGTTTAGTGGGCAGCATGTCTATTGTTATCAACTGGAAGGGTGAATAGAACCCAAGTGTCCTCAAAGGGTGTTTTGGAGGAGATGAGCTCATCTCTTTTCATGGTCTTCTTCATTGTTTTGCAGAACAACGGTCCTGGATCTAGACGGGGTAGTTCCATTATCAGCCTGTAACGAATGATCCAAATTGCATAGAGGATGAAAGTGGACAGTCTAATAATTATGAATGTTTCGGTATGGATCACTTTTTTAAGCAAGACAATCAGATCCGGTTTGGTATTGGAGTTGGCGGATACTATATCTCTGACTGTTTTAAGGCTTGGACAATGATATATGAAGTATTCAATGGTCTCTTCGTGTGAGCATAAACTGCAGAACGAATCAATGTTGAAGCTTCCTCTTCAATAAAATAGGAACCAGTTTGTAGGAAGCATGCTGAGATTAATTTTTATGATGAAGTCCAGGTATTTGGACTCCAGACACCATCTTTTAAAGTAGGTGATTAATTTTTGGTTTGTGAGGTTGAGACTACTTTTGGGAAGTTGTGGGTGTGGGTTGATTAGTTGGTACGCGTCCCACAAAGTGATTTTAACATTGAGGTTGATGTCTATAATTGGCTTGTATTCATTTAAATGATTGATGAAGGATGATATCTAGCATTTTTTTTGATGGGGATCGATCCGTTGGGGTGATTTTTTTCAGTAATGTTGTTATAGTCAAAGGAGGGTGTTAAGTTATGCAGTGTATTGTGAGTTTTTTGGAGTATAGCTGCTTGAATAGAGTGGAAGGACAGACCATTGAACTTTTGTGGCAATTAGATTCGCTAGAGGCTGATAGCCACAGTTTTCCTTTTCCAGAAGAGTTTGGTGCAAAGACGATAAACTGTTTGGTTAATTTGATGAAGGGAATGTAGTATGTAATTTTAGGTAATATTGTCATACTTAGGAGGCTTACCTTCTATATAGTGAGAGGTAGACACGAGAGAGAGAGAGAGATGAGGTGATAAGTTCTCTTTTTTGGAGGATACTATCCTGTATTTCTCTGGCCATTGCCATTGGGGATTTGAAGATGGGATACCCCAAAAAATCTTGGTAGCTTGGTGGAATAGGGAGATGACATTTGTTTTCCTGACTTTATCTGCCAGATAGTTGATTTATTAGGTTTATTTGTAAATCGTATTTCGCAGAGTACCGTTTTTAAATAGATTGTAGTTGGGGAAGGTATTGATGTCATCTAGGTAGACATTGTTGAGGTGTTTATTGATGGAAGGAACGAAAACGCCCAGGAGATTTTTTTAAATATCCACCAGGAGAGGGTTTATATATGCTATGAAGCACAAGGCACCAAGGGAGAGCCCTGTGGGAGAGATTTAGAAGGTTTGAAGCCCGGTGTGAGCTTGCCATCTAGAGAGACCAAGAAATGTAAAAGAATTTTAGGTTTTTCTAGGATTATTAAACTTTTATGGAAGTTTTTTAAAAAAGAAATTTGCATTTGTTATCACTGTTATATTAACTTCTAAGAAAGTAAAAAAAAAAAAAAAGTAATAACTTATTATGGACCAGCAAACAAGATTTAGCTTTCAAAAAGCCAAAGATTTTTTTTTAACGTCAGATTAATTGTTGATACACAACAGACACTTAGGAATATGTTGATTTTTCCTATCTATGTTATAGTGGTTAACGTTCGATGGAGTATTGGTAGCAACCAAATGTTAGCAGTTATTTTTTGCCATTAAGAAATTCTAACAATATATTTATGGGTGAAAATTTTAAATTGCATAGATCATTATCTATTTATATTTGTCACAGGTAAAAAAATTTCTGAACATTTAAGCCATGATTATGAAGTAATTTATAGGCCAGGAAGATAAATTGGACACGCTGATGCTTTATCATGGTTACTTGACTTAACAAAAAGGAAAATGGTATTAGTAAAATTAATTATATTTATATTGAATTTTATGGTGCCTAATAGTTCTATTTTAGCTGAATGGACTAGACAAGACGGGATATGTCTAATTAATGAAGTGCATAAAATATGGCTGGAATAAAACTCATCCTATAGGAATTATATAAAACCTAATTGGAATATATGAGATCATCTTTCAGTTCCAAGTGGATGACAGATTATGCAATTGTTTATCTAAAAGGTAGGGAACACGTTAGGAGTTCTTTATCAAGGTCTTCCTGGAATCATGTGTATGAAAGATTTGGCTCACTCATACAATTTGTGATCAAATCTAAGTGGTTAACAAGAGCTGTTGGTAAAGAAATATACAACTTGTCAACAAATTACTACCTAAACAAATTGGAACTTGGAGTAATTTCACAATCCCTTGGGAAGTCTCCATTTAGATCGTACAGAATTTATTAGTTGAATCATTCTCTTGTGGTACAGAATATAGAATAGCAGAAAACATAAGTGTGGAATGTACCATGAATGTTCTGAAGGAAATTTTTTAGATACGTGATTATCCAGAGATAATAGTAATAGATAATGGAACTTGCTTCAGTTCATAGAAATTTGAGGACTATTTACAGGATAGAGGGATTAAATATATTCTTGCCCCACCATATCATTCTGAGGGTAATGGAATAGCAGATAAATTAGTTTAACATTTAAACTACATGTTGAAAAAAAAAACTAGATTTAAGGATATACCGGAAACATTGTTTGATGCTATGTTTAATTCATATTTTACTCCTCAGATAAGTGATCAAAAAGAGCTTATAAATAATGAATATCAGAGTGTAATTATTTCAATGGAGGAAGAAGATACATCTTTTCCCAAAACATTATATATATGTGAACCACCTGCTAAACTTAAGGACTACATATGTCATTGAGGGCAATGTTTCTAGAGTAAGGGAAGGAATTGTAAATATGACAGATTATTTCACTAATTAAATAGCTTCATTTAATTACTCTAGAAAAATCTAAATATGCACTTGCTAAAAATATGTAAATAAATCATTTACATACAATTAATTGAACAGTAAGAAAAAAAACCCACAGTCTAATAATGAACATAACTGCTGCCTTATAAAAATGGTTAATGGGAAAATAGTTAATTAATCAAGGATTGACCTGATTGTGGTGAAAAGTTGATAGGTGTATTAAGGCTAATAAAATTTCTAAATAATGTGAGCCAAGTAAGCATCAAAACAGGTTTCAAAGAGTTTTATTTGTATATAGAAATGTGTTGTCAGATAAAAACATATATTATTAGAAGATAATTGCATTTTAAAGCTATATTTATTTATCGAATTAAAGTAAGCACATTTGTGTTTAAAGAGACTATGAAATTGGAAATGCAAGATGTGTATTTAATTTTACTCTTTGTATGGGGAAAAGCTAAATACCACTTGAAGATAAATGATAGTCTTACTCCATTTAATGGACTATCAATTTTTTTTTTTACTATTATTATTTACCTAGCGTGAAAGTTTATTATGTACATTGTCAATATCTGATTGGTATTTTAAAATAACCCGAAGACATAGCATAATGCAACCTTATGTTCAAATATTTCATAGTAATTTGGAAACTATTCTTTTGCATTCTCAATTCATTTATCTAAATGATATTTATATAATTAAGCAACTTATTTTTCTACAGATTTCACAATGAAATATTTTTTTTCTTCTATATGTTAAAATGTTTATACCTTATGAATATATCATTCTTAGTATGTGTACTATAACGATCCAAACGAAGTGGTAGATCGCATCGCACCGCACCGCACTACCAAAGGGCGCCATCTAGGCATTTGAGCCTAGAAAAAATTTATAGAGTAGGCAGATACGTGCTGTTAGGATTCCACTTTATTTACATATTTAGATCGTTAGCCCATTGTCACTAGCTCAGTGGAATAGCAGAGATTTAATAATATCATTTACTAGTATATAAAAGAATAAAGTAAGCCACTGCCAGTAATTATCATACAAACAGATTTATTTATGCACATATATATAAGGTTTAAAATTATTTTAGTGATTTACATTTAAACATTTAACATTATTTTTAACTTTGATTTTACTTTAATTTACATTGAGTTACTATTATATTATAAATTTACATTTTTAATCAAGTTCGCACAGATGGGCTTATAAACCTGTTTAATATGTTGCTATAGATCGGTTACATAAATTTCAACGGTCAAAAACATTTCAAAGTAAACATAAACGATCAAAATACAAAATTATTGATTACTGACAATTGCATAGGGAATTATAAGAAACCCTCTAGTATTCATCGTAAGATACTTGCATCGTCACCAATAACTTAAAAGACATCCGAATAAATACATTTTTAGATACTCACCGTAAGGTATCATTATTTATCGAATGTCTATATATTTTGATCAAATATGAAACGCAAAACATAGTTAACCGATAAACAATCCATGCAAGCGTCTATAAACAACTTAAATTTAATAGTTTTATTTAGGATCGAGCCTGAATCGACTACATAGATTTGCATTTAAAAATAAAATATTCTATCCCTACTTAACCTTAGGCAACACATTTCGCAATCAACTGGCGCCAATCCATCTGATACATTCATGTATTCAATGTAGCATGATACGACAACACAACAATATTGTCAGGAATGTACATCTGAACAATATGTAGAAATAGAAACGACATTGACTCTCCACCCACAGATGTCACATCCCTGTGGGTGGAGATCAATAAACTAAAAACTCCATAGGAATGGGCTGCGGTATTCTGCCGACTTACAAACCCATCCATAGGCAAACAGAGGGTGTGTGGCGTATATCTATAATCCTGCCCGTAGCGGATCTCATATTACACCTACAAATTACATAAATATATCCAATCCATTGAACCAATTCAACTACGAAATGAACAACCCAAGATTACCCTCCCTTAATATATCTTTACAAATCGATACAGCCATTCACGCCCGACTTAAGTTTAACATTTTTTTATAATTTATTTAACGGAAAACAGAAATCATAATAAAACTTAAAGAACAAAATTAAATAAATAAATAAATAAATGGAAATGATTTTACAAAATAAATAAGAAAAAAAAATACATCAAATAACATTATTAATTTAGTTTGGTCAGATAGGAAACTAATGCAATTATTTTAAATACGAAAAGTTTTTAACTTAATGTTCATTAATTGTAAAGTTCTTACGGTTTTAAACAGTTCATCTTTATCTGTCGTTTGTAAGTTTGAACGGGAATTCCCACGCCGTCCTGAAGATATTGGTATACATTTAGCCGATGTTTTATTTATTCATTCGGAGGTTTTTTAATTTGGTTGGTCCTCAATGTAGGAAACGATAGTTCATTTCTCCCTTCTTTAACAGCTGAAAGAATTGACCGTGCGTCTGTCAATTCCTCCAACTCCGTACTACTACATATAGTCACATCGTAATAATCAATTTCCAGTCACTGATTAATAATTTCCAAATTTTCCTTTTATATTAATGTGAAGGATTGAATTTACATTACGTCACCGATGCGATGGTCCTTTCGCTGGGTCCGATTCCATAGGGATTTCTTCTTATTTGCTAACAGTTTCTATTGTTTTCCTACCTGACTGGTGTTTTTACATTTAAATGCCGAAGGCTGGTTTTAATTTAACTAATTAACAATCATTTCCATTTCTAATTAATTACCCTGTTTTCCAAATCAAAAATATATTTCAAGACAAATTTAAAGATATAATTTTATCTCCAAATCTTTTTTAAAATTTAGTTTTAAAAATACCTTTTTCTTTAATAAAAATTTTATTTTAATAATTTTTCATTATCTGTGCGATTTAATATATGAGTTTAAGACGATATTTTAATTTCAATTTTTAATTTTTAAAGAAAGTTTTATTATGATTTCTGTTTTCCGTTAAATAAATTATAAAAAAATGTTAAACTTAAGTCGGGCGTGAATGGCTGTATCGATTTGTAAAGATATATTAAGGGAGGGTAATCTTGGGTTGTTCATTTCGTAGTTGAATTGGTTCAATGGATTGGATATATTTATGTAATTTGTAGGTGTAATATGAGATCCGCTACGGGCAGGATTATAGATATACGCCACACACCCTCTGTTTGCCTATGGATGGGTTTGTAAGTCGGCAGAATACCGCAGCCCATTCCTATGGAGTTTTTAGTTTATTGATCTACTTGCCCACAGATGTCACATCCCTGTGGGTGGAGAGTCAATGTCGTTTCTATTTCTACATATTGTTCAGATGTACATTCCTGACAATATTGTTGTGTTGTCGTATCATGCTACATTGAATACATCGATGTATCAGATGGATTGATGCCAGTTGATTGCGAAATGTGTTGCCTAAGGTTAAGTAGGGATAGAATATTTTATTTTTAAATACAAATCTATGTAGTCGATTCAGGCTCGATCCTAAATAAAACTATTAAATTTAAGTTGTTTATAGACGCTTGCATGGATTGTTTATCGGTTAACTATGTTTTGCGTTTCATATTTGATCAAAATATATAGACATTCGATAAATAATGATACCTTACGGTGAGTATCTAAAAATGTATTTATTCGGATGTCTTTTAAGTTATTGGTGACGATGCAAGTATCTTACGATGAATACTAGAGGGTTTCTTATAATTCCCTATGCAATTGTCAGTAATCAATAATTTTGTATTTTGATCGTTTATGTTTACTTTGAAATGTTTTTGACCGTTGAAATTTATGTAACCGATCTATAGCAACATATTAAACAGGTTTATAAGCCCATCTGTGCGAACTTGATTAAAAATGTAAATTTATAATATAATAGTAACTCAATGTAAATTAAAGTAAAATCAAAGTTAAAAATAATGTTAAATGTTTAAATGTAAATCACTAAAATAATTTTAAACCTTATATATATGTGCATAAATAAATCTGTTTGTATGATAATTACTGGCAGTGGCTTACTTTATTCTTTTATATACTAGTAAATGATATTATTAAATCTCTGCTATTCCACTGAGCTAGTGACAATGGGCTAACGATCTAAATATGTAAATAAAGTGGAATCCTAACAGCACGTATCTGCCTACTCTATAAATTTTTCTAGGCTCAAATGCCTAGATGGCGCCCTTTGGTAGTGCGTGCGTGCGATGCGATCTACCACTTCGTTTGGATCGTTATAATTGGCGTCAACGTATTTATCCAGATATCCTTTTAGGTTATTTTCTTGGTACTCTCACCTTATGTAGTCAAAAGGGGTTTATTTATTATAGATTCCCTGAAAGCAAGTCCAGTAATAACTCGATATCTAGAGTATTAGTAGGTGTAGAATTATGCTGCACATATACACATGTGTTAAATAAAGATGTTCGTAACGATTTACAAATAATATTATAAGATTAGAAATAAAAGTATAAAGTCAGTCTAATGTGTATTACGAGTAGGTAGGTATGCATGGGTATATACGCGCACATACACTGTAATATTCGGTAAATACGATACCTTATGATGAGTATCTTAAATGTATTTATCCAGATATCCTTTTAGGTTATTTTCTTGGTACTGCTGCACCTTATGGTGAGTGCAAAAAGGGATGTATTTATTATAGATTCCCTGTAAGCAAGTCCAGTAATAACTCGATATCTAGAATATTAGTAGGTGTAGAATTATGCTGCATGTATACACATGTGTAGGAATTATCTAAAATAAAAAATTAATAAATCTTTATAGTCAACAATTAAAATTGTAAGAGATAAAATGGTCAAAAATGACGCATTTTACTCTAAAATGGAGGGGGGTGTAATGTGCCAATGCCAAATTGGCACATGTATATAAAATAATTTTGTATAAAAATTATTATCAAAATCTTTCGGAAAAAAGAATTTGAAAGTTACAATAAATTACTTTAAAGAGGGGAGAGGGAGTTTTCCTATAAAAAAAACAAAAAAAACAAACTAAGAGTTTCATAAAAGTTAAAGAGTAAGTATTATTATAAATTGAAAGTTTAAAAAAATATAAAAATCTCTTTTCATTCCAGTTTATTATAATAGATTATATTAGTGCGTGCGAATGTAAACAAAAGTATGCATGTTAGAATAATATTAAAAAAATAAATAAATATTGAAATGAAATGTATTTAAAAACACAGTGGTGGACTGCTAATTAAAGATATGAAAACAACACATTTTAAAATAGCTACTACTAATAAAATATTCAATCGAAAAACACGTTGTCATAATAATTAATCTAAAGGAATTTCGACAACACGTATTGCCGGAGGATATTAAAACAAAAACACTTCACAGGTATAAATAGACTTTTTTTTTCGTTTTATCAGACATTTTTCAGTTGGAGTTTGAAATTCAGTCTAGTTTTACTGTGTCAGTTTACAGAAATGCAGTGCTGAAAAGCTTTTGGAAATATACGCTTGTGCTCCAGCCTTTTTAGTCCAATAAGATCATCAAAACCTGCCTGAGAAATAATGTCTGGATAACAACACAGAAACCCTCCGTCAAAACGTGCAGCTGTCTCCAAGAAGAAACCAACGGATTACCATAAATTCTCTTCCATAAACAAAATCTAACCGGTTAGATACAATCCATTAGAAGCAGCAGAAGTAGCCACCGACAAGAAAAAATCCTAGGTATCTGTTTTATTATTATTATTTACCAATAGTAGTCACCACTGTACTCCGTAAATATTGAAGATTAACATTATATGAACTCTATCATACATAAAAGGAACTATTGATGTGTGTGCGAGAGTCTCAAATGTCATTAATGCTTTATTATTATTTTTGCGAATGAGAGTTAATTTAAATGTCTAAGATTATGTTGCTTTGTTCATGAAATATCCTATCATATGTAAATTTAAAATGTGCGTGTGTGAAATTTGGATTTATAAAATGTTTAGAATGCGTTGATGTTGGTTAGTAAATTATATTTAAACTTAATTGATGTTGATTGAAATAAATTATTTTTAAAATTTAAATTTGATCTGTCGGTCAATTCTTTTTATCAATGTCTTATTAGCAATAAATATCATTGATTAAAATTAGACTGGGCTGGTTAAGGGATTTGTTTCGAGCCTGGATTATGAGCCTACTACCCGAATATGTTAGTCTTCAGACTAGCTGGCGCCCGGGGTTTACCCCGAAACAAATAAAGTATTTGGATGGTAGGGGTTTGAATCTAGCAGCCGAGATGGGCCATTGTTGATAGTTAAAGCTATTAATAAGATCTCCCATTTTGCTCGAACGTGCCGGTTCGTTCACCTAACCTTTATAATATTATAAATGTATTGTGAAGGAGTTTGAAACCGGCCAAAACTTATATATATGTATAAGTAGGTGGTTTCAGCGGTTTGACCCGGTACAGTACATAATAATACATGTGTATATATAGTAAATGAACTTCATTTAATGTTATATGTATGTATTAACAATGACTACGTGTATATGGTACATAAATATGTGTGTATATATATCATAATAAAAGAATGAAAATAAGAAAATTATATTTTAATATTTTATTGTTCAACAAAAAAAAAAGTAAAAATTTTTGAGATTAAATTGAAATATTAACGATATAACTTTTTTTTTTTTCTTTTGTTTATTAAAACTATAAGAAGAATTTCTATAAAGATATTTCAATGATCATAATGGATTTTGTTAAAAGCTAAATGTTATTAACTTATATTGTTTGAAATTTGACTTATATTGTTTGAAATATAACATTCATTTAAGAAAAATTTTGTACAAGATATAATCAGTTTCTGGACATCAATTTCAGATTGATTAAATAATAATAGTTACTAGATTCTTGTGTAATTAAAAATATATAATAAAAAAATGAAGCAGTAGGTAGAGTCAAGGATGAAAGAAAAAGGTCTGACAGGATAAAAATATATTGTTTTGAATAAAATTAAATAGTGTAGTTAATAAAAAAAGTTTGTCTTGTATCAATTTTTTTCAAATTTGAAATTTTTTATTAGTCATATTTTATTTTCTTATTTTTTTTTTATGCAAATTTTAAAGTAATTTTATGTTGTTGCTTTGCTTTTATGTGATTTTTGGAAAATTACAGTACGTATCCCCCATTTTTCAAGGTAAGTTAAGTCTATTTTTGTGTGATTTCTTTTGTGCGCATTTTCTGAGGAACCTATTTACCACATAAAACGAGACCCAGGTGTATATCATTATCATTAACCTTCAAATAAATATAAATTAATCCACTTTTATTTATATATCTTAACAATAATTTTTTATATTTCAATTGCATCTTGTTCTTTGATTTCTAAAAAAAGTGTTTTTTTTAGATAGAAACATGTTTGATGTATGAGAAATATGTCACATTTTAAGCTAATTCTAAAATCTTACCATTTCATTGAATTAAGTATTTTCTTTACCTGAACATAACTTTTGTGAAGAAAACATCAATTTATTTTCTCAAGTCATTTTTTCTCATAACCTTTAATAATTTAATTGTAATCTCATAAGTTTGCTTTATTTCAGATATAGCTTTTACAACTTATTTCTTTAATACTGCACAACCTATTTTATTCTTCTACACTATTTCAATTAAAATAGAAGAAGGCTCACTATTTCTATTATACCAATACTGTCTTTTCATTGTATTCATTTTTTTTGTTAATAAATTATTATTCTATCAATCATTAATGAATAATTGCTACAACCTTGATTTTTCCACCAAAATTGTTTTATTCTACTGTATATTATTATTTTTTTTTATTCTCTTCTGGCTTTATTTGTTTTATATCTTAGTTAAATCATCACTATATATTTCAAAGTTTTTAGAATTCATATTTTTCATGTTTTTCTCTATTATTTTATTGATGGTATTATTGCTAATCCAAAATTTTTTGCTCATTTACCTTTTTCATAACTTACTATCTATATAAATCATCTTTGGGCTTTTTTTTTTTTTTCTTTTACTCATTCTGAATTTACTTTTAGAAATAAATTCTACTATTATTTAACTATTTTCTGATCCTACAAATCTTAATTTTTTTTAAAATATTTTCTTTCAATTAATCAATGTAACTGTGTTTTTTTTCTGTTAGTTGTTTTTATTTTTAATAATTTCAGTTCCATCGTTATTAAATGATCTAAATCTGTATCATTTTTATTGATATTGTTCCTCTAAAGCATTGCATATTGTAACTCTCATGTCTGAGTTTATAGGTGTTACTTTAATGTGAATATTTTTTTTATTATGTATAACAAAATATCAAAAGTCATATATAAAGAATAAATTTTAAAGTGGTTTTAAAATTTTAAAAACAAGTGTAAAAATAATACGTATTATTATTTTATTATTTAAAAAAAAAAATTATGATTTTAAATTTAAAAAAAAAACATTGCTGTAGAAAACAGTCTGGGGAAAAATAAAAATAAAAACATTGCTATGGGAACTAACTGAAGCTTTCAAGAGTCATCTGCTTTTCAAGAAATTGGGAAAAGAATTGTAATGCACTTCACTGTGATATCTCTTATTATCAAGAAGTGAATGAAATTTTATAGACTTTTAGTTTATATTATGCATATTTTATGGAGTAGAGACCTCTTTAGAATGCTTTCCCTGACATTTTCAGTAGTATAGCTGAATATAGAGCTGTAGACAAATAATATTCCTTAAAATTTAATCTTGATTTTGCCAATCTATTCATCATTATTGAATGCTGAAGAAATATTATTTGACAGTTAATTGATATAAAAGGAAAACAAATAATCTAAAATGATTATTCCATAAAAATGTACTTCTATAAATTAATCTGTGAATCTGCCTATTTTAAATGTTGAGAAGAAAATTGAAATGGAAACTCTCTTAAGAAAACTACCTCAGAAGGAACAAAAAGAAGCTAAAATATTATATTACCTGAAGACATTAAAATTTATTGATTAATGAGTATAATCCTACCATTTACAGATATAAAATATACATGTGAGCTCACAAAGATATTAAAGTAAATCAACTGAATTTTCTGTAGATATCTTCAAAGAGATTGCAAGTTACAAAGATTTTTTCCTCTCATGCGTTATTGTCATATAATTTTCTTAATTGTAAATATTTCAATATCTTTTTTGTTTTATCATTAGTATTATCATTCTTTGATTAAAGTTATTGTAGTTGTTAATAATTCTATTGTTTGTCATTTTTCATCTGAACCAAGCTGATTATTTATTTCGTTGATGTAATAATTTATTAGGTGAAGAGGGGTAATGATAAAGAAATATTATTGAATCTGCATTCAAACTTGTTTTTATGTAGGTTTAATTTGATCATTACTCATGATAAGAACCTACTCATCAATTAAAAATGAATTGTACTCAATCACTGTTAGCTGTTTTTAAATTCCATTAGAAAAAAATTTATTTGCTGAATATTGTATTTGTTTTATTATTAAATTGTCAATTGAATTCATCACCAATTGTTTTTAATAGGGCATTTACCATTACATTTGGGGGCTAATTTGGGATTTATTTTGATTAAAATAAACAGGAATTGAATCCAGTTTAGTTGTAAAATATATTTTATTATTATTATTAAAATTCTGAAAAATATAAATACTTGATTGGCTGAGAAATATAATCATTTATTTTGGTATAAATAAAAATCGATCAATAAACGCATATGTTTTAGATAAAAATAGTAATAGAGATAGATTGGTAGAGATGATAGTAATATGCTAATTAATAAAATAAGGCGTTACAATTAAAATATCTTCCAGTTCTATAAAGGTTGTATAATGGAAAGAGGGGTGAGTATTCTAGTTATAAATAAGTAAAAGGAATATTAGAGTGTTTATGTTATTTTTTTAAATTTTTTGTAGGAAAGTGAGTAGCTAATTTTGTTTATATAAATTTATATATGTGATTACCTGAATGAGAGCATAAATGGAAGTTTAGGAAAGTAAAACTGATACTCAGAATAGTGAGTTTAAAAACATAATCATGAGCATTTTCACAGAATTTGATAGAAAACTTGAAATACAAAATGAAGAATTGAATAGAAAATTTGCAAAACAAAGTGAAAATCTTCAAACACAAACGCAGAATGGAATAGACAATTTGAAAAACAAAGTGAAGATATTAAAACACAAAATAAAGAAATTAAAGAGAATATGGAAAGCATGTTTTAAAAAACAAAATTTAGAGACTAAAGAGGAAATGAAAAGCATGTTTACAAAAATGGAAAAACGCAATTGAGAATCATATAAATGAAAACAAACAACAGATAGTACTGAATAAATAATAGGTTAGAAAATCGTTTTGTAGAGTTAGAAAATAAAGTTGGTGAAGTAAGTTTCAAAGTTCAAGTGAATAAATATGATCAGAATAAGAAATTTGAACAGTTACATGGGATAGTTGAAGAAATAAAAATAGAAAATAGACAAGACTCAAGCAAAGGTAGAAATCAACTTTTTGTCTCAAGTGATTGATAATATTCAGATAAAGGGTGAGAATCAAATTAAAATGTAGGCAGATATAACAGAGAGATTACTGAAAATAGAGCTAGATATCAAAGAAAAGAAAATGTCATCTAAGATAGACTTGGCTATAGAAAAATTAAGTATTGCACATGAAAATAGTCAACCAGATGTTAATAAGGATATGTACACAGATGTTGATACACATTTATGTAATTCTAATACCAGTATTGTCAATCAATTATTAAAAACTCAAGGTTTTTCTGGACATGCAGGTGAGACTCCATGAGTATATTAGCAATTTGGAAAGATATTTTAGTTTAAATAAATTGACTGAAAAGGCTAAATCGTGTTTGCTTGTAGCCATCTTTAAAGCGCATTTTGGGGATAGCGAGACTCATTGTTTGACAGACCTGAAAATTTTTACCAGTTTAAACAGGCTCTGTTAAGTTCCTAGTGGAGGGTGGATTGTCTGGAAGGGTTCAAACACTATATTGCCCACAAGAAATGTAGATCTGGAGAGACATTTACTCCATTTTTCAACGGCAGTTAGCCAATTTATGAGCCTTTACCACTGATCTTTTATCTGAAAGCCAGTTTGTACACATGGTTAGGCATAGTTTCCCTAATCACATTGAGCAGATGCTAATAGGCACTGAGAGAAAAACTGCAAAACAAGTAGCTGAAATACTCAGTGCATTTGATAACAGCAAACCTGCAGAAAAAGTGAACAGAAAAGGGGATTTAAACTCCAACACTGAGAGCTATTTAAATGGGAATCTGAACCCCAGACAAATGCCATTAGATGCAAAAAAACCATGGTATGGAGGAAGACCCAAAGATCTTCATGGATAACTATGCCAAAAAGAAGAAGGTCAGCAGGTAGTGTCACTAGTTCCAATAAGACAAGAATTATTGCTCTTTTTTTAAATACTTGCCAGTGTAAGCTAAGATTTCATTACTTTTTGCTCCCATATCAGCTTTCTTTTTGGTATAATCCATATATGAGCAAATATTATTAAATATTTGTCATTTTTTTCATTGGATTTGTTATGATTAAGTATCAAAAATGATAATCCTATAATTTTCTAGCAAGTAAAATGATTTAAATATTATCTGATCAAACATAGGTCAATAGTGCATCTCCAAACCAGATGAATTGGATATGTCAGCAAAAATAGTTATCAGGATTAAAATATTTATCCAAAGATTCATTCCACAATGCATATTATTTCAGTTGAACCAAATGCTGAAAACTAATTTTTAAATAATAGTTTAATTGAGTAAGAAAATATAAACTGAAAAATGTTTTGCCATTAAGATGTATTTTTATTATCAGCATGCAAAGAAAATATTGATTATTTTTATCTTTTCGATATTTATAAAATATTAAGATAAAAATATTAGTTTTTCCTTTGCCCATGTGTACACAATATGTAACCCTAATGATTACCAAACTCGCATACATAAAGAGAAATTAAAGATAACATGTTTATAACAAGTATTATGAAAAATATAAGAACAACAGTGAATATGGCTTTAGCACATGTATTATAAAATACCATCACAAGGAGAATAATGAAAAACTGTTGATTACATAAAACACATTCAACTAAGTTAATGTGAAAGCTAAAACAAACAAACTATCAACAATCATCTTATTGTCATGTAATTAATCACTACAGTATTGTCAAGATTAAACAATTCCTTTTCACATGTTTGATAATAAGTACATTTTTCAATTGCCTAATTGCTTATGTAAATTGAACATTTTAGAAAAATGCCAAATAATAATTAATTGAAAAAAAAAAAAAGTATTATACCCTATTATTTTTATTTCAATTTCTGATCAATATTTACATACAAATATTTCGAAAATTGATTTGTTAAAAATATATATATTTTCCTGTTGACATTGAAATTATTATTTATGTTTAGATACATGAAAATATTAAAAATCAATTTTTTAAAAAAAAAACACACAATTGTTTTTATGCATTACTTATTGATTAGCCTACTTTATCATATAGCATTTCATGTATTTTAATGCAAATTTATTGAACCATGTCCACATTAAAATAATATAAAATGCTTAAGCATTTTTTTTTTTTTCAAACTGAAAACTTAAAATTTTTAGATTTTTTTTTTTTTGAGCTATTAAATTTCTAAAGAAAATTCTTAAAATGGTTATGAAGGAAATGGCCTGCTGAGTTGTTTTTATTTTTTTGGCTTTAAAAGAAGAAGGGGGGGGGGTTGTCCTTCTGCTAAAAAGAGAATTCAATTCTGTGTGATTAATGAATAATGTTACTTAGGTATTTTTGACAGATTGAAAGCAGGCAAGTAGGCATAACAGTTTTTGGAGATCAGTCAGCTAGTTTGCTGTAGCTTTTTTAAAAGGTGCATGTTCCAGGATATTAGATGTAGCCATTAATCATGTGGCTTTTTCAAGGGTCTCATGCAGGAGTTTGAAGGGAGGACTTTTCTTACCTAGCTTCTACATAACTATAAGGTGGTAAGAGGTTGGCTAACATCATCATTACATGGAAAATTATCCAAAGGTTTTTTCTTTTTTTTTTAAATATATATATATATATTTTACCAATTCAAATTATTTTTTTATATATATATTACAAAAGTTTAATAATAACCTATAAAGGCACTGTATCTACAAATTAAATTTTTAGTTTTTAAGTATTATAACTTGAATAACATATGAAAAATAAATTATCTTAATTATTATAATCGTTCATGCTTATTTAAACCTATTTATATATATATATACACACACAATACTATTTTAAAATTCGCAAATACAATAAATTAAAAAACAAAAAATTATAAATTCTGTTATGAAGTTGTTCTGCACTTATAAATTTGCACTCACATACTAAATGGGTTATTTTCTCTCTATATAAATATAAACAATAAATAATAACTGCTTTTTGAGTTAATATAATGAATCAGAAATGCAGATTTTTTTAAAGCAAATGTAAATCTATACTGCTGAAAGTCAACATCCAGTCATAAAATTAGATTATTCTTTTTTTCTCTAACCTTTCTCCTTCATATTGACCAGAAGCAGGGGTTTGAACACATATAAATAAATACTTTATCATTCGGTTTAAAGTATGAAATAACTTAAATACAGACTAATTATTTATGATGTTTTCAGTCATCATTATAATATCAATCATACACCATCTTGATTCATAACAGTTCTCATTTACAACTCCATATGAATAATGTGACTTTATTATTAGTAATGAATATTTTTGAATTCTTTTATTTCACTTTTATATTATATTATCACAGTTATCATTCATTCATTTCTGGAATAATATTATTACTGTTTTTTAATATTTCTAAGTTTCATTTATTCCTAGCCTTGACCTGAAACCAAATATGATTTTTCAAACATGCATAGTTATAACTGAATTTATGAAAAGACTCATAAGTTTTGCATTTCTGAGTTGGGCAGTTAGTTATATCATCTAGACTATAACAGTACTTATAATTTGTCTGTCCTTCATATACAATGTGTATATATATATATAAAATCATAAAAGAAATGGAAATAGAAGCAAATGACATAGTTCGCTCAAAATCCTGGATGTAAATCTGTTAATAAGGGAGCCAACTTTTTTCTATGTGGCCACTCTCATAAAAAAGAACAAATTGTTGTTAAAAATCTTGCAAAAACAGAGCATCTATAGTAAAAAATACAATATTTTGAAAAAGTATTAATAATTATTTATTTAAGAATAAACTTATTCTGGCCCAATTAAATATATATTAATGAAAAATTAAGAAAAAAGGATGAAGTCAAATTTTATGAAATAATTAATGTGGGCTTATTTAATGCGAAGAAAATAGAATCTAATTTTGTAAGTAATTTTATAGTTTCCATTAAAATATATAAATGTTAATTTAGAATTTTATTTTTTTAAATTTCTTTAATGGAATTGATGATTTTATATAACATGCTAGATCATAATTGAAAATTGGGAAAAGCTTACAAACTTGAATCTTTCAGTATTTTGTTTTGTCTTTTGAAAAAAATAATTTGAAAGCATTGATAATAAATAGTCTCTTTGATAATGCATTCTTTCCATCTTTTTTATCTTTGTCAAGAAATAATCTGCTTTCAGAAATAGAACTTAGAAATGCATGACTATCCTATGAAGTTCTTCAAAAAAGTATAAATGATAATTTTATGTAACACATTAAATCAGGGAAATATTTAATCTTACATATATATGTTTGGTGTCATTCTTTTCTAATTTTATGCAACTTTAATGTATCTTCTAGAATTTCAAAAACACCCTATATGTATTGCATGGAAAGAAGCATTAGAAGAAAATATTTTCCCATAAACTCTCTGAAAGGGTGTGAGTGAGGGGACTGAGCCCTGGGGGTTGGGTGCTGAATGAAACAGGGATACATGCCTTTCTAGTCTATTGTACAGGATGTATAGTAACTTTCATCATCCTATTACCTCATTTAATAAAGGTATGATATAATTATAATATTTTTAAAGAACTTTCATGAACTTAATAAATTGAATTTTGTTATATTATTTCATGATTTTTTTAAATATGACTGCTAGAATCTTTCGATTGTAATATATTTATTTAGTGTTTAAAGTTTACTTTCTACTTTCATCCTATTTTCTGTGATAGATAATTTATTGTGAGAATCTTTCTGGAAGGCAATATCAAGATAATAAGCACATACTATTTTGATTTATTTATTAAACTTTTTCAATTAAAATAGTTATTTAAGCAGATAATTTATATAATGTACTTATCTTTCTTTATACTTTCCTTACTGATATCTTTAATTTTTTCTTTAGTAATTACTTCATTTTTTTTCTTCTATAAAGTTTATCAAAATGTGCAAAAATCAAATTTATGTATAATTACAATACATCCCCATATATCTTTTATAATCACATATGTAAAGTTTGACCAATTTCATTCATCGGTTATCAATTGATTATTATTTTCTGTACATATTTTTATATACATTCATGTAAGCATTCAATACTTAAATAATACCAATATCAATAACAACCATCAATCTCAATAACAACCATCAATCTCAATCTGTTGTCAAGGCAACCTTTAATTAATAAAGATGTAAATTTACCTTTATCTGCAATTTTATTAAACATTTCATTATTAACTCATTGCTTTTTCTTTCATAATCTACAGTTAATAATGCAGTATTTTTAAAATTACTTATAAATAATTTTCATTTTTGGTTTGAATGAATTTGTACAATCTTTTATTTGTAATATTTGAAATAGAGACATACTTTATATACTTGGAGTTTAATTGTAATTATAGGGGATTTAAAAAAACTTTCAAGCTCCCGTTAACTATCCACTCTATTTCATACCATTGCTACACATGACCACACGCATGTGAAAAAGATAAATGATCACCAATATCTTTTATCTATATTTTTCATTTACTCAGTAATTTTAAAAAAATTTTTGAAACCATACTCAATTTTTGAATACCACATTTCATTCTTGGCCCATTCCATTTTATTTTGTAAAAAATTAACTCAATTCTATCACTACTAAGTTAATTCTTTATTAGTTTCACAATGTACCTCTATATTTTTAATAATTTTCAAAATATATATATTTTGAATCAGTATATAAATCAAGTGAAATCTACTTATCATTCAGACCTTTCATTATATAAATTATCTTTGTATAGTTTTTTTATTTTTTATAAAAAAATATGCCTTTTACCTCTTGCATTTTCTCTTATAATTCATAATCTCACATATTTATCTTCTCTTTCTTATCTTTGAATATTATTCCAATACCTATTATTCTAAAACTATTTTATATTTATTTATAATTGTTTTCAATTCCTTTTTCTAGTGGAGCCATAGACTAAACTACAGTTAATGCCAAGTCCCTTTGCATATAAATGAATATTGTTTATAATAGCTCATGTTTTGCTGATGAACATTGATTACAATAGAATATGCACTATGTGTTTAACTGCTAGTATATAGCATGTACATATATATAATGCAGATGCTTTTTATATGTATAATGTGCATATATAAAGATCATTGAATAAGAATAATTTTAAAAAATAGTAATATAGTTATTGGTAATAAATTGAAGGAACCCATTTACATATATTTTATGAGTGGGTGTTCATTCATGCATTTACTGAAGCAATAATAATAATAAAAAAAAACAATTAAAAAATAAAGTAAATATAATGTTCTGATTATTTATCAAGTATATAGAAAGTCTGTAATTAGAAAGAGAAAGGCTTTAACCTTTTTCACTTATGCCTTAAACATTTGTATAATAGCCAAATGATGTAGTTTTTGACTATAGAGGGAACTCTCAAACTTCAACACAGATAGAGACTTTATAAAGATAAGAGCGGGCATCTTATTTTTAACCTAAATTCTTATTTTTATATAGGCCAATCTGAAGCACCTTGATTTGAGAGCATGAAGATATTACTCTCTTCACATTTAAATCCACTATTTCCTTTTACAAATTAACTTACACAAAATTTTGTGATTTACAACAAGTTAATATTAAGATCTTTTTAATGGAAATATAGAAACTAAAGTAACGTGATTATTTATCAACACCATATGCTTTAAATGTTTGTATAATAGCCAAACGATGTAGTTTTTGACTATAGAGGGAACTCTCAAATCTCAAAACAAGATAGGGACTTTATAAAGATAAGAGTGGATGTCTTATCTTTAACCTAATTTCTTATTTATATAGGCCAATCTGAAGCATCTTGATTTGAGAGAGTGAAGATATTACTCTCTTCACATTTAAATCCACCACAGATTTTTTCTGCGCTTGATAAATAATCAGAACACTACATTAGTTTCTATATCTTAATATTAATTTGTTATAAATCGCAAGATATTGTATAAGTTAATTTGTGAAAGGAAATGGTGGAATTAAATATGAAGAGAGTAATGTTTATACACTCTCAAATCAAGGTGCTTCAGATTGGCTTATATAAATACAAATTTAGGTTAAACATAAGATGACCACTCTTATGTTTATAAAGTCACTATCTTACATTGAGGTTTGAAAGTTCCCTCTATAATCAAAAACTACATCAGTTGGCTATTATACAAAAGTTTAAAGCACATGTGAAAAACATTAAAGCATTTCTCTTTCTAATTACAGACATTCTGTGCATTTGATAAGTAATCATCACAGTAGTTTTTATATTTCCATTAAAAAGATTTTAATATAACTTGTAGTAAATTACAAGATTTCACTTAAGTTAATTTATGAAAGAAATAGTGGCTTTAAATGTGAAGAGAGTAATATCTTGATGCTCTCAAATCAAGATGTCATAGATTGGCCTATATAAATAAGAATTTAAGTTAAAGATAAGATGGTCATTTTTTTTTTTTTTTTTATAAAATCCTTATCTTGTGTTGATGTTTGGGAGTTTCCTCTATAGTCAAAACCTACATCATTTGGCTATTATACAAACATTTAAGGCACAAGTGAAAATGTTTTAAAAGACGTTTTTTTTCTCTAATAAAGTAAGTAGCGAAATGTCTAAATTCTTTTACTTTCAATGATTTTTTTCCTCTTATCTAAAGATAATAATGATCTTGTTATCAATAAATTAGTATCTCTTATTGGCTTGATTTTTTTCTAAGTCAATATCAACTTTTAGTATGATCCAAAATTTTGTAAGACTTTTAGCATTGTGCTCAGAAAATACTGCATATCACATTCAGAAAGGATAATAAAAGAAGAATAAAATGTTTATTTGGTTTCAACATAAAGCAAAGAAACTTCATGAATATATAAATAATTGTCTACCATGCTCGGAGACGAAAAAACAGCTTCTAGTATATTGTAAAATTTATTTACAAATTATACTTATTTTTTTTAAACATGATGATTTACAGTGCTCGGAAAAGGAAAGATGGCTGCCGAATATTATAAAATTTGTGAACTTTAATGTTTTTTTTATATTTACATTTTTGTTTGTTTATTTACATTTTTCTTTGGATTGCATATAATTGAAGTCATGTTAGATGTAGTGTAATTTGCAGCTCCATTGTACATCCTTTCTATCATTTTGTTCATATTCAACTAAATGTTCTGGATATTCATACAGAAAAAGTAGTCTTTATAATTTGAACTTAGTTTTTATTAATGCTTAGCATGCTTTAGATATGTAAAATATCATAAATTTTAGCATTTATTACTTCTTCAGTGTTCCAAGCTTTTAAGTACACTTGATAAATATTTTAATATTAAACAACATTTAAATTTGTTTTATTTGATATTCAAAAATATTTAAATTCATTTAAATCGACCACTTCTTCAAGAGGGAGATACTTTTGTCTTTTCTGTGTATTGAGAATCGATCTTTAGCTATTGCCTAAGTCTCTTTAATTTTTCACATTCTGTCTTCCCTCTCAGTGCATACAATTCCATCTTTGAGACAAATCAAATTTATGGCCAGATTTTTGCTCATGATCCATAAATATTGAGGAATATTCAACATTCTTAGAATAGGTATTTATGCTAGGCTAGTCTCGTTAAGAGATTAGCTCTAGATTCCCCCATAATTTGCAAACTTAAACATAGGTTAGTTGCATTGGATTTTGTAGACTGTCATCATGTACTCTTGAATAAATACAAGATTATTATGGCAGTAATTACATTTATTAAATTACCACATATATTTTGGAATGTAAAACAATTGTTATCTATTGTGTCTTCTATCCCACACTCTCTTCAGAATAACAAACATTTAAATCTTTTTATTTTTTTTCTCCAGGAACATATCTAATTTGTCTTTAAAGTCTTAAAGTATACAACCCTTTTTATTTTATCTCTGCCACCAAATTCAACATCTCTCTCTTTTTTATATACCCACACTATTACAACGTATTTATTGTATCCTTATATATATATATGTCAAAATTTCAGTGGCTGCAAATGCACAATGGCCACTGAACTTATGTGCTAATCCTGAAAAATAATACTTCTGTTAGAAAGTTTTTTAATAGTTTCAGTGATATTTTCAAAACTATCTCTTTCACTGTAATATGAGATTTTATTTTATAAATCTGTCCTCCTTACACATTTAATATATTATTACAATGAGTTAAAAAAAACGTTAAGACATCCTATTGGTAATAGTTTAAACAAAAGTTAAAATTATTTATTTATTAAAGAGTTAAAAGTAAATTTTTATTTAGAAATTTCACCTAATTAATATTTAATTATATGTTTCTTTATTATTATGAGAAATAAACATATATTTTACAAAAAACAGCAGCCTATATATACACAAAACAAAACTCTCCATATCATGTGATGCTTAATGGTTTATACACAAAACCCAAAACGATTTTTTAAAAAAATTGTAAATTATTAATAAGAATAGTAAAATTACTAATAATGAATATCTAAAATATTTTGAGCTATAATTATTTAATTTTATAAAGATTAATATAATTAGTTAAGTTATTTTATGAAAGAAATATACTATAAAAAAGTCTAAAAGTGATGTAAAGAATATAATAATGGTAATAATTGCTTAGTTGTATAAAATATTAGTAATTTTATAAATTAGGTATTTTTATAATGGAACTTCAAATTGCATTGAGGTTGTTTAAGTAAGGCCTTAAAAAAACAACAACTAAAGTATAAAATACTTTGTGATAAAGTATATAAATTAAAACAATGTGATTTTTTCAAATTATATACATTTATTAAAAGTGGAAATCCAAATAATAAAATGTAAATACAATGAAATCTCAATCATTCTTCCCACTTCTATGTTTTTGTTGTTGACCAAATTATCATTTTGTATATAACATTTTTTTAAAAACCAAATTTGGCATTATTGTAACTATCTTATTAGCATATTTATATTTGACAAGTAAAAATTATTATAAAAACAAATTCTTACATGAATTTTTTTTTTTAGATTTGAATTGGCATAAAATACTCTTAGATAAGTGTCGCTTTCTTTGGATTAAAAGAAAATACTCTTAGATAAGTGTCGCTTTCTTTGGATTAAAAGAAAACTTGGTAACTTGGTAACATTGCTGACAAAGTCATATTTCATCATGGAATAATTACATATTTTAATTTGTGTTTGTATTACTGTGTATCAGAGTTTTAAGATTATTAGAGTATATTTAAAAAAATATAAATAAAGTTTGAATTTTTTAAAAATCATTTAATATTTAAATCGGATGGGAAAAATAGTCCATCTTTTAATTAAAGGTAAAATACATCTTCACAAAGTTTCAGATAAACATTATTGCTAAATAGTTCATTTACTTCTGTTATTATTTGTAGCTTTTTATTTTTTTGGATGTATCTCAATCCAAAACGAGAATGAGATATGATTGAAAATAGTAAAGAATATAGAAACTAATTCTAGAGATGTATCAACTTGTAAAATGTCTTATATTTACTCCAAACGTACATTGCTGATTCATATGAATTGCTGATGGAAATAAAAGCTTTATATATATATATATATTCAGAATTGAGATATAAAGTTTGCTCAAAACATGCCAATAAGAGATTTTTTTGTAAATAGTGATTTAAAATTTTCTTTTATCTATAAATTAAATAAAGTAAAATATACTATCATTGTAATTAAAATTAACACTGATGTTTTTAAAATATATTTAATTCCTATGATATTAAAATTATTTATATATACTGTATTGTATATAATTACATTTTGATACTCTGCCATTCTATTATAATATAAAAAATAATATTTACTAAGCAATAAACCTAAAGCATGTGTGGTTGAAAATGCGAAGGTAGGGACTTCTACAGGTCCTAAAGCATGTGCGGTTGAAAATGCGAAGGTAGGGACCTCTACAGATCTAGACCTGTAGAGGTCCCTACCTTCACATTTTCAACCACACATGCTTTAGGTTTATTGCCTTAGTAAATATTACTTAAATAATCAATGTGTATTGAATAAATTTGCAATATAAAAAATACTAAAACAAAATTTAAATGTAAAATTTACTAACCATGAATATGATGCGAAAGTGTTGAAAATATACTTGGTACAATAAATGTTACTAAATTTTATGTTTAGATGTTGTTTTAATATTTTTTACATTATAATATTGTATATGTTGTAATAGGTTTGATATGTGAATTATTATGGTATGCACTTTTAGATTTATTATATTTCTCCATATATATATACACACATAAATTTAAAATATAGACATGGATTATTTTAAAATATAATAGTTGAATTGTATTTAAAACTAATATTTAAACTATATTTTGTCTATTTGAGCAGTGAATAATTACCATTAAATTATTTTTATTACTGTATTATTATTTATAACACTTTTTTTAATTCAACAAACTTGACATTTTTTTCTTAGTATCTTTCAATTTATGAATGACACATTTTTTTCTCAGTTCTTATTATTTTTAAAAAATAGTGTGCTTTTGATTATTACTACTACTGTATTTAAATCTGCTGGTATATCAACTTGAAGAATACATCTACACTTAATATTATTATTTTGTTTTTGAACCAAAATATAATCTAAGTGAAATTATTTTTATCATCTGAAATATTCCTTGCTAAATTTCTCATTTTGTGATTTTTTAAACTACATTTTTATTGTTACCAGTCATTTTCTTTTTAAAACACATATCAATTTTTCATATTAGCATTTTTAAAACTCAATCCATTATTTTATAACTTTGTTATTTCTTGCCTATTTCATCACAGCTTTACTTAAACAATTATAACTGAATTGTCTTCATTTTTGGGGATCTAACATTTGAGATAATTTTCTATTTGTTTTTCATAAATCATATGTGTACCTTCAAATACTCCTTACATAAATACAATTATATGTGTTTATATAAAATTCCTTCTCTATATCGCATAGATACATTAACAAAAAAAAAAAAGGAAGATTGTCAATTTATCCATCTACTAAATAAATGCGGTCATTCAGGATAACTTCACATCAACCGTGGAATTCCCATAAAATTTATTACGATTTCTTGCCAGCCTAATAAAAAAAAAAAAGAAGAAAAGAATGCTTTTGATAATTTTTTATTCAAAATAATTTATGGTAGAAGTATTTTTGAAAAACTCTTGTGTTATGCATATGTACGTAATGTGTGTATACAAATTCATTCTAATAATTGTACAAATTGCATAATAGTATTGCTAAGTATATATAATTCATTCAACATCTTGCATTGGTGGTCGAGAGGTCAGCGCGACTGCCTTGCAATTGCAGGCAGTTGCCCGGTTTGCGGGTTCGCGTCCCTGCCGATGCTATGACACTTAAAAATATATATATAATTCATATAAATTATGCAGAATATTGATTTCAGGGATTATGCTTTTCATGTTTAAACATATATTTAAGTATGTGTGTAAGTATATGAATTTATGTATGTAAATTATATATTTAAACATGTATATGTATTTGGCTATATATATATTCTTAAATGTCTCGTGTTTATTTAAAAAAAAAACACAGATGTGAATTTTGTTTTTTTGTATACATTTTAAATACTTTCCTGAAGCACATGTTATCCCACCTTTGTCAATTCATTTAATTAAAAAAGACCTTGTTAAAGCTTTGCTGAAGTAGGCGGGTTCACCTTGTTCCATGTAATGAGATTTTGAGTGTTAATATAAATATAAATTAATTTCTTGAGGGTGTGATAGGTAGCGGATAATGTTATCATGCAATGATTATTAATCTTTAAACACAAATGATGAATAATTATGACATTTTAACTACAGATTCTAATAATAACCATCTACATTATCATTTAAAATACATTATCTAATAATTGTAGCACAAATTTGGATTAGTATGGTTTTTGCACACGCACACAACTAATTCTATATTTGTACCTTTTTTTAATTATATATATAGTTTTATTTATACATGTATACTAACATACACATATGTAAATGCGTATGTGTGTATATGTTTACATATACATAAATGAGATGTTATTAGTAAAAAATATTAATGAAAAAAAAAAAAACAACAGATATGATATGACAGAGATAAAGAACTTAAAAAAAAAAAATCATGTAATATTTCTTATTAAATATTGTTAAGATTAGAAAACTAAGACCTTAAAGCATTTGAAATGTACTATTTTTTGAATAATATCAATGAAAAAAATAAGAAATAAAGTTTTTATTATACAGAAGTGTTCTTTTTTGCAATTATTCAAAGAAATTTAAAAGGAATAAAAATCGATCAGATGATTACTTAAAGGTGCTGCTGTATGAAGATGATAAAGTAAAGATATTGCAAAAAGTTATATAATAAAGCTATTATTAGATTATAATGGTGAACATAAACTTCCAGCAGTTGGCAGCCTACAAATTTTTTTTAAGTCCAGACAAAATTTCAAGAAGATATCTGGAATTGTCAAGACCATTTACTCTTATTATTATTTTTAATTTTGAATAATTAACTTGTGCATATTTTTAAAATATAGAATAAATGCTACAAATACGCTAGGATGAAATGTATGCATATTTCTATTTCTTACTTTTTGCATTTTGTTACTTTTGACAAAAGAGTAACCTATCCATCTGGTCTTGTAATTTGTAATTTTTATTTTTTTTCCAAAAAATATTAACTGAAAAAAAAAAGTGGAAACAATTTTTAATTATTATTATTATTTTTTAAATCAAAGTTTGTTAACCATATTGGTATTGCGTATATGAATGATATTAAAAAGTGGCTGGGAATTTTATAAGAAAGCAAATTAGATCAGAATAGACAAACCAGAAGGATTAAATTGGTAATACAGTATTTTTTATAAAAGTATTATATAGATTCAAAAAAATGCATATAAATACGTCATTTTTCTATTTTTTTTTTTTGTTACCTGATTTATGTACTGAAGCATATCTTTTTTGAATGATGGTATTTACAGTATCATTGTATTAAAAATCATATATCTGATAGCATTTAAAATAATGACTAATTAACATTTTTATAATTAATAAAGTTTGTTATGCAACTAATGGTCTGAAAAATATCCTTTTTTTTTTGTGCTGTTGAATTGTTAAACTTTGAAAGTCGACAGGTTGCATTTCTGCTACTGAATGAAATATATATCATTCCCCTTTCATCTTTTTTATTTAAATGGTAGGACAAAGAAGTAAAATTAATTTGCTGCTACAATTAAGTAAACTGAGTAGCTGCTATTTATATAAAAAATATTTTTTACTTTTTTTTAATACAGGTAAAACTGAATTGTTCAATTGAGTGTATGGTGTATTTAGAATGTTTGGTGCAATTTCTGTATGTATATTAAATAAGTGCTGTAATTATGAAAATAATACATTTTGTAGTTACAGCTAATTAGTCTTTCTTTAAATCTATGCCATAATTTACTATATATATGTGTGTGAGACATTTTTACATAAATAATCATTTATATATATCGGGTTTATAACTGAAACATAGGCTTGTTATATACCTGTGGCTATATATATGTAATATAGAGTATATGAGCACAGACTTTCACACCACCCACCTCTCTCCATTCTATCTAATAACACTGATACACCTAAACACATATATGCTGAAAAGATAAATAATCACCAATATACGTATTTCATGCTAAACCAGCAATCATCAGTTGGTCCAGACTATCATCTTTACACACATATATAGTATAAGTGCTCAGATATATATTAAGATAGACTATCCTCATAGTTTAATGGACAGGCTTCAATCCACTCCACACTCCAACTCTTCAACCGTCCATCCAATTGAAAATCTGATGATGGAATGCTCAAAGGCCACCCTGAGGCCGAGATTATTGTCACACCCATGTTGACCTAAGGTCAATCTGAACCCCACATGTACAGGACATAATCCATTTAATACATATGCAAGGATGGGCAGACATCTCTATAATGTAATAACTGAAACATAGGCTTGTTATATACCTGTGGCTATATATATGTAATATAGGGTATATGAGCACAGACTTTCACACCACCCACCTCTCTCCACTCTATCTAATAACACTGATACACCTAAACACATATATGCTGAAAAGATAAATAATCACCAATATATGTATTTCATGCTAAACCAGCAATCATCAGTTGGTCCAGACTATCATCTTTACACACATATATAGTATAAGTGCTCAGATATATATTAAGATAGACTATCCTCATAGTTTAATGGACAGGCTTCAATCCACTCCACACTCCAACTCTTCAACCATCCATCCAATTGAAAATCTGATGATGGAATGCTCAAAGGCCACCCTGAGGCCGAGATTATTGTCACACCCATGTTGACCTAAGGTCAATCTGAACCCCACATGTACAGGACATAATCCATTTAATACATATGCAAGGATGGGCAGACAACTCTATAATGTAATAACTGAAACACAGGCTTGTTATATACCTGTGGCTATATATATGTAATATAGGGTATATGAGCACAGACTTTCACACCACCCACCTCTCTCCACTCTATCTAATAACACTGATACACCTAAACACATATATGCTGAAAAGATAAATAATCACCAATATACGTATTTCATGCTAAACCAGCAATCATCAGTTGGTCCAGACTATCATCTTTACACACATATATAGTATAAGTGCTCAGATATATATTAAGATAGACTATCCTCATAGTTTAATGGACAGGCTTCAATCCACTCCACACTCCAACTCTTCAACCGTCCATCCAATTGAAAATCTGATGATGGAATGCTCAAAGGCCACCCTGAGGCCGAGATTATTGTCACACCCATGTTGACCTAAGGTCAATCTGAACCCCACATGTACAGGACATAATCCATTTAATACATATGCAAGGATGGGCAGACATCTCTATAATGTAATAACTGAAACACAGGCTTGTTATATACCTGTGGCTATATATATGTAATATAGGGTATATGAGCACAGACTTTCACACCACCCACCTCTCTCCACTCTATCTAATAACACTGATACACCTAAACACATATATGCTGAAAAGATAAATAATCACCAATATACGTATTTCATGCTAAACCAGCAATCATCAGTTGGTCCAGACTATCATCTTTACACACATATATAGTATAAGTGCTCAGATATATATTAAGATAGACTATCCTCATAGTTTAATGGACAGGCTTCAATCCACTCCACACTCCAACTCTTCAACCGTCCATCCAATTGAAAATCTGATGATGGAATGCTCAAAGGCCACCCTGAGGCCGAGATTATTGTCACACCCATGTTGACCTAAGGTCAATCTGAACCCCACATGTACAGGACATAATCCATTTAATACATATGCAAGGATGGGCAGACATCTCTATAATGTAATAACTGAAACACAGGCTTGTTATATACCTGTGGCTATATATATGTAATATAGGGTATATGAGCACAGACTTTCACACCACCCACCTCTCTCCACTCTATCTAATAACACTGATACACCTAAACACATATATGCTGAAAAGATAAATAATCACCAATATACGTATTTCATGCTAAACCAGCAATCATCAGTTGGTCCAGACTATCATCTTTACACACATATATAGTATAAGTGCTCAGATATATATTAAGATAGACTATCCTCATAGTTTAATGGACAGGCTTCAATCCACTCCAACTCTTCAACCGTCCATCCAATTGAAAATCTGATGATGGAATGCTCAAAGGCCACCCTGAGGCCGAGATTATTGTCACACCCATGTTGACCTAAGGTCAATCTGAACCCCACATGTACAGGACATAATCCATTTAATACATATGCAAGGATGGGCAGACATCTCTATAATGTAATAACTGAAACATAGGCTTGTTATATACCTGTGGCTATATATATGTAATATAGGGTATATGAGCACAGACTTTCACACCACCCACCTCTCTCCACTCTATCTAATAACACTGATACACCTAAACACATATATGCTGAAAAGATAAATAATCACCAATATACGTATTTCATGCTAAACCAGCAATCATCAGTTGGTCCAGACTATCATCTTTACACACATATATAGTATAAGTGCTCAGATATATATTAAGATAGACTATCCTCATAGTTTAATGGACAGGCTTCAATCCACTCCAACTCTTCAACCGTCCATCCAATAGAAAATCTGATGGTGGAATGCTCAAAGGGTGGCCTTTGAGCATTCCATCATCAGATTTTCTATTGGATGGATGGTTGAAGAGTTGGAGTGTTTCTATTGGATGGACGATTGAAGAGTTGGAGTGTGGAGTGGATTGAAGCCTGTCCATTAAACTATGAGGATAGTCTATCTTAATATATATCTGAGCACTTATACTGTATATGTGTGTAAAGATGATAGTCTGGACCAACTGATGATTGCTGGTTTAGCATGAAATACGTATATTGGTGATTATTTATCTTTTCAGCATATATGTGTTTAGGTGTATCAGTGTTATTAGATAGAGTGGAGAGAGGTGGGTGGTGTGAAAGTCTGTGCTCATATACCCTATATTACATATATATAGCCACAGGTATATAACAAGCCTATGTTTCAGTTATTACATTATAGAGATGTCTGCCCATCCTTGCATATGTATTAAATGAATTATGTCCTGTACATGTGGGGTTCAGATTGACCTTAGGTCAACATGGGTGTGACAATATTCTAGGCCTCAGGGTGGCCTTTGAGCATTCCATCATCAGATTTTCAATTGGATGGACGGTTGAAGAGTTGGAGTGTGGAGTGGATTGAAGCCTGTCCATTAAACTATGAGGATAGTCTATCTTAATATATATCTGAGCACTTATACTATATATGTGTGTAAAGATGATAGTCTGGACCAACTGATGATTGCTGGTTTAGCATGAAATACGTATATTGGTGATATCGGGTTTATGTAAATAGGGATCTGTTTGTATAGTATATAGAACATACAGATATATATCAAAAGTACATAAGTTATTGTTAATATTGTTTGTAAATTTTTTTACTTTCTACATTTTCGTTAATCGATCTTAGTTTAAAGCTATAAACAAAATGAATTTGCTATAATTACATTAATACAATATAATTATGTTTTTTCATTTTTTAGAAATTGAATTTTTTTAAATATATAATTATAATGTTTTTTTTTTTTTTTAAATTAGAATTTATTAGTCTATTAGATATACAAGACAAATACAATGTGTTTTCATGGTTATTAAGCATTGCTATCTAGGGTTTATCTTGTATTTAAACCTCCAGTGATACCTGGTTGAGCTTGTGCTGCAAGGGTTTGTTCGTAATTGAGAGTTCTTGGATTTTTTAGGGGTGAAATATTCAAGCAACTGATAAATTGCCCAAGTGTCTTTAATTATACCCGTAGGGGCTACTATTCAGTCTCTTATTTTAATTTTCTCTATGATCTTGCAGAATGTAGAGATTAAATGACAGTTGTTATTTTGAAGATTGATTGACATCGTAACGATATATTAGTTTTCCAAAGTGATTGCTGATCTACATCAAGTTATGTATAAATAAAATAGCATACTTAACTTCATCATGTTACAGTACCCTGATAACTTATGAAAACCCGAAACCCTAATGCCTGAGGTGCTTAGTCAAATGCGAAAATTAGTGATGAATTGCGAAGCTCTGGACTGCTATTAAAATGACATTGTGAGAGACTCTGTAAGAGATCCGATATAGAATGTATGAATGAAAATCAGAGCAACACTTGAAATCAAATGTTCAAATATAGACCATTAACATTCACTGTTGAGCAAATAATTTATTAATTTATTGAATAACATCTATGGATGGCTTACAACCCAATCACTGAACTGCAATGTATAACATTATTATTGCTAATAAATTGAAGGAGATATCCAGTTTGGATAAGATTCCTACAGTGCCCTCCTCTCAGCCCCAACCTGCATAGGGACTAGGATTTAGGCCCAGTCCCCCAGTGACCCTCCACACAACCAGACATTCACTCAGAAAAGTTGAGTTAAATCTAAATTTTACTTCAAAATTGAATTTTCCAATCGACTTCTCCAGAAACTTACTTGTTAAATTTAGCGCTAATTTTGGTGTTGAGCATTTTAAATAGAATGATGTTTTGTAAGACAATTTAAAAAATCCAATGCAGGATGTATGGGTGAAAGTTAGAGGAAACACTTGAATATGATATTTAAATCCAGTCAAAAACTAATCACCGTTGGGAAAAGTATTCCTTAAATTAGGTAAAATCTCTGGTTTATAATGCAAGTAATCAAACCATCATGAATAACGGACGTTATTCTTGCTAACAAATGAATGAGCTGTCCAGTTTTGTTAATGATCCCTACAGCGCTCTCCTTCCAGCTCCGTCCCATAAAAGAACTAGGATTTAGGCTCCCAGGGACCCCCTCAATCAATCAGACACTCATTCTGTCAGCAAAGTTGAGTTAAATCAAAATACCTCTTGAAAATTACATTTTTCCATAAGGTTTAGTAACTAATTTTTAAAAACATTTCAAATGTAAATGGATTTTTATTCAATTTGCTTTTCTTTCATCACTGACTGCTATTTCTGTGGAATTGATATTTTTTATTGAACCTATCTAACAGTTTTTTAATTTTTATTTCATATAAACAAGTCTGTAATGTAACTTACATTCTTGTTTTCAGATTCCAGTTCTCTATTAGCTGGGTCTTCTATTCATATGGTCAAATTTCATTTGAGATTTCTAGCAAATAAATTTGTGTGTTTTTTTCCTGGTATTTTGCAAAACTTTTTTTTTGCGCTTTAAAATTCACATATATTTTCTAAATTTTAATTACAAAAAAAATCAAAAGATGGTGGGGAAAATCGAATAATCAGTATTACAAAGGAACTGAAACCATGGTTTGATGAGTAGACATTGTTTATTCGGTGATCATGAATTTTGCTGCATATATTTCGTGGAAATACACCTGGGTCTTGTTTTATGCGGTAGATAGGTTCCTCAGAAAATGCACACAAAAGAAATCATACAAAAATAAACGTAACTTACCTTGAAAAATGGGGAATATGTTCCAGTAATTTTCAGAAGTCGCATAAAAGCAAAGCAACAAGGAAAAATTACTTTAAAATCCGCATTAAAAAAATAAAGAAATAAAGTATGACTAATAAAAAATTTCAAATATTTGGAAAACATTAATACAAGACAAAGTTTTTTTACTTTTTTTTTATTAACTACTGTATTTAATTTTACACTTTTTCATACATATTTTAGTCATTACTGCTGTTTGACAATATGTGTTTATTTGTGAACTTGTAAGAAATCAGATTCGTCACATGATGTACAACTAGCACCACTTTCAGTCTTGAGCTGCGTTAATGGTTTTCTGTTTCTATATTTAAAAAATGAGATCGCAATCAAAACAAAACAATTTATACATTATCATTAGAAAGATTATTTTCAGTTTATAAAATCAATAAAATCTTGGTTATTATTTATTTTAAAAATCTAAAAAAATATTTATTTCTGTTAATAACTAACAAAATACATTTTAAAAGTTTAAAATTTTTGAATATTTATTGTGATATTTTTATAAGTACAGATAAGTCTATTATTATTATTTACTTTTTAGTATAAGTAGGTTATTTACATAGAAGCTAAGATTCTAAATACATCTTCAGGCCATATTCACATTAGCGCTTATTATAATGTTATATTTTTGAAAAAAAAAAAAAGTATTTCAAGTCAAAATAAGTTAATAATTTAAATTTCTTGATATCTAATAAATATAGTGAAATATGAAAGATATTAAGAAGAAACATGAATCGCATAACTTCAAAATTGTCTTAAAATAATTCACATAAAACGAGACCTAGGTGTATTATGATCGTCAAGAAAATATTATGATAGTCTAAAAACTTGATTTTTTGGAAAGTTTATGATTATATTTATATTGTAATTGTGTAATAATCATTAATAATCAAACTAATATTAGTACATATTTTTTTTTTACAGAAATGTTTTATTTTTAAATATAAAATATTATTTTCTTCTGAATATTGTTACTATAGAAATTATGGTCATGGGAAAGCACAGCTTTATAGAAATGAGGTCATTCATCTGATTGTTATTATATTTAGTGATATTATAAAAAATATGAAAAAATTGTAAACTTTTAAAGCATAAATTGATAGATTTAGTAGTTATTAAAAATAATTTGTTTAAATTTTTAAAACAAACATCAAGCGAAGAAGATTTTATTCATTTTGCAAATTGAATTGGCTCCATCTGAAATTTGATGACATGATAGTGTTTTGTTTTTGCTAAAATATAATTTTAAAAATAATTCCCGAAATCAAATGTGACTTTTTAAAATTTATTTAATTTCTAAACAAAAATATCTAGCGAATGAGGTCAAATTTATTATATTCTAATAAATAATAATTATTTAATATTAAAGTGAAAATTGAAAGTTTAAATCTAGTGAAAACTAAAAAATCTGTCAGACTACAGGAGGGTTAATTAATTCAGAGTCACAGAATGTTTTAGTTAAATTATTATTGCTGTCTTATAATGATCTAACAAAATAGTTAATTAGGCTAACCTTTGGCATTAAATGTGCTGGAAATTCAGTGTGTAGTTTCAATTTTTTCATTTTTTTGTTTTACAATTGAATGTTCATAATTGATATTAATTATTTAATGCTTTATTTAGATGTAAAATTTTTGTTGAAATACAACTATAATGTATATACTTAAACTAGATGTAATTAAAGGATATTTGAATCCAGACTTTCACGTTCCCTATAGTCATCCACTCTATCCAATATAACATTACACATGACCACATACATGTGGAAAAGGTGAATGAACTCCAATATACGTATTTCATGTTGAACCGAGCACTGATTCTATATATGTGGGAAATTATGATCTGGACTAATTGATGAGTGCTGGTTTAGCATGAAATGTATATATTGGAGATCATTTATCTTTATCACATTTATATGGTCGTGTGTATTGGTTATATTGGATAGAGTGGATGACTGTAGGGAGCTTGAAAGTTTGGGTTCAAATCTCCTTTAATGTAAATTTTTTTATTATCAGTAGTCATTTATTACATATTTATTAATTTTATTGTTCTAAAATTGTATTTACTATTTTTGCTTAAATGTAATCATTTTTTTTGTACTCTTTTTTTTTTTTTGTTTAATTTATGTCATTTTATTATTTTAATCAGCAAACTTTTAGAAAATAGAACTACCAATCTATTTTATGCTTTCAATTGTAATAAGCTTAGTTTTCTTACCATGCTGACATTTCAAAGTAAAATTAATATTTAACCAGATATAATTATGGCATTATTTATGAAATCATAATTAATTTTAAGCAAAAGATAAAGTCGGTATCACATTTTAAACAATTTTTGCATTGATAATCAATGAGAAGTAAAATAATAAATATTAAATTTGCATAGCATTAATTTTTTAAAATTAGATATGCCATCTTTATATCACTAATTTTATTATCATCAAAAACAAATAAATTGGCTGTTTTATTCTTTAAAAGTTTGTGATGTAAAGATGGTGAGCTTATTTAGTTATTTGATAGCTAGAGAAAGCTTGAGTAACTCCAGTTCCCATTTTATATACATGATGCTATGAAAATTTAGTATTTAATATTCATACATATTTATATGAGTATTGCACATTTCAAATTGTATAAAGTTTTTCAGCAAAAATTTGAATAATTTCACTGAAGCAACTATTACTTACTTCAAAGATAGTAGTTGTCTTTTAATTATTTAAGTAATTTTTAAAATATGTTTGTAATACTACTATAAAATATTATGGATTGATTTCATAAACTTTATTATACTTTTAATGAATAATATTCATTATTAGATAATCTGTAGTCTAATGAGTGACTAATAAAAAATATTAATATATTTTTATTTTACTTTTATTTTATTTTTTTGAATTTACCAAATAGATTTCATATTTTATTCTTTTACTTCAAATTTAGTTTTTGTAATGTTTTTTTTGTTTTTTTTTTTTAAAAGCAGACATTATTTGCTTTTACACTGAAGTTTGGATATTGAAATTTGTGGATAGTAGCAAATCATATTATAATATGCAATTTAAACACTCATTTATATAGATATGTGTACATATTGTATATATATTGCTGAAAACGTATATAATAACTACAATAATCCTCTGACTATTGTAGTTACTTTTATTGGCTAAGTTTGCAAGTGATATTATTTTGTTTTTGTTTTAAGGTTTAATGTAAAATATTATGGAAGATCTCACTCATTTGAAATAATAATAAATATAATTTTTACAGATTATTTTAAAATAATTTAAAAAATAGCAAACACTAAATAACAACACGCTATACATATATGACCGTAGTATATGAAATTTACCTACATATGCGATCTAAGCAAAATGAATTATAAAATTGATTTATAATTTAAACTAAATCGCATTTTAAATTATACACGGTCTTGTAAATATGTGAAAATTGTTGTGGCAAGTAAAATGAAAACATTGTTAAAAAAAAAGATGTAGTGTGCTTCCGTTCCTAAAAAAAGTCAGCTTCGTCACTGCTACCTACATATTATTGATAAAAAAATTTAGTTGTGAAATGAAGTCATCATTTTGAATATTTCTAATATTTGTAATGAATGTTAATATCTCAAAAAATTGCATGGTGTTAGTTTAAAAATGCAGTACATTGGTAAAATGATTTTTATATGGTACATTATTGATCTTTTTTTTTTTTTAAGTATGTCATAGAAAAATATAGGAAAAAAAAAAGATACATATTTTGCTTTTATTTATTTTTATATCATATATAGACATTTATAAATTTGGAGAATTGCATTGCCTGATATTATATTAGATGAAATAATTTACATATTAAATTAATAAACATTGTATATGCATATGTAAAGCATATATACATGAAGTATTTTTAAAAGTGTAAGTTTAATTTTGTGGTAGAATTATACGAGAATTAAGGGTTAAGAATCCCCAAACATTATTCTGAAATTTGCAATGCCTGAAGTTATATGACCTCCCAAGTGCATTTATAATGAAATATTGTTTAGATGCAATGATCAAAATAAATAAAAATTACTTTTAAAATAAATAAATTTTATATTTTTTGTTTTATTACTACTTAAATTCAAAGTTTAATAAATTTAATACATGTTTGCTTGTATTTCAGTTAATGGTTCTAAAGCAACAATTGGCTATGCAAAGTCAAAGACCATCAGCATACAGTTATGTCCAATCACGTATCAATACGGTAAATATAAGAATTTTTAAAAAATCTTTCTAAAATATTTTTATGAAAATAAATAACTAATTTTAATGAAATGCTATTCAGTTATTATTGTATAAAATGTTATTTAGAAATTCATGATTATATATTAATTTCTACATTATTATTTTTTTAATTTTTATGTCTTTTAATCATATTTGGTATGTTTACAAAATTATTTAAATTAAAAATATTATTATCACTAATAATAAAAAACATAAACTTAAATGTATGATAGTACAATTTAAATGAGTACTAATCAGAATCAAACCTCATTGCACACTGTACAGAAAATTCATAAAATTTGATTATTTTAAGGCAGACATTTCAGACTTGTATCTAGGTTTGACATAAATAAATTTTTGTGCATAATTTTTTAACCAATTCAAACATTTTTGTATTGATGCTATATAATTGGAAGTTTTGGCCGCATAACCATTGGAAATGGATAGTATTTTAACTAGACTTTGATATCCCATGTCGATAAAAATCTGGGGTTACAGTGTTTGGGACAATAAAACAGGATGCACCATTATTTGATGTTTATTTTAATATATTTATTTTACAAAACTCTGAATATATATTATGTAATCCCAATATTTGTATAAGATATCCCATGATAAAATGAAGCTTAGAATTCTGACTTGGTAGACAATAAAAAATGCAATTCTTTATTATGAGAAAACAATCAAATAGTGTAAAAAAAAATTAAGCGACTCGTTATTCCAAAGAAAAAAATTAACAAAATATTCCAACTAATTATAAACAGTTTTAAAAAAAATATATAAACAAGAAAAAATAAAGAGTTAAACATCACATGATCACCATTTTTTATACTCACCCAAGCTGTTTACCCAGAAACAAAACTCTCTATATTGTAGCATATAGTAGATCTAATGTGCAGTGCTCTCAGATCCAAGGTTCCTCACTAATGAAAGCCATAAGCTAGAAACTATTCTGGGATATTGGATGAGTAGGCAGTAGATAGGAATTTTATGCACAAACCTTCCTTCATCCATTGATTACTCTGGTTTGCACTAAGTGGTGCTACTATATGGAGAGTTTTGCTTCTGTGAGAAATAAAGGGGCTTTTAAATATAGGTTTTTTTTTTTGTTAGTTAGATTTTTTAAACTAGAGTGTCATTAAGTGTGATAAATTAGAAAACAACATGTAGTGGAAGGCTATTTAAGTATAAATAATAATTGATAGGATGCTATATTTACAGTTATATGATGTATAATACCACAATGCCCTCTCTTTAGTTTGATAAGAAATTGAAATTTATTAGATATTATGCAATTATCTATTATTACATTTATTAAATGCACATTGTTTACCTAAGTAATATTTAGAGAGGCTATAACCTCGATAATATGCATATAAAATGTGATAGTGGGGACCTCTACAGGTGCTTAACCACAAGCTTACGTCCCCTTTTTTCTTCCATAGCGTAAGCTTGTGGTTAAACACCTGTAGAGGTCCCCACTATCGCATTTTATACGCATATTATCGAGGTTATAGCCTCAGTAAATATTACTATTATTACATTGTAACTGAAGAGATTTTGTTTCATTGATTATATTTTTCATTGATTAGTAATACAATAAAGGAAAACTCAGGGCTTTGTATTGCACATTTACAAAATTGTAATTATTTTTTTGTTGATAAAATAATTAAAAAATATTTTGTTATATATTAATGTGTTTTATTTTATTTTTTTTAAAAAAAAAAAAAAGTTTTTAATGAATGCAAAAAGAATAAACAATTTTTTTTTTGTCAGTAAATAAGATCCTAAAGAATTTTGCAATCAACTTTAATTTATGATTGTTGATAAAATAATTAAACTAACCCCATAATACCAATATTTTAAAGATGCACATTTTCTCAAGTTGGTAGATATTAATTTTTTTTTAACATGAAATTATTTAAAAATTAGTATTATGTTATTAAAAATTATTATAACTTTAAATTATAACAAACATTATTTTATCTTGAAATTACCAATGACTTATTTACAGACATCAATACTTTTTTAAAAAGTATTTTTTATGTTAAATTTAATTGCTACATTGCAGTATAAAAAATTTCTTAATGATATTATTATATTTTAAATTAAAATATTACTGACAATTAGAGATAATCTTATTATTTAGGTGTCAGTGGAGTAAAAAAATACACATATTCAGAAATTAATAAAATTAAAAAGAAATTAATAAAAGTTATAATTACTAGAAACACAATTTCAGTTTTTGGATACTCATTAATCATTCACCAATATTTGTAAATAATTATTATGAAATTTAGAATTTATACATATGTATAGACATGTGCAAATACTTTAGTATATACATTATACACAGTAATGATATCCCAAATTTCCAAGAACCGGTTCTCTAAAAGTAGATTCTATGAAGAAGCTATTCTGTTTATTTTTTCTAAGCATGGAAGCAAATCACTTCTTGGTTTCATACCTAAAAATTTTTGGTGACTTCTCAGAAATTTTGCATGCCCCCCCCCATACACAAAAAAGTGCTGCAGTGCACATGTGCACTATGATGTACTTTGCAATCTCACTTATGGATTAAAAAAGAATTAAGCCCTTTTTATAATTGAAAAAAAAAACTTATTTATTTGGCAAGATATTTCGATATTGATATTCTAGTCACATCATATGTCTCTTCAGGTTGATGATGCTTTTTGACTATAGCATCATCAACTGTACTGCGATTTTTTAGCCAAACTTGAACTGAGACGCTGCAATCCCAGTGATCTAATGGAAGTCCTATCCAATTTATTACTAGAAAAATTTGCCACATTTTTCACTTCAAGGTGATTTCTTTTATCTGAATAAATTGTGTTCACCACAGAAAACCTTCTTTCAGCCTTGATTTTAATTATATTTTTAGCTTTTTGGATAGTTTCATGTACAACATGTTTCTGGTGATTTCTCAAAACATTTTCAACATAATCATGGAAATCATTAACTGAAATCTCATGGTGAAATGCTTTGTAAAAATCTGATAATTTCTCTTCAAATTCTTTCCAGAGAATTACAGCTTCTTCCAGATTCCAAGCATCTGGGTTCCCCATTTTTAACTAATTGATGGATTTTATGATTTCTATCTTGAATATTATTACTTATGCTATTACAATCCATTAATCTTAATTCCATATTTGTTATTACTACATTCAGTAATTTTTGATGGGGAAGACTCACTCATTTGTTGTCTTCAACAAAATTAATATGCAGGAATTCCTTAGAAGAGATAGTTCCATTTATTATTTTTTCATAACTACCACTCTTCTTTCTGAGATATTCAAATGCTTTTATTGTTTTCTTAGTCAATTGTTCAGCATGCAATATATTTACACTTCTTCCTTGAATACCATCTGCCAACAAAGCAATTTCTTTTAGAATATCGATTCTTAAAGCTAGATCTCATAGAATATTTGTTGGCAAGATGTTTAGCCATTCCAGAAAGTTTTTTATTAGTAGAAAAAAAATCATATAGTGCTGGATAGGCTCATCATGTTGCAACTGCTGTTCTATGATGGCATGCTGCCCATCTTGGGTCAAAAACTCTACAATTTTTAGAATTTCCAATTCCCAAATTGGTTAAAATTTTATTCAATGCCATTTGTTTTTTATTAAACTGAAGGAAGATTTTACATATTTCATTGATAAATGCTGTAAAGTGATTCATTTGCTTTATGTCTTTGATAAAATCCTTCAGCACAAGCTGAAGGTTATGACTCAAACAATGTCAAATAATAATCTCAGGATAGTGGTTTTTTATTTTAACATTCACTTCTGACCACCTTTCCAGGATCACAATCACTCCATCTAAACAAAATCCAATCAGATTATTTTTTAAATATGGATTAATCAAATCCTACTGATTGCAGACTTTGTAGTAGAGTAGTGTAAATAGTTTCAGCATTTTTGTTTTGTAATTCCATTAAATCTACAAAAATTGTTGGTGAGAAATCTGCATCTTTAACCTTAATAAAAATGATAAGGACTGGTTTGCATGATATTTTTTGTTGCTTCATTAATTATAAACATATCTTTAAATTCTGATCTATTATTTTTCTAAACGCTTTTCTTTTTAATGTATTTTTCAATGTGTTTGACAATTTTGACAGCCAGGAATTGAGAATGAAGTCCCGCTCCCATATCTAATCCATTCTTTTTTTAATAATTCTATCAAATGTTCAATATCAGAAAATGGTTAGTTTCTTTGCTAAAGTGCAAACCGTACTGAAAATTTTACTGATGGAGCTCATAAACTTTTCATGAACTTTGTCTATGAATTTGAAAATTGCATTTTTTGCACTTTCTTTCAATTGCATCACACATATCTGGTATGCTTTTGATGAAAAGTGTTCATTTATTTTTTTTGAAGAGAGGCTTGTTGAACCATTTTATTTTTTCCACTTGGAACGATATTACTTCTTCATTCTTTTGACATGAGCTGCCTTCACTTTTATTGACTCGATTTTGATATAGTTACCACACTGAAGTTTTTTTTCCAATAATAAGTAAACCACAATATTTTTATTTGAATTCATTGGCTTATTTCATATTCCAGCAGCCAGGAAGGTCACTATCTACATTTATTTTATATGCATTTTTTGTACTTTTGAAACTGGACAGCTTATTTGTGTTGTCAACATTATTTTCTATTGCATCAGAAGAAACAGAAAACAAAACTTGATTCAAAATATCATCCTTTACTATAGTTTTCGATTCTGTATCAGTTTTTGAATATTTTATGAAGGAATTTGATATTGTTGGCATTTTTGTTTCATTTCTTGTGAAGGGTTTATTTTTATTATATTCTCATATTACATTCACTTTAGAAAAAAAAAACATTTAATTAATTGATTTTTAATACAAATGAGTTGTAACAAAGCATAAAACTGAAATAAAATATTAAAATTTAAAAAAGAAAAAGAAAAAAATATTTGAAAACGAGTCATGCTACTTGATGAACCAAAGTTATTGTTATATTTATCATCTTTCCAAGTTATTCTAGAAAAAATATGTTGAATTTATTGTAAAAAAAAGTCACACTGTTACATCAGATATAGCAAACTAAATGAAAATAATGTACTATAAACTTACTACAGCTGATCATCCATTAAATTTACTAATCAAATAAAAACAAATCTTGCATGATAAATATGTAAGTGAAGAAATAAAGTATTTAAATAAAAAATAAAAGTTAAATAAATATTTAATACAACGTCGGCATAACAAAATCATTTGAACAATGGTTTTATGTTATTGTTTTCGCAATGATAGATCCTTTTGAATGAAGTTATTTTATCTTTAAAGTAAAATAATTTCAGCAAGAGTAAATTTCATTAAAAAAATTATGGTAATACATAAATACATTTGTGCCGAATTTATTTCTAATTTTTAATTTTAATAATGCCTTTGTTAAATGTAAGTAAACTAATAGTTAATTAATTTCTTACTTACTTTGTGTAAAAATTAAATATGGGTTCCTTTATCACTAATAAAATAACACTTTTTATTTGTATACTTTTAAAGAAACTAATTTGAAATGCGATAAATAATGGATTTAATTACTTTAAACAAATCTGTTGTGAATTATTTCTTGCAGAATAATTCTTAATCACTCAAATTTCATCGCGCATATCACACGTTCCAAGTGCGATATCGTATAGTCGAATTATTCTGGGGAAAGCATTTTGAACCCAATGTATTCAAAAAGAATCATTTTTACATTAGATATAACAAAAAAAAAAAAAATACAAATAATGTACTAGATTATTGTTGGAAATAATTAAGTAATTTGTTAATTCAACTCTTTTTTGGGATAATAATAAAATTTATTTTTGGATAATTTAACTACCGGTTCGCTATTTTTTTTAAATTTTAAGAACCGGTTCGCGTGAACCGGTGCGAACCGGTTGGATATCATCACTGATTATACATGTATATTGAGATGAAAAAAATTGTGTCCCATATACAATTAATTAAAAAGTAATCTGATGTGTGTATGTGAACAGATAGATTTGTGCTATAAAGAAGAGTTATCATGTAATGTTTTGTTTATGAAAGAGAAAGGAAAAATATTATTGTATTTTAAATTGTATTATCAATACTTTTTATTTATTAATTTTAAAAAAATAATATTTTTTTAATCTTGTTTTTTTGAGACATACCTGTCTGGACATTATTAGTAGCTATAAACACTGAGACCATTTTTAATTTAAAAACTTGTAGAACCAGTTGTAACTTATAAGTGTAACTATATCTTAGAATGATCATCAGATTCATCATGCATTTCTAAAATCTATTTTATGCGATTGTCCCAAAGTTTCAGTATACAGCTAGCTATCCATCATAAGTCGGTAAGCCATAGCTTAACCAGGATTTAACTAATAAGAAAAGATTATTTTAATTGTTCAACATGCATATATATATATTGATATGAAGATTTTCATGGGTTGCATATATAAAAGACATATTTTGCAGATTCATCTGTGTTAAAAAATTTTATATATTTATATACCGACATTTCGACTTGATCACACAAGTCATCTACTGGATGATAAAAGGTAGAAAGGCCATCTTTCTACCTTTTATCACACAGTAGATGACTTGTGTGATCAAGTCGAAACATTTGTATATCAGTTTTTAAAAAATTTTAATGCGGATAACCCGCAAAATATGTCTTTTATTTACATAAGCATACACTGGAGAAGAAAGGTAACTGTAGTTAAATAATCTTGAAATGGTTATTTACATATAGAGAGGAAATTAATTATTGTTATAAATGAAGTGAAATATGAATTATATATTGTGATAGTAACCCTACTGGTTCAATAGTGTTAAAAAGAACCAACTTAAACAATTTTTTTTTAGAGAACAGAAATTTTCAATTTATATTGTAAGTATGAATATAGCATTGCCAAGGGTTACCAAAATGGCAATCATAGTTTAAGACAAGAATAAAACATGTTGCTAAATTTTAAAAATTGCATCAAAAGTTAAATTTGGATAAAGACATTCATTAAAAAATTTAGATCACCAATTTTGCATTACACAGAGATATAATTTATGATTGAATATACCATAATGAAATAAATATTAAATCGATCTTAACTTAACAGTGAATTATATTTGGTTTAAAAATATGTGTAAACAAACATAACTTCCTACAAAACATTTAAATGTGCAGGTATGTATTTGTATATTTTCATAGATATAATAAAAAATACGTTTTGTAGAAATTAAGAATATATTTAATATAAAGTTATAGGGATATCAAATAAGCATATAGAATATGAGAACAGTCAATTTAGAAATGTTAATCTTGTTGATTTTAAGAAAATCGGGTAATAATCTATCATTTAGTATAAAAATACTCACATGATAATAATTTTATTTGAAATAATTTTTCTATGTAAATTGTATTATAAATATGGCTGATTTTACTGCATAGAAGATGACGAGGAGGACAATATCATCTGGAAGTAATCTGGTGCCAAACCTACTTAGTGAAAATTTGGTTATCATCATTTAGCCATCAAACCCCACCTGATGTCACTGTTGCTATTCAAAAACCAATAGATATAATGTTACCAGGTTGGTTTACAATTTACTTTCTTTACACTACTACATGTCAGCGCTTAGCACTGGAATTCTTAGGGAGGGGGATCTGATGTCTTTGCCGATTCGAAGGATCGTCCATCACTTGCGAGACAATTTTTAAAACATTATCTATCTCCCTCTACTACATGTCAGTGCGTAGCGATGGAATTCGCAGGGAGGGGGGGATCTGATATCTTTGTTGATCCGAAGGATTCACCATCACAACATACATAACATTTTTAAAACAAAATTATTTAATAAAATCTAATATTTTCTTTTTTCATATAACATTTGATCAGGAAAAAAAAAAAAAATTCAACATTATTTTAAAACAATTTACGAAACACAATTCGATATGAAAATTCCCCTATGATCAAGCCAAGCTTATGCTTTGAAAGTCTCGTAGCTGTCCCTGCGCAAAATAGTTTTATGCGTGTATAGTGACCGAAATGTACACTTTTGAAATTCGTTTTACCTAAAAAATATGTGTACGGAAGCATGTCTTACAATTAATACTATCTAAAATTACGTCAGGTCATATAAAAAATAAGTATTTCGAATGCACATGCAAACACTTAGGACAACTTGAATTCTACACATCCTCAAACTGTAGCGATCTGTGAAGTTTGTGATAGTACGGCGAAACACAAAAGCTGCTTAGTGGCCAATATGAACAGAACTGTTTTATAGGCCGCATGAGCAGTATATTTCTGTGCTTTTGCATGGAAACAGCGACATCAGGTGGTGTTTTGTGGCTAATCGACAACACCCAAAAATTTTATGTTCAAAGTACAATTTAGTGGAAAAGGAGTTCAAATTTATGTCACTTTTCCATTGTGTGCTTAGCACACTATAAACAAATCTCAATGAAATGCAGTGTTCTTTTTTCCTGTTGTTTTTTAGCTTGAAAGACTCTACTTAATTTTGTTATTTTAAATTTGTTATTACACAGCTTGAAGCCACAATACCTGGTTATGAAAGGAAATCATCAGATGTTCACCTTCCTTTGCAGATGCTGACTTCTTGTTCATCATCATCATTAAAATGATTTACTGTTAAAAACATAATTAAGCATTTAATAGCTGGAGCTGATAAAATTCAAAAATTTTTGCCATCTGAAATTTTTTTTTTAAGCTGGGAATTATTTAAATTTATAACTGAGGATTTCAGTCTTTTAAAACTACAGGATGATTTGCCTGCTATGCTTACTCTACTGGACTTTATTGATGTCCTGTTTGAATGAATTGCAGGTTTCAGACTCAAACCAACACTAATATCAAAAATATAAATGCCCACTATTTAATATGTATAATTTATTAGAACAAATATATATACATATTACACAATCAATAAATACAATTTGACATATAACTCAGTCAATAATGAGCTGGTCGTGCCGAATGACTTGACTCACTTCCAGCTGTACTGGACAATTTGCCTTGAGTTTGTTAAATGACTCTTCTGACTGTATTGGACAGTTTGCCTTGAATCTGATATAATCATAGCATTTTTCAGTCTTATTGTGGGATTTGCCTCATCTCATAGACATATCGGTTAATGACTAGTAGAAACACCTTCACTGTTGGAAATGGTTTCAATGAAAAGCATGTTCATTCATTCAGTAGACAGGTGTTCTCTCACTTAAGAGTGCATACTCGGGTATTTACTTTATCATTTTGCTGAATTGCACCAAATCTGTTGTTTGGTGTATTTTATACTATTTTCCAGTCATAAGGAAAAATTTCCTTTTGTCTGACTGTGCCAAATCATTAATTAAATTCACCTTTGAAATTTCTGATGTAACCTAATAACTTTGTTTTGTCAATCTATGAAAGAAACCGAAATTGTGGGAATATTAAAATGATACAATGTCCTTCTCTTCTTTAATGCAAATCAGAAAGAAATGTAATTGCCTGAGGAATTCCCAATGTAATTAATTTCTTAATGGATTATTTTAAAAGAATTTGTAATACATAACATCGTCATTTGCTTTTAAATGAGAAACATTGTGTCATGGATTAATGTAACCAATAATATTTTTTTTATGCCATCTGTGAAATGAAGCTTTTAGAAATGTATAATAAAGAATTTACCATTTACTATATATATGAAATTTACAATTTAATAAATATTGAAAGGAATAAAATGAGCATGTCAACTTGGATAAAATTGTTCATAAACTTTCGTGCATAATAACAATGATATATATGATTTGTTATTCATATTTATATATATATAATAAATTTAGTTAAGCATTAAGGTTAATCAACGTTCTCATCAACAATAAGCAGATCAGGCAGTATGTTTTTCTTTTATTCTAATTAGTGTGACGTTTAAATGTATTGTATAAAGATAGGTTTTTCCTTTTATTGTTATAGTTGTTAAGTAATAGTATTCTAAAATTATCATATTTGGTTTTGTTTTACATATTTCATATTTTATTGTGTATGCCTCATGGTATCGCAGTGTGTACATGTGAGTATAAATGAATGAATAAAGTTTATATGTAGTTGAAATGTACTTATAATAATAATAATAATAATGATGATGATGATGATGATGATGATGATGATGATGCGCATGCGCGTGTATGCCTAAGTCATCAAGAACGAAGTTCTTATTAATAATCTTTTTTTTTCCCATATTCTAATCGTTTTTCACACTTAAAAACTGTGATAGATAAAGACAGCGATGGCTAATTACTGAACAGTTGTTTTTTCCAGCAAAAAGTAAGTAATACGGTCGTTCATAACAAAAAATTAATTCTAATGTCATAAACAAGCATGGCGTCGCGTCAAGAAGCAAACGACGTAAATTGCGCTCAAACAAATGGCGATAAAATGAAAACTGCCACTATCGCAAAAACATACGCAAACGTAACAAAAATAAACCAGCAGCTTCACAGCATCGAAAAAAGTCCAGCATTAACACAGACAGCAAGATTTAGGAAGGTAAATCAAGCCGACATAAATAATTTAAACCTCGTGGAAAACAATAATGAAGAGCCCTCCCCAACGATATGGAATCAAGATGAACTGCAAGAAATAAACGTTAATTTCAACAGCACCATCCCAAAAAAATTATTCGCAACTTTCCAAAAATTTTTTTCACCGAGATCATTAGTGTTAGCTGTCACTGATAGGAATTTAACACTCTATAAATTCCCCAGAGAGCTTCTTTACGAGGAGCTGACAGCAACAGCATTGTGGGATACAGTCTCTAGTATTGGAGAGCATCCAAACTCGCGATACGTTGCAATTCAGTTTTTCGATGAACATCAGCGTGCAAGATTTCAAACTAAAGTTAAAACTTTGGGAAGCTACGCACTAATAATAGTCGATCAAAGCTTGCAAAACTATTGTAACGGAATAATTAAAAACACTTACTTCGGATATACTATTCAGGATTTTCAAAAATTAATACAGTCATTTGGCAAAGCTATTTATATAAAACAAATCTACTTATCCGACACCCCCATACCGGTTTTCAGCAACAACTTTCATTTCAAAATAAAGCTGAATGACAATGTAAACCCGGAGGATATTCCAACACAAATAATTGACCAGAATGCAATACTGACTATTCACATAAAAGGATTAAGGCCGAGATGTTTTGCGTGCGGTGAAACCGGACACTTAGCAATCGATTGCAACACCAAAATCAACCAAAAAAACCAACCGAGCTCTGAAGATCAACCAACAGAAGCTCACCAACCAGAATCAAACAGTACAAAACAGATAATGAAAACAACTAAT